>CP139507.1:31172231-31867231 GCA_021014915.2 Artemisia tridentata subsp. tridentata | reverse complement strand
ACCTGAGTTGCTAATCCTTTTTGTGATCGTTCAGATGGTGAACACGCGCTTTAACGAGTATGATGCTCCAAATTTTGAGGCCATGATAGCCGCTGCTGTGGCTGCTGCTATTCCTCAGGTGGTGACTCAAGTCACCAATAACATCAGGAATGGGGCAAGTTCTTCTGGTGGCGGTGGTGGTGATGCTCCACCCACTGCTCCACCCGCTGCTCCTCCAGTCGGTATCCATGTGTGGATTGAGAGGTTTAACAAGCTCAAGCCTCTCTCGTTCAAGTCCGCTGCCACTCCCCACGAGGCAGAGGACTGGATCACCCATGTCGAAAAGTTGTTCAGAGTTCTCGGATGTGCCGACGAGTTTAAAACTCGGTTGGCCACATTCAAACTAGAAGGTGACGCTCTTAATTGGTGGACTGCTCTTGTTCAAGCTAAGGGAGGTGATTATGCTGAGACCTGTTCTTGGGCGGATTTCATTGAGGTGTTCTATAGGCAGTATATTCCATTATCGGAGCAGCAGAAGTATGAGAGGGAGTATGGGATGATTCGTCAGGGAGATCGGGAGTCGTCGGGTGAATTTATCCAGAGGTTCTTACGGTTGGCCAGCTTTGTTGGGCCAGAGGTTGCTGGGGATGCTCATCGTCAGGCACGTCATTTTAAGTGGGCGCTGAAGACATGGGTATTAGATCGTATAGTGAACTTTGAGCACGAGGATGTGGCTGATGTGGCGGATGCTGCCCGCAACATCGAGTTGTTACATGCAAAGGAGGATTCTAATAAGCGGGATAGGGACGGTAATTGAGTGCATTCCAGGGGGCAGAGTCAGCAGGACCAGAGTAGAGATTATAGGAGTCATCGGGACCAGAATTATGAGCGGAAGGGGCAATCTAGTAGGGGTTTGGAATCACGAGATCGGGCGGACCGTGGTCATGATCAGCGAGGTCGGGATTCAAGGTCAGCTTCTAGGCAGGATGGCGATCGTCGGGGGCGCAGCGACAGTCAGGGGTCTGCTAGTTGTCCACAGTGTGGGAAGAACCATACGAGATTTTGCCGTACGACTTCTGGAGCTTGTTTTAGGTGTGGTTCGAGGGAGCATAAGTTGAAAGATTGTCCTAGGCGGAACCCGGAACCACTTGAGAAATATCTTGGCCCTCCTTCTCCTTCTCCTACTCCTACTACCGGTCGTGTTTTCTCGCTTTCTCGTGACCAGGCAGATAAGGCGTCTGGTATGTCCTTGTTTTGTTTTCCGTTCTATTTCATTCCTATGTCCTTGCAAATTTCGAGGACGAAATTTTTATGTTAGAGGGGAAGAGTTGTAAAACCCGAAAATCTAAAACATGCAAAAATTACCAAAATGCCCCTGAAACTTTAAAATTTAATTAAAGCTTAATTAAAGTTCCGAATCGATCCCAAACTTCTGGAAACGAACAAGATATGATACAAAATAATTTTGACGACTTCGATTAATATTTATACAAGTTGTGAGATGACCAAAATACCCTTGTGTATACCGAAAATTTAAATACATAATTATTATTAATTTAAAACATTTTTAAATGCAAAGTAAATAAGGAAAATAAATAAAATAGGGTAAATTGGATTGGGCCATTATGAAGGCCGGTATTTTGGCCCTATACCCTCCCCCAAATTCGGCCAAACACATTTATACCATCCCATGATTTATTTTCTTCCACTAAACCCTAATAAAACAATTAGCCGCCACTCTTAAAAATCCCACACACCACATCCGATTTTTAGAAATCAAAAGCCCATTTTTCTGGAGTGCTTGATGATGCAAGGAAGGTGAGAAAAATAGCTACAAGGTCCTGGAGTCGATCGTGTGGTCGTGGTGAATTAATTGGGTCGAAATATTGAAACCGAGCAACAAAAATTCAAAGCGTGTGAATCCCTTGATCTATAATTCTTATGGTATTTTTCTAGCCTTCTCCTAATTATATATAACATGTAAAAAATTATTGAAATCAAACCATGCATCATGTATTGATCGAATGAAAAATAAATAGCTTAAAACCCTAATTTTGAATAATCGAATCTAATAAATCCATGCGATTTTTCTGAGGTGTTTACTTATTTTTCCTGGGTTCTATATGCTTCATATAACATGAGAAAAATGGTTTCTTGATTTTTTTGAGTCGAATTCGTGATTTATGGATTTTAGTTATAATCGGATTTTTAGGGAAAAAAGGGAAATCGTGGAACTAAATTTAATACCAATCGATCTAGGGTTTTTGGTGGATGAAATCTGGAAATAAAAGTGATACAATGATGATACAAAGATTTCTAAATGATTGGGATTACTAGGGTTTGATTTTGATATGATTTTATGCAAACCGATTGATAAATAAGAAGTTAAGGGGGTGTTTTGTAATTATTAAAACTTGTGGGATATTTTTGTAATATTGTATGGACCTGGGAGAATGTGTAAAAATTATAACATGAGGGTCTTATTTGTAATTTTGGCAAGATATGGATTTAATGGTAATATTTGTGTCGAATTAAAAATAAATAAAAATGAGGGACTAAATATGTAATTTCTGAAAACTTGGTGCTGTTTTGAGTAATAAATTATATTCAGGGGGTTATTTGAAATTTTGGTAATTTAATGGCTTAATATGTAATTGTTAATAATTAAAGGTTGAAATTGTAAATTAAAGGACTAAATATGTAACTTTGATAACTAGAGGGACTTGAAGTGAAAATTGTGAATGTTTAAGGGTGTGTTCGTATAACATGTTGAAATAAGTGTTCATTGTGTAAAATTGAGAAATTAAGGGCTTAATATGTAATTATGATTAATTATTTTAAATCGATTTGTAATGTAATAAAGTACAAGGACTAAATATGTAATTTACCGAAAGTTTAAGGGCTGTTTGTAACATAATAATATTGAGGGTTACTTTCTGTAATTTGAAAGAATAAAAGGACTTGATGTGTAATATGAATCTTGTGAAGGTTAATTTGTAAATTATATAAGTATAAGGTTTAATTTGTAAATAATTAATTAAAAGGGTATAAATCGTAAATTATGTAAATTGAAGGCTAAATGTGTAAATCTGGAAATTATAAGTGTTTGAATGGTAAAATGATGATAATTTTAATGTGGACCTTTAACTTTGGTAAATTTACACTTATAACCCTGAACTATGAAAAACTTGTCATAACTAACCCTGAACTTGTGTAACTTGTTAAAATGAATATTTCTTCCATAATAAGCTAATTAAAGACTTGACTTAAATTATATCACTTGAATCATGCTAAATATGGTAACTTACTAATTATGGAAACCTGCTAAAAATAGAAAGTTACTAAAAATGGAAGTTACTCATAATGGGAAGATAACTGAACCCCTTTCGTATTTCTGTCTTCTACTCCTTTAGGTTCAAGGAGGGAGTGATCTTGATCCCTGTCAGCTACTCTTGTGTTTATGCTTGCTATTTGAATAAGGTACAGATATTCTGCTCTTCTTGTAAAGAGCCTTCGTCTCATTTCTGATTCCTGTTTCATTGTTATGTTTCTCCTTGTATTGTGAACCATAGATTCGGACCTTGCTTTAACCTTTGTCTTGAACTTTGCCATGAACCTGAACTTGAACCTTGATACACTTGTTATGAACCATTTGACTTGAACCCTGCTATGACTCTTGACATGACTTATTGAACCCTGATAACCTGAATAATTAAGACCTTGAGTACTTGAAGGTTCATAGGATTTTACAACTACTTTTTAGATATATATGAAGAGGTTTTTGAAACATTTCTTTAAAGGACTTTTATTATGAAACTGTTCTAAGGACCATATTATTAAAACCATGTAAAAAAGATTTTCTTATAATAAACTATTATGAACCTTCCAGTATTTGACCTTTCTGATATGGACCTCCTGATAATGAACTCCTGCATTTATCTCCTGTCTTGAACCCTGATATGAACCCTGATATGATACCTGACATTTGATACCTGAGACTTGACACCCGAGACTTGATACATGACCTTGACCCACAGTTTGAGACTACGAGCCACCCACTAGGCATGAGGGTTTCATGTCCATGTCATTGATGCACCGGTGGCATGACTCTAGGGCAGGAGAGTGATGTCATGTCCCGTCCCCGACCTGATTTGATTTGTTATGTAGAGGGAGACCCTGTGGCCTGCGGGGGCGCATGGATGCATCCTAGACATGTCCTGATTTGTTATATTTCCTGTTATATCCTGGTGACTGACGAGTGTGTGCGATACACGTCTTTCACACCCCTGGGAGCTCATGACTCCAACCCCTGGAGGTATCCCCTCACCCTGTTTCCTGGTATGCTGAGGTCACCCCTCCATACACCCTGATATATGTGATTTGATGTGATATGTTTGGGCTCGTAGAGGATTTCTGTTTACCTGAAACCTTGTAACCTTATGACCTGTTACTTGACCTGATACTTGACCTGACATTTGACCTGACTTGATTTGACTTGGGTTTTGTGGTGGATTTCTGATTTTGTTACCCTATGACTTGATACTGGACTTGACTTGATTTCGACTTGGGCTGGTGGTGGGTTCTGGTTTCATTTACATTCACCATTGTAACCATTCTAAAATTCCTGGTATGTCTGCATAACTCTTGTATTCCTTTTCCTGACTCTTGTTACTCCTGGTATTATTTCTTTTACTTTATTATCCCGTTATTACTGCTTTGTTCCCGTTATATATGTTCACTGAGCTCTCGTAGCTCAGCCGCATTTCTTTTCCCGCGGCAGGTACATTTAAGCTAGGAGCTGGGTTTTAGCTTGGGATGAGAGCAACTTGTGTGAAGTTTAGACCTTGTCATTCTAGTGTGACCATTGGATATTATTTCTGTTATGCCATTGTTTGGGCATTTGGATTCTGTTTTGTACTCCGTTATTTCTGTCTTGCACTTGATATAAGTCGTGTTGACTTATTTTCCTTGGATTTTAATGTTAAGGCTTCCGCTATTTTATTTCTTGAATGCTTGTATCTGATATGAAACCATGTATTTGTGACATCTTTGCCCTTGTCGGGTTGGGGTGTTACACAAGTAAAAATTCATAATGGTCAAACTTACAGAAAGCTATCCACCAAATCATGTTTTTCTTAAACCGCGCCCGGTGGTTGGTGGTAACAATTGTGATTGGTGGTGGCGGTGGCGGTTGTGCTGAACATGAAAGGTGAAACTTAACTGATAATCGTTAACTATTTAACGAAAGTCACGCACAAAAAAATTTAGCTACCATAGTTTTTATTTTACTCATGGCTTGAAATTTAAAGCTCGATAAAATTTGAGTCGATTTACAAGATTGGTACTATTGAACAAGTATGATAATCTATAATATTCTTTTTTTAGTGAATTACATAAATGGTCACCGTGGTTTGAACTTTTTTTCACTTTCAGTCACTGTGATTTGCATTTATTTACCGGTTCACTCCAATTCCGAATAAAATGACCAAAAAGCCCTTGTCATCTTCTTTTGCTAATGAGTAAATTACATAAATGGTCACTATGGTTTGTCTATTTTGTCACATTGAGTCCTTTAGACTAATGGCCGTTAGTCCTTTATACGTTTTCGTCCGTATTTACACGTTTTCGTCCGTTTTTACACGTTTTCATCCGTTTTTACACGTTTTCGTCCGTATTTACACGTTTTTGTCAGTATTTACACGTTTTCGTCCGTTTTTACACGTTTTCGTCCGTTTTTACACGTTTTCATTCGTTTTTACACGTTTTCATATGTATTTACACGTTTTTGACCGTATTTACACCTTTTTTTTTTTTCCGTTTTTACACGTTTTCGTCCGTATTTACACGTTTTCGTCCTTATTTACACGTTTTCATCCATTTTTACACGTTTTCGTCCGTTTTTACACGTTTTCATCCGTTTTTACACGTTTTCGTCCGTATTTAAACGTTTTCGTTCGTATTTACACGTTTTCATCCGTTTTTACACGTTTTCGTCCTTTTTTACACGTTTTCGTCCGTTTTTACATGTTTTCATCCGTTTTTACTCGTTTTCGTTCGTATTTACATGTTTTTGTCAGTATTTACACGTGTAAAAATGGACGAAAACGTGTAGATACGGATGAAAACGTGTAAATATGGACAAAAACGTGTAAATACGGATGAAAACGTGTAAAAACGAATGAAAACGGACAAAAACATGTAAAAACGGATGAAAACGTGTAAAAATGGACGAAAACGTGTAAATACGGATGAAAACGTGTAAAAATGGACGAAATCGTGTAAATACGGACGAAAACGTGTAAATACAGACGAAAACGTGTAAAAACGGATGAAAACGTGTAAATACGGACAAAATCGTGTAAATACGGACGAAAACGTGTAAAAACGGATGAAAACGTGTAAATACGGACAAAAACGTGTAAATACGGACGAAAACGTGTAAAAACGGATGAAAACGTGTAAAAAGGGGGAAAAAAACGTGTAAATACGGTCAAAAACGTGTAAATACGGATAAAAACGTGTAAAAAACGGACGAAAACGTGTAAAAACGGATGAAAAACGTGTAAATACGTACAAAAACGTGTAAATACAGTCAAAAACGTGTAAATACGGATGAAAACGTGTAAAAACGGACAAAAACGTGTAAAAACGGACGAAAACGTGTAAAAACGGACAAAAATGTGTAAATACGGACGAAAACGTATAAATACGGACGAAAACGTGTAAATACGGACGAAAACGGTTAAATACGGACGAAAACGTATAAAGGACTAACGGCCGTTAGTCTAAAGGACTCAATGTGACAAAATAGACAAACCATAGTGACCATTTATGTAATTTACTCATTAGCAAAAGAAGATGACAAGGGCTATTTGGTCATTTTATTCGAAATTGGACTGGACCGGTAAATAAATGCAAACCACAGTGACTGAATCAGTCAAAAAAAAAGTTCAGTGACTGAAAGTGAAAAAAAGTCAAACCTCGGTGACCATTTATGTAATTAACTCTTTTTTTAATTTGAAAAAGAATAAAAACCACAAATATCCATCAACATGTTTTGGTTCCACCCGGTTTCACTCTGATTTTACATTTTTTAGAAATTTATCACTTAGAAAATTATGCACAAATAGAGGAGAAGATTCGTAAACGCATTCGTATATTATTATCTTTCATCGTATTCTTTCGTTATAGATCTCGCTTAATGTATTTTTTCGTAATGAATCTTGAAGCAAAAATAATTTTTATACAAACATACTACATAAAAATAGTTAAGAGTAAACTACATTTTTGGTCCTCGTGATTTAACGGGTATAACGATTTTGGTCTAATAGTTTCATTTGTAACGGATCTTGTCCTATTTTCTCTGACCCGTAACGGGTTTAGTCAAATTTTCGTTGACCGTAGGTTTGACTAGTTAAAAAAATGTGATATAACTAGAATACCCTCGAATTTACACCCAGAAATTGCACCATTCGTCCATGAGCTAACGACCGTCAGTTCAGTTAGTTATCATGTGACAACGTTAGTCCATTTATCCAACGATTATTTGCGACGTTAGTCCTTTATACATTTTTGTCCGTTTTTCTTACGTTTTCATACGGTTTTGTCCGTTTTTATACGTTTTCGTCCATTTTTAGTCGTTTTCATCCGTTTTTCTTACGTTTTCATACGGTTTCGTCCGTTTTTATACGTTTTCGTCTGTTTTTCTTACGTTTCATACGTTTTTGTCCGTTTTCGTCCTTTTTTTTTCGTTTTTGTCCATTTTTCTAACGGTTTTGTCCGTTTTTCTTAAGTACGAAAAAAAAATTAAAAAATTAAAAAAATAATAATAAAAAAAAAAATTAAAAAATTAAAAAATATATATATATTTTTTTTTTCCAAAAATATTTTTGAAAATTTTTGCGAAAAAATTATTTTTGAAAATATTAATTTCGGAAAAAAAAATTTCCGAAAAAATTTTTGAAAATATTAATTTCGGAAAAAATTATTTTTGAAAATATTAATTTCGGAAATAATTATTTTTGAAAATTTTAATTTTTTAATTTTTTTTAATTTTTCAAAAATAATATTTTCAAAAATAATTTTTTAATTTTTTTTAATTTTTAATTTTTAATTTTTTTTTAATTTTTAATATTTTTTTTATTTTTTTAATTTTTTAATTTTTTAATTTGTTTTTAATTTTTTAATTTTTTAATTTGTTTTTAATTTTTTTTTTAATTTTTTAATTTTTTTTTCGTACTTAAGAAAAACGGACGAAAACGAATAAAAACGGACAAAACCGTAAGAAAAATGGACAAAAACGGATAAAAACGTATGAAACGTAAGAAAAACGGACGAAAACGTATAAAAACGGACAAAACCGTATGAAAACGACTAAAAACGGACGAAAACGTATAAAAACGGACAAAACCGTATGAAAACGTAAGAAAAACGGACAAAAATGTATAAAGGACTAACGTTGCAAATAATCGTTGGCTAAATGGACTAACGTTGTCACATGATAACTAACAGAACTGACGGTCGTTAGCTCAGGGACGAATGGTGCAATTTCTGGGTGTAAATTCGAGGGTATTATAGTCATATCACGTTTTTTTAACTGGTCAAACCTACGGTCAACGAAAATTGGACTAAACCCGTTACGGGTCAGAGAAAATAGGACAAGATCCGTTACAAATGAAACTATTAGACCAAAATCGTTATACCCGGTAAACCACGGGGACCAAAAATGTAGTTTACTCAATAGTTAAAAAGAAAGCAATGCTGACCAAAGTCCCATGGTCATCGCTCAACTTTCACTCTTCCAGGGTTCAAGGTTCAATTTTGTTTAAATTCAAGGTTCAGGGTTCAGAATTTGACCGTTGCAATGAAACCCAAATGCGAGTTCACGCCCAAGTACCTAAAAGGCACCTTTGTTTTTTCTAAAATGAGGTTCACAAAAAGTAAAAGGAAAAAAAGTCCCATTTTACTTTTTAAATTGCGAAATCATGGTTATTTTTGCAAGTTAATACGAGTAATATTTTGGGGTTATTTTTACAAAGTTAAGGCTACTCACAATCAGTGTGAAGGGTCACCCCCACCTCACTTCTTCACTCGTGAGATCATTGAGTCCCATTTTACTTTTTAAAAAGAAGGTGAAAGATAGCCTCCTCACCATTGGATTTTGTGCAAAATGTGGGGCCTCATGATGTGTGAGGTATGTTTATATAAAGTGAGTATTTTTAATGGCCGTGAGGGGAGTGGTGATATGTTGAATTGTGACGTAGTTTTGAGGTGAAAAGTGAGGGGAAAATGTGTCTAGTCTAAGATTAAAACTAATTATTTGAATCACTATGAAATGTTGATGTTTTTTTTTTTGAACGGTGACTTTCATTTTTTGGATTAGAGTCGCACCCGCCACCTCGGCAGACCCTCATCCTCCACATACCCAGACTATGTTGTCTTAATCGGGTCCACGCTGGCGTAGTGAGGATTTTTAACGGCGTCCGCCCTGCTATTTTTTAAAACTAATTATTTGAATCACTATAAAATGTTGATGTTTTGACTTGCTATTTTATATTAATTAGATGATACTCGAGCATAGCGGTGTCTAATTTATTAGTGTGTGTATTTATTTGTAATTAATAATTAAAATATTGTATTGACTTTTAAAGTTACATGTATTTTAGTCTAACAACATTAATCACTTTTTAATTTTTTTAAGAATTTTAAGCGAAGATTGATGTTCAACCATTTTTGTTTTATAATGTACGAGTAATATATAGATAGATATAGATAGTGCATCCAGTATGATAACTAGATGTTCTATCCATTATGATAACTAACTTCCTAGTTAGAGCGAAGGGAGTCATAACGCCCCAACGCAAATCAATCCTACATGGCACACGTTATGTTGCGTTACCCACTCCCCCATGGCTGCGTTATAAGAGGCGTTACAACGTACGTTGGTATAACAGCGTACGTACGTTACAACGTAAATGGGACAAAAAAAAATCATTTGTGGCCCAAACGGTAACTTTTTCAAATTCAAAATTTTTTCAAAACACCCCCTTCGAGGTTGACGGTAATTTTATTTTTATTTATTTATTTTATTTTTTTTTTTTAATTTTTGTAATTAACTTTTTACTCCCCTATAATACAACATCTCTTTACCAAATATTTTCACACTTAACATATTTACACACTTAACTCATTTTCACACTTCACAATTATGGCTTGTCGTCTCCTCCATACCGTCGAACAAATGCAAGCGTATATTAAAAAAACAATGCGATCAAGACGATGAGGCTTGACAACAGGCTATTGTCGAAGTTATCAAGCAGTTTGAGCTCGCAAAGGCAAAGAAACAACGTTTAAGAAAACGATACGCAGAGTGCAAAGACATTTCTGCGGAAAGAAAAGCTGTGGTTAACCAATTTTTGATGGATGAAGCTCGCAAAGACGCCGCCATTAGTGACACGTTGTGGGGTGTGTTTCGCATATACAGGACCAAATCAGCAACAAGATCCGTTGGAGTTATCAGGAAAACAAAATTGTTGGTTCTGTATCACAACAGAACCAACAATTTGGGCTAGGTGCATCAACTTCATCTGATGCACCAGGATTTATTGAGCAACAACGTTATCAACCTCAGCTGACTCAATTTGAGCTAGGTTATGCAGACGAGGCAGTTGATGAGCATGGCTTAACTGCAAGGCAACATTATGATATTATGGTTGGCGAAGAGGCTTTCAGACAATTTGAAGCAGAACAAGCAAGGCTTCAACAAGAGTGTGATGAGAAACTCAGGAAGGACGAAGCAGAACGGTTGGCGTTCATTGAAGAATTTCCTGAGTATAGGTCTCCTTCGTATGATTCTGCATGCGGGGAGCATTCAGATTAGGTTATGTTTATGTATTTCGTATCGTATCATATTTCGTTTTGTATTTTATGTAATGTTTATTTAATGTTTATGTAATGTTTATGTTTATGAATGAAATATTAGTTAATGAAGGGCTTATTTAATGATTGAAATATTAGTTAAGGGGTTAATTTGTAAATTGTATTTTTTTTTTTAAAAGGCTGGGTCCCAAAGGGTGGTGTTATGACTACGGGGGTGTCTTTTTGGTATTATGTTATTTGATTTTGAAATGATATTGCGCTGACGTAGCACAAAAAATAAGGTATTAACATGTTATCACTCCCTTCGCTCTTATAGATAGTGCATCCAATATGAAATTGATAACTAACGTGTTTGACGCAACTATGACAAGATTCACGTTCAGCTAACTTTTGTATTATACCAGTTTGACCCGGAAGACCTAAAACATCAACCCAAAGTGGCCCATTTACAAGTAAACAGATCAAAATCAGCACCTCAATCAATGTAAAACAGTAAAACTATGCAAAATTACATTTGGCGTTTGCTGGGAAAAGTGGTACACAATATAATGTGAAGCTCTATAATCATAGCTGATATGTAAAATATACAGTTGTTAATACAGCATGTACATAGGATAATACAACAATGACCTAATCCTTGAACCGCTATACATTTTCTCACATAAACATCGAGTCCTCAGACATAATTGTCAACAAGGAATACTTGACTTTCACTCTGATTCTACCCCCTTCCACGCATAGCTTTGCTCCGGTGACCACCCAATACCCCGGTGGATCTTCTGGTCCCCTCACCATTTCCTTAGTGTCAACAAAATGCGACATTTTTGGAGTTCTCATAGGCGGACCATCAGGATAAACTGCTGAATTCAACTCCACTTTTACAGGTCTCTGCTCAGGCGTATTTAGCCCCATACTAAAAGGTGTGCTCATCAATGTTGACATTAATCCCGATTTCCGAGAGTACGTGGAAGGCCCATCCCATTCTGACCGTCGGATCTTTGCAGATCCGACCATCGAGTATCCTAATCGAAGGAATAGAACTTTTTTCATACCCACACCTTTGACTTCAAACCATGCTTTGGTGACTATGGAAGCCGAGTCGTCAATGCGGGTCTCATTGTACTCGACTGGCACAGTGCACACATGAGAGAATATGCTCCACTTGACAGGCTCAAGATAGCCTTTTCCAATTGGCTCATCATTAGGTTTGTAACCAAAATCATCGGATAGCTCAAGCGTCTTAGGTACCGAAGATAAGTGTTGCAGATGGATGGCTAGCCGATCACTCTTCCGTCCTTCTAAGTACAAACGTACCCCAGTGACCGGTCTATTCTCAGAATCCACCTGTAAACAAATATAGTACAATCGCCCCTATTAGGTTCCTTCTACTAAAAGATGGCACAATTTCCTTCTAAGTACAAATGTATCCCTGTGATCAGGTATTTTTGTTTATGTTTTAAGGATAATTAATGTGTCTACCATCATCAAAAGATTTGCGATATATCAATGATAATCACACTTATTTAATTTAATAAAAGCAATATAGGAGGCTTTTGCGTATTTAATACACTAAGGCATTGACTTTTCATCCGTTTGAGATGTTCCCTTTTTTGTTAAATCTTTGGTATAATCTGTTTGACCTGTTAGAGAGATAAAACATAGCCCAAATCGACTTATTGTAGGTAAACAGGTCAAAATTGCCACGGCTACATGCATACATAAGAATATGCAAATTTTACCTTGACAGTGTTGACATACAATCGAGGACCCAAGAAACTGAACTGAAGAGACGGAGATGGGTTTTTCTTGCGCCGAGGAGCAAGCGGAAGATCACCATATGCTGGGGCCCACTGACGCGGCAACTGAAACTCTAGAAATTGGTCAAGTTCCTCAATTGGTGGTTTATCTGCAAATGTTGAAGCAAATCACAACATAAAAACATGTAATTAAACATTGTATTTAAAGTAATCATATTCTATCAATATGGTGAAGCATGCTCACATCTAAGGTACAGATTGATGGCATGGCTTAGAAACCCGCTACCACGTACACCACTTAACAGTGCAACAATTGGGACAAACGACATAGAAATGACGTTAGGCGCTTGTGATACAGTCGAAAGCCAACTTTTGTGGCTTTGACCTTTATGAATACCTCCCCGACGAACATGAACGCTTAGTAGATCCTGAAGCCAGTCAAATGTCTATTGGTTAGCAACTTAGCATAGGCTGCATAGCTATGAAGTCACACGCAGATTACAGAAGAAAGGTGGCCACAAAATGAAAAGCTTACATCCTTCTTAGAGCGGGAAACAACAGATGGTCTTAAAGAATTCGCTAGAATTGGAGGGAGATCCCAAGTTACAGCCATTTCATCCTGTATGACACCACCATTGTGTTAAGAACACAACTATTCTAATGTTTGTTATATAGGTGGCAAATGGGTGTGTTATGTGTTTGACCCATTTCCTTTAAAGCCGTGGGATGTAATTGCCACTTCCAAACAATGATTCGACTGAAATACATTTAAAAAATACCTTATTCTTTAATGATTTATCAGACCCCGAAATAGAAGCTTCGGATACATGTTCAGACAATTGTTCATCTGCTAATTGCTTTAACAAATTCTGTACTTCTGTTGGCTCAAGATTTGAACTTTGCAGCTGCTTTAGGTATATTACATCCTTACCCCCCATCTTTACCCCAACAACGATATGAGTACCATATTTATCGATAAACCTGAGAAAAATAAAGTTACATGATTTTAGATTCTTGCATGATCAAGCAAAGTTAGCGACCATGAATCTATGATGCTACATTATGCCACAGAACTAGGATTAGTTATTAATTATTGTTTCTACATTCTAATGCATGTGTGATCATAGAGCGTTTTCACGTCCAATTAGCAACAAATCCTTTTCAAAAAAAAAAAAAAAAAAAACACTCAAATATCAAGTTTTGTTGGATGGGTAGAAGGTCATACTCAGCAAGAGCAGTAGGATCCCAGGAAGACGGCACTTCTTGCTTCACCTTCTCTGATAAGGCAATCTGTGCTTTTGCTAGCTCAATGTTGTACAATGTAATAAACCAACCATCAAACGCTAGATTCTTCGTGGAAGGTGCGTCTTTCTGCCAACATCCTTTATATCCAAACATTGAATTGAAAAACCCCGAAGGTATCTTCCCGGATAAAGATAAATCCTGATTAAACTGCTCTGACATCTGATACACACATACACACAAACATAAGAATAATTTTCGCATTGACTTTCAAGGTCAAACCTATTAGTTATCAATCCAATATTCACAAGGGTGTTGCAAACACTATATGTTCATTAACTTCCATTTTTTTTTTCTCGAAACTTACACAATTCATATCAATTTACATATTTCATAACAAAACACATATCATCACTAAATTCTGATAAAAAAGCTACAAACTTTGACTTCAAAAGTCAAACTTTGGAACCAACTTACTTGATTAAAGGTAAGAACATCTGAATGAAACCTAGTCCTTTCACCTTTATCACACTTAATAGCTGGAGAAACATTAGGAACAACAACACCACCAGGTACCACAAGATCTTTAGTTACTGTTTCATTAAGCTCAATCAGAGTTGACCCGGATGGACCCGGTTTACAACCCGTTAACCGGATATCACATGTGAGATCATATCCATAACCAATTACTGACACCGCTTTTTCAGCCGCTGATTGTGGATCAAAATAATTGGTCTTGTATATTGACATCTTATTTTTTTTTCCAAATTCACTTCTGGGTTTTCAAATTAAGTATAAATAAATAATGGGTTTTCAAAAAAATTGAAAATTGATCAATCTAGAGCCAGAAACAAAAAATCTTGAGAACTGATATCTTATTATTATTATTTTTTTCTGAAGTTGACTGAAAATAAAAGTCCTTTAAGTTGCTGTTACAGTGGGTTAATGGGTCAAAATTGTTGCTGTTACAGTTTGCCAAACACCCCTTTAAGTGGCCACAGTGGGTTAAAGGGTAAAATTGTTGCTGTTACAGTTTGCCAAACACCCCTTTAAGTGGCCACAGTGGGTTAACGGGTCAAAATTGTTGCTTACACCCCTTTAAGTGGCCACAGTGGGTTAACGGGTTTAAATTATTGCTGTTACAGTTGCTGTTACAGTTTGCCAGACACCCCTTTAAGGGGTCAATGAAACTTGCATGTACATATATCTTGCCACCTTTTGTTATTATGGTAAAGTTGTTTTTACATGTAGAACATGGGTAAACACCTACTGCAACAATTTTATATATCTTGCCTTGTTCATAAATAATGTAAGTACTTTATCTTAATAGCTTCCTTTACATTACTGACAATAACTCTAACTGACAATAAGGACTAACGTTGCAATTTGGTCCTAACCACAAGGACGATTTATGTAAATAACCCTAACCGAAAACCTTAATCACCTTTTCAGTGTCAACATAGCAAGGATTAGTAAGTTTAGAACATTACTTAGTAAAAAATTTTTTTGGATACACAACTCAGTAAAAAGTGGCAAGTTGGATACATTTAAAACTCATTATCCCAAACATATTTATGGCCTTGAAGACCTTGCTCTCTACTATACAGATAATAATATTGCTCGATCAAACACTTTGCCTTTTAGACACTTTCTATGCCTTACAAGTACATAATTTGCGTTTGAAAAAGCTATTCCAAACACTATTTATGGCCTTGAAGACCTTGCTATCTACTATAGAGATAATAATATGATTAATATCGCTAAGCAATGTTATAACGACGTATCTATGTGTAAAAGAAAGAGAACGGGTCAAAAAATGCTTGCTTGACCCATAAACACTTTCATGGGCATTATTAATTGGTTACACATGTTTATGATATCATTTGTCCAGATTCCTATTAGTAATCTATATTTAAGGTGCTCAGTACAAAAATAGAACATTTGTGCACCAAAATGTCTCTTTTTAAACGACTACAGCCTGATCATTTTAGTTGAAATTTTTAAGCAGGAAAGCACCATGCAAAACAGCCCCTCATTATCTATGACTAAAAATTGCAATGCCAAATGCCCGCGAATTAGGCTAATACAATTTAAAGATAGAATATATAAGATTTTAAGCTTTTAAGCTTTTAACAGTTAACTGTTTCCAAATGCAAGTATGTTACAAATAACGTATGTAAGTATAAATGTATTTGGTCCAATGAAAACTCCAACAACTTGTCTGATATATAAAATACACTTCAAAATAATGAAAACTTTCTAAAAGAGATTATGGCATTAAAAAGTAACCACGTGTGGTCTGATCTACATTCGGGTAACCAACTGTGGTATTGATTTTGTATCTGTGTAGGAAACCAATACAATGGTGAACCTTGCAAATACATTACAAAAGGAAGGATCTATCACTGCATTTCGTTTTGATTTTGCTGGAAACGGATAAGTATGTATACCGAATATTAAGGGGGTGTTTGGATGTGCAATTACTCTTATTATTGTGATATGAAGTCACAAATATGAATATTCGCCTAAACCGTAAAACAAAAACACCCATAAAACCCCTCAAACAATTAACGACATTTTCTCGACTTACGGTATACTAAAAACCATGTCAGGTGACCCGCTTGTCTTGGTTGCCACGGCCAAGTAAAAATCCATAATGGTCAAACTTACAGAAAGCTATCCACCAAATCATGTTTTTGACATGGTATCATGTATGTAAGAAGTATCTGAAAATCAAATTTCTTAAACCGCGCCCGGTGGTTGGTGGTAACAATCGTGATTGGTGGTGGCGGTGAACATGAAAGGTGAAACTTAACTGATAATCGTTAACTATTTAACGAAAGTCACGCACAAAAAAATTTAGCTACCATAGTTTTTATTTTACTCATGGCTTGAAATTTAAAGCTCGATAAAATTTGAGTCGATTTACAAGATTGGTACTATTGAACAAGTATGATAATCTATTATTATTTTTTTTTAATTTGAAAAAGAATAAAAACCACAAATATCCATCAACATGTTTTGGTTCCACCCGGTTTCACTCTGATTCTACATTTTTTAGAAATTTATCACTTAGAAAATTATGCACAAATAGAGGAGAAGATTCGTAAACGCATTCGTATATTATTATCTTTCAACGTATTCTTTCGTTATATAAAAAAAAAAAAAAAGTAAAGTAACTCCCAATACCGTCTTCCACGGGTTATAGGTCCCAATACCGTCGGAGACGGTGTATGGGGGAGGTTGAGATGTAGACAGCCTTACCCCTACCTAAGGTAGAGAGGCTGCTTACGGTTCTACCAAAGGTAGAAAAGGACCCCCGGCCTTTCGTTATAGATCTCGCTTAATGTATTTTTTCGTAATGAATCTTGAAGCAAAAATAATTTTTGTAAGTGTTAACGGGGAAGAGAGGCTGAAGATGGAAAAAGTGAAAAGACAAAAATGCCTTCTTATTTAACGGACTTATAATGACCGTCAGTCAAAAGAACAAAAGATGATTTTAGAGTGCATATATTGGTTTTTTCTAAAAAAGGTTTTTTGTAAAATGAGGTTCACAAAAAGTAAAAGGAAAAAAAAGTTCCAAATATGGGTTTTAGAGTGCATATATTGGTTTTTGATGACGTATGTGGTCCGATGGACCCGATTTGTTTAAAAGAACGTTGGCTACACAGTGAATGAACAATACGTCACATTTACCTTCACAGAGAAGACACACCAATATGGCGTCCGGGTAAGAAAGCTAATACTAAAGTGTTTCGTGTGGCATTAACAAACTGAATTTAAGTATTGCATCATTGACTATGTCAACAATACTATACTGGGGGGACATGTTGACGTATGTGGTCTGATAGACCCGATCCGTCAGGACATCAAGATGAAAGACCCCGGACGGAAGACCTAGATGGAATGCCTGGATGAAAGGCACTTGGCCGAACGACCCAAGCCGAATGGCTCAGATGAAAGGCTTGGCCGAACCAACCAAGCCGAATGGCTCAGGTGAAAGGCTTGGCCGAACCGACCAAGTCGAACGACCCAAGCCGAATGGCTCAGGTGGAAGGCATCTGGCCGAATCAACTTAGCCGAACCAACCAAGCCGAATGGCTCAGGTGGAAGGCATCTGGCCGAACCAACCAAGCCGAACCAACCAAGCCGAATGGCTCAGGTGGAAGGCATCTGGCCGAACCAACTAGGCCGAACCGACCTAGCCGAATGACCAAGGAAACATTGCAGTTTCCCGCCTAAATATTTCCCGCCTAAATGTGTCTCTGTCACCAGGTAAGGACAAAGAAGCTCACCTATAAATAGAGTGTGCTCACCACTCTCAAGGCAGGTTTTTTCCCTCTCTATAACACACACACACATATACTCTCTCTCGAATCACTCTCAACTAGAGGGTTCATCCCTCCATATTTAGAGATCACTGACTTGACCGTCGGAGGGTGATCCCGGGGCTCCGGCCTCGGGATTCCTTCTAACGGGTTCTTTTATGATTGCAGCACACTTCAAAGCTCGGGACAAGGATGAATGGCACGTGGGAGCCGTCCAGCCTTGCCTAGCGGAATTATTGCTTCAACAGTTTTCAACGGTCAAATACGTGTTCACAAATTGAGTCCCATTTTACTTTTTAAATTGCGAAATCATGGTTTTTTTTGCAAGTTAATACAAATAATATTTTGGGGTTATTTTTACAAAGTTAAGGCTACTCACAATCGGTGTGAAGGGTCACTTTCCACCTCACCAGTGGCGGATCTTGAAGTTTTTAGTGGAGGGGGCCGGAAAATTTTTTTTTGTCTTATCGTTATATTAGGGTTTTCTAATGCGGGGGGCCCGACTTAATAAATATAAATTTTTTCGGACGAAATACGAATAAGTTAGCACTACTGAGCGAAAAAACGGGGGGAGGGGGGGCCCGGGCCCCCCCAGGCCCCAACTAAGATCCGCCCCTCCACCTCAATTCTTCACTCGTGAGATCTTTGTTTGTCTCCCCTGTCACACGCCACCAAGCCAAAAAAGAAGGTGAAAGATGAGCCTCCTCACCATTCGCTTTTGTGCAAAATGTGGGGCCTCCTGATGTTTATATTGTTATTTATTTGATTTGTGAGCGTGTGTCAAGTATTTTGTGAGGTATGTTTATATAAAGTGATTATTTTTAATGGCAGTAAGGCCGTGAAGGGAGTGGTGATATGTTTAATTGTGATGTAGTGCTGAGATGAAAAGTGAGGGGAAAATGTGTCTAGTCTAAGATTAAAACTAATTATTTGAATTACTTTACTCTTTATTAAAGGGTTACTTTAAAGTCTCAAAAATTTCGCTATAAAATGTTGATGTTTTGACTTGCTATTTTATAATAATTAGATGATACTCGGGCATAGCGGCGACGGTGTCTAATTTATTAGTGTGTGTATTTTTTTGTAATTAATAATTAAAATATTGTATTGACTTTTATAGTTACGTGTATTTTAGTCTAACAACATTAATCACTTTTTAACTTTTTTAAGAATTTTAAGCAAAGATTGATGTTTAACCATTTTTGTTTTATAATGTACAAGTAATATATAGATAGAATGATAACTAACTTCCTAAAGAGGTTCTATCCACTATGATAACTAACTTCCTAGTTAGAGCGAAGGGATTTATAACACCCCAACGCAAATCAATCCTACATGGCACACGTTATGTTGCGTTACCCACTCTCCCATGGCTGCGTTATAAGAGGCGTTACAACGTACGTTGGTATACCAGCGTACGTTACAACGTAAATGGGACAAAAAAAAAATCATTTGTGGCCCAAACGGTAACTTTTTCAAATTCAAAAAAAATTTTAAAACACCCCTTTGGGGTTAACGGTAATCTTTTTTTTTTTTTTTTTTTTTTTATTTTTTTTAATTAACTTTTTACTCCCCTATAAATACAACACCTCTTTACCAAATATTTTCACACTTAACTCATTTTCACACTTAACATATTTACACACTGAACATATTTACACACTTAACTTATTTTCACACTTCACAATTATGGCTTGTCGTCTCCCCCATACCGTCGAACAAATGAAAACGTATATTAAAAAACAATGCGATCAAGACGATGAGGCTCGACAACAGGCTATTGTCGAAGTTATCAAGCAGTTTGAGCTCGCAAAGGCAAAGAAACAACGTTTGAGACAACGATACGCGGAGTGCAAAGACATTTCTGCGGAAAGAAAAGCTGTGATTGACCAATTTTTGATGGATGAAGCTCGCAAAGACGCCGCCATTAGTGACACGTTGTGGGGGTGTGTTTCACAGATACATGACCAAATCAGCAACAAGATCCGTTGAAGTTATCAGGAAAACAAAATTGTTGGTTCTGTATCACAACAGAACCAACAATTTGGGCTAGGTGCATCAACTTCATCTGATGCACCAGGATTTATTGAGAAACAACGTTATCAACCTCAGTTGACTCAATTTGAGCTAGGTTATCACTTGATGAGCATGGCTTAACTGCAAGGCAACATTATGATATTATGGTTGGCGAAGAGGCTTTCAGACAATTTGAAGCAGAACAAGCAAGGTTTTAACAAGAGTGAGATGAGAAACTCAGGAAGGACGAAGCAGAACGGTTGACGTTCATTGAGGAATTTCCTGGGTATAGGTCTCCTTCGTATGATTCTGCATGCGGGGAGCATTCAGATTAGGTTATGTTTATGTATTTCGTATCGTATTTCGTATCGTATCGTATTTCGTTGTGTATTTTATGTAATGTTTATGTTTATGAATGAAATATTAGTTAATGAAGGGCTTATTTAATGATTGAAATATTAGTTAAGGGGTTAATTTGTAAATTGTTTTTTTTTTTAAAAGGTGGGTTTCAAAAGGTGGTGTTATTTGGTATTATGATTACGGGATGTTTTTTGGTATTATGTTATTTGGTGATGAAATAATGTGTCACTGACGTGGCAAAAAAAATAGGGTGTTAAGACGTTATCACTCCTTTGCTCATAGATAGTGCATCCAATATGAAATTGATAACTAACGTGTTTGACGCAACTATGACAAGATTCACGTTCAGCTAACTTTTGTATTATACCAGTTTGACCCGGAAGACCTAAAACATCAACCCAAAGTGGCCCATTTACAAGTAAACAGATCAAAATCAGCACCTCAATCAATGTAAAACAGTAAAACTATGCAAAATTACATTTGGCGTTTGCTGGGAAAAGTGGTACACAATATAATGTGAAGCTCTATAATCATAGCTGATATGTAAAATATACAGTTGTTAATACAGCATGTACATAGGATAATACAACAATGACCTAATCCTTGAACCGCTATACATTTTTTCTCACATAAACATCGAGTCCTCAGACATAATTGTCAACAAGGAATACTTGACTTTCACTCTGATTCTACCCCCTTCCACGCATAGCTTTGCTCCGGTGACCACCCAATACCCCGGTGGATCTTCTGGTCCCCTCACCATTTCCTTAGTGTCAACAAAATGCGACATTTTTGGAGTTCTCATAGGTGGACCATCAGGATAAACTGCTGAATTCAACTCCACTTTTACAGGTCTCTGCTCAGGCGTATTTAGCCCCATACTAAAAGGTGTGCTCATCAATGTTGACATTAATCCCGATTTCCGAGAGTGTGTAGAAGGCCCATCCCATTCTGACCGTCGGATCTTTGCAGATCCGACCATCGAGTATCCTAATCGAAGGAATAGAACTTTTTTCATACCCACACCTTTGACTTCAAACCATGCTTTGGTGACTATGGAAGCCGAGTCGTCGATGCGGGTCTCATTGTACTCGACTGGCACAGTGCACACATGAGAGAATATGCTCCACTTGACAGGCTCAAGATAGCCTTTTCCAATTGGCTCATCATTAGGTTTGTAACCAAAATCATCGGATAGCTCAAGCGTCTTAGGTAGCGAAGATAAGTGCTGCAGATGGATGGCTAGCCGATCACTCTTCCGTCCTTCTAAGTACAAACGTACCCCAGTGACGGGTCTATTCTCAGAATCCACCTGTAAACAAATATAGTACAATCGCCCCTATTAGGTTCCTTCTACTAAAAGATGGCACAATTTCCTTCCAAGTACAAATGCATCCTGGTGACCAGGTATTTTTGTTTATGTTTTATGGATAATTAATGTACCGTCATCAAAATATTTGCATTATATCTATGATAATTACACTTATTTAATTTAATAAAAGCAATATAGGAGGCTTTTGCGTATTTAATACACTAAGGCATTGACTTTTCATCCGTTTGAGATATCTCATTTTTTGTTAAATCTTTCAGTATAATTTGTTTGACCGGTTAGAGAGATAAAGCATAGCCCAAATCGACTTATTGTAGGTAAACAGGTCAAAATTGCCACCGCTACATGCATACATAAGAATATGCAAATTTTACCTTGACAGTGTTGACATACAATCGAGGACCCAAGAAACTGAACTGAAGAGACGGAGATGGGTTTTTCTTGCGCCGAGGAGCAAGCGGAAGATCACCATATGCTGGGGCCCACTGACGCGGCAACTGAAACTCTAGAAATTGGTCAAGTTCCTCAATTGGTGGTTTATCTGCAAATGTTGAAGCAAATCACAACATAAAAACATGTAATTAAACATTGTATTTAAAGTAATCATATTCTATCAATATGGTGAAGCATGCTCACATCTAAGGTACAGATTGATGGCATGGCTTAGAAACCCGCTACCACGTACTCCACTTAAAAGTGCAACAATTGGGACAAACGACATAGAAATGACGTTAGGTGCTTGTGATACAGTCGAAAGCCAACTTTTGTGGCTTTGACCTTTATCAATACCTCCCCGACGAACATGAATGCTTAGTAGATCCTGAAGCCAGTCAAATGTCTATTGGTTAGCAACTTAGCATAGGCTGCATAGCTATGAAGTCACACACAGATTACAGAAGAAAGGTGGCCACAAAATGAAAAGCTTACATCCTTCTTAGAGCGGGAAACAACAGATGGTCTTAAAGAATTCGCTAGAATTGGAGGGAGATCCCAAGTTACAGCCATTTCATCCTGTATGACACCACCATTGTGTTAAGAACACAACTATTCTAATGTTTGTTATATAGGTGGCAAATGGGTGTGTTATGTGCTTGATCCATTTCTTTAAAGCCGTGGGATGTAATTGCCACTTCCAAACAATGATTTGACTGAAATACATTTTAAAAAATACCTTATTCTTTAATGATTTATCAGACCCCGAAATAGAAGCTTCGGATACATGTTCAGACAATTGTTCATCTGCTAATCGCTTTAACAAATTCTGTACTTCTGTTGGCTCAAGATTTGAACTTTGCAGCTGCTTTAGGTATATTACATCCTTACCCCCCATCTTTACCCCAACAACGATATGAGTACCATATTTATCGATAAACCTGAGAAAAATAAAGTTACATGATTTTAGATTCTTGCATGATCAAGCAAAGTTAGCGACCATGAATCTATGATGCTACATTATGCCACAGAACTAGGATTAGTTATTAATTATTGTTTCTACATTCTAATGCATGTGTGATCATAGAGCGTTTTCACGTCCAATTAGCAACAAATCCTTTACAAAAAAAAAAAAAAAAAAAAAAAAAAAAAAAAAAAAAACACTCAAATATCAAGTTTTGTTGGATGGGTAGAAGGTCATACTCAGCAAGAGCAGTAGGATCCCAGGAAGACGGCACTTCTTGCTTCACCTTCTCTGATAAGGCAATCTGTGCTTTTGCTAGCTCAATGTTGTACAATGTAATAAACCAACCATCAAACGCTAGATTCTTCGTGGAAGGTGCGTCTTTCTGCCAACATCCTTTATATCCAAACATTGAATTGAAAAACCCCGAAGGTATCTTCCCGGATAAAGATAACTCCTGATTAAACTGCTCTGACATCTGATACACACATACACACAAACATAAGAATAATTTTCGCATTGACTTTCAAGGTCAAACCTATTAGTTATCAATCCAATATTCACAATCACAAGGGTATTGCAAACACTATACTTTCATTAACTTCCATTTTTTTTTCTCGAAACTTACACAATTCATATCAATTTACATATTTCATAACAAAACACACATCATCACTAAATTCTGATAAAAAAGCTACAAACTTTGACTTCAAAAGTCAAACTTTGGAACCAACTTACTTGATTAAAGGTAAGAACATCTGAATGAAACCTAGTCCTTTCACCTTTATCACACTTAATAGCTGGAGAAACATTAGGAACAACAACACCACCAGGTACCACAAGATCTTTAGTTACTGTTTCATTAAGCTCAATCAGAGTTGACCCGGATGGACCCGGTTTACAACCCGTTAACCGGATATCACATGTGAGATCATATCCATAACCAATTACTGACACCGCTTTTTCAGCCGCTGATTGTGGATCAAAATAATTGGTCTTGTATATTGACATCTTTTTTTTTTCCAAATTCACTTCTGGGTTTTCAAATTAAGTATAAATAAATAATGGGTTTTCAAAAAATTGAAAACTGGTCAATCTAGAGCCAGAAACAAAAAATCTTGAAAACTGATATCTTATTATTTTTCAAATTCACTTCTGGGTTATGAAATTAAGCATAAATAAATGATGGGTTTTCAATAAAAATTGAAAATTGATGAATCTAGAGGGAGAACAAAATTTTCTTGAAAAGTGATATTTTATATTTTTCAAATTCACTTCTGGGTTTTGAAAAAAGATTGAAAATTGATGGGTTTTGAGGGAGAAAATGAGGAAAACTGATTTAGTTTGATAAAATGGGTGAATTTGGGTTGGGTTGGGTTATGCTTGGTTGGTTTAAGTATTTGGACAGTGTGAATGGAGGTGGTGAACATTGGCGGCCAAATTGGGTGCTGTGGGTTGGTGCCACGTGGATATTATTGTTAACTAAAAGTTGACTTTGCAATAGTGTATTTTGGAGTTTGAATGAATCAATGAAATCTACTTTCCACAACGAATTTTTTTATGTAAGTTGGTTGTTTCGTATGAATTTGGTAAGTTTTGTGCTTTTTTATTTGAAATTATTTGGTTTAGTGATGAAGTATGTATACTAAATCTTCTACCTTTGACTCTTATAACTTCATTGAAGGTTTCTTACTAGTTTTTCTTCTCTTTGGCCTTTAGTTTCTTTTTACGCTTAAATCGATTTCCGGTTACTGATATAGTGTCACATTATGACCTCTTATATCCCGGTCGCGTATTTGAGTGCTTGTCTTCAACTTCTAGTGTCACCTTATGACATCTCATATATCAGAGGCGCAATTGATGCTTGTATTCAACATTTTCTAGTGTCGCCTTATGACATCTAATACCTAAGTCTTGTATTTTAATGCTTGTCTTCAACATGTTTATATATCCATCTTCATTTAGCTACCCAAGTGTAGGCCTTCGTGATTTTGGTAGAGATAGTCAAAGACATTGGTTACCTTTTTCAACTAGTGAATCATGTGTTGTCAGCAAAAGATCTACCATGTGGCACAAGGTAGGATGTGCATTGATAACACATAAAATGAAAGGGTTGTGTTAGGGTTATACTATGCAAGCCCCCCCTACTATATGGGCTCCGCCTATTCTGGTCAACATGTACAAATTTTAAAACACACAGTACAAGCGGCGGCAGCACATGAAAAGTCAACACCCCCCCTATAGGGGGGCTTGAATAACTCATCCCGTTGGATGTTATTCTAACACCCCCTATGCATGAGACCTACCTATTTTTTATAGAATGTACAATCCGATAAAACAAATAATACAAGTGGCGGCAACGGTACAAAGTCAACACACCCCCTACAGGGAAATTAAATTGTTGTTACAAGCATACTATCTTGTTCAAATATTTATTGGTCATCAACCATCGTCTTTTGCTAAAAATAGTTATACATAAAAGCGAAAATTACTGTATTACCTCTGCTTACCACCGTGTGTCTTGCAGTACCCAACCTTTTCCCACTTTATCAATTCTATCCAAGGATGTCGTGTATTTCTATACCCGACACTATGTGTCTCTTTCTTATTGGACCGAGAGCAAAAAAAAAAAAAAAAAAACCTAGCTAATGTCGCGTATGGATATACACGACATTACACATATACACGACATGCATGGGAAAGATACACGACATTTACATTTCAATGAAAAGTAAAAAAAAAAACTTACAAAAAATACCCTTAACTTTTTGATATTTACAATTTTTTTACAAAATACATCCCTGTGGTTTATCGAATTTTATAAATTTTTTGAATTTTTATAAATTTTTCGAATTTATATAAGTTTTTTCGAATTTTTATAAATTTTTTGAATTTTTATAAATTTTTCGAATTTATATAAGTTTTTTCGAATTTTTATAAATTTTTTGAATTTTTATAAAGTTTTTCGAACTTATATAAGTTTTTTCGAATTTTATAAATTTTTTGAATTTTTATAAATTTTTCGAATTTATATAAGTTTTTTCAAATTTTTATAAAATTTTTCAATTTTTATAAATTTTTCGAATTTATATAAGTTTTTTCGAATTTTTTGAATTTTTATAAAATTTTCGAATTTATATTAGTTTTTTCGAATTTTTTAATTAATTTTTTGAATTTTTATAAATTTTTTCGAATTTATATAAATTTTTCGAATTTTTATAAATTTTTTCGAATTTTTATAAATGATTCGAGTCAGCTGATTAAGTCAATCCTTGAAGCCAAACGGACGAAAAAGTAAAAAAGCGGACGTAAACGTAAAAAAATGGACGAAAACGTAAAAAAATGGACGAAAACGTAAAAAAACGGACGAAAATATAAAATATGACTAACGGTACAAATAGAGTTAACCCAGAGGACTAACGGTGTAAACATTTTCTATCTCGCTAGGAGATAACGGAGAAATGGTTTGCGCCGTTAGTCTTTTTTTAACGGAGAGATGTATTGTGTCTGACTTTTACTAACGGAGGGATGTGTATGGCGCAACTTTTTTGGGAGGGATGTATCGTGTGAAATTGACCAAACCACAGGGATGTGTTTGGTCAATTTCACACGATACATCCCTCCCAAAAAAGTTGCGCCATACACATCCCTCCGTTAGTAAAAGTCAGACACAATACATCCCTCCGTTAAAAAAAGGACTAACGGCGCAAACCATTTCTCCGTTATCTCCTAACGAGATAGAAAATGTTTACACCGTTAGTCCTCTGGGTTAACTCTATTTGCACCGTTAGTCATTTTTTATTTTTCGTCCGTTTTTTTACGTTTTCGTCCACTTTTTTACGTTTTCGTCCATTTTTTTACGTTTACGTCCGCTTTTTTACGTTTTCGTCCGTTTGGTTTCAAGGATTGACTTAATCAGCTGACTCGAATCATTTATAAAAATTCGAAAAAATTTATAAAAATTCGAAAAATTTATATAAATTCGAAAAAATTTATAAAAATTCAAAAAATTTATAAAAATTCAAAAAATAAATAAAAATTCGAAAAAACTAATATAAATTCGAAAATTTTATAAAAATTCAAAAAATTCGAAAAAACTTATATAAATTCGAAAAATTGATAAAAATTGAAAAAATTTATAAAAATTCGAAAAAACTTATATAAATTCAAAAAATTTATAAAAATTCAAAAAATTTATAAAAATTTGAAAAAACTTATATAAATTCAAAAAATTTATAAAAATTCAAAAAATTTATAAAAATTCGAAAAAACTTATATAAATTCGAAAAATTTATAAAAATTCAAAAAATTTATAGAATTCGAAAAAACTTACATAAATTCGAAAAACTTTATAAAAATTCAAAAAATTTATAAAAATTCGAAAAAACTTATATAAATTCGAAAAATTTATAAAAATTCTAAAAATTTATAAAAATTCGAAAAAACCTATATAAATTCGAAAAATTTACAAAAATTCAAAAAATTTATAAAATTCGATAAAACTTATATAAATTCGAAAAACTTTATAAAAATTCGAAAAATTTATAAAAATTCGAAAAAACTTATATAAATTCGAAAAATTTATAAAATTTCAAAAAATTTGAAAAAATTTATAAAAATTCAAAAAATTTATAAAATTTCATAAAATTTTTAAAAATTCGAAAATTTTTTTAAATTTTTTAAATTCGAAAATTTTTTTAAATTCGAAAAAATTTAAAAAAAATTTCGAATTTAAAAAAATTTTCGAATTTAAAAAATTTAAAAAAAATTTCGAATTTTTATAAATTTTTTGAATTTTTATAAATTTTTTGATTTTTATAAATTTTTTCGAATTTATATAAATTTTTCGAATTTTTATAATTTTTTACGAATTTTTATAAGTTTTTTGAATTTTTATAAATTTTTCGAATTTATATTAGTTTTTTCGAATTTTTATTAATTTTTTGAATTTTTATAAATTTTTTGAATTTTTATAAATTTTTTCGAATTTATATAAATTTTTTGAATTTTTATAATTTTTTCGAATTTTTATAAATGATTCGAGTCAGCTGATTAAGTCAATCCTTGAAGCCAAACGGACGAAAACGTAAAAAAGCGGACGTAAACTTAAAAAAAATGAACGAAAACGTAAAAAAGTGGACGAAAACGTAAAAAAACGGACGAAAACATAAAAAATGACTAATGGTGCAAATAGAGTTAACCCAGAGGACTAACGGTGTAAACATTTTCTATCTCGTTAGGAGATAACGGAGAAATGGTTTGCGCCGTTAGTCCTTTTTTTAACGGAGGGATGTATTGTGTCTGACTTTTACTAACTGAGGGATGTGTATGGCGCAAGTTTTTTGGGAGGGATGTATCGTGTGAAATTGACCAAACCACAGGGATGTATTTTGTAGTTTACTCATTTTTTTATATAACAAACTTTATTCGTCAAATATTTAGCAAATATCTAGCGAATTCGTTAATGAAAAAAAATATCGTTGCGAAGAGCTCTAAATTGCGAACAAAACAAGCCCAATATTGATATGCTTTTAACGTACATACGATTTTATAAAAAATGTTGAAGTTATATATATATATATATATATATATATATAAACTTTCAGAACACACTATTAAACCACAGAGACCAAAGACGTACAATTCTATGAAATAGGAATATTGTTTGAAAATAAAAACGTAAACATTTATAAATTAAAAACGGTATCCTTTTATTCATAAAACAAAAAACACCAACTTTTTTTATATATAAAACGTAAACGTTCGAAATAAAAAGTTTATGAATGTTTACGTTTTTATTTCGTATGTTGAAACCGAGGGCTAGTCGTGTCTAGTTTTATAAAAAGTTTATGAATGTTTACGTTTTTATTTCGTATGTTTACGCTTTATATTTTCTATGTAATGTTGTTAATTTATGAATAAATTTTTTAGTTTTATATAAAAAAAAGTTGGCATTTTTAATTTTTTGAACAAAAGGATACCGATTTTAGTTTATGAATTTTACGTTTTTATTTTCAAATGATATTCCTATTTCATAGAATTGTACGTCTTTGGTCCCTGTGGTTTAAGAGTGTGTTCTGAAAGTTTTTTTTATATATATATATATATATATATATATATATATATATATATATATATATATATATATATATATATAGTGAGACTTTCTTGCGAGAACCATCTTATCTGCGAGAACTGACAGAACCACAAAAAACATACATGCACGCCTTCAATAATTGTATTTTTGCACATATGTTCTAAAAACAACATATATATTTTAAAAAAAACATGGTTGTTCTAAAGAATTTGATAAGAAATTGGAAATACAAAATTTTTCTTTGAAGGTGTGCATGTATGTTCTTATAAGGCGTGCAATGACAATATTGCGGCCGTGTGTAAGGTTTTTGTGAAAAAAGAGGATGAGTTCATGATGATATTGAAGAACATAGGTGGATACTTACGATTATTGATGATTTGCATGTGTTTTTATTTTATTTTAAAATACGTGCATGTATGTTTTTGGTGGTTCTGTCAGTTCTCGCAGATAAGATGGTTCTCGCAAGAAAGTCTCCCTATATATATATATATATATATATATATATATATATATATATATATATATATATATATATATATATATATATATCAAACTTCAACATTTTTTATAAAATCGTATGTACGTAAAAAACATATCAATATTTGGCTTGTTTTGTTCGCAATTTAGAGCTCTTCGCAACTATATTTTTTTTATTAGCGAATTCGCTAGATATTTGCTAAATATTTGACGAATAAGGTTTGTTATATAAAAAAATTGTAAATATCAAAAAGTTAAGGGTACATTTTGTAAGTTTTTTACTTGTCATTCAAATGTAAATGTCGTGTATCTTTCCAATGCATGTGGTGTATATGTGTAATGTCGTGTATATCCATACGCGACATTAGCTAGGGTTTTTATTTTTTTTTTATTTTTTTTTTTTCGGTCCAATAAGAAAGAGACACGTAGTGTCGGCTAATGTCGGGTATGGAAATACACAATATCCTTGGGTAGAATTGTTAGAGTGGAAAAAGGTTAGGCATTGCAAGATACACGGTGATTGGCAGAGGTAGTAGAGTAATTTTCGCCATAAAATGTAGTGATGAAGGTTGCTCGAAATTTCAAGGTGGTCTTTTCCTTTATTAGAGGTAAAAAAGACGTGTAGATAAAGACCAAGTGGCTATTGGCTTTACTTGTAAAGTTTTCAACTCGGCATTCACAATGGACGACTTCTTGTTGTTTTCTTCTTTTCTTTCTCCAAAATTGTTCATATTTAATATTTCAGTGCATGACTAACAGTGTTATTGCGTTTACTCATTTTGATTGACGATTATCTCTTTTCAATTCCACCCCGAAATGGATTTCTATATCTAATGAATGCAATTTCAAATATGCAAAATGGAACACGAGTGCCATGAAGTTAAACATTTCAATATTGAGACTTAACTTTCAAAAAAGTTGATAATGTTTAGTATGAATTAAACCCGACATATTGTTCATGAAACATCGGTACCCGTTTCTTGAATATTATTTGTTTGATTAAAGAAAAAAAAAAAGGTAACCAAGAAAAGAGTATACAGTAAAACCTCTATAAATTAATACTCAATAAATTAATAACCTTGATAAAATTAATAACTTGTCTAGTCCCAACTTGGGACGAGTACAAATTTGGACCACAATCGATAAAATAATAATATAATAATTTTATTAAAACCCTAGTGTATATATATTGGTACCAACGAAACTATAAATTAATAATTACTAAAATATTTTATATACATATAAAGGCCATACGTAATTTGAACTTGTACAAATTCAATTAATTCAATTAATGTCATACGTAATTGGAACTTGTCCCAACGAAACTAGCTTTTTACTTATTCAAAAACAATGAACATGACAAATTCAATTAATTTGTGAATGTTGATTCATAAAATGTTAATTTTAACTTGTTTTTTTTAATTTATTTTTCATCTCTAACTAGTATACATTGTAACTAGTATATTGGACTTGAAAAATTAAAGGCAATACGTAAAACATCTTTAAATTAATAAATTATTAATTTATTGATATAATAATATCTCGTTAAATTAATAAAATATATGAGTCCCAACATCATTAATTTATAGAGGTTTTACTGTACCTAGATTTAAATACGAAGTTTGGTTTGATGCATAGTTATCGTAAAATTATTTTCTAGTTTATGACAACATTAGTTGACAGATTGTCATTTATGAGAACCTGTGAAAATGCAAACCGTGATTGCATACGACTCTGCTCCCCACATTTATGTTATATGTGAAAAAAATTAGATTGTTAGATTAATAAGAGTGTGTTTGGCAAAATAGTAGTATCATTTTTATTTTTATTTTAATAAAAAAGTTTGGTAACATAGCTGTAGTTTGTAGGTGTAATCATAATGTGCTCAACGCTCTTAAATGCTCAATGCTCTTAAATGCTATTTCATGGAGCGTTGAAAAATGGACATTCTGAAAATAGATAAAGTTACTTGTTGCGTGTCAAATGAGTATTAAAGATCACTACGCTCACCTCTCCTAAATGCTTCTAAATGCTCCGTGCCAAAGACACCTTTAGCATGATCCATCTCCATCGTTGTCATATGAGACTAGTTCTTAAATTATGTAATACTAGTACCAAACACATATAAAACTAAAAAGAATCAATACTTTACCTTACAAATACAGAAACTTTGGGAAATTCTGATTGGGTTAATACACAAATATGTTACTAAACTTTTCATAAAAGTTCGCCTAAGTTACTGAACTTTCATTTTGTTCACTTAGGTTACTGAACTTATAAACCATGACATTTGGGGTCACTGAACTTATAAAAAATATTCATAAACAACACTGAACTTGTAAAAACATGACATTTATGTTACTTAACATATCAAAAAATATACGATTAAGTCACTCCTACCAACACTAATAAATTAGGCGAACTTTTTTGGAAAGTTTAGTAACCTAAGTGAACAAAATGAAAGTTTAGTAACTTAGGCGAACTTTTATGAAAAGTTTAGTAACATATTTGTGTATTAACCCAATTCTGATGGTGCACTTATTTGTTTAAAGAGAAAAAATGTTAGTTTTTTGGACAAATATTAATACGTGTATGTCTAGAATCGAACTCGATACCACGGGATTGCACACTTTACGTATGAAGAATTAGTGATTAATAATTTAATATAAAAGGTTATATTTAATTATTTAAAACACAAAACGACTAACGAGCGTTAAGTAATTAATGAAAATTGACTTACGGACGTTAAGTAATAAAGAAAAGGACTATAGATGAAAATAGAGGTCAAGAAGCTTCTGGATTTCCCTTGGGGATACATGGCCGGTCGTGTGGGCTTGGGGAAACCCATTCCCACTCCTACTTGTCCTCCAAGTTTGTCATGCTATATATACAAAACCAATGGTTTATTGTTTGCTAACTTTTGTACACACACTAAACCCTAAATTTGTTTTCTCTTCTTGTTTCTTTGTGACCGATCGTACAACACCCTCCAAGGGTCGATTGGTTTTGTTTTTTCATAAACAAAATTGTTTTGTGTTTATTTAACTAGCATTAACATTAACTCGGTATTAGTACATTTGTAGAAGAACGTGGTGTAAACACACTATTGTTTACATCTTGGATTGAATTAGAAAACGGTAAGGGGTAATTCGTTAATCCACTTATAAACCCTAATTAGGGTTCTTGATCTTGATTGAAGAATACTTGAAGTTGATTCTTGTTTAGCTAGAATCAAATGTACGTTTACTTTATTATTCGGTTAACTAATTATGTGTTATATGATCCTTACGCTTCCGCATGCACTTTGATGTTTTATATGTTTTATATATATGCTTGTTATGTTATGTAATTCCAACAGTGGCATCACGAGCCATTTTAACTAGTAATTAATTACCAAAACACATAAAAAACGAATATTGGATTGTGTTTGTATGTTAGTCGATTTTTAGGGTTTAAAAATCAAAACCTTAATTTTTTTTGTGGGGGGGGGGGGGGGGAGGGGGGGGGCGATGCCCTAATTTTATTAAAAAAAATTATTTTGTTTTTTTGAAACCCTAATTGTAACATGCTTACGTGTTTAGTTGCGTATCTTGTGACTTGTGTTAATCCATGATGAAACATGAATGTTTGTTATGGATTATGATTGATTAATTGTTAAGTTGTTTTATCACATGTAATTTTTGATAGATCTAAAATTGGGGAAGACCTCAATTAAATATTAATGAATCTATTATGCGCAATATGGTATATATTTGTTATGACTAACGCAATCGATACGTCGATGCATGTGGCTCACTTACCTTTGTGAGTGATAGTTTTAGTTAAATATATGCGTAATTAAACATAGAATGATTATTAATAGGTTTTATCAAATAAAGTTTGCATGTGGCTATTTGTTTACATAAATTAATTGTTAAGTTATGTGCGTTATTTAGTTATTTATTTTTATTATTACTTGTTTTTTGTTTAATTGTATGACACGTTGTAAGCAAAAAATGGTAATTTTTGAATAGAAAATAAATGGACTAAAAAATGGTGAAACTTGATGTGATAAATTATGAATCTTGCAAAGTCTTATGTGCCAATAGTGGTTCGCTTCGCACGGTAATTTGCTCCCAGGCGAGACTAGCAAGGTTATAATTTATAACATGTTTTTAAGACTTAAAGTCATAAACTTTTAATTGAGTGATGAGTTTTTGTACTAATAGTAAGAACGGCTCACCCAGTTTTGACAAACTATAAGAGGGGTTTAAGGAGGATTGACATTAAATTGTCAAACCAAAAGAGACGCGTTTATAATTGGCACTTGTGCTGACGTTTGTCTCTCCGCTCCTTTGTGCGTCAAATTGGAGCTACCAAGTACGACTATTTTTATGTACAAAATCATCTTAAGGGTGAATTGACCTCAATTTCACGTGCCACTTTGTGGTAATTATCCGAATAACTTGGGTCTTTTGACTCATGCAGTAGTAGGATATAGTGGGCGATAATTGTAGGTAATTCTTTGATTGGTGAACCCAATACCTCAATTAAAACTTTGTTGGTTTAATCTTAGCTTAAATTGGTAAATAAAAATGTTTTGAAAAACTTATGATACGAAGATGTGTACATGCTTCTTCGTACATATTTTGATTAACACATCAAAATTAGTACTCTAAAATTTAAGTTCATACCATCTAATTATAAGAAACACTTGAAGTTGTAATTTAGCTTAAGTGAGACCTTGACTAGATTACAATGACAAGGTAAATTTTTGTTAATGCATGAGACCATAAATGGAGAATTTGCAGTTTCTAAATTAGACAACTTAATTAAGTTGTTAGTGAGACCTAGAAACTTAAGGCATGAGATGGGATGAAACATGCTTACTATGCAAATTGAATTTGGCAAATGTAAATCCAATAATGATCTAGGAATTGCAATATGAAATTGTCAATTATTGTTCGACAATTACCTTGTTGAATACTATCATTACTAGCAGATCAACTGATGTAATGGTACTATGTCAATTAGGATCCTAGCTTTAAGAAAATTCTATGGTTTATATGAATATTAACCAATGGGTATTTAATTTTTCTTAAAGATTTATTATCGAAAATACTAAAATTGAATTTTGTAATTTTTTTTAAATGTATTAATGCAACATTAAACCGTAAACATGGGTTATTCTTTTATTGGTAAATTGATCTACACCAATAGGGGTTTTGGCTAGAGTCAACTTTACTAAAAGAACAAACCTAGTCTCCTTTCCATGAGAGAAGAGTGAGACTCAATCCTATTCCTTTTCATGCCCAATTTTCAAGTTAATTGTATTGATGGATAGTCCATTATCTACATAGTAGAATACACTCTTGGAGTGCCTAAGTAATTGTTACGTATGAGCCTTCAAAGATGTATGAAAGATAAAAGCATGATATTTGTTTTCACTGGTTATGAAACACTTACAATGTTGTGAAATCCAGTGGGAGCATTGAATCTTATTACTGAATAAGGGATTATTGTAATGTTCTCTAATTAAGTGGGAGCTACAAGCTTTATTGTCTTGGTAGTAACCCAGATTATCTTTTGAATGTCTCAAGATAATTACTTTCCAATTGTAGACACTTATTTTTTTTAAAGGTTAGTCATGTACGTTTCCTTACTAGACAGTGAAGTTCTACATTTACTTGCTATACTAATATCTATGACACAAATCATATTGATCACATAAACAAACGTGTGGCGTGTTGTTTATCTGCTACATGATGTTGTTCCATGAACAAGTGGGAGAAATCTTATAATTATGTGCAAGAAACAACACATAGAGATATGATTTAAAGGATTGTCTTGATCACAAGGTAAGAAACTAACATTCTAAATATGACTAATACACATCTAATTCAAGAAACACTTGGTGTTGAAATTTAGCTTAAGTGAGACCTTGACTAGATTGCAATGACAAGGTGAATTTCTATGATTACGTGTGTTGAATCTAACACGCCTGCTAGATCTTTGAGCCTATGTGGATCGGTAGGATGCCTATGTAATCACAAGCACACTACAAGAGAATCTCTGAATATGAATGAGAAAAGAAAAGAACTAAGACAATGATCCTCTATGGATCGACTAATGAACTAAAAGATGATTTTATTGAAAATTGTTAACTTACAGAGATGTCTTAAACTCATAGACGGGGTGTTCCTTTTATAATGACAAGGAACCCTAACCCTAACCCGTCCTACAAGAAAACGTGTAAAGAGATAAACATGATCTCTTCTAAAAATAAACATACTAAACATACGGATAACTAACAATAATATCCGCAGCAACAAACACTATCAGCAGAAACAAAATATAACTATCAGCAGCAATGAGCTTCGGCAGGAACCAACACTATCGGCAGGAACCAACTTTCACTATCGGCAGCAATAAGAAATATCTTATTTCCAGAATTCCCAACAACATGAGACCGTACATGGAGAATTTACAGTTTCTAAATTAGACACCTATTAGAACATGTGTCAATATTTACAAGACTACTTCAAATTTGAATATTTATGTATTCTTGAAATGTCATAAATAAATGAAGTAATAAATTAACTTGAAATTACTATTGAAACCAAATTGTGGTGTTCATGATTACTTTAGTTATACATGTTTATACTTTATTGTAAAGTTATAAATATGAAGTCTTTTAATTGTTGCAAGACTTATAATAATATAAAGTAAAACGTTAACTTGTTATGTCTTCTTTATTAAGACATATACAAGAAGTCATTGAGTTGATCAATGATTTATAACGTATAGTGGGATTATAACATTTTATGTCTTCTTGTTGAGACATGGACATGAAGTGACTTAGGTAAAAAAATACTTGTGTTATAAAGCATACAATTGGCTGTAAAAATCTATTTCACCATTAAGTTGACTTAGTTGGTAAATAGGTAAGCCAAAAGGAGTATAAGTTTATCTTACATTGATGTGCGTGTGTATTGCTCTAATTCTTTTATATCCACGGCAGCGGCCCCAAAGACTTGGTGCGCGCGTGATGTCGTTGTGGTTTTAGCAGTATTAATGCCTACTCAAGTTTTAAATTTATATTTAGCCGACTTATCAATAAAACACACACTTTAACGAGCAGTGTACCCAGTCAGTATGAATATAATGGTAAGTAGAGTGTCGATCACTAAGAGTGGAACGTATTATCTAGTTATTCTAATGTGTATTTTAATATCTTAATATCTTAAGTTAGCTATACAACCTAATCTAACGCAAGGGGGTTCAGCCTGAGAGACTGGCACGGTTTGGTTATGATTAAATATAAACTAAACTAATGAGCACGAATCAGCGATTAGCACACACGTACACAGATAGATACTTGAGACAATAAGAAGACCTGTCCTGATAATTAAGTAGCTTGTCACTTGTTTTATTGCTAGTTTTATATGAAGTGTATATAATTAACCCTTTCTCGTTGGCTCTAATCTTATCGGCGAGTAAACCCTTAATGATTACTTATGTCTATCCCACTATCCTAGAAACGATAGAATAAATAGGCGAGGAAGGGGCATGGCGACCCAAGCAATGCTCAGCTAGACACAGAGGTTATCAATGCACTAATAAAAGTCACCAAAGACATCAACATATAAACTTTAATTAATGGGAAAGCAATTTTAAGGGGTGCCCATGGTTTTTCGTAGTCACATGGAATCGGCCCATCAATCCTGATGAATTAAAGTGTACTAATACAATAAAACAAAACTACTTAATGAATTGAATACATGCAGGACCTTCTTACAGCTCTTGTATCTTCGTTTGGGTGTGTCTTGTGCTGCTAATTCGTCTGAATTCGGCTTAGGGTTTCTTCGGCCTTCGAAAGCTTAGTGTCTAGGATCCCGAAATTCGTCTGGCCTTGGGGTATTTATAGTTTCTGTCTGAGGGTTAGATGCGGCGCATAGGATAAGTAGATGCGGCGCATTGACTTAACTTCGCGTGGGGTCCAAGATTAATATATTCAGGAATATTCGTACACCGCCTTAAGATGCGGCGTAACTCCATTTATCCATGCGGCGTATGTCCTTTGCTGTCTTGGATCGTTACTTGTGAAATCTTGATAGTGATGTGCCTTATGTAATAAGTATGTTGCGGCGTATCTGGAGCAGAATGATCTTGATCTTGTACATTTCAGTAGACTCTTAACATCTTGCTTGTTTTGCTCCATAATTAGTCCAAAATCGCCAAGTTTCACATAATACTTGTTTTTACCTGAGAATTACAAAAGTACACATTAACGTATCAATTCTCATATATAATACAATAAAACAAGTCAAATAAATAGGATAAATGATGATAATAAAATGTACTTATTTGAGTTCATCAAATATCCCCCCACTTGAACTTTACTTGTCCCCAAGTAAACCTTAGAATAAATCTTATGAAAATGTATCCTAAAAGATATTAGGATTTATTTTTATATTTAAGCATGTATTCGTTTTGTCATAATTGCACAACCAAACACTTAACGAATTAGAGATAAAATAAAGTATTTTGATAAAAGCAAATCTAATCGTTTAACTGTCTAGTCGTGACGAATATTCTATCATAAGCTTGGCAAGTATACGCATCTGCCCCACTAAAGCCAAGGAATAACACCCCCAAATTTGGTTTTGTGGCAGCGGAAAAGTAATTTGGGTGTTACGGTGAGGATCGAAGTTTAATCTCAGAAAACGGCCCGAGAAGGGCGTTTTGAAAATTATATGTCATTCAAAAATAGTATTTTGATACAAAGGTAAATTATTTGGTTTGAAAATCCCATAAAAAGATGTGATAATTTGGAGAGAATGACATATTTGATTTTACACCATTAAAGTTATCAGAGTAAAGGATGCCCGCTCCGTGTCTTGTCCTGCTCCGTTAATTACCTGAGATAAACATGCTTAAAACGTCAACACAATGGTTGGTGAGTTCGCGGAGTTTGATAGAAAATATCTTTCTTTAAAAGGTGTATAGTGATTGTCGAAATAAATAGTAATCCCTTATGAAATAATTAATAAGTTGTGTTGTATAAAATTCACAAGTAAATCATGTATGATCACCAAAATCATAAGTTCAGGTATAAATGCAGATGAGCTACGTTGTTATACGCTCGATATAGACTGTTGGGTCAGCTTTTAAATGTATCGATATACCAAGCATTTTGAATTGTCTTTTGTAGAGTTCTTGTTTAATTCACATATGATAACAATTAAAATTCAAGTACAGGATTCATAATCATAACACGTAGTGAAATAATAATCTAATGTCGGAAATCTATCAGTGTAAAGTGGTGGCCTTCTAGATACAGCTGTATCCTAGGATATATATATGAAACATTCATATATTCATAAAGTTATATTGCCCTAAGTCTCATGACACGCAAAACGTTAACCATTTCCGTAAACCGGCGGGGTCCCACCAGGGATACCTGATGGGGGATTTATGGCCCTCATGTGAATAGGGGATTTGCCAATTCCTATTTTTCTCAAATATAGTGCACCACGACTAATACGACTAACCATAAGGCATTCCGTCAAAGTATTAGTGGGGTAGGTCGTCAGCCTCCAACAGGTTTCGAAGCTGTTCACTATATTCGCGCTCACCGCAGTGATTAATGGCTCATGATCGAGGGACTTTATGGCAATAAAGGGGTACTTAGGCAATATAGGTCTCAGGGTTCATCAAGTATACGTATTCTGGTTTTTGGCAATTCTCTCCAGAAAATGTAGAATATCATAATAAAGTTAACAGTTCATTCATTTGTTATATGAATACATACAGTGAGTTTCAGTATCATGTTACGTCAAGTAGTCCGAAGATGTTATGTTTCAAGTTCAGTGTTTAAGCTAATCAAACAATTTGCACATATAACGTACACGTATTCCTTTCAAGTATGATTCAAACATATAAAGCATAGTTGATAGTTCTGAGCAAATCATGAGAGTTTTCAAGTAATATAAAACAGTTAAAGCATGTATCTCCCCCAAAAGAATTATTAAAAACAAGTGTGAAAAGTAGGGGCCACGACTCACCTTAGCCACAGCAAGCAAAGATTACACTGACATGACTGGCATCTAGAGCATATTACAACGGTCTCATACAGCAACGACGGTACACAACCTAGTATGTATACAGTTATCTCAAAACACGTCTTGCACAGTAATAAAGTCTATAAAAGATAATGTGTCGTAGTTTTCGTGGATTACTCAGTTTTCAAAACTTATCAAAAGCTTAGTTTAAATGTTTTGTGTGGTGTGGTAAGATAACCTAGACTCGACGTACAACTCACGCCAAAAAGAAGAGATATCAACAAACTCGAGAGACTACTGATGAGAACTCAAACCAAGGAAGACAAGCCTAGCAGTTAACGACAAACAATCATCTCAAATAAAATAACTCAGTTTGTAAGTTTCGTCATCTACCCCGTTATCCCCAAATATTTTGTATAAAACGTAAATGTTTTATAATAAAAATAAGTTTAACTAATAAAATTAGTTTTCCTCAAGTCGTCGAGACTTGAATTAATCTAAACTGGAATTACGATGTTTAATAAGTTTACGTCCCGCTATTTTTCTCGTAAATATTAGTTTTGGTTTTAGTAAAGATTTTGTGTCCGGTTCGAGTCTAATATATTGTATTTCTTCCAAGTCCAATAAGTCCAAGTATAATAGTCAAAATCCGTATTCAAATCCAAATCATGCTTCCAAATATAATCTGTATCGTATCAACCGTCAAAATGTCAAATTCAATACCTCGTTGGAAAAATATATTTTACTCTTAATTTATAAGCAAACATATCTTTTTAACTCATGGGCTTCGGCCCATTCAAACCACCAAACGTACCCATGTCATGGGCTATTAAGCCCATTACCCATCAATTTTAAACAAACACAACCACAGATTCGGAAATACCTATACAAGTGCGCAACTAACAATTTCAATCATATACTTATTATGTCGAGATCAGGAGGTCTCGACTCGAACTCTTGTCGGCAAGACAGCCAAACGGACCAAGAACGAAAGAGTCGCGACTCTTTCCAAGTTTCATTTTCACGATACGATAACTATGACAATAACCAAAATGAAAAACACAACTACTCCCTTATGCCGAGACCCACAACGAACCACAACAATAGCAACAACATCAACAACCTAACAATATTACCGAGACCCTTAGGTCTCCTCGACTAATCCCCACCCCAATCAAATCCTAATCCAATATTCACCATGTCAACCTCAATATCAAAGAAAATAAGCTTCATCCACCATAACCACGCCTGAAAATTCGACACCACGACTCGACTCGCTACCAAATCAAGACTCGACATCCACAAACCTTGACTCGACACACATGGCCGTGAGCTCAAGCACACTTCTTTTATTAATTTATACCACACAAAACTTACTTTTAATATCCTCAATCCGTTTTTAAATCCGGTTTAGTCCACAAGAAGTAATAATCATTTTAATCTCTTTGTATCCCACGAAAACATTAACAACATAATCGGTTTTTTTAAAATAAATAAATAACAACGGTTTCTCGAGTTACCATGTCGAGAAAGAGAGAGGAGATGGAAAGAGATGCGGCTGTGGGGCTGTAGTGACAGCCATGGCGGCTGTGGTGGCTGTGGTGGTACTCGAACCAACATACTCCATGAATAATTCCGACTGAGAAAAGAGGCGCGTACATGATGGAGACAAATGCTTCATGGCGCGTGTGGTGGTGGATCGTGATAAGGGAGTCACAAGGGAGCTATTGGTGATGGAGGTGAAAGATGGTGACTAGCGGTGACGGCTCAGATGGCCGGAGAGTGGCCGGTGATGAGGTGGAAGAAGGCAGGCTATTTGAGAATTATAAAAGTTTGTATGTGTGAGTGTTATCCGGTTTTATAAGGGTTGAAAAGTATATGTTATAGAGGATTGATGCTACACGTTCCAAAGTTAACTCTACTTACAAATATGTGAGGATTTTTACCTACACGTATGGCAACTTTAAATGAAATACGTATGTCCAACATAAAATGAACACGTATAGCAATTTTGATAGGTAATACGTATGGTTAATTTAAGATGAACACGTATGGTAAATTTTGGAATGAATTACGTATGTCAATTTTTGGAAATAAACAAGTTAGAATGTTTTTAGGACATACTTAAAGAATTTTAAGATATAGTTTGATTCCGGTAATTACTAACGTTAAGTTCTTAAGTCACGAAACTTTAAGACTGGGTAACGTAAAAATATAACGTTTATAAAAATGTCAAAGTTTATTAATATTTTCCAAATATTAGACGTGTAATAAGTTAACGGAGAGCGTATATGGTAATGAAATCTAATTGGGTTTAAATATTTGTATTACGTAAAGAGTTTAATATAAAAATAATAAAGTGAAAATAGTTTATATAAAATATGTAGACTTATCCAAATCTTATGTTGGTCGCGGTATAGTATATTAAAGAAAAATTTAAATTTCTCCATAAAAATGGGCTTTGTTAAATAATAAGTCAAGGGTATTATTAATTAACAAGGATTATCATGACGGATTTTTGTAGGATCTTACAGCATCTCCCCCACTAAAGCCAAGGAATAACAAGTCTAAAGCGGTAAAAGGGGTTTGTTGGTTAAGGGTTAATCATTCTTCTTAATCTCTATCGATCTCATATTCCAGAAAAGGCGACAAAATCACAAATACATGATCGAATCCACGACCACGATACTTGCAATTGCTCAAATCCTTAACTCGAATAAGCTAAAGACAGGACCAAGTAATCTTTACCAATAATATTATATCAAAAAGGGCAACAAAATCATAAATACATAGCCGAATCCATGACTACGATACTTAAGATTGCTCAAATCCCTAATCTCAATAAATCAAAGGTTTGGATAAAGAATGATATAGGGTATGGATAATATTTGGGATACAAATTGGTGTAAAATGAAAAATAAACAAAACAGATAAATTAAAATCCTAAGTGTGGAGCCACGAGATTTGGTATGTGCTTAAACACATACCATTTCTAGACCAAAACCGGACCCAAAAAGACCAAAAACCCGACCAAAATGCCAAATATATGGTGTTTTTGTGTTTTTACATATGCAGGCACGGATATCGAAGAAAAGGACAAAATCAAGCAAAGAACCGGGAAACCGAGCACGAGATTTGGAAGAGTGTCAAAAGTCGTAGCCGGGAAGTTTATGTCATCTAGATCCTTGAAGAATCATCAAATGTCAAATGAAGCCCTTGGATCATTTCAGAAGATTGGCAGAAGTGGTCCTTGGAATTTCATATTTTACATCTTTGGTCCTTGCTTTTTACCTAAAGCTAAAATCCTTAAATCCTTAAACCACACCTTACCCGGATTTGCTACTAACCAACAATCCAATATATAAAACCAAGCCCACCAATAATTCCCTTATTCAACCCAGTCCACCCATACACGACCCGAGCCCAACTACCCAACCCGTTCTTTACCCGGTCAACCATGTATAACAAACTCAGTCAAAAAAATAAAATACAACACACACACACACCCGCTTACTCTTTTTACCCGCCCCCCAAATCCACCTTCGATGAACCCTAATTTTACCGTACCCCCAAATCACCCCAATTACCCCATTCCTATAATAATTAACCCAATCATTAGATGTTCTAGAAGGTCCTGACAGGAGGAATGACACGTGGGAGCAATTTATTGGACCGAACACGCATCAACTTTGATCAAACGGTGGGAAACTAAAGATTGAAGTGCAAGGATGATCTAAGGGTGGATTGGAGGTGAGATAGCACACGGATCGCCAAGGTGGCAAGACCTAGAAGCTTCACCCCGTGGCTATAAATAGCCTCCTCAGCTCACGGATTCGGGTTGTTAGGTTTTTAGTTAGATTTTAATTAGGTTTATTAGGATTAGGAGTAGATTAAGGTAGCTTATTTTGTTATCACTGCTTATTGTATTATCTTATTCATTTTCAGAAATTCTGTACTCAGTTTTCGATGTTTAATGAAAGTTAAATTTTAGTCAAAATTTGCTATTCAATTGTTTATTGTTCTGCTTTAGAATTGATTTTAGTAATTTCTGCTTTGTAGATTTTAGAATTGAGAATTGAATTTGGTTTGATGTTTTCACTTAAGTCTTATTTTTCACTAAAAAAGTCAATCAGTAAAACATTCAGTCAACTGTTTTTTATTTCAGCTTAATTGAAGTATTGATTCTAAGCTCTTAGTGTTTAATTAGGACTCAGTATGTGAGATAATCATGCTTCATTTAGTTTAAATTAGATCTCAGAAAACTTAAGTTTGAAAAAAATTGTTTTGTTATAAAGGATGTTGGATCTGAGTTCTGAACTTATGGTCAAATGGTATACTGGTCATGTTTTTCATTTGCATTAGTGATAGTTTAGAGTAAGTATATGTTGGTGGTTTTAAAAGTTTTTGACAGGATTAAGTTGGATAAGTGTGGAGACAAGGTTTAAGCTGTTAGGACAAGCTTCTGTTAAGATAAGCTTGTAGTGGACTCCAATTTTGCAGTTTATCAGGTTCATTCATGTCTATTTTTAGTATGCTCACAACGCCTATAAGACTTGTTTAATTTCTTAGTAGCTTAAGTTGGTTTAACATTGGAATACATTTGCTCAAGTTTTTGCGCCACAAACTTAGGTCTGCTGTCTCAGCTTTGAATATGCAGACCTGCATAACTCTGCTGAATTCAGTCTGCTTTTTGTCATTGTATCAGCTTCATCTCTTGTGTTTTTTTTGTTAGATTTTTAAATCAGAAGTAGCTAGTTATAGTAGCTTGTAGGGTCTGCGTTTGGATTTCCAGGTTTAGCTTATTTAGTAGCTTCTTTTTAGTCTGAAACCTCTTCTCTCAAAATTGCTTATCAGGACTGCTCAATTGCTTGTTACATTTTCAGTCAAACAGCACTTTTCCAGGCTCAAATTAGATAAGCAATAGTTGTTGGATTTTGGAATTCTAAGTGTTTTTGGGTAGCCAGTAGTGCTAATTATATTTTGCCCCCTTAAGATCCTATGTCACTGCTTATTAGGACTGCTTATTGGGGCTACAAAGTAGGGCTTTTAGAACATCATTTCTGCTACTATTCATGTGCTTTTTAGCTTATCCAGTGGGCTTCTCTGATGTTTATAAGTTGTTTCAAGCCTTAATAAGTATGTTTTACTATTTTTGAGCTTTTGATAATTTTTGGCTTATGTTTGCTTAATTTTAGCTTATTTTCATTAGCTTATTGCACTGTTTTAGCTTATTCAGACTTATTCAGCTTTTGAAATTATTTTTCCTAGATTTCTTATTTAAAATTAAAATTCCTCAAAAAATTTCAGATTTTTCCAAGTTGTTTTACTATTTTTAAATCATTTAAATTGTTTTAATTAGTTTTTAATTCATAAAAGATTATTAAAAAGTCAAAAAAATATTTTTCTTTTTCCAAAAATTTTCTTTTATCATTATTAATATAGGAAAAATTATTTTGCATTTTTAGAGTTTAAAATTTAGTAAATCACTTTTATTCACGTTTTATAATTCGTCACGTAACGTTTTTAAATTCAAAATTTCGTTTTTAAGTTCACATGTTTAGTTTAATTGTTTTATTAGCATAATTAGTTGTTTTTATTTCATATTTCATTGTTCGTAGTATAATCACCAATTAATCACTCTTATTCACATTCACTACACGAATCACGTTCCGGGAACACAAATTCCATTCGATCTTCGTCGGGACAAACGACTCGGGTTAACACATATTTCCACGTGTGTTTTCCTTGGACTATAATTGACACGAATCATGGTTAATAACTTTCCCATCCATCCCATGAATAAGACTCATATCATTGAATAACTCATGCTTTAACACTTGAAACACACGCTTTAGGTAGACACGAATTATACTCAACAAGATCTCAATCAAAGAATAAACCTTAGTTGGCGTTCCCATAACGGCCAACTCCCATTCAATCCATAAATATAATATACAACAAATAGTGGTGATATCGCCCACTTAATATAAAACTTTACATAAGTTGGTTAAAACAAACTTCCAACTTTTCCTTTTTCTTTTTCTTTTCTATTTTTTCGATTTTTTTTTTTTTTTTTTTTTTTTTTACATCAACATATATGTGTAAAATTTCACAACTTTTCTATCACTATTTTTCCGGATAATTTTTCTATACTTTTCATACTTTCAGAAATAACTGTAATAGCGAAAGTAGTAAACACACGAAAAATAAACTCAAAGATGTACAGTATTTACTTTCATACCAATTGCATTGTGCAATTTCCTGACTCAACCAAAGATAATGAATTACGCACGCGAACACAGGTAATGTAAGGAAACACACTTTGCCTAAAGCAATTAACCAACCACGGATTTTAATCTACAGGGTAGGCTAAGGTGTAAGGGTGTAACGAAACATTATAACAAAGGTGTAAGAAACGAAAGGAATGGCTCTGAGTGTTTTTCTAGGGGTATCTTACTCTAAAAGTGAGAGTAACAAAGGGTTTATACGGGAGTTCACTAACCAGTGTAGTTAGTTAATATCACATAACATATAAAGGCTATTTGGGTGTAATCCTAGAAATTTACCAATTTAGACAAGTCATTCCAATTATATAAATAATACTTATTATGGTGGTCTCGAATAGTATACAAGCCAAGTTCTAAAGTTTACAAGTCACCGGCACACTCATAGATTTGTGAATTTTGATAAGTTCACAATTTTTGGAAATAATGTTATGTGTGCAGCTATGTAATTTAGACTTTAAACAAAAACATGCTAAAAATTTTAAATTTTGATATATTAAGTACATTTTAAGCATATTTTGAAAAAGTTTAGGACAAGTAAGTGTTCTAATTCTCCAATCCCCCCACTTAAGTTAAACAACGTCCTCGTTGTTTGTGTCAAAGGTTAAAAACTGGAAAATAAAAGAATTAGAACAGAAAAACTCCCCTGAGATTTGCTCGGTATGATCCTCCTTTATTCGTATAAGAGCAAAAATCAACTTTCTTGTGGATGAGAACGTTTAAGCTTCATAGATGATGTATCCACAGAAAATGCAGGAATCTATAATACCATCAAGACTTTAACACACCTGAGTTAAAAAGGTTCAAACTTGCATAATACATTAGTAGTTAGTAAAAATAAAACATAAAAAATTAAATTGAAAATCATCAGGTCAGTCGATACGCCGTATCTTATGGAAAAAGATACGCCGTATCGAGCCTGGAATAAATACGAATCAGAATAAAAGATGCGTCGCATCCTTAACCAGGGATGCGCCGCATTAAAATACTGACAGAAAGTTTTAAAGTCAAAAGTAAAAATGCAGAAAATTAAATAAGATATGACCAGTGCAGGCGATGCGTCGCATCTTAGGATTGAGATGCGCCGTATCTTCTGCAGGTCTGACAGACTCGACACAGAACAGAAAATAAAATAAAAGATAAGCATGGGTTGCCTCCCACGAAGCGCTTGTTTTTGTTCGAGTCACGAGCCTGACTCCACCCTTATTTACTGTGTAATAGGGTGTTGTTCCCCCCACTTGGGATCAAGTGCGGGTGATAGTAGCAATAAACACGAAAAGAGTGTAAATTTGCTATTAAAGATGGAAGAAATACATAAAGATCATACCTTGGCAATATATGTACATCTTCCCTATTCTTACCCGGTTTGGTTGATAAATTGGATGACTTGACCACTTCATCTGAAAGAGTAGTATGTTGAGGAAAAATGAGTCTCCTTTCTTCTTGGTTAGTCTCTTTGGTAGTAAGGCGTCCCTTGACTTCCGCAGAAGATGAGAAAGGGTCTCTAGCAAGTAAAAGTTCGAGTTCCTCTATATCCTTCATAGGGTCGAAATCATCATCTTCATCAATCATAGCAATGTTTAAGAGCTCATCACCAAATTCTTCCTCGAGCTCCACCAAAAACGGGTTGATCACAGGTGCTTCATGTGCTTCAATAGGTATTGTAATAAATTTCACCTCATCATTCTTTTGTTTTGCAACCTGTTTAGGAAAACTAGCAAGATTATTAGTAACGGGATTAATAATATTAAATAAATTTGTACCACTTTGTGTTGTAAGTGACTCCAATTCATCTTGTGAATCTCCATCTTCAACTAGTGGTCTTGCAATTTCATAATCGTCCCGAATTTCATCCTTAAATAAGTAATCCCAGATTTCTTCAAAATCCCTCGTTGGGTCAAAATCTGGTTGAGGTATGTCATCATAAACTATGGCGTCAAATGGTTCGAAATCAAAATTAGAATACTTTTCATCTTCATCCGAGGGAATATTATCATGGTGTTTTTGATATGATGAGAATATATCTTCCACCTCGGGTGGAAAATCACAAGTAATAGCACTATACACCATTGTCCCACATTCATCTTCATTTTCATCATAAGCAGTTTCGGATGAAGAAGCTTCTTTGAAAACAATTGCCGGATTTTCATTCAAATCAAACACTTGTGACTCTTCTTCAACTTGTGCAATTTCCGGAGAAATAACATCATCAATAACTATTGCCGGAATCCTAATTGCATCAAAATCATATGACTCTTCTTCATCATCGTCATTTGATAAAGTCCAAGTGTGTCGAAATGGCAATTTGTTTCTTTCTCTCCCTGACTTTTCCTGCTTCAATAACAAGTATTCTTCCATCGTGGGTTCTTTATCCTCGATGACTTGTGCACCATATCTTGCTCTTTCCCAATCGTAGATCCCATTATTGCTCAAGGCTCTTTCCTCTTCAAGTCTGATATATTCTTCCATTGTAATATCTGGATCGTCCATCTTCCTGAAATAAAACTTACTCGTGCAAAAGAAGAGTGAAACAATCAAAGTAAAATAAAAGTTGCTAATATCAGTAGACGATGCGCCGTATCCAAAAAGTTGGATACGCCGTATCTTATTTCGTTAAAATTTAATCAGACTTTTATTCAGAAAGCAGATACGCCGCTTATAATTAGAATGCGCCGTATCAGGTTAATTATCAAAAATCGATTATACTTATTAAAATTAAATGTGTCGTATTAACAAAAGCTAATGCGCCGTATTTCCGTTACGTTTCAAAATACAAGATTTTTGATTCAGAAGATGCGCCGTATCGATAAAAATCGATGCGTCGTATCTGTTTAATAATTCGAAAACTGTTTTTAATTTAAATCAAAAATACGCTGTATCTGTTAAAACAGATGCATCGTATGGCGTTAGGGTTTAGAAATTTTTTTTTATTAAAAATACAATACGCCGTATCTTGGGAAAAGATGCGTCGTATTCAAATTTATTAAAAGCGTTATATTTTGTAAAAATTAAACGTAATACGCCGTATCTGTGAAAACAGATGCGCCGTATCGTTTGTATCAGCTCAATACAACGATAGCAGAATACAGAAAAAGAGAAAAACAAATAAAAACAAAATAAAAACAAACAAAAAGAAACAAAAATTAAAGAAAATAAAAACACACAAAAACAGAAAATATGTAAATAATACAATGAATGCAATTTATCTAATACTCCCTCCGTCTCAGTTTATTTGTCAGGAGAGAGAAAACACAAAGTTTAATAAAAGTTGTGCCACTTTAATTTTCAACCACTAAAATGGAATATTCCTCCACTAGATTCTCTAGTTTTTACTAAATAAGGAAAGTTGACAATTAATTTGAGACATCCATAAAAGGAAATATGAACAATTAAATTGAGACGGAGGGAGTATATAACAGAGTTAGTGGTTAGAATTAAAACGAAAAACCTAATTAAAATACTAATCAAATTAACAGATAATAACAATTCACTCCTCGGCAACGGCGCCAAAAACTTGATGTGCGTGTGTATTGCTCTAATTCTTTTATATCCACGGCAGCGGCTCCAAAGACTTGGTGCGCGCGTGATGTCGTTGTGGTTTTAGCAGTATTAATGCCTACTCAAGTTTTAAATTTATATTTAGCCGACTTATCAATAAAACATACACTTTAACGAGCAGTGTACTCGGTCAGTATGAATATAATGGTAAGTAGAGTGTCGATCACTAAGAGTGGAACGTATTATCTAGTTATTCTAATCAGTATTTCAATATCTTAAGTTAGCTATACAACCTAATCTAACGCAAGGAGGTTCAGCCTAAGAGACTGGCACGATTTGGTTATGATTAAATATAAACTAAACTAATAAGCACGAATCAGCGATTAGCACACACGTACACAGATAGATACTTGAGACAATAAGAAGACCTGTCCTGATAATTAAGTAGCTTGTCACTTGTTTTATTGCTAGTTTTATATGAAGTGTATATAATTAACCCTTTCTCGTTGGCTCTAATCTTATCGGCGAGTAAACCCTTAATGATTACTTATGTCTATCCCACTATCATAGAAACGATAGAATAAATAGGCGAGGAAGGGGCATGGCGACCCAAGCAATGCTCAGCTAGACACAGAGGTTATCAATGCACTAATAAAAGTCACCAAAGACATCAACATATAAAATTAATTAATGGGAAAGCAATTTTAAGGGGTGCCCATGGTTTTTCGTAGTCACATGGAATCGGCCCATCAATCCTGATGAATTAAAGTGTACTAATACAATAAAACAAAACTACTTAATGAATTGAATACATGCAGGACCTTCTTACAGCTCTTGTATCTTCGTTTGGGGTGTGTCTTGTGCTGCTAATTCGTCTGAATTCGGCCTAGGGTTTCTTCGGTCTTCGAAAGCTTAGTGTCTAGGATCCCGAAATTCGTCTGGCCTTGGGGTATTTATAGTTTCTGTCTGAGGGTTAGATGCGGCGCATAGGATAAGTAGATGCGGCGCATTGACTTAACTTCGCGTGGGGTCCAAGATTAATATATTCAGGAATATTCGTACACCGCCTTAAGATGCGGCGTAACTCCATTTATCCATGCGGCACATGTCCTTTGCTATCTTGGATCGTTACTTGTGAAATCTTGATAGTGATGCGCCGTATGTAACAAGTATGTTGCGGCGTATCTGGAGCAGAATGATCTTGATCTTGTACATTTCAGTAGACTCTTAACATCTTGCTTGTTTTGCTCCATAATTAGTCCAAAATCGCCAAGTTTCACATAATACTTGTTTTTACCTGAGAATTACAAAAGTACACATTAAGATATCAATTTTCATATATAATACAATAAAACAAGTCAAATAAATATGATAAATGATGATAATAAAATGTACTTATTTGAGTTCATCATACATATTGTTAGATTGTCTCACAATATTAGTTCTAATGAAATACCACAAGTTTGTGGTGTGTTCAGTTAGGAGAATCAAACTCTATTGATATCGATAACTATAACTTCTTTTCTTCCAAAAATCAAGGTTAGAAAATTGAGTATGGATTGTATATAATCAATAAGACTCAAACCTAGAAGATTAATAAGACACCATTTATTATGGAATGTGATGAATCACATTAAGTCTTAAAATGATGTTATGAATTTGTTAAACTTCTGATGAAGCTAGATATTAACAAACTAGTATCAGGAACTGTCAATGTGTATTTGTAATGTCCCAAAAGAGAACAATTTGGTGTTGCTCTACTTGCTAAGTATTTATAGATAGTCTATAAATTGTAAAAGGCAAGTGGGAGTTTTATCCTGAAAAGATAAAATTACAAGATACATAATCTTCTAAAAATACACTAGTGAATGTAATGATGAGGTTAAACATGTTAATGATAAATCTCAAGATGATAGAATTCTCATTCATAGATCCGCAAGGATATCTCAAATATTTGAATAATATGCTGAGGATTATGAGTTACGGGATTATGGTAAACGTGTTGATCATTAAGATGAATTGCAAATATTGAATTTGGCAAATTACTCATACTATGAATGTTAAGATGCAGTCCATAAAGATAATTAGATTTTGGAAACTTAGTTTATCTTGAACTCTATAGTTAGACTATAGAATGAATATGAGTTTCTTCTAAGGGAATGAAAATCCTAGAGGTTTAAATCTTTGTGTAGAAATTATATGGACAATTTTGTAAACATATTTAATGTATGTCTTATGACAAGATTATATTAATCACACTTAAGCAATTAACTGTGATTGAATATTCTTTCTAGGCACATTGAATGTATAAAGATTATGATTGTCATTCTTAGTTTCATTAATATGAGATTGACAATTGAATATCAAAACTCTTTCTTGAGTAATTACTTGTGCGAGGACGATAAGCAATCAAAAGGAGTATTTGAATTCAAATAATATTTGGAAGTGTACAAAGTGCAATAATTCATGAATGGATTAATGCATGCATCTTGGAGACACACTTATGTTTAATTATTAAATACAAGTTTTGATTTGTAATTAAAATAAGATAATTCCTTAGTATTCCTGAAAGCTAGTGGGAGTATTATGTTTATTTTCTTATTTCATATATGTTGTATAACATATAGGAAGTAACATTTCATATACGTTAAATGTTAAGTCTTAGTTTGGAATGAAACTTCACTTGAAGATTTAGGAAATAAACATACAATCTTGGAATATATGTTTATTGTTATAAACATAAGCGGTAAAATAATTAATTCTAATAGAACGTGATATATTATTAGAAAGTCTAAATGGAAACATATCTTTGAAAAGTTATAACATGAATGAAATCTAAGTTTGACATAAGGATTTTTCATGTACATCATGTTATTTGTTGTATTATGCTTGGATGAAAGATGATTTGACAACATTGATATATAATTGAAAGTTATTAGATAACTAAGTGTAATGAATATGGTTGGATATAGAATTACATCCTCAGCCTGGAATTGCTCCTAGATTCTAAGTATGAACAATATGCCAAATTGTTGCGTAATTGTTATAGCCAACAAATCTTGAAAAAATGGAAGGCATCAAACATTACACAATGGATATTAAATTTACGGATTTATAAAGAGCATATTGTTGTTTATATACAACAATGCTGGTTTAAATTGAGATGACACTCAATACTAGTCATGGTAGGATTTCATCCTTGATTAATGGCCATATGAACTAGTTGTGCTCAACTAAGAGCATAGTTGTATTATACATTAAAGAATTAAAATACTTTAAACTATAAAAGGTTTGAAAGTTTAATTGTATTAAATTGGTGGTTAAGGACGTCACGCATTTTATGAAATATTATGTGGCAATATCAAGATAGTTGAATGCACACATACAAGAACTTCACTAATTGAATTCTTGAAATAAGTATTCTCAAAATTCTGATAGATCAAAATTAGTTGATTATGTCTTGTCAACAAGTATGATTGACATGACTTGAGGCATAATTCATTAACTAGAATTATCATGCATTGATCTATTTAGTATTTGGATAAGGGATGTTAAGCAATTATTATTTACAATGAATTAAAGTACTTGGTGCGTTTGTTTTCATTAATAATAGATTGTATCATATATTTGCATGTTTAAATCCGTGAATAACTTATGTTATTCTAAATAGTCCATTGTCGATCAATGATATGGGAATCTCATTGAATTAAGACAAATCTGAGTTTTAGTAGAATATACTTAAAAGTATATTGATGCGTTGACATACCAATTTCACATAATATTCAATGAATTGAATATGGGACTTATCCCAACCGCATGATTGTACTTTATGGATCTTTTCATCAAGTAAATCATGAATATTTATCATTAGAATTGAGATACCAGAGAACTGTCATGGATGTAGTGCATTTCTGTGAAGCAATTTACCGCTATACGTAACTGGTAGCTATAAGGATTGTTTTCAGAAGTGTTGCAAAGTTCATGGGTTTTGCTTGTAGTCAAGAAAGAATTTGTTCCTTCAAAATTGGTTTGAAGTTTAATACTGTTGGGCCCCTCGTAGGGTTGACAAGATGTTTGCATGGCCATGCCCAAGATCTATATGGAATATGTTCGGAAGATTTGGTAATCTTGCTCAATCACAAACAACGAGAAACAAAATAGTTAAATAAATGAATGACTAAGATACATATCCTTATTTAACGTGGTATTAGAAACAAAAGGATAAGTATGATGATGAATCATCAAAAGGTTTTTCTAGGTGACCTTACTCGAGTTGTACTGGGGGAATTGGCATGTTGCTAGACGCTAACCAATGTCATTAAACTATTAGTAGATGTCCAAGTGGGAGCTGTTAGTTTTGTAGACAAATATTAATACGTGTATGTCTAGAATCGAACTCGAGACCACGGGATTGCACAATTTACTTATGAAGAGTTAATGATTAATAATTTAATATAAAAGGTTATATTTAATTATTAAAAACACAAAACGACTAACGAGCGTTAAGTAATTAATGGAAATTGACTAACAGACGTTAAGTAATAAAGAAAAGGACTATAGATGAAAATAGAGGTCAAGAAGCTTCCGGATTCCCCTTGGGGATACATGGCCGGTCATGTGGGCTTGGGGAAACCCATTCCCACTCCAACTTGTCCTCCAAGTTTTTCATGCTATATATACAAAACCAAGGGTTCATTGTTTGCTAACTTTTGTACACATACTAAACCCTAAATTGGTTTTCTCTTCTTGTTTCGTTGTGACCGATTGTACAACACCCTCCAAGGGTCGATTGGTTTTGTATTTTCATAAACAAAATTGTTTTGTGTTTATTTAACTAGCATTAACATTAATTCGGTATTAGTAAATGTGTACAAGAACGTGGTGTAGACACACTATTGTTTACATCTTGGATTGAATTACAAAACGGTAATGGGTAATTCGTTAATCCACTTATAAACCCTAATTAGGGTTCTTGATCTTGATTGAAGAATACTTGAAGTTGATTCTTGTTTAGCTAGAATCAAAGGTACGTTTACTTTATTATTCGGTTAACTAATTATGAGTTATATGATCCTTACGCTTCCACATGCTCTTTGATGTTTTATGTGTTTTATATATATGCTTGCCATGTTATGTAATTCCAACAGAAAATGCACTTGATGTAAAGCTTTTCGTAGCTTACGGGATGCAGAGAAAGCCTAATGCCCAAATTTCACGAGGAAACCATGGAGGCAGTTGTAGTTTTAATCAAAGGATGTGTGAAATTTCTATTGCCATGGTCTTTTTACACATACATAGCTTATTGTAATATTCTCATTAACGCTGGTCTAGGGTCCTTTTCTTTGTGTTGGAAATAATCGTATCTTATATCTATATGTATGGTTGTATACGCAACATGCATTTTAAACTCAGAAAATGTCGACAAGCTAACTCATTAATTTTTATGAGCAAAAGTAGAAATGAGATATTGACTCACAGCAAAAGATAATAATTGATCCGTGCTAAAACGTATATATAAATATTATGAAATGACGGATACGCGTGAATAAATGCAAATCACCCCTTTGTGAAAAAGGATACTTGCAAAGACTCACGTTTGTGTGTAGTGTGAAACCAGGTAAGTGATTACCCGGATCGTTTCCCAACGAGGTGCGAATGGGCAAATTGTTTAAGTTTTGGATTAGAGTGACTGATGATTAGGATATGGATTTTTGCTTTTTAATTAATTCTAATTGATATATGAAAAACAAATATACAAAAGAAAATTAAACGCGAATTAAATAAACTAAAAACGCGTAACGGGAAATCTAAAACGGGATAGAAAAGTGAATTATAAGAAAACTAATCCTACAAGTGTAAAATTATTTTTCTTAAATCCTAAATAATAAAAGAAAATTTTAGAAATTAAAATTATATTTTTAATTATTATTAATTATTTATTATTTAATTACTTTTTAAACTATTTTAATTTATAATAAATACTAAATGAACAAAGAAAAATCTAAAACTTTTTCTATAAATATTATGAGGTGAAAATAAGCTAAGAAAATTATAAAAATGAAAAGTGCTTAATTAAAAAATTTAAAAAGATAAAATCTATTAAATAGAAACTATCACTTATTTTATATTTTATTTTTCCTAAACTCTACAGAGATGATTATATTTTTCCTAGAATCTAATTGATAAAAGAAAATTTTGAAAATTAAAATTATATTTTTCTGATTATTATTCTATTTATTATGATTTAAATACTATTAAAACTAATTAAAAGGTTTAAAAATAGTAAATTACTTAGGAAAAATCTGAAAAATTCAGGTTAAGTCTAAAATAATATTTGAAAACTAGGAAAAATAAAAGTAGAGCTTATCTAAACCTAATAAGCAGTTTTGGGCAAATAAGCAGTTTACAAATAAGCCAAAAATAAGCTAAAAAGCTAGAAAAATTACCAAAAGCTCAGAACTGGTTTAAACAACTTATTGAAACATAAAACAACCAATTAAGCATAAATAAGTACAAGAGATAAGCCAATTAAGTACTTGGGCAGTTTCACTTTTTATGCAGAAATGACAGTTGAGACCCCAATTTGCAGAGCAAAATAAGCACTTAAAATAAGCTGATAAGTGGGAATTTATGGGGGCAAAACCTTGCTAGAAATACAGGCTACACAAAAACACCAAAAGCCCCAGTTTAAACACCCCAATTGAACCCTAATTAGTGCCTAGATCAGATGGTGAAAAATGAAAAGGCTGAGCAGGGCAAATGTGCAGGGGTGGATCAGGTTCTAATGGGCTACTTGCAGGTCAAATTAAGCTATTAAATAAGCTATAAATGGGAATCCAAGCATAGAATCTTAAAACCTATACTACTAACTAAAAGCAAACTGAAAATCAAGAAGTGAGCATAAGTAAATAAGCAGATAAACAGCTGAGAAAAAGCTATGAAAATACCAACTCTGCTCAGTGTATACTGAGTCTGTGTGTGCAGACCTGCACAAAACCAAATGAGACCTATTGCTCTCTTTAGTACACACTTAATGGACTTAAAATACCTCAAAGAAGCCAGAGAAAAGGTCCAAAATAGCTTATGGCTCTAGTTGGCTTATTTGATTATTTCAAGTCTTAAAACTACAACAGTGGGTATATAACTATATAATCTATCAGTTTGGCTTAAAAAATCTTAAAAACAGCTTATACTAGTTAAATTAAGCAATATTAAAGTTAAGCAAATGGCAAATGTACAGTAACTGGCTATTTTGACCCAAAAATAAGCTTAAACCAAACACTAGTTTAAAAAAGGTCTGTTTTGGTTTTCCACTAGAACAAACTTAAACAGGCTAGGATTTTGTTAGAAAGCTTAACAACCAGATATAATAAGCACTAAAAAGTAATTCAGAATAGAAATTAAGCAGCTTAATAAGCAGTACTAGGTTTAGCTATTTTTGGCTTTTTATATGGTTTTCAAGCAAAAATTGAATATGAACATTAAACTAAGTATAAAATGACATCAGAAGATCTAATAAGCATAAACAAGCAGAAGAAATGAAAATAAGTAGAAAATAAGCTATTGTACAGTAAACCTGAAAATAATGCAAAATTTAAGAAAATAGCTTACAACTGTGTTGGCTTATAGAACAATGAAACTAGATCAGAACCAAAACTTGGTTTGTCACTTACCAAGTTAAAACCCCATTCCAGCTTAATCACCCTAACTTATCAACCTCCACAGCTTATTATGACCACAGAGTTGACTTTTGTTGACTTTCTTGAATTTCTTGATTAGAACTGATTTAAACTAACATAAACTTATCAAAAGCTATAAAGAGCTTATGTAAGCTTATATAAACAGTAAAGGAGCTTTTTCCAACAATAATTAATTAAATTCGGATTCACAGTACCCATAGAAATTTGAAAACTTGAAACTTTTATTAACTAATGAAAATAGTACAAAGATTGATGATACATAGACTGAAACAAACTTGAAATGATAATTAAAACATTACATGAAACTGAAATAAGAACAATAAATTAAATTACACTACGAATTGGTCTAAAGCATCGACCCCTATCTCTCTATGCCTTCTTTTCTTTAAATAGAACTCCCAAAAGCTTCCTTGTCACATCCTGATCAAATCCCACTCGTCCAATTGCTCTCAACTCATCTCAGCTGTTAAATCTATTTTTGGCGGGAAATGGGTCAAGTGGGATTTTGGCTTGTTCTGATCACATGGGGGTGTTAGCGTGTGGATAGTTCTCATAGGAGGAGGGGGGAAGTGAAGGTGGATGTGTCAGGGGAGGTATTGCAGAGAAATCAGTGGGTAAGGGGTGGTATTGGCGGGGTAGTATTGAAGAAGACAAGTTTGACTTGTCTGGGTTTTTGTTTGACCCCGATATTAGTTAAGGGAAAGGTGGGTCGGGTTATGGATTGGGTTTATGATGTTGGGCTAGGGAAATTATTTTGGGCTTGGTGGGTTGGTAACTTGGTTTAGTATTAGGATTGGATTTGGTTTAATGTAGTGTTTAAAGTTTAAAGGTTTAAACTTAAGGGACCATTTGTGTAATTCCCTAAAAATGCAGGGACCAATCTTGTAATTTTGTAAAGTTACTTCCAAGGGCCAAACTTGACAAGTTGACATTCTAGAGGGTTGATTTTGACAATTTGAGCACTCTCCCGGTCCAAACTTGTAAATTCCATTTCCGTCCTTGGCTTTTCACGGTTTTCCAATCATGTGCCCGGTTTTGCCTGTTTTTGTCCCGTTTTCAACCCTTTTGCACATGAAACAGATAAAAACACAATCCAAGGATATTTTCTGTATTTTGAAGCATTTCTGAGTGTTTTTAAATGTTTTTGCAGTTCAGATGGGACAAAAATGATGAGTATTTACACACTCATCAATCCCCCACACTAAACTATTGCTAGTCCCTAGCAATCTTTTATGAAAATTTAATAGATTTTATGTCTCTTTACCAAAAGCCATTACTTCTGGAGTAGCCAATGTTTTAGTATGATACTATGGTACATTGATAACCAAATGATTTTAAGCAAATCATCAGCTGTCAACGGATTTGATTTGTCTTTACCAAAAGCCGTTTGCTTCTGGACTAGCCAACTCTTAGATAAAATACAGTTATTATCTTTGGTGAGCTGATTACCAATTATGGTTTTCCAATGCCTTTACCACAAGCCATAACCTTGCGGGCTAGCCAACTCTTCACTTATAAAGATATGGGGAGTTGAATACCATACAATTTTTGGCAAATTGTAAGCCATAAACGGATTTGAGACATCTTTACCAAGAGCCGTTTGCTCTCGGATTAGCCAATCCTTATGTGGGTTAGACATGGCGGACTGATAACCATTTATTGCGTTCTAAGTGAGAAAAAATTTTAAAATTTTTGGCCAAAATGGGGTACTAGATGGTACATATGATCAAATTCGCTAGAATTCTCCCCCACACTTAGAACTGAATATTGCCCTCAATATTCAAAGTACCGGCTGTTAAACCAACACTTAGAACGTAAAAAGGAAATACTAATAGCCCCTTTTTTTTTCCTTTTTTTTTTTTTTTTTTGAAAACTTGTACATATATACAACATGTGGGGCATCTCCCCCACACTTAGGTGAGACATGGGTGAAAACCCATGTTTTACTACTGTTTTTATTAACCGAGTCGCTAGTTTGACTCGACCCCGAATTCATTTGTTCATGGGGAAGCAAGTGGAAGAAACAATCTCCATCGGACTTTCATTTGAAATGTTTGGATAAACATTGAAGTACTTGAAAGATCCACTCCGATGAGATACATCCGGCTTAAAAGAGATGTCGGGGTCAAAAATTTTGTCTTCACTCCCAAACGAGTGAGGGAAAGGACAAGCTACCTTATAAGGACATAAAGGTAGAAAAACTCGAACGACATATGTGAAGTCAATATAATAGCGATCCTCAACGGGAAATGTCACATATGTCGGAGAAAGATCAATATCGGGATTAAGAGTTGAGGTCACATCATCAAGTTTATGGATAATAGAGTCCTTGACCTCATCGTTTTCTAACTCTTCATCAAAGAGAGGATTTATTTTGATAGAAAAGCACTCATCATCAAATTCAAAAAGAGAATTCGAATAGACTTTGTGACTTTCATTTTGAACATCCTCATCAGAAAGTGATTCATCATCACTAGAGGAAAAATCATCATTTGAATTGAAAAGGGGATTAGAGAAAATCCCGAAAGAATCATCAAAAAGAGGGTTAGAAAATGTCTCGGAAAAATCATCAGTAGTATCAAAAGGATGATCACTACAAATAGACGAATCACAATCACTGTCCGATATATCCTCAGACTCACTTGGGATTGGGATAAGGTTCTCAGCACTAGACTTTATGAATTCGTCCGATTCCTTTTCAGGAATAGTGCTAATATGCTCATCCCCCATAATAAGAGAGTCCTCGGAGTCCAAAGTTGGAAAGAATGATGTGTTTGAAATAGACTGAGGGAGTTGAAAAATGGATTTATTCAAAGGAATAGCACTCTCCTCGTTGTCCTCCTCATCAATATTGCTAGCATAAATGGCTTTTATACGTTCCATTTGCTCTTCTGCTAGCAATTCTGCAATAGTCTTGTCTTCCTGCCTTTTCTGGACAGGTGTAATTGCAGCTGATGAATTCTCGCAAACTCCCCATATAGAATCTTCATCATCGTCATCACAAATGAAAGTTTGACGATAATTGGAACTTATTCTGGCTGTTTTGTTCTTCTACAGCTAGAAGCTCTCCAATAGTTTTCTGATAAGGATCTTCTTTGGTAGGTTTAACAGCCAAATCATCAAGTGTACCCACAAAATTTTTAAGTTTTTGGAATACATCTTCGAAAGATTCTCCAAGAGGTAGCTGAGGCTGAGTTTGAATCGTTTGATGCTGTGGAGGCTGGTCATGATAAGAATGATCATAATTGTCACAAAGGCCATGCTCATAGACAAGCGGGGTCCTCGTTTGACAATCAGATTCATAATGCGGACCACCACAGTACTCACAACAATACATTTGCTGTGACTGATTCGGTGAATCATATGGATATTGGTCATATCCGAAGTTTTGATTACATGGATCTTGTTCATAGACAGACGTATTTCCTGCTTGACAATCAAAACTCGGGTGTGAACTTCCACAATACTCACAAGAAAAGTTTGGTGTATTTTGATACGATGCATCATTGAGATTTGGATAATATGATTCTTGCTCGTATGAATGTGATGGGTAGTTGGAAAATTTTGAAGAGTCGTTGAATGAGTTCGGATTAGGATCATAAGCAAATGAATTCCTCGAACCACAAAACAAACAACTTCCGTCTCGAATATCATTACCACATTGTTCACATGTACACCAACGACATGGTAAACCGAAAAGCGGCTCACCACCACCGACACAAGGAATAAAATCCGGAGGTGGGACAAGTGGTGTGCTCTGAGAGCTAGGAATTTCCACCACTTCCGTTATGGTCTCTGGTTCTTGTTCTTGATAAACGTGAAGATTAGGCAAGTCGTTCTTTTTAGTCACCGTTCTAAGCTCTGTACGTTTGCTTGACAAACTTTTAACCGTAAATCGTGAAAGGTTAGGATCAATTCTAGACGGTTTGTCATTAATAGCACGTATCTCGGGCTGTGAAGGGTAGTCGGAAGGGCTTTGAGAATCATTGATGGAATTAAGCTCTCTTTTGAGGGCTACTTCACACAAATAACAAGATCCGTCTGGTGCATCATTTCCACACTGCTCACACGAACACTTGGAACAACGAAGATTATCACCCACTGAACCTCTACAACGAAAGCAGCGATAGCCGGGTGACGACATGAGAATTAAATATTAAGGAGGGTTTAAGAAGATAGAATCAAATGGTTTAAGAGGACGAGGAAAAATATTTTTGGGTTTTTGGTTTTTCAATTTTTTTGGATTTTTGGAAAAATATTCACAAGATAAAAATGTAACTTCACGAAGAAGATCGAAGCAAAACACAAGGAACTTTAAACCTTAAATCAACAAGCGTACGGTAGCTCTCTGACTGAAAAACGCACAGAGTGGCGGAGAAGCAAAGGTGGGCAATAAATGCTCCTTAAAAACCCGCTTCTTTCAGTTCGACAATTTAATGTCAAACTATCCTTAAACCTCCGTTATAGTTTGTTTATCAATCAAAGGTGAGCCGAATTCGCAAGCGACACAAAGGCAAGTTTTAATCTTTGGTTTGGGAACTTATTATGATAATACCCAAGTTGAGGAATATTATATTGATTTTGCTTTTATATTTTATTTTACAATAAAACGGAAAATGTTTTTGGGCTTTTATTTTTTTATATGATATTATTATATATATAAAAGAAAAGAAAAATATTTTTTGTATTTTATATGGGTTTATGAAAGTGGAAACTTCTGGAAGAAGGATCTCAAATCACTAATCGCTTAAACTTTACACAATCTTGTCGCAACACAACCTCCCCGGCAGCGGCGCCAAAATTTGATCCGTGCTAAAACGTATATATAAATATTATGCAATGACGGATACGCGTGAATAAATGCAAATCACCCCTTTGTGAAAAAGGATACTTGCAAAGACTCACGTTTGTGTGTAGTGTGAAACCAGGTAAGTGATTACCCGGATCGTTTCCCAACGAGGTGCGAATGGGCAAATTGTTTAAGTTTTGGATTAGAGTGACTGATGATTAGGATATGGATTTTTGCTTTTTAATTAATTCTAATTGATATATGAAAAACAAATATACAAAAGAAAATTAAACGCGAATTAAATAAACTAAAAACGCGTAACGGGAAATCTAAAACGGGATAGAAAAGTGAATTATAAGAAAACTAATCCTACAAGTGTAAAATTATTTTTCTTAAATCCTAAATAATAAAAGAAAATTTTAGAAATTAAAATTATATTTTTAATTATTATTAATTATTTATTATTTAATTACTTTTTAAACTATTTTAATTTATAATAAATACTAAATGAACAAAGAAAAATCTAAAACTTTTTCTATAAATATTATGAGGTGAAAATAAGCTAAGAAAATTATAAAAATGAAAAGTGCTTAATTAAAAAATTTAAAAAGATAAAATCTATTAAATAGAAACTATCACTTATTTTATATTTTATTTTTCCTAAAGTCTACAGAGATGATTATATTTTTCCTAGAATCTACTTGATAAAAGAAAATTTTGAAAATTAAAATTATATTTTTCTGATTATTATTCTATTTATTATGATTTAAATACTATTAAAACTAATTAAAAGGTTTAAAAATAGTAAATGACTTAGGAAAAATCTGAAAAATTCAGGTTAAGTCTAAAATAATATTTGAAAACTAGGAAAAATAAAAGTAGAGCTTATCTAAACCTAATAAGCAGTTTTGGGCAAATAAGCAGTTTGCAAATAAGCCAAAAATAAGCTAAAAAGCTAGAAAAATTACCAAAAGCTCAGAACTGGTTTAAACAACTTATTGAAACATAAAACAACCAATTAAGCATAAATAAGTACAAGAGATAAGCCAATTAAGTACTTGGGCAGTTTCACTTTTTATGCAGAAATGACAGTTGAGACCCCAATTTGCAGAGCAAAATAAGCACTTAAAATAAGCTGATAAGTGGGAATTTATGGGGGCAAAACCTTGCTAGAAATACAGGCTACACAAAAACACCAAAAGCCCCAATTTAAACACCCCAATTGAACCCTAATTAGTGCCTAGATCAGATGGTGAAAAATGAAAAAGCTGAGCTGGGCAAATGTGCAGGGGTGGATCAGGTTCTAATGGGCTACTTGCAGGCCAAATTAAGCTATTAAATAAGCTATAAATGGGAATCCAAGCATAGAATCTTAAAACCTATACTACTAACTAAAAGCAAACTGAAAATCAAGAAGTGAGCATAAGTAAATAAGCAGATAAACAGCTGAGAAAAAGCTAAGAAAATACCAACTCTGCTCAGTGTATACTGAGTCTGTGTGTGCTGCAGAGACACTGCACAAAACCAAAATGAAAAGATGCTATTGCTTTTTATTTATAAAAAACTACATTTAAGAAAATCTTAAAACAGTATACTAGTAAATTAAGTAAATAGTTAGCAATGGCAAATGTACAGTAACTGCTATTTTCCCAAAAATAAGCTAACAAAAAGTTTAAAAAGGTCTGTTTAGGTTTTCACTAGACAAATTAAACAGCTAATTTGCATGAAGCTTAAAACATATAATAGCACTAAAAAGTAATTCAAAAAATTAACAGTTTAATAATAGTTACTATTTAGTATTTGGCTATTTAATTTTTAGCAAAATTGAATAGAACATTAAACTAATATAAAATGGATTCTAGAAGATTACAATAAGCATAAATTAAGAACAGAAGAATGAAAATATAGCAGAAGAAATAAAGCAGAAATGCTATTGTACAGTAAACCTGAAAATAATGCAAAATTTAAGAAAATAGCTTACAACTGTGTTGGCTTATAGAACAATGAAACTAGATCAGAACCAAAACTTGGTTTGTCACTTACCAAGTTAAAACCCCATTCCAGCTTAATCACCCTAACTTATCAACCTCCACAGCTTATTATGACCACAGAGTTGACTTTTGTTGACTTTCTTGAATTTCTTGATTAGAACTGATTTAAACTAACATAAACTTATCAAAAGCTATAAAGAGCTTATGTAAGCTTATATAAACAGTAAAGGAGCTTTTTCCAACAATAATTAACTAAATTCGGATTCACAGTACCCATAGAAATTTGAAAACTTGAAACTTTCATTAACTAATGAAAATAGTACAAAGATTGATGATACATAGACTGAAACAAACTTGAAATGATAATTAAAACATTACATGAAACTGAAATAAGAACAATAAATTAAATTACACTACGAATTGGTCTAAAGCATCGACCCCTATCTCTCTATGCCTTCTTTTCTTTAAATAGAACTCCCAAAAGCTTCCTTGTCACATCCTGATCAAATCCCACTCGTCCAATTGCTCTCAACTCATCTCAGCTGTTAAATCTATTTTTGGCGGGAAATGGGTCAAGTGGGTTTTTGGCTTGTTCTGAGCACATGGGGGTGTTAGCGTGTGGATAGTTCTCATAGGAGGAGGGGGGAAGTGAAGGTGGATGTGTCAGGGGAGGTATTGCAGAGAAATCAGTGGGTAACGGGTGGTATTGGCGGGGTAGTATTGAAGAAGACAAGTTTGACTTGTCTGGGTTTTTGTTTGACCCCGATATTAGTTAAGGGAAAGGTGGGTCGGGTTATGGATTGGGTTTATGATGTTGGGTTAGGGAAATTATTTTGGGCTTGGTGGGTTGGTAACTTGGTTTAGTATTAGGATTGGATTTGGTTTAATGTAGTGTTTAAAGTTTAAAGGTTTAAACTTAAGGGACCATTTGTGTAATTCCCTAAAAATGTAGGGACCAATCTTGTAATTTTGCAAAGTTACTTCCAAGGGCCAAACTTGACAAGTTGACATTCTAGAGGGTTGATTTTGACAATTTGAGCACTCTCCCGGTCCAAACTTGTAAATTCCATTTCCGTCCTTGGCTTTTCACGGTTTTCCAATCATGTGCCCGGTTTTGCCTGTTTTTGTCCCGTTTTCAACCCTTTTGCACATGAAACAGATAAAAACACAATCCAAGGATATTTTCTTTATTTTGAAGCATTTTTGAGTGTTTTTAAATGTTTTTGCAGTTCAGATGGGACAAAAATGATGAGTATTTACACACTCATCAATAATCCTCTGGTATATGTTTGTGAGTTGGTTGTTCCTAACTTGAAGATTACAAAAAACTTGTTAGTATTGGTTGCAGTACGTTTGCATTTCTTACTTACTAATAAGAAATTGAATCCCTTGAAGGAGTTCCATTTTAGGAAAACCAAGTAATTGAATCCTCTGAACATGATATCCTTTTTACAGATGTATGTGGTGATCCTGCATTTCAAAGAGTCTCAGAGTTGCACCTGGTGGACACCTCAACTCTTTTCCTTTACAAGATTGTTGCATTATTAGGGAAGACCCCATAAGGTAAAAGAATGGTACAGTTGCTGGATCAGAAAATTAAGAAGGGGAAGAACTGGCACATCCTTCTCTAAAAAAAAGTAAGTTGGAAATGATGGGACTTCCTAAAAAAGAAGACTAGTTAGGGTCTTATGTAATTTTTAATATTTTGTGGTTTATCTTGTAATAGGTGAATAATTAATGAAGTGCTTTGCATAATTTATAAGTCTATGCTTTATAGTTTCTCACTCGTAAGAAAAAAATCGTTTTGCTCACTTACTCTCAAAAACACTTGGGCTATATTTATATCCAAATATGAGGAGATTGTTGGGCCAATTTGAATTCCCACTTATCTTCATCTAAAATTTGAATAAAATGTACCTTAAGTGTAAACAAAATCCATGAATGCAAATAAGCATTCAGAGAGTCATCTTCAGGGTTCTTCAGAGTTTAAAGAAAGACTCAACACTTCCTGAGGCAGAACTAAGTAAGTGAAGTACCTAAACCAAGAAGAAGATAATGGAGTCAGTGAGTAACTAAGAAAATAGCATGACGTGGCATTACTTTTGGCGAGAACCTGTCCTTGCAAAATTAAATAATATTGATTTAAATTAAATGTATATGATTTAAATTAACTAAAAAATATTTAAATTAAATATAAATGATTTTAAAATGATTTAACTTAAATATAATTATTTAAAATAATTAAAAATGATTTAAAACTGTTTTAAATTAATTAAAAATTATTTAAATGATTTAACAATAATTTAAATTAATTATAAATAATTTTAAAAATAATTTAAATTAAATATAAATGATTGTCAAACGTTGAAAATTTCAAAAATGATTTAAATTAAGTTAACTAAGTCGAATGGTGTTAAACCACAACAAATAACTAAAACATACGAATTACATTCCAAATTGATAAATATTTAAACATTAATTAACATTCATATAAGCAACATGCGTTTATTTGATTTAGGAAACGACATAAAGTTAAGTACAAATTTAAACAACGGTTCAAAATGCTAAATTGTTTTAGCTAAGTGAAAAACTGCTCCACACCAAGTTTTTTTATGTCATTTAAAAGCTCCTGAAGTATTTTAGCTTACTGATATGTGTAGCCCACAGGATGCCTTTCCATATCTAGTGTTGCCTCAAGTATCTTTATCTTTAGAGCCAAGAGCTTTTAGTGTTTGCTGTTACAGAGTAAGGAAATCATAAGAAATGGTTTTTTAACAACCAAATTATTTATATATTACATAAATAAAAAATTCTGATTCTTTACCGTTGAACGAGGACATGGATAGAAAATTCTACCACTACTTTGAGGTTGATGTAATTTTCTCTGCACTACATCTCATCCTCCACAAGGACACTTATAAGTTTCATATGGCATCATCTGCATAAGCCACACAACCGGTGGTAGTACTGGTGGTGGTGGTGGTGAGTGTAGTAGAGTGAGGATAAGAGTTTGTGAGGATAAGAGTTAACCTGATCTATGGTAAAAACAATAGCTTTTAGAGAAAACCTACAGCGACTACATGTCATCGCTATAGGTTCTGGTCAAAGTCAATAAAGTTGTAGCCGTTTAGTTTTTGTCGTTTATGATGCATCAGATTGCAACACCGAAGTTTTATAATCCTCCTAGGTAGAGTACCTAATCGTTGTAGTGTAGGCAAGACTCAGGGGATTGATCGTTCTCTAAGGGAATAATGAGGTAGGTTCGAAGTGTATGATAAATTAAGCCTAAAGGTTAAGAGAAGATTATATTTGTTCTTTTTATGTTTTATTGCAAAGCAAGTAAAATCTCAGGTATTGGAGGAGGTTAATTTTAAACTATTAATTAAACTACAATGCAATAAAATTAAATAACGAGAAAGGTAAATTGGTGACTACTTATAAAAGGAAAAACATGTTTACTTAGAATTACACTACTCCCTAGTTATCTCTTATTACGTTGTCGAATTGTCACGTCCTTGCTAATGGAATGTGAAGTTTTCCTAATTTCCTATCTTCGGTTGGTCAATCCTCACGTCTATAGACTATTATAGGTGAATGATGCCTATATGATTTGTCAAGCTCACCCTTCGACTAGCCTACGCAATATATACCTTTCACAAATTAATGGCCTAAGACATAAGCATTAATTAGACACATTTTAGTGAACGTTCAAGCTAGTCTAGTTTTCCCTAACCAGTTTTCCAACTCCTAACGTGCACATCATTAAACAAGAGACAACAAACAAATTAATTAAAAACTAGGTTTCATATGATTCTAAGCAAGCACTAACTAGCCTAACATAGTAATGTAAAGAGAGGCAATTAAATAAATCAAACAATAACACATAAACATGATTGAATGATTAATTAAATAACTTATCTCAATAATAGATGAGTTCTTCAATGGCCAAAAAGGCCTAAAAAAGATCTAAAAACGACTATGGTTCGGTGGTGTAAGTTCCTCCAAAGTTGCACACACAATAATGAAAACAATGAGTTTATATTTATAGATTTCAGGATATGACGGCGTCACTTTGTGGTTGTGACGCTGTCAGCTCGCCGTCATTAGAATTTCGATAATTGCACTGACTTAGTTGTGATGACGTCACTTAGAAGTTGTGACGCCGTCAGCCTTGACTTGACATCGTCCAGGTAAACCATCGCCAGCTACTGTATGGTTAGCACCCTCAAGTGACGGCGTCCCATAGTAGCTTGTGACGCCGTCACAATGCCCTATTTTGCCGTCTTTGTCGTTTTCTTCATTTTTCCATCCAATCGAACCCAAAGTGCTTCATTTTCCCACAAACACTTCCTAAGTAACTAAAACTCAAAAATAAACGATTTAGGATAGTAAATGATCGAATATGCACGAGTTTAGAGGCTAAATGATCCCTAAAATATACGATATTATACCTCATCAGTTTACTTTGTTTTGTTAAGTCTTTTCCAAGTTTCCTATTTCAAAATCACTGAATCCCATCCGTTAGATAAGCTCGAGATCAAAATACAAGCCATTGCCATATTCATAACCGTTCAAATTTCAGGTCTTCATTTCTTTGACCCAACATTTTATAAAACCAGATGATGGAAGTGGTTTAATGACACATAAGGGTTTGGATTTATAACACAAGATGATGGAAGTGAAGATCTTATTAAAACTGATGGTTCTAGAAGTCCCCCTCATCATCAAACCATACTACTCGTAGGAATAACTTGTATTTCATGTATATTATCGAGAGCGCACACCAAAATGCTACGAGACCAAAAGCTCGAAAGAAGTTGAGTTATCTTTAGGAGTTGACTTATCATTACAACTATGTGTTCGATATTGTTCATGATGCTGGTGAGAATATAAGATCAAGAATACATTTATGATAGAGTTTGGAAACAATTTGAACAGTTACAGAACAAGAACAAACTTGTAAAATATTGAGAAGTCCAAACTTGCATAACTCTCGGTTTTCTGTTGCATTCGCCATATATAGTTACACTTCAAAGGGTATCCGAGTATCCAGAAGATGCTTTGAGGTTTCGAGATGCAACTAGTTTCATTATGATATGGCATTAATATGTTTTTGTATAATCAAGTATGATTATATGGTACAAAGCATTAAAATGTTTCGGTATATACAGCCATAAATTTTTTTAGTTATTCAGTGTAAAATTCAATTTTTTTCAAGTTAATGTATGTAAGTCTTTTCCTTCCCATCCGGTTGCCGGTTTAACCATTTTTTATAATTACACCCTTAATAATATTGTGACACGTACCCGTAACTCACACAAACTCACACTTAACTCACAACACTCCTTCTCCTTTATATCATATCCTCATTACCACCACCACCGGTCATCGCCGTCAACAACCACCGTTGATCACACATACACTCTCTACCCTACCACCGTCGTACCTCCTTCACCACACCATAGCTTCCAGTCTACCACCGCGTCACTGCTCACGTCGCCCTCTTCTTGTCCATTTATGCTGATGGTGCGTCATCTCCTCTCCTCCTAAATCCTAATTAATTATCAATTTTTTGTGTTAATTTCGTTAGGGGTTTTAAAGGGCTTTTTTTTTTTTTTTTTTTTTTTTTTTGTAATTTGTTATGTTTTTTTTTTGTTTAAAAAGGTCTTGGATATTGCTTGTTTCTTTAGAGGGGAAAACAAAGATAGCATTATGGAGATACTTAATGCTTGTGGTTTTCACCCTGTTATAGGGATAACGGTCCTGAGACAAAAATCTCTCGTAACGATTAATTCATATGGTAATTTTGATATGCATGATTTGATGATGATCACTCTTTAGGCTTTTGCAATACAGTTTCAAATATGAAGAAGCTAAGGTTCCTTAGTGTAACTATGCCCTCTAACGGGTTCTTGGAAGGGCCTAAGTTTCTTTCAAATGAGTTGCGGTACATTCACTGGGAATGTTATCCTGCAAGTCCATTGCCAGACAGGTTCCAACCACTATAGCTTGTTGTTTTAAAAATCCATAGCAGCTTCCAAAAAGAACTTTGGAAGGGTTACAAGGTAATTCAGTTGATCCTTTGATTAAAATAGAAGTAATAGATCCTATGTGACGAATTTACACCATAGCTTAATTATAGATGTTACAACAGCTTGGTGGTGGAAATGAATACAGGTGTTGCCTTACAACACTAGTACAATGGGGACTTTCCTCTACGGCTTTTTTAAAACCGTCTGTTAATACAAATATCGTCTAAAAAATGTTATTTATATTTTACGATCTTTGCTATATTTTGTTAACGACAATTATAAAATTATTTTTAGTAAAACATAAATATAGTTAAGTCTTTTACATATATAGTCACAAGTCTTTCATAAACACAAAGTTAAAACATCACCTAACTAGTATATACATTTTACAAGTTTACTTTTATATACGATTTAATCTAAAAATGGAAATGTACTATGACATCATGGCATGCATCATTTTTGAGATCTTTGGAAGATTTCGAAGATCATTAGAAGATATCATGAATATCTTGTTTAGATCTTTACTCAATGAATCCTTGGAAAGATATGGAAATATTTTGGTTAGATTTGATAAAGATTTTTGGAGATTTTCTGTCAGGTCCTAACTGAACCAAACAGCTACACGGACGGAACCCTGTATTTGATTCCGTCCCATCCGTGGCTTGCTGAGGCTTTTTTCCTATAAATAGCAAGCCACTCAATGTTGTTTCCTCATCACTTGTAAGCATAAACAACATCATACATTACTTCATTCATATTTCATATTAGTGAACTTCTTTGTAGAAAGAAGATCAAAGCATTACAAGCTTTAACAAATCGTTGTAAGGCTTGTTAGTTAGTCACTATGTGAATTGTTGTTGTTCACACATCATTGTTTGTACCAAACAATCATAAATCCTCTGTAGTGATCGGTTAGTATTTTAGTCCTCAAAATACATAGTATGACGGGAGTGGTTGTACCCTTGTAAAAGAACTCGACATCTAGCTTTGTGTTGAAAATATTGTGTAAGCAACGTGTAAAGGTTTTCTCCGCCAGTTAAAGGAGCTTGTTGATTAGTGAAGAAAAACTCTCGAGTTTGAAACTCGGGGAGTGGAGCAGGGCAAGGAAAAAGAGTCATTGTAGACCGAACCACTATAAACAATCGTGTTATGGTTTGATCGTTTATTATTTATTGTTTGTTATTTACATTAGTTGATATTCACACGAAGTACTCAAAGCAAATAAATTTTAAAATGGTAAAACTATTCAACCTCCCTTCTAGTTTTCCACAATTGGCATCAAGAGCTACTGTGAAAACGTAGAGGGGGGTCAATACGTTCCCGTTTTAAATACTTAAAACTTATTGTATCAAATGTCCGTTTAAGCTTGTTCTAATATGAAAGTTGTTACATGTAGTTTAATACTAGCATAAACTTAAACCATGTTGTCACATAAGTATGATTAACAAATCACAACACAAGCAATCATCTAATGCAAACATAAAAGTAAAGAGTAAGTAAAAGAAAGCGCAAACCGAACACGATGATTTATAGTGGTTCGGTCACGGAGCTCCTCTCCGTCCTACTCCACTCCCCGAGTACCCAATTCGAGAGTTACTTCACTAGATCAACAAGCTCCCTTCTCGGCGGAGAAAACCTTACACTCGTTGCTTACACTTTTTCTGGTACAAAGCTAAATACCGGTTTCTAGTTTAAGGTAGAACCAACCTGACGTCGCCTATACAATTTCCGACACTAAGCTAGATGTCGAGTTCTTTACAAGGGTTCAACCACTCCCACTAGTTCTTTAACAAGGGTACAACCACTCCCGCTATGTTTTATGGCCCAACATAGAAACCTTGTGTTTTATGGCACAAACACATAAACCATCTAATCTGGTATGAATAAATTACAATGATGATCCATGACAAAAATGGGTCATGGATATGAATGGCTAATCTAAATGAACTTCCATTGATAGGGAGCCTTCAATGGATGAAGATCACAAGCTCCCTAAACTTGTTGTGATGGATCTTCATATATGTATATGGAATCTACATGAACTTCTTGAATAAGAAGTCTTCAATCATTGAGGATGTCAAGTGCTCTTGAATCTTCATATGTTGGAATGCTATGATGGATAATGACTTCTAGATCTTCTAACCTTCATGGTGGATCAGGAAGTATGCTATGGATGATGTCTTATAATCTTGAGCTTGCTTCATAGGATCATTAACAGTGTATGCTTACAACATAATGAAAGTTAGTAACATTATGATCATTATGCAAAGGGTGATCAATATATGATTCTACATGGTTTGCTACTGATCTAAGCGTATGAAATGATAAAGGGAATGTGTGTTATAGTTGCTTGAAACTATGGGTAAACAATGGGCTTCTATTTATAGGGAAACTGTTTAAAAAGGTGGCGGATTTGGCGGATCCCTAAATTTGGATCCGCCCTTGTATGGGTTTGGATCCGCCAGTGCTTGACAGCTAAGGATTTCATGAATCTTTCTATATCTTTCCATATCAAGCCAAGTCATGTCAAGATCTTTCAAAGTCAACTTAGTAGCTTGAAGATCTATACAAAATATATTACAAATCTTCCAAGATATGTAAGTGATGCATGCCATGATGTCATGTTAAATATTTCTAATTTAAGAAATAAACATAAACATAAACATGTAAATGTATATATGTATGTAACATGTATCCTAGTGATCATGTAGCATGTATATACTAGCTTAACTAATATGTGTTTACCAAGATGTATCATGTTAGTTTGACACCTAAAGTGTACTTATCCTACTAAACTTAGGAAACATGATGTACAAGTAAAAATACTTGTATATGCAAAAGGTGAAATGAGGTTCTAAGTAGAATGGTTAGTCTTTTTAAAATACTTAATGACCTAGCCGTATTTTAAACATTCTAAATGGTTTGTTAAGAGTTTGATCATAATGTCACATAACAAACATGTACGAACCTGTGTTGTATCATACGAGGACTTAAGAAGTCGAGAGGTGTTGCATGTATGTTGAGACAGGATATGATTACAAGTAACTTGTACATTTTACGTTATGTATCAAGTTACATGTTTGTCATCAATCAAAACAAACGAGACTGCTTGCACTAACAGTCTCCCCAACGAGGCTGCTTGCACTAACAATCTCCCCCTTTTTGATGATGAAAAAATATGTAAACGTGATAAAAGTAAAATGTTAAAAGTTACTTGTGTCCGTACTACCTTTAACATTACCTTATCCGTTTACACCTTTCTCAACTCTTCTAGCCTATTACTTTCACCGTTTACACCTTTCTCCCCCTTTTGTCGAAGCAAAAAGGGTGTGTCCTTGGAGTTAACTTTATTTCTCCCCGAAATGGCGAGCTTGCATCATCCCTAGTGAAGTTAAATAGACTACTCCAATCTCCTATGGTTGTTGCGTTCCCTAGGTTGTTAGCGGATCCATGGATCAAATTAAGACTCTTAACCTACATCAAGATTAGTAGTGTGCAACATAAAAAGAATATATATGAAAAATGCATGATGAATGAAATGCATATATCCAACGATTCACGTGGGTAAGCTATATTGGACTATCTTGGCCTATCTCCTCCTTTTTGTCGAAACACAAAAGTGTGTCGAAGAATGAGAATTCTTAAGAATGCGAACATGCTCCCCCTTGACTGTAGCTCCCCCTTAATCAATACTCCCCGTTGCTAGGGTACCGACGTATATGATCTAAGGATGAAGAATCCTACAAAATAAAGATTAGTATAAAACAATATTTGTCCTTGGACAAGTATGTGATATACACCAATGCGTGTATATGATGCATCCTAAAAAATGTTTGACGAAGGCTCCCCCTTGCTTTAGGGTGTCAAGATAAACCTACAAAACAAAAATTAGCACAATAGGGACTATGTCTTAAGACATATATGTCATATACGACCAATGTGTATAGACGATGCAATATGAGTGCTAGAATGATAATCCTCCTGGTTTGAGAGCGTCAAGAAGCACTTATAAAAGAAGAAAAATAATCGATGCAAACTTCATCCTATGATGAGTAAGCTATATACGATCGAGCGTATATGATGATGAACCTACAATGAAATGGTTATTGCAATATATTTTATCTCAAGAAAAATATTATGAAACATATCAATAATTTAATCACTAACAACTTACCAATTGTGATATCAATCGTGATTATCTAGTAAACCATGTTATAAAGAGTGTAATATTCTAATAAGAATTACATTTACAAGAATATACTCTGATGTGTTTCATAATAGAGGATTTTATTTAGTTTATTATCTCCAAATTTCACTTCAAATTTTAAAATTTTTTATTCTTATTACCATTATCATTTCAAAGAAACACACACGAGCAAGTATACTCGTTCAATTGTAGTATTGTTGATGGTAAATAAGGTTCGTCCCAAGGAACTAGTTAATTGTGATTTTAGTAACATTAATGGTATAGCACTTAAGATTGTCACGATCAAAAGTACTAGAAACGATTTAAACGAACAATGGTTTCAATGTAACGCGAGCAAACAAACAATCAAAGTAAAACATACTTATTTAGGAATCATGACTAATCGTGATATGATGTAGAACATGTTTGGGTGAAACTTAGAAGGCACATATCAATATTCACAAGGACTTCTAATCAAATGGTAATATCAAGGAAATCCATGTTTCTACTAGTTTCACGGGTGAGTCCTTTCGGCCAAATCTCATCCCACTACGCTAGCTCTTTCGTAGTAAAATGTATGAAAAAGTTGATTAGTTAAATTGGTTCATACGAGTCTTTTCAACCCATTCTCGTGATTAAATATTTTCGAATCCGTTTAAAACTTGTATATTCGATATTCGTCACTTATCGAACACCAATTTGTTTGTCACTAACTCTTGGAATTAAATAATCATTAGAAGTCTTTTCATCCTTTAAATCCAACAACATTCAACCAACAAGTTTTAGGACACAAATTTATTTAAACAAACCCATAGAATTAACCACTTTTTACAACCTACTAAACATCCAACATTCATACAATTAGTCACATCATTCCCAAACAAGTATCACGAATCATTCCATAACAAGTATCATAATAAAACATAAAATTGCATTCAACTTAAACCAATTCAACATGATTAATAATAAAGGAAATTACCCAATAGTAAAATTACAATGAGTAATTAAAGAGTTGTAGCACTCTTTGAGGCCTCCAATCGAACAAGGGAATCTTCCACCTCTTCTACTAGTTATCTTCCTTGAGAATGGCAGAGATTTTTAAGCTCTTTTGGGTTATAAAGTAGTATAATCAAATCCTTATGGTGTAAGGTTTGATTGTGAGTGTTGTCTCTAAAACAAGTGATTAGGGGTCTTATTTAAGCTTGTAAGACACCCCTAAAACTGATATTGTTCATCAATAATCATAATTAAGAAGCAAATGATCGGACTCAATACATAATGGTGCTTAAAGTGGAGAGTTAATGCAACTCTTCATGTCAGTTTTTCTGCATACCTCGGGTATGGAAATGTAAACCCAGGGTATGAGCTAAACCTCAGGTATGAATTCCATACCTCCCGTATGGGCTCCCCTGATGCAAACCTTGGGTCTTGAAACTAAACCTTGGGTATAGACTCAACTTTCTTCACATAACTTGGCTTTAAGCTAGCATAGAGCTCCAACTTTTAACATACTTTTTGGCTCCTAATTATGACTTAATCCTTTCATCCTCTAACGTACAACCGGAAATGATCATATCATGCATCCATGTATTTTTCTTCGATATTTTCTTGAATTTCATAGCTTTTCTTCGTCTTTCTTGATATTTCCTTGTACCTAGACTTAAACACATCTTCAACAACTTTTAAGCATAAAACCATCATAATCATGACTATATTTCGGATAAAAACACACAAATAACGCTATAAAAACATGTACAAAATGAGCGTTATCAAATCTCCCACACTTAAGTTTTGCTTGCCACCAAGCAAAGTAATCATTTGGAAAATTATTTTTCAATAGCCATCATCCATTATTTTCTAAAATGTCACTAATTTCCCTTAATACCGAAGTACAAAGTCAAAAAGTGATTCCTTTAATTTTATTTGTGAAATTTAAACGATTAACTCGATCAAGCTAGATAACACAACTAAGCTCCTCACGAAAAGAAAATAATAATTTAATTCACTCACACTCATTTCTTTTATTTGGGAAGATATTTCACTCTATTGCTCAGTCGTGATTCATGTCATACCATAGGCTTGTACAAGTATCAAAACTAATCCAAATCATGTAAGAAATAAATTAATTTATCAAAGAGGACTTTTATTTGGGTTCAAGGCTTCAAGGGTTGATATCAACTTATGCTCAAATAACTATTGTACAAAATATAATAGATCGCTAACAACGAATTCTTGAATAGTCAAATAACGGATGGTCACTAAAACACGTTCTAGTTCGCTAGCAACGTTGTTCAACTATTCAAAAACCGGATGGTCACTACAATATTCATACATTCGCTATTTTCACAAAAGAAAAAGAAGGGTAGGATAAGACATGGGATTATTTGGTTAATATAATTTTCAAGAATCAAGTCAAATACCCGAATTACTTGATGCAAAAACAATCGATCCATGTATCCTCAAATGATTATAGCCTTTCATCACAATTCTTCTTTCCTCCTTTATTCATTCATCGATCAACATTCATATCATATCATTTAGCGCATTGGCTAATTTTCACGATCATAACTCATTAGCTTTCTCTCTCTTTTTTTTCCCCCACACTTTGGATGAGCATATACCTCAAAAAGATACAAATAAGAAGTAGCTACCTTCATCTTCGTCAGAAAGGTATATTCGAAATACAAAGTGTAGACTCATAATCATCAAAAATTCTTCCAATCAACAACAAGTAATTCATCGATTCAACTTGACTAAAAAAGGTAGGCTAAGGTTTAAAGTGTAAAATATTTTTGTATTTTTTTTCTGGATGGAACAAAAGAAAAGAATGGCTCGGAGGGTGTTCTAAGGGTATCTAGCACTAAAAATGAGTGCTAACAAATGGGTCCATGGAATAGCGATTAACTAACCAATTTGGCTAGCTAATATATCAATATATGAAAAATGGAAGGCCATTTGATTTAATCCTAAGTCGCCTCTTATCATTTAAATTCATTTATATCACAACAATATTGTAACCTTACTTTGGAATTCGTAATGCATGACAAGTACAAGTTCTAGAATCAATTCAATCACCGGCACACTCTTAGCAAGAAAATAGAATTTAAGCATAAAATATATGCTTCAAATAACAGGTTCAAATCCTCACATATTTGGTAGAAAAGGCTAAAAATGCTTAAGCAATGTTATCAATCCTAAGAACAGATTCTTTCACTTAACCGAGATTCGTTTAAAAATTTCAAAATTGCCATTTTATGCTATTGGAAAATTTCAAGCTGTTTTTAATATATAAATTCTTTATGTGTAAAAACAACTACTTCCTTAAGGGCAATAAAAACAAACTCCAAAATAATTAAAAATTGAAAATTGAATCATTTCCACAATTTACTTCCCTCCCCCAAACTTAAGTTTTGCATTGTCCTCAATGTGAAAAATTAACTTCAAAGTAAAGGAAATTGGGAAAATAAAATAGTAAATGACATCACCGAGAAATCAAGCGGGATCCATATTTGGTGTTAAAACGCATGAGTTGGAAACTCCAAGCTCCAAAATATACCAACCATATGAATAGCAACGATCTCATGGTATCCTGAAAAATAAGCAAAACAAAACACAAAACACAAAGTGCAATAATACCAATAACTAAAGAAAAAAAAATCCTAACCATACATAATAATAATAAGAAGTCTAAGACATAATAGTACTAAACAAACATAATAAAGTACGAATAAAAACATAAATATTGCTCAAAACTCGCCATAGCCATGAATGTAATTCATTCATCATCTGTCTCATCTCTTGCATATGTAACCAAAGGACCATATCCTAATCCTCCTGATGACGTTCCTGCTTCATGACTTTCCGTCCCAACATTAGAATAATATCCCGCAAAAGCTTCTTCGCTAACATTGTACCCTTCATTACTTGGACCTGTGCTATATGTTGGGTAGGGTACATGTCCCGAAGGATAAGGCGTGTAAGGGTAAGGGTAAGGTGGAACTTCAATCGGTTCATATGCCAAAGGAAAAGAATAAGTTGGTACACAATTTTGTCCAATGTGGGTGAGAATTGGTGCGCAATAATCCATTTGATGTCCAATTCTCATCAAGCTCATGTCCCTCCACACTTCTCTTCTTTCCACTTGTGGTAAATTCGCGTGCCAATCACCCCAACTATCATTCAATCCCGAAGACTCTCCAACATTTTGTTGATCTTGTTGTGGTGGTGGTGGTCCTCGATTCTCATTTCTAAGTCTATCAACCAAACACATCCGTTCATCATCAAGCAAATCTTTTAACACCTTCTTGTCTAGCTTCTCGCATTCTTTAATCACTGTTATCTTACTCAACTCTTCCTCCGTATCATATCCTAAAGTTTTTCCAATCCTAGTAACATAGTGTCCACCATTTATATAACCACGATCAGACATGATAGTTGCTCTTTTTGACAAATATACCGCCAAAGTCCATAGAACATTCATTTTTCTATCTGGACCCATAAGCATTTCTATTATCCACAAATCTATCGTATGAACTTTATGATTACTATGCCCCCGATGCTCAAACGAATTCACAATGATTTTGTGTAGTAGTAGGGCTAGCGGTGATTGAATTTCCCTTTCTTTATAAGGTGCAACACTATTCGGATCTCCTATTTCATTCCATATTTTCCTTCCAACATTCTTGTCTGGTTCTCTCTCTAATTGAGTTAAATGTTCTTCAAAATCTGCATGCTCAAAGTCATCATCGTCATATAACCCAAGTAATTGCCCAAACTCTGGCAAAGTATACACATGATCATGTCCACATAACCTAAACCAAATACATTTCTCATCCATGATATCTTTCACCTTTTGGTTGAAATAAATGGTGGAGAAGAACTCTAGACACCATTCTTTATAGATTACCTTTTCTGCTCCTACAACCGCATACTCAAAACTACGATCTTCATATGCTTGATCTCCATGCTCCGTACTCATCCTCCATAGGTCTTTAAGAGTGCCAATGAGATTATATTGTCGCAACAAATTTCCACTCAATAACCTAGGTACCGCAATTTCTTTCTTTTGTAACTTTGCCAATCTCCTATTGTAACATGCTTTCGCTTCTTTGCTCAACTTAGTCCATCTCAGATGTTCACTTGTCACGGGCATAAGATTAACAACTTCGTCGTCACCGAATTTCTCATTCAAAGCAATAAGTGGGTTGACATTTATGTCTCTTCCAGCTCGTTTCTACAAAACAACCAATCAAAACACAAGAGGAATATTGATATTAAAGGTTAGAACATAAAATGGTTAACAAGAAGAATAAAGGAGAAGATTTTTTTTTTCACAGTAGCCCCATGCCGCCCGGTTTGCGATTATACCGGCGGTATGGGTTGAATATGACCCCCAGGCCGGCGGCATGATTTTTCCGGCCGTCGGTCTGCAGCTTCACTTCTCAAAAAAAATTTCTCTTCACTTGCAACAATAATTCATCTTCAAGATCAAGATTAATCACAACTAAATAGTGGTCCATATAACTAATCATCTAGCATTCAAACACTATTCTTAATCATATACCACATCAAACTCATTTAATCTTGATGGATTATCCCAAAATTTCAACATATATAAACCCTAAATCTTATAACATCAAATTCTCCCTTAATTCTTAATCATTTCATTCAATTCGACTTCAACAAAATCCTTATAACCCATCTCTAGTAAACCCATCAACTAATTGCACTAAATTCAAACTATGTCAAAATCGCCCATTTAGAACCCTAAAAATCAAATTCGAATTAGAACAATAAAGAGTAGTTGGAATGGATGTTACTTACTCTTTTTGATGCCATAGGTTATCTATCAAATCAATTGATCTCTAACTCAAAACTATTGATGATGTTAAAGTTTTTGAACATTCATACTAAACCGAAGGTTTAGTACTTGGACCGTAGGTATGGTTCTAAAAACCGAGGGTCTTGACACAAAATTCATTTTTGTCTTCTCAAAATCATTCATTCATTGAATAAACATTTCCACAACTTCAAAACACTTCATCATTTCATTCAATCTTATCATTGATCAATTCAAACAAACTAACAACTCAAACTTTTCATTTCTTATTCTTATAAATACTCAAGAGCTAAAACACACTTCAACTTAACAAAGAAATGCAAAACATCATAATATTAAGCAAACAAGATAAAAACTCATAAGAACAAAATGAGCACAAGCTTAATCATAAGCTTCCTTATTCTTCCTCATCCTTGCTTCTCTTAATCAAAATAACTCCCAAACCTAAGAATATCCTCCGAATGAAACTTTCCCGAAATAACTCTATCGGTTTCCTTTGTTTTAAAAGCACGAGTAAATCGGCGTCCACCCGGACTAGTGATCTCTATCTTAGTGTGCCAATCATTATCACCTTCAATCTTTTGATATTTGCTATACCCATCCGATGTCCATTCAATATTCTTGAGCTTAATTGGCATGGAACCAAGGAAATCAACCATTTTCTTGAAAACTATAATGTTCTTGAATGGATTGAAGTAATTCTCCATAGCCAATGCTCTTTCCATATCATCTTCAATGTGATCAAATGATGGGGTTGTTTTCCCATATTTTGGATTGCCTTCATTATCATGGCTTATATCAAATACATCTAACCAATCTTCATCATCCGACTCTCCATCGGTTAAAACTTTTTCTCTCTTCTTCGCATGGTAGATCCTTCTTGCTACTCCATCATCAATTTCCATAGTTCCTTTCCCATTATCAATAATTGCTCCTATTGTGCTCAAGAACGGGCGTCCCACCAACATAGGTGTCTCTCTATCAACAGGTACATGCATAACCAAAAAGTCACACAAATAGGTTTGAAATCCAATTTGTAATCTCACATTCTTAACTTTACCATAAGCTTTTGCCACTGAATTATCAGCCATCAATAAAACATCATTGGAAGGAATAGCTCTTCCCAACTCCATAATTTTGTAAAGCTTATAAGGCATTATGCTAACACTTGCCCCCGTATCTGCCAATGCATTGATTGCAACAGGTCCATTCACTTTTAGTGGAATGAGATAATTACTCGGATCTTCTTTCTTCTTAGGTAACCCTTTCTCCATCACTTTCTCCTCTTCTTCTTCCTCAATTTCCTTCTTCGTATCAAGCTTCATTTTCTCCACCGAAATTTCATCCAATAACTTCCTATAGTGAGCATAATGTTCCAACACATGAAGTATCGGCTTTTCATTCAATAATTCTTTGAACTTCATAGTAATCTCTTCAACACATTTTGCTTCATCAATGGGTTCTTTTGTCGGTTTTTCATTTAGTGAGGGTGTTTTGTTGGAAGAACCTTCTCCTTTAATGAGAGTGGTAGGGTGTGGCAATGATGATGGTAAAGGTATGAGACCTTTAAAGGGTGGGTATTTTTGCTTCAAACGGGTGGCCTTCCCCATTTTAACCATTTCCATACTTCCATTGAAACCATCTTCATTTTCACAAACTTCCTCCATTTGTTCAATCAACCAACTAATATCTTTATCATCTTGCAATTCTCCAACTCTAACTTGCATTTCACCCAAATCAAAATCAATAACACATTTAGTTGCCAACAAGAAATATCGCCCAAACACCACGGAAGGATCCGTCGTTTCTTCATATTCATCAATAACCAAATCCATGGCAAAAGTAAAACCATGAATATCAATCTTCACATCTCTTGCAATTTTCCTATTATACTTGTCAACTTCAAATTTTCCATTTCCAAATTTTTCATAGAAAGCAATAGTCACATAACTATCATTTTGTCCAAGATTACATTCCGCATCCCAAGCTCCTAATCCTTCCACTCCACACGGTGTGGAATATCTCATAAATGGCTCGTCATATTCTCTCAACTTAGCACGAGTAAAAGTAACTACCCGAGGTTTTTCATGCTCAAATTCCATACATTCAACTTCCTTCCCTTTCTCTTGCAACTTCACCTTTTCAAAATCAATCATTTTTTCCATTCTAGACATAGCATCTCCCTCGTCCATCAATTCCTTTTCCAAATTTTCCAAGTAAGCCGAAACTTCGCTAAGCGTATCCATAACTAAGAATAAACTAAACATACATAACAACATAATCAAACCAAACGTTAGGGGTTAGTAAAAAAATAAAAATAATTAACTACGAGGAAAAGAAAATCATACAAAAAGATTAGAACAACTAAATACAACCAAGGTACAAGAACAAATACAACTAATTACCAACAAAGAAAAGAAAAGAAAATTAATTTTTTTTTTTTTTTTTTTTTTTTTAGCCATACCGGCGGTTTTTTCGAACAGAAGCATTATACCGCCCGGTATGCACTTATACCGGCGGTACGAGTGAGAAATATATATATATATTTTTTTTAGAAAACCGGAGGTATTGAAATTTTGGCCGGCGGTATCCGTAAACAGTGAGTTTATACCGCCCGGTATAGGATTATACCGGCGGTTTCAGAAAATCATTATTTTTTCTTTTTCGACTGCTGCTGCCAAACCGGCGGTATGGAAAATCCAGCCCAAGGTTTGCAGCAAAATTTTTTTCTAAAATCATCTTAAAACTTGTTTTTCTTAATAGATTTTGACATCCTTATGCATAGCACTCATTATTTTAAACTTAATAAGAAGAAGATCAAGGAAACTCAAAATAAAACAAACAAACAAACACTCAACAATCATCAACCAAACACACCAAATATGCAAATAAGCAAAAAAAAAAATTGAAACTAAAATGATGCAAACAAATACTAAAACAACTTATACCATTATATACTAAAAATAATTAAAAATAATCATAGTCCCCGGCAACGGCGCCAAAAACTTGATGCGTTTCATAATAGAGGATTTTATTTAGTTTATTATCTCCAAATTTCACTTCAAAATTTAAATTTTTTTTATTCTTATTACCATTATCATTTCAAAGAAACACACACGAGCAAGTATACTTGTTCAATTGTAGTATTGTTGATGGTAAATAAGGTTCGTCCCAAGGAACTAGTTAATTGTGATTTTAGTAACATTAATGGTATAGCACTTAAGATTGTCACGATCAAAAGTACTAGAAACGATTTAAACGAACAATGGTTTCAATGTAACGCGAGCAAACAAACAATTAAAGTAAAACATACTTATTTAGGAATCATGACTAATCGTGATATGATGTAGAACATGTTTGGTTGAAACTTAGAAGGCACATATCAATATTCACAAGGACTTCTAATCAAATGGTAATATCAAGGAAATCCATGTTTCTACTAGTTTCACGGGTGAGTCCTTTCGGCCAAATCTCATCCCACTACGCTAGCTCTTTCGTAGTAAAATGTATGAAAAAGTTGATTAGTTAAATTGGTTCATACGAGTCTTTTCAACCCATTCTCGTGATTAAATATTTTTGAATCCGTTTAAAACTTGTATATTCGATATTCGTCACTTATCGAACACCAATTTGTTTGTCACTAATTCTTGGAATTAAATAATCATTAGAAGTCTTTTCATCCTTTAAATCCAACAACATTCAACCAACAAGTTTTAGGACACAAATTTATTTAAACAAACCCATAGAATTAACCACTTTTTATAACCTACTAAACGTCAAACATTCATACAATTAGTCACATCATTCCCAAACAAGTATCACGAATCATTCCATAACAAGTATCATAATAAAACATAAAATTGCATTCAACTTAAACCAATTCAACATGATTAATAATAAAGGAAATTACCCAATAGTAAAATTACAATGAGTAATTAAAGAGTTGTAGCACTCTTTGAGGCCTCCAATCGAACAAGGGAATCTTCCACCTCTTCTACTAGTTATCTTCCTTGAGAATGGCAGATATTTTTAAGCTCTTTTGGGTTATAAAGTAGTATAATCAAATCCTTATGGTGTAAGGTTTGATTGTGAGTGTTGTCTCTAAAACAAGCGATTAGGGGTCTTATTTAAGCTTGTAAGACACCCCTAAAACTGATATTGTTCATCAATAATCATAATTAAGAAGCAAATGATCGGACTCAATACATAATGGTGCTTAAAGTGGAGAGTTAATGCAACTCTTCATGTCAGTTTTTCTGCATACCTCGGGTATGGAAATGTAAACCCAGGGTATGAGCTAAACCTCAGGTATGAATTCCATACCTCCTGTATGGGCTCCCCTGATGCAAACCTTGGGTCTTGAAACTAAACCTTGGGTATAGACTCAACTTTCTTTACATAACTTGGCTTTAAGCTAGCATAGAGCTCCAACTTTTAACATACTTTTTGGCTCCTAATTATGACTTAATCCTTTCATCCTCTAACATACAACCGGAAATGATCATATCATGCATCCATGTATTTTTCTTCGATATTTTCTTAAATTTCATAGCTTTTCTTCGTCTTTCTTGATATTTCCTTGTACCTAGACTTAAACACATCTTCAACAACTTTTAAGCATAAAACCATCATAATCATGACTATATTTCGGATAAAAACACACAAATATCGCTATAAAAACATGTACAAAATGAGCGTTATCATACTCCTACAAAAACAATGCCTATGATGCGGATATGAAGTGGAGTTAAAGTTAGTGATGCTAGTGTTGGTGTAGTTTACTAGCGAAAGAGGTGATGGAAGGTGGTGGTTATAATGAATTCAGAAACTCTAATGTATAGCAATTGCTATAAGAGTATTTAAGACGGTTAAGGTTATGATATTATCATCTACCAAAGATGATGAATCGTGCCATAATAAATGCTCAAATGAAGGAAGTGAATACAATGATCACTTAGGAATAGAGATTCCATATACCTATATGAAAATGAAAATGACATCATATGGTGAGAGTGTTGGTTGGACCAACGTGTTGAGAGTGATGGTTCTGTTTGCACTGACAATGATGTGCTTGATATGTATCAAGAATGAAAAGGATCAGATCCTATGATGGTGTTCTAGAAGATGTTCTAGACAATGGAGTTGTTCTAGAGAATGATGATGTGAAAGTAAATCCTAGAATCGTTGGTTGTGAGAAGGTTGTCTGTTATGAATGTTTAAAAACAGAACCTGGTACCCGCGGATTGGGCGGAACCAAATCTTTGGTTCCGTCCGTCTTATCATAGGGTGCCGTGGACCAAAATTGATTTGGTCACTTTTTGTCATTTTTGATCAAACGAAGGTTCAAGCTAAGGTCTATTTACTTATAACTATAGATTTGGTTTCACTAATCCTAGTCAAAGTCTAAGGAGACTTAAAGCTTCTCATTTAAGAGGTTTGTCAAACACATGATGTGTTTTCACTTGACGAGATATTGGTGCAGAACTGTGATGTTGAGCTAATAAGGTTTGAAACACTTTGTGATTTTGTGAACTGATTTAACTAAGTGGTGTGAACCTATGTGTCGGTATGTGTGAGTGCTCTTTAATACAAACAGACAATTATGTGAATGAATTTTTCTCCCCCTTAATCGGTGGACATCCATCATAATGTGTGATGACGATGCAAGTTAATGAAAGCGATGAGCTTAGTAATGTTTTTGCAGATGTTGGTTAGCATACAAAGTACTTCATCCTCGAAGTTATGTAACTCTTCTCTATCAATGCAAGATGATCGCACGACGAGGCATATGGTTTCCTCATGGAAGGTGTATTGTTATAACTAAAGGATGATGGAGATGTTGTTAGGAAAGCGGAAGCAACAATACGATTTGGAGAGAGGTATGTTGAAAGATACCCAAATACAAATTTCAAACCTCTAAAACTTAATCCTATTAGATTTTAAAGCTATGTGCAAGAAAGTAGATCCCATAAACATATTACTAATCTAAGTAGCAATAATGGAACAACAATTATGCAAAATAAGCAAAAAAGAGAAATAACAAGCAATTTGTTATCAATCTATAAGACAAAAGTCTTAATGACAAAAGATGTGAATATTATAGAAATCATAACATCTTATGTAAACAAAAACAAATATTCATCTACTAGACAAAAAGCTACCACTTTGCATAAAGACAAATAATCATATTGCAAGATAGCATGACATTGTTTTAGATACTATATAGTGAAATGGTTTTGAAGTTAGGCTTAGTTACTTAAGCATACTTACCCATTAATGACTTCTAAATGTTTATCATACCAAGAAGCATTTAGACATATAGGTGCACACATGGCAAAAAAATAGTGTGACAAAGTCACAAAAGAAGTAAAACGACAGATTCATGCAAACAATTCTAACATTTCGGAAGCATGCATCATTTTAGACTATCCTACGAAAAAGCTCAATGATTGTCAACTAAAGACAAAAGCTATCTAACACCATGTATTAAAAATGACATATCGTGAGTTAACAAGAACCATGTTAATCTTGTGAAATATCATATAACAAGTATTGTGCACATCATGTTAACATCTAGTAGCATGAAACATATATAAGCATGCAGACAAAACCTTTTCAAAGTTTAAACATTTGACTATCAAATAATCATATCAAACAAATAACATGTAATCAACACATATATATGTAATGCAAGTGATTTTACTAAGAAAAATTACATCTACTACTTGATTGATTAATATTCCTAAGACAAGATAAATTATCTTATTTTAATACTTAATTTAGGCAAGTATAGGAATGCATATTTTTCAAGTTGGAGAATGAATATGAGACTATTACTAGTGGTGCTCAATTCAGGCTAAACACGACCATTTTTACGGGTGATTCCACATACCCAACTTCTCTGCTGGAAGCAATTTAACCGTTAGGTTAAATTGAGTTTCTAGTGCAATAGGTTCTCCAGTAGTCATTCTCATGTCTGAAAGATAGGAATTCCTATTTTTGCCTATCTAAATATGATAGTTTACCAATTACTGAGACTCAACTATTTCTATTAAAACTAATGTGATGAAGATGTCATGTTATACACGGAAATATGACAAATATGTGTCAACAGATTTTAATCTTTGTGTTTGGAATCTAAGGTTGAATAATCTAAAGGGTGACATCTTTTAAGTTGAGTTTAAGTATGTGTTATGCAAGTGATTTGATCATCTAAGACCAAGAGATATGTTTGTGTATGATAATGGAATATGTTAAGACCGTTCTCAAGAAAGCTCTTTGGAACAAGAATCTGAGTAAAGTTACCAACTTTAATAGATCTTGTGTATGCTCTAGAGATGTGTAGGATACACACAAGGTTTGAACTAGATTATGAGCAAGGTTTGGTTATGATGTACGCTTGAAAGAAGATAGATACATAAAGTATCTTTTAACAAGTAAGGTTATCATGCTTATGAAAACAAGTATGAACAGATGAGGAAGAAAGTTCATAGGTGTAATGAAATCTCTTGTAACACAACCATTCATGTTGCAAGAAGAGAATGATGCATAGGATATACATTATCCTTTTAACAAGATGAAAACTAAACGCATGATTTAAGCATAATGTTTTCCGAAACATCATGTTTTCCTAAATAAAGATATGAACTTAAAGTGTTTAAGTTGGATAGACTTATCCTAAATTTACTAGATGAATACATGAGAAATTCACTTGAGTTTTTTATGTATACTCCTCAAGAATCATTGTCATGAGATTTGTTTAGAGATTACATTATAACATAAGTTGCTACAATGTTGATCTAATGCAGAAGTCAAATGACAAAGTATTACCAACACTTTGATGACTTGTGGTACTACTTAAACCTAGTGGAAATTGATAAACAATGAATGTGAGCATCATGCTCATCTGATGGTGAAGGTTCTAATCCTATAGGTGATAAAGTATGGTTGAGTTGATTCAATGTGCATTTGATGAGTGTTGAACTACAGGCTTTTTGAGCAATGCTCTCAACTGATTCAAATGATGGAAAGGATTGTGGATTGGTTGATTTAGATGGAGTGTCTAACTAAGGATGTGGTGATGCAGAGATCTGTTGTACTATAGAAGTACTTTGGGTTTCATGAATGTTGAAAATGACAAGAATGGATATTGATTCTTGTGGTTCACTAGTGAATGAAGTGCTTGGTTATGTTTGTGAAACCTAGGGGCTAAATGGGATGAAGAACAAATGTTCTAGTCATGATAAGATAAGTGTTTTAACATACGTTGTTAAAATACTTGTGAGTTGATTGTTTCAGATATGACTTTTAATGACTACAATCGTAAGTCAGATATACTTGAATATTTCAGACGAAATACTTAAGTTGCCAATCCTACTTGGAGAAAAGGATGACAAGACTTGATAATTACATCTATAACCTAAGTGTGAGTTACGACTCGATGTAAATCGTCTTGAAGGATGACATGTTAACCAAGTGAGGCAACATATGTGAATACAGGATAATATCAGTCATGAGTTGGGTTTGTAATCTGTGATATCTTTGCACACTGTGAGTCTGGTTTAGTTAGGAAGTTGTCAATTTATAAATCAAGTTAATGGATAAGTAAAGGACAGGTGAATGTGTGTAATGATCATAAATGATCAGTAGAATAAACCAAAAAACTAGAATCAATAATTTAAGGATCGGGATTAGTCGGGAATTTTGAAAAAGTTACTGTTGAAGCCTGCGGATCTAATCGACAACAAAGTCGGAACCAAATTTTTGGATCCGTGGAATCCGCAGGATCATGACTGGCGGATCCAAAGCATACACTAGGCGGATCCAAAATTTGGTATCCGCCGAATCCGCCATATGGAGATTCAGATTCTTAACAGAACATATGTCAAAATTTTCGTTACTCGTTCAAATTCCGAAAATTGTCCTAAAACATATGTAACTACGTAGTTGTGATAGATTCATAACAAAAACACAAGTAGTAACATATGTTAACATATAGATCAATCCGAGGATAACGAACTTACCATTAATTGAAGTTAAGCCAAACAATGGCTTAAGCCCGAAAACTTGACAACATCAAAATGTTATCATCCTGCATTGTTATGTTAGTTCACATAAAAGTATAATGCCAACATAATATCCTAATAACATAACAAGTCATCACATTATTGTTTGAAATTTTCTTATACCAAACACACTTACACATATACAACATGTTTACACATTTTAACACTTGAAATTAAGTGAAGGTTTGTGCAAGACAATACATTTTAAGATACTAAACTAGTTTCACTCAGTTCACATTTCTAAGTAAGTTATGCAAAGTTTTCACATAACATATGCAAACAAAAATATCTAAGTCTATAAGTGAAATTAACACAGTTTATCAACTTAGTGCACAAGATCTAGCAAAAGTCCTATTGTGCATCAAACAAGCAGTTGATAAACAAGCAAATAATTGTCATGGAAAAACACTTATGTATTTCCTATCAACAAATGTAATCACAATTACCAACAGGCAAATCACATGTATGCAAATAACTTAGAACATATAATCACATAGCATAGCATAAATGAAAAGATACTTTTCGTCACTTTGCGTTTAAATATGAGGATGTATGCCAAGCTTGATTTGTTTCCTTTATATTACCAAATTCTTTAGTTTCAAAAGAAATCATATCAATGTTCAAAGAATACCAACTTACATTGCCCGACGTAAAAGTTTAAGTTACTGTGTCAAAATGAAACTTAATATTTTGAACAGGTTGTAGTATTTGATTTGTTTTACCTACTTCAATTTAGATTTAGGACATGAGATTATTTTTAAATGAAAGTAGACTTAATTCCCTTCAAAATGATAGGTGGCGCGACTCCTACGGACTTACGGTTAATTAGTTATGAATTTTTGAAGTTGGACAAAAACTGCATATAATACCGACGGATTTCACAGATCCTTTTTGAGGGATCCGCCCTTTGTAACAAAGGGATCTGTGGGTGTCTGTGACAAATTCTCCTAAACTCTTATTTTAACATAGAGAAAACGTGTAGGACTTGCTAGACTTAATATTAAACATATATTTACACATATTTAACAACATTTCTACTTATGTGACTTATCTAAACATTACGGAGGTGATTTTACAACTAAATTAATAGTTATTCCAAACGCTCCTTTAAAACCCGTGTTTTTCATAAATTAGCTTTTACGCACACAATTTGACACTTAATCATTTTTAAGATATCTTTTCTTTTGATTTTTCAAAGACATCTTCAAGCTTGTATACAAAGTAATATTTAACAACAAAATTTCTAAGTATACTTAGCGAAACATTTTTTATATTATATTCTGCTTCAAAGGTAATTTGATACATGGATCGTACTCTATTTTAAAAACCATTTGTTTTGAAAATAAGAGCCACGAGGCTCTGATACCAATTGTGAAAACGTAGAGGGGGGTGAATATGTTCCTGCTTTAAAAACATAAAACTTATTGTATCAAATATCCGTTTAAGCTTCGTCTAATATGAAAGATGTTACCTGTAGTTTATGACTAGCATAAACTTAAATCATGTTGTCACACAAGTATGATAAACAAATCACAACACAAGCAATCATCTAATGCAAACATAAAAGTAAAGAGTAAGTAAAAGAAAGCGCAAACCGAACACGATGATTTATAGTGGTTCGGTCACGGAGCTCCTCTCCGCCCTACTCCACTCCCCGAGTACCCAACTCGAGAGTTACTTCACTAGATCAACAAGCTCCCTTCTCGGCGGAGAAAACCTTACATTCGTCGCTTACACTTTTTCTGGTACAAAGCTAAATTCCGGGTTCTAGATCAAGGTAGAACCAACCTGACGTCGCCTATACAATTTCCGACACTAAGCTAGATGTCGAGTTCTTTACAAGGGTTCAACCACTCCCGCTAGTTTTTTAACAATGGTACAACCACTCCCGCTATGTTTTATGGCCCAACATAAAAACCTTGTGTTTTATGGCACAAACACATAAACCATCTAATCTAGTATGAATAGATTACAATGATGATCCATGACATAAATGGGTAATGGATATGAATGGCTAATCTAAATGAACTTCCGTTGATAGAAAGCCTTCAATGGATGAAGATCACAAGCTCCCTAAACTTGTTGTGATGGATCTTCATATATGCATATGGATTCTACATGAACTTCTTGTATAAGAAGTGTTGTTCCCTCAACATGCTTTGAGTTAACTAGAAAGTTAATCTAATCGTGTTTATGACTTAATACAATGTTATGATTAATTCTAACAAATTAATGAAAACGTAAAAGTAAAAAACACAAGTATTTTTCAAGGTTTAAATTCTTATTAGAAATTAATCAAAAAAATCTATTACCCAAGTGTTTAGCGGAATAAACACTTGGGATCGAATAGACAAGGTATGGTGTCTCCTATCTAAACTCAAGCTATGCTTAAGTAGTAACAATTCGTCCCACTGAGCTATCTCAGGGATTCATTACTCTTTGTAGGAGAGAAGTTATTTTGCAAAAGTCTAAGGCTTTCAATGTACAAAACACATGCACAACTTCTCTCCTTTTGAACCTATTTATACACAAGTATAAAAGAGTAAAAGTGATTAAAATACTACAACTTGTTGTAGCTAGCGTGTCTGACAATTACAACAGTAATTGTCATTTCCAAAAACCAATGGGAATGGACTATAAAGTCTTTAGGAGTGTTTGGTCTGACACTCCATGACTTTTAGCCGTCTTAGGGAAGGTTTCTTCCTGACAAGATAAGATTTGATCTTATCTTAAACTCTTCCCAGATCTTCCCGCCTTTCTTTCAGGCGTTTAGTTCTTCAGTCTTTAATCACTAGATGTTGTTGAGGAGACTGGGGTTCAGTGAGTTCTTGTCCAACACTCACTGAACCATCATCTTCTTCTTTGGCTTAAGTCCTACTCAAGGAGTACCGCCTTCCTGAGAGTGAATCATTCTTCTTGAATTCGCCTTAAGCATCCTGAAGATGACTCACTGAGTGACTTGATTGCGTGGTTTTGTAACCTTACAACAGGTTTTACCTCTCGAGGGATCTCAAGAGGCTTACAACCCCACCAGGCAGTGTACCTGACCGATGTAGTATAGTGTAGTGGTAAGTACGGGGGATTGATCGTTCTCCACAGGGAATAGTGTTCGTTAGGTATGAAAGGCTACTCTAATTAGGTCTAAGGGTTGAGGAAGATTCTTTTTATGTTTTTATAGTTTTTATGAAAGCAAGTAAAATCTCGGGTTTGAAGGAGTGGGCGGAATTAGTTGCTAGTCAACTAACCCAAATGACTACGAATGCAAATAAAATAAAATAACAAAAATGAAAAGTGGTGAGAAACTTATGTGTAGAGAAATGTGTTTACTTAGATTTCCTTACTCCCTAACTATCTTTTACCGGTTAATTAGTGCGTATTAGTCGCGTGGATGACGGGTGTATTCCTTAATACCATTCGTGGGGTGGCGTACTTACTTCCCCAACTCTACAAGCTCCTACTTCACTCCTATGTCGAGCCGGCTAGGAAGCTCCTAACATGGGATCACTAGAATTCGCTTGTGCATTAAATACAACCATAAAAACCTTTAGTACGCGTTTGGTTCATGTTTCTTAAGACGTTCAAGCAAGTTACCGAATAGGAAGTTAGCCAGTTTTCTTAAGCCTAACATAGATAAACAATCATCCAATACAACTAACAACACACTAACAACCAATAATCAATAGCTAGGTTTCATTAGATCTAAGCAAACACAAGATAAAATTAGCCTAACATGTTAAACAAAAGACAAGCATAAGATAGAATCAAACAACACATAGACATATTGAATGATTAATTGATAACTTATCTTTCAATGAAACATGGAAGATCTCAAGGCAAAAAGCCCTGAAAAAGTAGCTAAAATCGTCTTAGGGTTTTATCCCAAAATTCCACACACTAAGCTCTCCCTTAATGACAAAAAATTAGAAAACTATATATAGATTTTTGGATCTGACGGCGTCACCTTATGCATTGTGACGCCGTCACCTCGCCGCTTTTAGGGTTCCCGGGTGACCTTCTTGACGCCGTCCCTCTTTAGCTCTTCAAAAATCCATTCTGGCCTATCAAGGCTTGACGCCGTCGGATCATGAACGTGACGCCGTCCCCTTATGATTTAAGCCGTGACGCCCTTGATTTAGTTAAAGCGTGACGCCGTCAGAATTCTCATGCTAACTCACTGGCCCGTCATGAGTAAATTTCACATCCAACTTTTCTTGCCAAGGCATGACGCCGTCCCATGTTAATTGTGACGCCGTCAAGAGTAACTTTCAGCCGATTCTTGAGACTTTGCCGTTTTCTTCACTTTAATGCTCCAAAAACGTCCAAAATGCCTCCTTTTCCAGATTTCTCCTCAAAAGTACCTAAAATGACAAAAGGAACGATTTAGGGCAATATTTGATCAAATAAATACGATTTCGGGCTTAAATGACCCCTTAAAAGCGGTACACTTTTCGCCTCATCAAATACCCTTACACTTGAGATTTGCTTGTCCTCAAGCAAATGCGCTTTTATTCTAATCAAAATACAAGTTAGGGGTCATTTAATGCTAACATAAAAGTAATTACAACAAATAATCGTTCCACTTCAATCATAATAAGCACGGAGATTACAAACTAGCACCTCACAAGCAGTGTTTAGATACTCACATCTCTCAAGTGTCATCAAAATAAATCTCATAAATGAAAACGGAAAATATCTCTCACTACCTGTCATAGCAAATAGATTACCATAGGCTTGGGAAAGGATCGAAAACCTCCTCCACTAGGCGTAAGCACCTAAGATAAACTATCAAAGAGGGCTTTTAAATGGGTTATAACGTTAGGTGTAGGGAAAAGGAAAACACGGTTTTGTTGGATACGGGATATTTTACTGGTGGCGAGTTAAAGATCTTGATCAATTACATGTACTATACAATGTTGCTAAGCCAAGACTCGACTCGATCTTAAGCTAAAAACGAAATAACAAAATAACAAAAATATAAAGCAAACATAAAATGAAACGGGATGGTAGTCCGTATGTTTTTTTTTTTTTTTTTTTTTTTTTTTTTTTTTTTTTTTTTTTTTTTTTTTTGCATACACTTTTACCCTACCATCCAAAATAATACATCATAGGGGCATTGCATTCCCCTTACACTTGAATTTTTACATAACTTTACAAATACTAATCTAATGACTCGAATTAAGATAATTGAAACACTTGGAGTACTTTTAAAATATTTAGCACATATGGGGGTAATAAATGATGTTCTTCCCCGTTACTCCATTACACTAGTACTTTACCCATGAGTCCCAATCGTCCCAAAACAATATGTACAAGGATATGACTCGACTTAGCAACCATGTAATCAATTAGATAATTAACTTGGGTTTAAACAAATGTTGACACAATAATGCACTAAAGATGAGTGCATACAAGGTAGGCTAAGGCGATTTGGGTGTACATTTTAGTGGGGTGTAACAAATTCTTCCTTTAAGTAAGATGCTTAAAGGTCGAAACGAAAAGATAGGCTCTGAGGGGTGTACTAGGGGTATCGTGTACTAAAAATGAGTACAACGCAAAGGGTGTGGGAGAATTACTTGACCAATGTAGCCAATGTAATTATAACAAAAACACAGGTGTAAAACAATGGGTTAATCCTAATGCCTCTTATCATATAGTAAATCTAACTACACGAATGTAGTCTCACTTGTGGCCTTGGAATGGTCCTAACGCAAGTTCTAGAATCTAAGTGCTACCGGTACACACATCATAGCATAAATGCTTTTCCTACCAATTCTAGGGGCGAACCTCACATATTTGGGGGTGGAAAATTTTTTAGTGGTACGGTTTTTTGTGCTAGTCATATAACTCCTATCCGTGAGACGCTCATTAAGATCAAAGTTTCACTCCTATATGTTGTAAAAAATTTTAAATTTGGCACTAAAGTTACCCTAATCAAGTATTTCTCTCAGTTTTATTACACATCTACTATTAAACAAACAAAAATCAAGCGCAATTGTATTCTCTAAAATCGTACTTTTACCCTCCCCTTACACTTAAGATGAACATTGTCCCCAATGTTCAAATAACAAGATGTAAAAGTAAATAAGGTAAAAGAATGAAATCAAATACTCCCCTGATTCGCTCGTTGGATAGTGAAATCACACGGTTAAATCTTCTTCCAAGGAGAATGTTGAAGCTCCATGACTAATGCATCGCCATAAGCTTGATTCCATAAACATTTCCTTGTCCAAAATAACCTGTTAGCCTGAGAAAACAAACACGAAAACCTGCATAACATCGGCGGGATAAAATCTATATATAAGGATATAATGCTTGTGGACTGATAATTTTGCAGATTCCTGGAGATTATAAGTTGGAGATTTAAAAAACTTTTTATGAAAACAAAACTTTCAAAAATTTCTGGAAATTAAATCTGACGCCGTCAGGTTATAACCCCTGACGCCGTCAGAAATGACCTGACAAAAATTTTCATTTTAAGTTTCCGGAAAATTTCTGGAAAAACCTTTACCTTACTTCCTGGAAATCCTGCAAAACATCATTATGACTCGATACAAGCATTTGACTCAAACAAATACGGATATGTATGTTAATTTATTATTATTACGATTCATGTTAATTTGTGTTCTAATAAACCGATTTAGATTTCCCTTACACTTATCTTTTGCAAAATACCTTTATATGTAGTTAAGACGAAGTTAAAAACAAAATAAAGCATTTTCACTATTTAGTTTTGAACATGAATCAATAAGAATAAAAATTAAACATACATACGGAAACAAATAAAATCAAACAAACAAATAAATAAACACATAAAGCAAATAAAACAAATAAAGCTTGGGTTGCCTCCCAAGAAGCGCTTGTTTTTGTTCGAGTCATGAGCCTGACTCTACCCTTATTTAATGGATAAAGGAGAGGTTTTCCCTACACTTAGGATTAAGTGCGGGTGATAGTAGCGATACACACCTGCTCGGTAGGAGTATGCCACGTAGGAAAGAGTGGTGGATGAATTATATGCTCAAAGGGGTGTGCTCCTTTCATCATAACCTTACCTAGTTCACTTTGGTCAATGGGTGAGTTAACGTGTTCTCCTAAAAAGGGATCATTTTCTAACAACTTCGAGAGACTCCTAGTTGCGAATCTATCTTGACCCAATAGACCCGGTTTAAACCCATAATGTTTCTTATGATCAATCATGAATGGGTGATGTAGACATGTAAGGTCATTTTTCACTCCTATATTGTCTTCCTCACTACAAGGCTTAATGTCTACTACCTTAATCTTAACATTACCCGGACTACATGGTTTGATGGGTGGATCAGGACCTAATTCAATTCCTAAGTTCACATCTAAGGATGGAAGATTAGGTAACGGTTTTGGTTTAGGCTCCGGTTCATCAAAACTAGGAACTTCCATAGAACTAAAAGAAAGGTTATGACTACAAGTATTCAAACCTATTTCTTCTAGTTTTGTTTCGTTCAAAGGTTCTACCTCTATTGGGGTTCCTATAGTCTCTTCTACTTCTTTCGGGTAAGTCACGGGCGGTGTATGTGCCTCAAATGATGGTAGGACTTGTGGGGTACTTGGTGGTCTTAGATTTTCTACTCTATCGTCCATCTTATCAAGATCACCTATATCCTCATCATGTGTTTTAGTAGGATCTAACCCTAACATTTTCCCAAGTATCTCAAGTGCTTCTCTAGGCATCTCAACTTCTATGTCCGAATCATAAGGATCATCCTCAATATTCTGACTGCTATATTCAAACTGCCTAAAAGATTCATCATGTGTTTCTTGAGATTCGACGTCATCAATCACAAAACCTAGGTCTTTTTGATCAATGTGATCATGTTCGGCTAAATCCTCCGTCACATCAAGGTCACCTATGTGTTTGTTTTGTACTATGGCATTACATGACAACCACTTAGGTATCTCAACACTAATGTATTCATCCCCAAACAAACTTGTTTCATGATCCAGGAAATTTATATTCAATTGACTTGTACTAACGTTTGTTGGGTTGTCTACCCTATAATAATATTGGGCACAATCTTCTATGGCATCCCATGCTTCTTCAGCACTTAATTCCCTAAAGTCCCCATTGGCAAAATCCTCAATGCGCATTTGGTCATATTGGCCAACACGATAGTAAAAGGTTCGGGTTAGGGATGCTAAAGCGAAACTATGATGAGGGAATTTTCGGAGTAAATTTCTAAAACGAGTCCATGCATCATATATGGGTTCATCTCGATATTGTTTGAAATTCGAGATGTCAATAGGGTAGAATGGCCTTTGTGGTTGGTGGTATGGTGGATTCGCGTACTCCATAATGGTGAACGGAAGAGTCAATGGAAATTACGAACAAAACACACAAAGAAAAAGATAGACTAAAGAAAACCTAGAAAAATAAAACAAAAATCTCACTAGAAAGGAATCTAGTGAGTAGACCTAATAGAAATAAAAATTCAACCTAAACAATAACTATTCCCCGGCAGCGGCGCCAAAAACTTGATTGCGTGGTTTTGTAACCTTACAACAGGTTTTACCTCTCGAGGGATCTCAAGAGGCTTACAACCCCACCAGGCAGTGTACCTGACCGATGTAGTATAGTGTAGTGGTAAGTACGGGGGATTGATCGTTCTCCACAGGGAATAGTGTTCGTTAGGTATGAAAGGCTACTCTAATTAGGTCTAAGGGTTGAGGAAGATTCTTTTTATGTTTTTATAGTTTTTATGAAAGCAAGTAAAATCTCGGGTTTGAAGGAGTGGGCGGAATTAGTTGCTAGTCAACTAACCCAAATGACTACGAATGCAAATAAAATAAAATAACAAAAATGAAAAGTGGTGAGAAACTTATGTGTAGAGAAATGTGTTTACTTAGATTTCCTTACTCCCTAACTATCTTTTACCGGTTAATTAGTGCGTATTAGTCGCGTGGATGACGGGTGTATTCCTTAATACCATTCGTGGGGTGGCGTACTTACTTCCCCAACTCTACAAGCTCCTACTTCACTCCTATGTCGAGCCGGCTAGGAAGCTCCTAACATGGGATCACTAGAATTCGCTTGTGCATTAAATACAACCATAAAAACCTTTAGTACGCGTTTGGTTCATGTTTCTTAAGACGTTCAAGCAAGTTACCGAATAGGAAGTTAGCCAGTTTTCTTAAGCCTAACATAGATAAACAATCATCCAATACAACTAACAACACACTAACAACCAATAATCAATAGCTAGGTTTCATTAGATCTAAGCAAACACAAGATAAAATTAGCCTAACATGTTAAACAAAAGACAAGCATAAGATAGAATCAAACAACACATAGACATATTGAATGATTAATTGATAACTTATCTTTCAATGAAACATGGAAGATCTCAAGGCAAAAAGCCCTGAAAAAGTAGCTAAAATCGTCTTAGGGTTTTATCCCAAAATTCCACACACTAAGCTCTCCCTTAATGACAAAAAATTAGAAAACTATATATAGATTTTTGGATCTGACGGCGTCACCTTATGCATTGTGACGCCGTCACCTCGCCGCTTTTAGGGTTCCCGGGTGACCTTCTTGACGCCGTCCCTCTTTAGCTCTTCAAAAATCCATTCTGGCCTATCAAGGCTTGACGCCGTCGGATCATGAACGTGACGCCGTCCCCTTATGATTTAAGCCGTGACGCCCTTGATTTAGTTAAAGCGTGACGCCGTCAGAATTCTCATGCTAACTCACTGGCCCGTCATGAGTAAATTTCACATCCAACTTTTCTTGCCAAGGCATGACGCCGTCCCATGTTAATTGTGACGCCGTCAAGAGTAACTTTCAGCCGATTCTTGAGACTTTGCCGTTTTCTTCACTTTAATGCTCCAAAAACGTCCAAAATGCCTCCTTTTCCAGATTTCTCCTCAAAAGTACCTAAAATGACAAAAGGAACGATTTAGGGCAATATTTGATCAAATAAATACGATTTCGGGCTTAAATGACCCCTTAAAAGCGGTACACTTTTCGCCTCATCATGACTCTTCACTCAGTGACTTGAATTGTTCTCGGTTTAAGTTAACACTTAGTTAATTTGCGTCCAAATCTTGTTTTAAGTATTCTTGGGTACCGACGGACCCAACAATCTCCCCCTATTTGGATATAAATTATTCCTAAGTGTTTTGATCAGTAATGAGTGAGCTAATGACTTCTACTCATACTGAATGTACTAGAATGTAAATAAGGACACTGAAATAATAAAAACATCATCTTATTAATATCATTACAAGTCCTATCAAAACTAAGTACAAAAGGTGGTGGTGGTAGTCAGGCAGATTCATCAGTTCAACTTAATCCCAAGGGCTTCAAGCTTAGGCTTCTTTAACTGCAGTTCTTGTTGGTCAGGGTGCTCTCGGATTTTCCTTTTCAGATCTTGACAAAACCTCACATTTTCAGGAGTTTTGAGTGGGGAGGCCATCATTAGAAAACCAAGCATGGCTTTGATCCCTGATAGATCAATATCACTCCACCTCTGAAAGGCTTGGTCACCGAACTCATCAATGAAGAACACACCTCTTTCAGGTTGTTCAATGACCACATTGTTCCTGAATGGAACACCTTCAGGGAGAGCCCTATTACAGTCAAGACCAGGAACCTTGATCTCAGGCTCAGCTTCAATCTACTTTCTCTTTCTTGAAGAAGACTGAGAAGGGGCAGGCTGTTCGGCTGAAGCAGGAAGAAGAGATGGAATACCAAGTTCCTGAGGTGCTGCTGCCAATCTTTCATACCTCAGGCTCAGGGATTTTAACAGACCAGGGACCACAACATTAGATTTTTTCGCTAATATTGAACCCAATTCATCCAACTCAGTGATCCCGAAGTCTGCGAATCTGAAGGGGCTATGAACCTGAAGGATTCTTTTGTCAGTACTCCTGTAGACAGTAACAATGGCAGGCTTGGTGTTTCGGTGAATCTTGATATCAAGGATGGGTTCAGGCTTCAACGTGCTTGTCATGACCCACTGATATCTCTCAATCCTGTTCTGCCTAATTTCTTCAGCCCTTTTCGCCCTTTCTTCTCTTTTCTGCCTGAGAGCAGCCAACTGAGCATTCTGAGCTTCCACAAAGCTCTTGCCACCTTCCCTTTTTGCAAGGTCTTTTGCCTCAATCCCAATCTTCTCAGCCTCTTCTCTTGCAACCTGAATGAGAGCAAGCTTGTTCTGCCTTTCATCTTCAGCAGCTTTCTTTACTGCCTCCTCTTTCTCTATGTTAGCTTGAATTTCAGCATGAGTGAGAAGTTCCATTACCCCATTGATTTCATAAGGAACCCTGACTGGTTCATCAGGGTCTGGCCTTCTTTCCTTGGAGGCAGGTACCAAGATTGTGGGCTCAGGCTCAATGGTTGTGAGAATGCCCTTGCCTTTATCTTGGTGGGATGAAGATGAGGTGGCTTCAGGATTCTCCCCCTCAGTGTGAGAAGGAGGTTGTTCTTGTTCAGGTTATAGAGGTTCTTCAATGACTTTCTCCCCCTCAACTGTTGCTTGACCCATAGTGAGAGCAAGAGTTGGTTCGCTCACTGAGGTTGAGGGAGCTTGACCTTTGAAGGCCTGATAGATCTCAGTCATCATGGACTTGATGTCTGAGGTGTCCTCCTGAAGAGTTGAGACCTTAGTCTCAAGAGAAGCCTGAGAAGCCTCTAATGCAATCATCCTTGGCCCAAGATTCCAAGCCATGGAGGAAGAAGATGATGCCAAAGAAGCCATGTGGGACTCCATAAGACCCAGGGAAGATCGGATGGAGTCCACTGAAGAGTTGAGTCCCTGAAGATTTGAGGATCTCAGCACAGTTACCAGCTCAGCCAACTGAGAAGTTTGTTGCTGGTAAGTTTCTGAAGCCTGAAGAACTTTTTTGTTTAGCTCAGGGTCATCTTTCACTGACTCTTGAATAGTGTCAACGCTCTTTTGTAAGTTGGTGAGAGACTCGTTGAACAGTTTAAAGTTGTAATCAAGATTCGTCAGGGAGAAGGAGATAGATGACATGTGCTCATTTTCATCATCATGATAGGCTTCCACTGATTCCTTCAGGTTGACATAATGAACAGCGGCTTCAGTGTGCTGGTCAAACATTTCTTCAGTCAGACCTTGGAAGAGAGCCTTGTTGGTCTTAAGCAGGAACTTGACCAATTGTCTCTCAGTGAGAGGAAGAGTGTTGTCATACTTGGTGAGGATGTTGTCAGTATCCGAAGAACCAGCAGCTTGAGATTCTGATTCTTCACTTGGATGTGGAGATGACTGATGTGATTGTTCAGGTTGTTCAGATTGTTCAGATTGTACATCAGTTTCCATATCCTCACCTGCCTCAAAAATTTCCTCATCACTCTCTTCCTTGAGCTCATCATCAGACTCAAGAAGAGCCTGAATGTCCCCCATGGACTCAATACCCAAAAGTTGAACCGGCTCCTCTTCATAAGAAGACTCGCCTTTGTTTTGGCCAGGTCCTGACCCCGTTGTCATAATAACTGAGTGGGTTTGCTCAGCCTGACTAGCCATAATAACTGGGGTAATACCAGCCTGGCTTTTGGGGGCAGTTCCTGAGTGAATGGATCCGCCTGAGGGGGTGATGGGTTCCATATCAGCGGGTTGTTTCTTTCCCTCTGAGTCTTTGTCCCCCTTAGCGCCTTCAACTACTGATGGGTGTTTTCCAGTAGTATCACTAGGCACTGATTGTGATGATTGATGGACCCCCTTCCCATCAGGATTGTACTGTCCTTTTGGGGATTTAGGGTCCTGAACTCCCTGAGATCCTGAGTGTGTTTGCTCAGGAACGTTAGCAGGATGTGATTGTTGGTGGGTCCCCTTCCCAGTAGGATAGTGCTGTCCTACTGAGGATTTAGGACCCTTTTCTCCCTCAGGCCCTGATTGTGATTTGTCAGTTCCTTCATGGGGATGTGAAATGGTGAATGTTCCTGATCCCTCAGACTTGTGTATGTCAGTGGGAACATGTGGAAAGGGTTTGCCCGAGGACACTGAGGATGATTTCTCAGTGCCCTCCGTTGGCCTTTGTTTTGTGGTCAGGGGGGTCTCTGTAGTGGGTGTCTCAGAGGTCTGGGCCACATTCAACCTCTTTTTAAGGTTGAGTTGGTTCTGGGCATCAGTCTCAGTGGCGAGTGGTTTGGGTCTAACCACCTTACTGGACTGACCCTTCTTTGTCTTCTTCACCTTTTTGGTCGGTGAAGGTACTGGTGAGACAACTTCCTCCCCCTGAATCACCTCCATCATATAGGTGGTCAGGGCAATGGGTGTTACCTCAGGGATGCCACTAGAAAAATTGGTCTTATGCAAGACGTCAGGCTTTGTGCCTTTGACGTTAGACCTATCATAGTCAGAACTAAGAAGGTCCTGAAGCACACAGGAAATAAACCGAGGGTAAGACAAATATTTTTGCCTAGATTTTTCGGAGAGCTTGGCAACGAGGTCTCGAAAGATTATTCCTCCGATATCAATCTTTTTACCCTCCAGGAGGCTGAACAACATCAATTGTTGTGATGAGTTCAATTGCTCCGTGGAGGATTTATTCCCCCCAAGGACCTGAATGACAAATGTCATCAGGATCCTCCAGACTGGGTGGAACCAGGTTTTGACTATTGGAGTCTTCTCCAATAAGGCTCCAGCAGACTGATCAGGACGTCTGAGGTCATGAGGTCCTAGAAGGATTAATTCATTCTTAACCTCTTGATCAGTGGGGTTGGGCTCAAAAGCCTCAGCAAAATCAAGACCTGTGGCCTTGATGAAGGTGTTGTAATCCAGGGAAAGGGGTCTTTTCCCATTCATCACTGTGAATGTGATGATGGATTCTTTGGTGTCTTTTGGGCTAGTAGCCACAGCAGTACACCATAATTCCCTCAGGTAGTCATGGTAGATGACTGAGGGGGTCTTGGTAAATGCCTTTGCAAGAAAACAGTTTTGAAGATATTTCATAATGTTCTTGTAGGCAGGGAACTTTTGTGGATAGGAAAAGTTTCCCACCACGTTGTTCTTTGTGAGGTCTACACCCTCCAATGTGAAATCCACATTAGGGGCGTATGTCACAGCGTTAGAAGAAGCCATATTTGTTGGTAAGTCTGGGTAACAAAGATGGTTGGGATTTCTTAAAGCTAAGAACATACACACTATTAGTTTTGAGAAAAAAAATGGGCAGAATTTGCTTAAAATTTCTAATAGACGTGTGTGATGTTATTTTGGTTGGGGTATTTATAGGGAAGTGAAGTGGAGGGTATTTTAGGCATTAAGCGGATTTTATTTATTCAAAAAGAATTTTTGGAAACTGTTTTGAATAAAATGTTTTGGGATCCGCATTTAATGCCAACACTCCACTTTTCCCTGGTTTGGCGCAACAGTCAAGGTGAACAGTTGAGCAGTTCTGCAAAAGTGTAATTTGCAGAGATGAGTCATCACATATCTGTAATGTGATTGGAGAGGCATTTAATGCCAAGTGGGAATGTGGGGGCCCAGAGGTGGAATCCAGAAAGGCAAAAAGAACAAATATTCTTAAATTAAATATGAGTTCAGTTACCAACCTCGGACATTTACTAACTAGATACTTAGAGCATTTAAGTCAGTATTTAATGTCTCTTGAGGACCCTGAATGACTTTTCATTCAGTGAACCTGATTGTCAGGACTTGGGTTTAGTCACTGATGGTTCTAGTGATCAGGAATTTGGGTCTAATTCCTGAGGTTTAGGGTTCAGGGACTTGGGTATAGTTCCTGATGACCAATAATTCAGGAACTTGGGTTTAATTCCTGAGGATAAGGGGTTCAGGAACTTGGGTTTAGTTCCTGAAGTTCAGTGACCTTTCTCACTGAAGAACACATTGAGTCAGGGACTCAGAATTTACACATATTTGGATGGAGTCAATCATTGGACTGATTCTCAATATCCAACATTCCTAGTTCAGCTTTCAGTCTGGTGAAAGTTGTTTCATCCAATGGCTTGGTGAATATATCAGCTAGCTGATATTCAGTAGGAATGAAGTTTAATACAATGTCACCATTCATGACATGGTCCCTGATGAAGTGATATCTAATATCAATGTGTTTTGTTCTCTGATGAAGAACATGGTTATTTGAGATGGCAATTGCACTTGTGTTATCACAAAAGATGAGAACCATCTTGTACTGAATTCCATAGTCACTGAGTTGACTTTTCATCCAGAGTACTTTTGCACAACAACTTGCTGCTGCAACATATTCAGCTTCAGCTGAGGACATGGCAACTGATTGTTGCTTCTTAGCACTCCAACAGACTAGTTTTCCATCAAGAATTTTGGCAAGAGCCTGAGGTGCTTTTTCTGTCCATGTTGCATCCAGCATAGTCAGAATCTGAGTATCCTTTAAGATCAAGGCCTGAACATTTTTGGATAATATAATCCAAGGTTTGGAGTACCTTTCAGGTACCTGAATATCCTTTTCACAGCAGTGATATGAGTCTCTCTTGGGTCAGATTGATATCTGGCACATAAGCAGACTGAGAATTGGATATCAGGCCTTGATGCAAGTAAATACATCAGTGATCCTATCATTCCTCTAAAAAGAGTTTGATTCACTGGTTTTCCAGTAAGATCAGGACCAAGGTTGTTTGGGGGTACCATGGGAGTTTTGACTGAGGCACAGTCACTGAGCTCATACTTCTTTAGTAGGCTTTTGACATACTTCTCTTGACTGATAGAGGTTCCTTTATCAGTCTGCTTGATTTGTAGACCAAGGAAGTAAGTCAGTTCTCCCATCATGCTCATTTCAAATTTCTTTGCTATTAGTTTTTCAAACTGTTTGCAAAGTTTATAATTTGTTGAGCCAAAGATGATGTCATCAACATACACTTGTACAAGTATGACATCATTATTTGTCTTGTAAATAAACAATGTGTTGTCTATCTTGCCTCTGATAAATTTGTTTTGGATCAGGAAGGCTGAAAGAGTCTCATACCATGCCCTGGGAGCTTGTTTCAGTCCATAAAGGGCTTTGTTAAGCTTGCAGACATGGTCAGGAAACTCATGGCTTTCAAATCCAGGAGGTTGCTGAACATAAACTTCTTCTTTCAGTGAGCCATTTAAGAATGCACTTTTAACATCCATTTGGTACACCTTGAAGTTCATGTATGTAGCAAAAGCAAGGAAGATCCTGATGGCTTCCATCCTTGCTACTGGTGCAAATGTTTCTTCATAGTCAATGCCTTCTTGTTGATTATAGCCTTTGGCTACAAGTCTGGCTTTATTTTTAATGACTATGCCATTTTCATCAGATTTGTTTTTAAATACCCATTTCATGCCAATGACTGAAACATCTTCAGGACATTTGACCAAGGTCATTACCTTGTTTCTGTCAAATTGTTCCAGTTCATCATTCATGGCTTGAACCCAACTTGGATGTTTTAGTGCTTCTTTAACACTTAGTTCAGCAGCCATGCTTCTTGTGAGCATGCCTTCAGTAGGCTCACCAATTATATTGACAAGTTCTATATCCTGAGACCTAGTCCAACTGTCCTGAGGTCTTGGAAACTGATTAGAACTTGTAGAGGCCTGATGGGTAGGATCAGGATCAGACACATGATGTTCTTCAGCATCTTGAGTGTCTGAGTGGGTTGACTCATCACTGAGATTGTTTAGTACCTGAGCACTTTGTACTGACTGAATGAATTCATCAGTATTTTGTGCTTCAATAAACTCAGTGATGGTTGGGTAAGGAAGGTTGTGGGGAATGATGTAATAGGAGATGTCAGCATTTGCATGGTACTGAGTGGAAGGACCATTATCAGCATGATGTTCATCAGGAGGGTATCTTGATGATTTATCAATACCTATCTCTTCCACTGAGTTGTTAGAGACACTGATTGCATCAGTGCTCTCATCAAAGGTAACATGAAATGTTTCCTCAGCATGCTGTCTCCTAGTGTTGAACACCCTGAAGGCCTTTGAGACAAGGGAGTATCCTAGGAAGTATCCATCATCAGCTTTGGCATCAAATTTTCCTAAATGATCCTTGTTATTATGAATAAACACAGGACACCCAAAGACATGAATGTAGCTGATGTCAGGGATTCTTCCCTTGAATAACTCATAAGGAGTTTTGCTATGTCTCTTGACAATGATGGATCTGTTTTGTGTGTAACAGGCAGTCTTTACTGCTTCAGTCCAAAAGTGTTTGGAAAGGACTGATCCATTTAGCATTGTCCTAGTTGCTTCAATGAGTGTTCTATTTTTCCTTTCAGCCACCCCATTTTGTTCAGGTGTGTAGGGTGAGGAAATTTTTTGTGAAATGCCTTTCTCATCACAGAAACATTCAAGTTCATAATTTTTGAACTCTGTTCCATTTTCAGTCCTAATCTGTTTGACTTTGATGTCATTCTGATTTTCAATGTTCCTGACAAAGGACATAATTGTTTCAGCTACCTGACTCTTTTTTATCAGGAAGTATACCCAAGTGTATCTTGAGTATTCATACACAATGACCAGAGTATACTTCTCATGGTTAATGGATCTAGGACTAATTGGTCCAAATAGATCCATATGGAGAAGATGTAGGCAGTTCCTGATGGAAAAGTTGGTTTTGGTTTTAAAGGATGCTCTGTGATGTTTACCTTTTTCACAAGCTGAGCATGGTTTGTCCTTTGAAAACACAAGAGATGGTAAGCCAAGGACCTTGTTTTGTTTTACAAGGTTGTTTATGTTTTTGAAGTTCAGGTGGAAGAGTCTCTTATACCAAAGCCAGTTGAGAGTATCAGTGGCCTTGGTAAAGAGACAAGTTCCATTCTGAGTCAGACTGGACATGTCTAACACATAAACATCATGTCTTCTTGGTGCAATAAGGACAACTTCCTTATTAGCATTGAAGATGATTCCTTGTTTATCATCAAACTGAACTATGTATTTCGCATCACATAGTTGACTGACACTTATCAAATTGTATTTTAGACCATTTACATAAGCTATCCTAGTAAAGACTATACCATTGCAGTTTACTGAACCATAACCTTCAGTGAGACATGATGAGTTATCAGCAAATATCACTTTGGGTCCTGATTCATCCACATACTTGTGCAAATACTCCTTCACACCAGTCATGCTCCTTGAACATCCACTATCAAGATGCCAAACAGGATCCCTGGCATGTTTTTGCACAAATGGTAAACTGGGTCAGTTCTTTCTAGGACTCCACTTCTTGGAGGGCTTAGCTTTGGAGGTCTTATTAATATTTACAATTGATTTATGGTCAGTGGTGGAGTGGACTGAGCTACCACATATTATGCATTTGATTGCAGATGTAGACTCAGTGGACTGAGAGGCTGACCTTGTCATACCTCTATTGGCCTAAATGGCCTTACCACATCTTGAGGTGTTATGAGTAGAGCTTCCACTATTTTTACAACAATTGTCAATTTGACAATCCTTAGGATGGTGGTCATTGAACCCACAGTAAGGGCAAGGTGCAAAAGGCTTTGCCTTTTGTTTCTGTTTCTGTTTAGAATCAGAAGGATAGTTTAAAGACTGAGCTTTAAGACTTGCCATGTTTGATGTGACTGAATGTGTTTTATGATCAGAGGTCCTGTGATCATCCTTTTTGCAAATCATGCAATAAAGAATTCTATAGCAATCATCAGTGATATGATTGGTATAGTTACACAGTTCACATCTTTTCAGGGGTTTTGTGGGTTTGGGTTTGGTCTTTGAGGAAGCTGGTTTTTGTTCCTTTTTGGATTGAGAAGGTTTCTCAGAAGATACTGATCAAATTTTGAATCAGGGCTTTGGGTTGTTACTTCAGAAGGGACTGAAGTTGATGAGTCATCAGTATTTACTGAGACTTCAAGGGTTGGTCTCTTCAGGATGGTTGTTCCCATTCCTGATCTCTCCTTTGGAGAGTGTGGTGAGAAGACCATTGGTGGGAGGCCTAAGTTTGGTGCAGCACCCTGAAGGGTATTCAGTGGAGGAAGTGGTGGGTATGATTCTGATTCAGACTCATTCACAGACTCAGTATTACTGAGTTGTTCAGTGAGTTCAAGCTTACTTAGTTGTTCAGTAAGTCCAAGCATATTTTTCAAAGCCTGACTTTCAGGAAGCAAGATCTTTCCAGTTTCAAAGTTTGTAACTTACTGACTGGGTTATCCCTGACAATCCAGTCATTATACTTGGGAAGCATTTCTTGCTCAAAAGATATGCTAGCTGGAACAAAGGTTAATTCACTGTGACTCACATTGGGATCAACCATAAGAGGGTCAATTCCAATAGTTTTCTGAGAGCTTAATCCTACAGTGTCAAAGACCTTGGGGTTCCTTTTGGTCCAGCCTTGGATGACAGCTTTTTCTTTGTTAAGTTCAGTTTGTAGGGCTTGGTTTTGTTTCAAAATTTCAGTGTTATGAATTTGTAGAGTTATTGTTTCTAATTTGACTTGCTTCAGTACAAGCAATTCATCTCTACATTTGTTCAATTCAGACACTATATTGTCATATTTTGAAAACATGTTAAGCCTTTGTTCCTCAACAAATTTAAGATCTACACAAATATAATTCATGTAAGACTGCCAATCAGAATCATCATCCATAGAAAGTAAAGTGTTTACCTTCTTCATGGTGATGTTTACCCACTCTCCATTCCTTGCATGGCTTTTCCCAACAGCCACCTGATCACCTTCAGAGAGTGCTATCAGTGCACTCACTCTAATTTTCTCATCTGAGGAGACCTCATCTTCATCCCAGTCATAAGCTTCAGCTACTAAAACTTTGTTCTTTGCCTAAATAGGTTTGGTAGATTGAACAGCCTGAGACATAGAGGGATTAGTTTCAAGAATTGCAAGTTTAGCCTTGGCTTTCCTATATTTTGCTTCAAAATCTTTTTGACCCTTGTTTTGAAATTGTTGGGTCGACTTAAACATTCTAGGTTGGAACTTGCTAGTTCCTGAGGAACTATTTCCTGAAAATTTATAAGAGGGTTCTGAGGTGGTTTTAGAATAATAGTCCCTGGCAAAATGACCCTTTTTTACCACAATTAAAGCATTTAGTGGTTTCATTTGCTTTTCCTTTAGAAAAGTTGTACTGGTTTCTTTTGATGAAACGTTTTGAACTAACAAGGAGTGCCCTCTCTTGGAATTCCAAGTTTAGATCTTTTAGGTACTCATCACTAGTCCTTTCATCAATTTCATCCTCAGAATCCTCTTGAAAATCCTGCACAACACCATTAGTATAAAAAGCAGTTGATATGGGTGTGGAGGTTAAGGCCTTTTTGGACTCAAGAGCTTTTGAGTCAGGGTATCTCCTTGAGATTAAGTTGTCTTCATAGAAAAATTTCCCATAGATTTCAGGGAGCTCAAGGGTCTGAATGTGATTAGCATTCCTTAGGCCTTGTGAGAAGTTTAGCCACTTCTCAGGGAGACTGTTGACAAAACCAACATTTGTCTCATGCTTAGACAAAACTACACCATCATTTGATAGTTCGTTTATCAAAGTCTTGTATCTGGTATAAGTCTGAGAGAGACTTTCAGAGTCTTTTGCCCTGAAAGTATTATACTCAAGTTTCAGGTCCATGACCCTGTTATCCTTGGTATCTGAGGGACCCTCAAAGCTATTGATCAAGTCATCCCAAGTTTGCTTGGCTGTTGTACAGTTGATGACTGATTCCATTATATTGTCAGGAAGACATGATATAATGATGCTTTTCAGGCGTTGGTCTTGGTTGACCACCCTCCTCTCATCAATGGTCCATTGAGCCTCAAGCTTGTTTAGTCCTTCAGCGGTCTTTGGGACATAGGGACCATCTTTGACACAAGAGATGTAGTATGGTTCCATACCAGTCAAGTAGCAAAGCATACGCTTTTTCCACTTGCTAAATTTACCAGCTTCAAGTCGTGGGGCAACAGCTGAGAAGCTTCCACCCTTTTTGTCGACTAGCTGGGGCACATTTGCATCAGTGATAGTAGGATCTTGGTTTTAAAAACCTTGAGCACTCTTGATTAATTTTGAAAGATTTTATAAACCAGAGGCTCTGATACCACTTGTTGTTCCCTCAACACGCTTTGAGTTAACTAGAAAGTTAATCTAATCGTGTTTATGACTTAATACAATGTTATGATTAATTCTAACAAATTAATGAAAACGTAAAAGTAAAAAACACAAGTATTTTTTAACGTTTAAATTCTTATTAGAAATGAATCAAAAGAATCTATTACCCAAGTGTTTAGCGGAATAAACACTTGGGATCGAATAGACAAGGTATGGTGTCTCCTATCTAAACTCAAGCTATGCTTAAGTGGTAACAATTCGACCCACTGAGCTATCTCAGGGATTCGTTACTCTTTGTAGGAGAGAAATTGTTTTGCAAAAGTCTAAGGCTTTCAATGTACAAAACACACACACAACTTCTCTCCTTTTGAACCTATTTATACACAAGTATAAAAGAGTAAAAGTGATTAAAATACTACAACTTGTTGTAGCTAGCGTGTCTGACAATTACAACAGTAATTGTCATTTCCAAGAACCAATGGGAATGGACTATAAAGTCTTTAGGAGTGTTTGGTCTGACACTCCATGACTTTTAGCCGTCTTAGGGAAGGTTTCTTCCTGAAAAGATAAGATTTGATCTTATCTTAAACTCTTCCCAGATCTTCCCGCCTTTCTTTCAGGAGTTTAGTTCTTCAGTCTTTAATCACTAGATGTTGTTGAAGAGACTGGGGTTCAGTGAGTTCTTGTCCAACACTCACTGAACCATCATCTTCTTCTTTGGCTTAAGTCCTACTCAGGGAGTACCGCCTTCCTGAGAGTGAATCCTTCTTCTTGAATTCGCCTTAAGCATCCTGAAGATGACTCACTGAGTGACTGTTCACTCAGTGACTTGAATTGTTCTCGGTTTAAGTTAACACTTAGTTAATTTGTGTCCAAATCTTGTTTTAAGTATTCTTGGGTACTGACGGACCCAACAAGAAGTCTTCAATCATTGAGGATGTCAAATGCTCTTGAATCTTCATATGTTGGAATGCTATGATGGATAATGACTTCAAGATCTTCTAACCTTCATGGTGGATCAGGAAGTATGCTATGGATGATGTCTCATAATCTTGAGCTTGCTTCACAGGATCATTAACAGTGTATGCTTACAACATAATGAAAGTTAGTAACATTATGATCATTATGCAAATGGTGATCAATGTATGATTCTACATGGTTTGCTACTGATCTAAGTGTATGAAATGATAAAGGGAATGTGTGTTCTAGTTGCTTGAAACTATGGGTAAACAATGGGTTTCTATTTATAGGGAAACTGTTTAAACAGTTGGCGGATTTGGCGGATCCCTAAATTTGGATCCGCCTTTGTATGGGTTTGGATCCGCCAGTGCTTGACAGCTAAGGATTTCATGAATCTTTCCATATCAAGCCAAGTCATGTCAAGATCTTTCAAAGTCAACTTAGTAGCTTAAAGATCTATACAAAATATATTACAAATATTTCAAGATATGTAAGTGATGCATGCCATGATGTCATGTTAAATATTTCTAATTTAAGAAATAAACATAAACATGTAAATGTATATATGTATGTAACATGTATCCTAGTGATCATGTAGCATGTATATACTAGCTTAACTAATATGTGTTTACCAAGATGTATCACGTTAGTTTGACACCTAAAGTGTACTTATCCTACTAAACTTAGGAAACATGATGTACAAGTAAAAATACTTGTATATGCAAAATGTGAAATGAGGTTCTAAGTAGAATGGTTAGTCTTTTTTAAAATACTTAATGACCTAGACGTATTTTAAACATTCTAAATGATTTGTTAAGAGTTTGATCATAATGCCATATAACAAACATGTACGAACCTGTGTTGTATCATACGAGGACTTGAGAAGTCGAGAGGTGTTTCATGTATGTCGAGACATAATATGATTACAAGTAACTTGTATATTTTACGTTATGTATCAAGTTACATGTTTGTCATCAATCAAAACAAACGAGACTGCTTGTACTAACAGTCTCCCCAACGAGGCTGCTTGCACTAACAGCTACGTTACTCAATATTTTTAAAATATATTGTATTTTAAAAATTGAAACGATCCATGGATTTTGAAACTTCAAAGAAGGGCAATCTATGCAAAGACCCCACTATTTGAACCAAATGGTTTTATCTATTGGAAAAACCACTTTGAAATTTATGTGAAATCAAAAGATATAGATCTATGGTATATTATTATAGAAGGTGATCATAAAGCTATAATAAAAGATATCACAAATGGTCGGGATGAGGATACTTCACTTGCTCGTCATAGTGATGAGCAAAATAAGTAAATTGCTAAAAATAATGAGTCAAAAATAATGCTTTATAATACTCTATACACAAACTCTCGACATTAAAGAACTTTCGGTTGATTGGCTGCGGCTCAGCTCTGATCCAACCGCCATATATATGTGAAAAAAACTAACAAAAAATGTTTTACTCCAATAATAATTAATGCGGATCAAATTTAAAACCCAAATAAAGGTATAACTTCCACCACAATAAAATTTCAAGTTAATTCGTAAGCCACTTAACACTAATAAAATTCTCAACAGTATTTTTTAGACTCATAAACTTGGTCGGATTGGTTCATGTTGTATTTTTTACACCCTAAACAAAATTGGAACATCTTTGACACCCAAACAAAAGCTGGAATTGCGTACAAAATTCACCGCCGGTAATACTATTTTTGTTTTATAATTATAATATGAGTAAACTCCAAAATACATCTATGTGGTTTACAGTTTTCTAGACCTTACATCCTTGTCAGAATCTATTGTCATGTTACATCATTCGTTAGTCAAACGTTTGCCACCCTACATCCCTCGTTTACAATGAGGACTAACGGTGCAAATTACTTCTCCGTTATCTCTTAACGAGATCGATAATATTACACCGTTAACCTTCAGGACTAACGGTATTTGCACCGTTAGTCCTTTTTTTACGTTATCTCCGTTTTTTGTATGTTTATCCGTTTTTTGTACGTTTTCTCTGTTTTTTGTACGTTTATATCCATTTTTTGTACTTTTATTCGTTTTTTTACGTTTTTTTGTACGTTTTATTCGTTTTTAACGTTTTTATCCCATTTTTTTTACGTTTTATTCGTATTTGTACGTTTTTATCCATTGTTTTGTACGTTTTATCCGTTTTTTACGTTTTTTGTACGGTTTATCCGTTTTTTGTATGTTTTATCTGTTTTTTTATGTTTTTTGTCCCTTTTTTTACGTTTTATGCGTTTTTGTACGTTTTATCCGTTTTTTGTACGTTTTATCCGTTTTTAACGTTTTATCCGTTGTTTTCTTATCCGCTTTTTACGTTTTATCCGTTTTTATCCCTTTTTTTGTATGTTTACCCGTTTTTACGTTTTTTGTCCTTTTTTTTTTTACGTTTTATCCGTTTTTTTTACGTTTTAACCGTTTTTTTACGTTTTTTGTACGTTTTATTCATTTTTTGTACGTTTTATCCGTTTTTGTACTTTAAAAAATGTTAAAACGTACAAAAAACGTAAAAAAATGGATAAAACATACAAAAAATGGATAAAAACGTACAAAAATGGATAAACATAAAGAAAGGATAAAACATAAAAAAAAAAGGATGGATAAAAAAAAAAAAAAAAAAAAAAAAGGATAAAACGCACAAAAAACAGATAAAACGTACAAAAAAACGTAAAAATCGAATAAAGCGTACAAAAACGGATAAAAACGTAAAAAAACGGATATAACGTAAAAAAAGGGATAAAACCTACAAAAAACGTAAATAAACGGATAAAACGTTAAAAAAATGGATAAAACATAAAAAAGGGATGAAAAAACGGATACAACCTACAAAAAACGTAAGAAAACGGATAAAACGTAAAAAAAACGAATAAAAACGTAAAAAAAAAGTGGAGAAAACGTACAAAAAACAGAGAAAACGTAAAAAAGGATTAACTGTGCAAATACCATTAGTCGTGAAGGCTAATGGTGTAATATTATTTATCTCGTTAAGAGATAATGGAGAAATAATTTGCACCGTTAGTCCTCATTGTAAACGAGGGATGTAAGGTAGCAAACGTTTAACTAATGAATGATATAACATGCCAATAGTTTCTGACATAGATGTAAGGTCTCAAAAATGTAAAACCACGTCTTATAATATTTTGTTCTCGTTGTTTGATTAAAGATAAAGCTAGGTACGGCCGGCTCACTGGGCCTCAACAAGGGCACCAGATTGTCCAAAAGCCCGTGTACAAAGTATTAAGGCCTTTTTATAAAAAAAACCCAATAAGGGTACCTTTTAGGCATTTACGCAAGATTGGTAGTTTCCAAATTTCTAGTCTATAACAAAGTCCAAACATATATAACAAAAATATTAACATCACACAATAATACTTCTGATCGATTGCCTTGCTTCATTCTTTTGCCTATTTCATTGTATTTATAACATAACACTGCAACTTTAGTATTCTAATTTACTAAATATATAATTGCTTACTAATTAACTTTCGATTTTTGGCTGGGATAAATGTTTATTAGTTTATGATTAGTTACAGATGTTTTTCTAAGGGCATCCACTATGATGGTTTATCAAAAGATTTACTATAAAAAGATGAAGATGTCTAAAAACTTGTAAACCATAGTGAGCATCCATTTTAAACTTATGTGGCATGAATACGTCTAGGATATTGAACCTTTTCATAATTTAATGATTGTGTTATGTGAGATGTTTATAAAGCTTTATCTACATAGTGGAATTAGGTTTATAAAACAAAAACTTTACAAATTAATGACATTACATTATTATAGATCTTTAGAAAGGTTTATGATGCAACTGAAAAACAGAGATGAAGGAATAAATCAACGAGATTGTTTGGAAACAGAGGTGAACACTCTGTTCTTTTTATTAAGGTCAAATACTAAAAAAAAAAAACACTCACTTTGTAGATGACAACCTTTATTTATATCCTAGTAAACATTTAAAATTGGAATATATATCTTTGCCATACAATGACCAAAGAATATATGGAAAAGAGTTGGCTAAAATATTGAGACGTAAATGGTTGTATCATCACAAAATAAAGAATATAAATTCCTAATAAAACCATGCATTGTCCATGCCACCAGTTTATCATAGTGGATGGTCTAAGGGTGAGTTTAAACCCTATCAGCTAATATTATGTTTCTTATGTTTTTTAGGATGATACAAATTGAGCAAGTGTTTAACTGCGTTATACCTTACATACACGAGGTAGATGATCGTAACTCTATATCTTTAGTTTGTCGTACATTGTATAAACTCGATGGTATTACACGTAAGCATGTAACTGTCTATGTGCAATACTCTCCAGACCCGCATCGTTTAAGTCAAAGATTCCCTTTTATCGAGTCGTTATCACTTAATGGGTTTCCATTTAATTTCCGTAGGCCACGTACAAGTGGTAAAAAAAATCCCCACTTGGGTCAAAGAAATAGTTGTTAAGTTTACGTGTTTGAAAGAACTTCAGTTCCGTGGTCTAATTGTTACTTTCGAAGATCTTGAGATATTGGCGAGAACACGTGGTAAAGATTTAAGGGTTCTCAAGATTAGCGAGTGTAATCAATTGAGAACTTTGTGTTTGGATGGATATGGTGTCATTAATATTGATGGACAAGGGAAATGGTTACATGAATTGGCTTTGCATAACACGGTTTTAGAATCATTACATTGTAAATTCATACGAGTATTTGATAAACATGAAATTGAAGATCTTACACTCCTTGCAAGAAAATGTAGTAAATCTTTAATATCTTTGAGGATTCATCCGTGCTCTTTAAGTCTTCTAGGCGATGCTTTTAGACATGCTGTTAGGTTAGAGGATTTTTCTGGAGCTTTCAATGATAAAAATGAGGACTATGTTGGTTTCAAACTTCCACCGAATATGCTTTGTTTTGGTACTTATGATTTGCCTGTGACTTCATTAATGTCTCTACTCCCACATAGAAATCAGCTAAAGGAATTGAATCTTCAATGTCGGTATCGTACAAGGCGAAATTGCGGGTGTTCCCTGATCAAGAGATATCCTTATTTGGAAGTTCTACATACCGAGGATGAATGTGGAGACACGGGATTGCAAGTTATTGCTCAATTTTGCAAGAAATTGCGTAAACTTATACATGCTGGGTGGGTGACTTACAGGGGACTGGTTGCTCTAGCAGAAGGATGTACTAATTTGGAGTATTTAAAGTTTAGTCTTAAAGATATGTCAAATGAAGCTATGGAGTGTGTAGGAACTCATTTGAAGAATTTACGAAAATTTAGTGTAATTTGAGACAAGACATATGGGAAAGCAGATATACCGCTAGACAATGGAATTCGAGCTATGTTAATGGGTTGTAGCAAACTTGAAAGACTAGACATCAACTTTTCTCATGGAAGATTGACAGATGTGGGTTTGGGGTACATTGGGAAGTATGGTCGTAACTTGAAGCATCTCTCTCTAGACCGTATAGGAGAATCTGATGCAGCACTTGTGGAGTTATCAAAAGGGTGCCCAAAATTAAGAAAACAGAATTAGTGATTGTCCCTTTAGCGAGCAAGCAGTTACTACTTTTATGCTTAATAATCATTCGATAAGGTTTATTTATGTTGAAAGAGATTATAATACGTTTTTGCAACGCATTCGTACGGATTTTGAGTTTTGAAATATATATCGGTATTTATGTTCTTTGTCATTTAGCTTGCAAATTATTCTTTTTTTTCCTATTAATATCGTATTTTATTACTTTATTGTTTAAAGAGTGTCTTTCTTTTTTGAGTTTATGTTGTCTTAATTAGAATATCGTGATTGTGAAATACTGACAATTTCCTGCTTTCTATCATCTATTTAGCATGAGTTAGAGTTTTTTTACCGGTTTTCAAACAAACCATATATGATTCAATAAGAACGTTAGGGTGTTTTTACATTTGTTTGGTTAGTCAATCGTGGTTGTGTGTTGTAGCCATGTATTCCAACAAGTTTCTTGTTTGCTTTTGGATCTTCATATTTTGATAATTACAACTATCAAATCGTAGGTAACAAATCCTCTAGTTGTATTGTGTACTTTTTTTTTTTTTGAAAATCGTAGGTAACAAATCCTCTAGTTGTATTGTGTACCTTGTTTTGTTAAATGCTTTTATAACTTACAAGTATTATGATCTGCTGGTCTACCCAATTTTTCACTTGCCATATTGGTATTCATGAGGTTAATATATTTTTGTAACAAATTTGGATTTCATTTTGATACCGGACAAAGGAACTTTGGCTGCCAAATGACTGTGTACCTCGTTTTCGCTCAACCGAAACTGACCCATTTTGTCGCCTCTACTTTTTATTTTAAATATTTTATAGTTTCTAAAAAATTATGTTTTTGATGGATGTTGTTCCATTCTGTTTATTATTTGCAGTTCACATCGTTCATTGTTACCTGGTGACATTGCCGTGCATGGTTCTTGGGATTGAAATCCTTTGGTTATATTCACGTTGATTGAAAAGCAATTACACCGAACTGAAAGTAAAAGATATCTCAGGTCAGGTTACATTAGATCAAACAGAAATGGAACGAGTTCATAGTGATTGATTCATAGTTTGGAATGATTTGGTCGATCATCATGTGTTGGTTTTGTTGTGGATCTTATTTATGTCACTTCTATAAAGATATTATGATTTATCTACTTTCTCTTTACTACATAGCTGAAGCTTATGCGCATCAACTGTTATATAAGTTGCGAGCGTAAGATGCATATACTTTTGGCATGATTATAGGGGTGTTTAGATGTGTAACGTCATGACATTAACTTTTAGAATCAGATAAGTGTCCCAAATAAATCGTTCAAGTTGTTAGTTAATAAGGCCTATAGGCTCGGCCCACTTGTTTAGGCCCGTCTTGCACTTAGGGTTAGGTTTGCTCATTTTCTATTTAATGTCTTTGTATTGTATTTAGTTAATTGAATCTGAGTATTCCCTTTGTTAGGATTTATATTTTTATGAAGTGATGGTCATTTATCTTTTATGTATGTTTGGTCGGTGTGTCGATCTAAAGAAAATAAAATAGTATAGAAGGGGTTATGGTTGGACTAAGCTAGTATGTTATTAGTTAAGGTCCATGTATTGTCTAAAAGTCCAAGTCCAACATAAGCCCACCAAGCCCAAAGGAAAGCCTTTTAGGGCAACACTTCTTACCTATAAATACTACACTCCCACCACATTAGTGTGTGTGCTTTAGAGAGGGTAAGGTGGGAGTGTGTATTGTGTGTCTTGTATTTCTTTCTTTCTCTCCAAGTTTAATATACACGTTCCATCTTATTGTCTCCTCTTTACTGCCGCCGCTCTTCTTCTCTTCTTTATTTCTTTATTTGTTCTCTACTGTTTCATCTCATCTTCTATTACTTTTCTATTATTATTCTCATCTATTCTCTTATCACTTATTCTTTATTTAACGTGGTCCATCATATACTGCTACTGTTCCATCGTTTTATTATACGAATATTATTAGTTGGTTTTCAGTTAAGCGTATTAGTATATTAGTTGTTTTGGTGTGGTAAAGTTGGAATATTTAGTCATAACAAGTGGTATCAATCGCCAAACAAAGATTTAGGTTCTAGTTGTGTTGTGTTTTAGATCAAAAGTTGCATATTAAAAAAGTTAACGTGTTCATCATTAAGGAAAAGGTTGCGTATTTCTTTTGTGTCCTGTTGGTCTTTTACGCAATATTAAAAAGAAAAAAGTAGCAGCTTTGTTTTGTTGTGACGTGTGGATTGATTCAGATTTGGTATTAAAAATTCATTCTTGGGAAGTTTTGGTATAAATTTGTGTACTGCTTGAAGTATTGATCGAGAAAAAAATAAAAGTGGGCTACAAAAGTTGCGGTTCGATTCTTCATTGCTTCGGATTTTATCATTTTCTTGTATAAGAAACTTGATAAAAAGTGCTACAAAAGTTGGACAAAAAGTTGTGCTCGTGGGTGATAAGTGCTTCTTCAAAGGTCCAAGGTTCGACTCTACACTGCTTCGGATTGGTTTTATCATTTCTTGTATAAGAAATTGATAAAATTAGGGCTTCAAATCTTCACGTGAAAAATCCACTTTCTTGTATAAGAAAGTAGATAATTGTCCCAATCGCGATAAGTTAGGGTTTTATCGCAGTTGAGATTTGCTGCTTATCGCAGTTCATCAATTGAGACTATCGCAGTTGAGATTCGCAGCTTATCGCAGTTCATCAATTGAGACTATCGCAGTTGAGATTCGCAGCTTATCGCAGTTCATCAATTTAAGACTATCGCAGTTGAGATTCGCAGCTTATCGCAGTTCACAAAGTCTCTATCGCAATTGACGCTAGGGAGAATTATCGCAGTTCACAAAGAACTTTCGCATTTGGCAGTTTAACCCTCGCACTTTACATAAACGTTGTTCAAGTTAAATAACTTTTATAAATTTGCTTCGATCGTGATTTCTTCAACACCAAAAGTGAACTCGGTATTTTTGCGCTTGTATAAGTGTAGAAAATACTTCGACATTCGGATATCTACTCTCTTGTATAAGAGTGTTAGATCGTTTTATATAAATTATCAATTTATATAAATTAGATATTTCTATCTAAATTGAAATTTAACCATAATTTGTATAAATTTTGGTCAAATTGAAATTTCTATAGAAATTGACATTTTATCTAAATTATAATTTACATAACTTTTGTCAAAATTGTAATCTTTCGATTTTGTCTAAATTATAGTCTAGTCAAATTTAGTAACTTTATTTAATTTGTTTCGTTTATCTAAATTGTAACTTCAACGTTCATCAACAAACAACCAAGGCTTCAAAACAAACAACCAAGCTTAACCTTCAACAATCACAACACCTATTTCTTTGCAACGATCCTGAAACAACTTTATCATACCAACAATGTCTTTTCTCACCAATCTCATTTCATCAATTGATATGGATCCTCTCATTCAATTCTTTGCCCCATATCCTCAGACTGAGATAACTGAGACTGAATATGAGGAAACATGGTATGAGAGTGAGAAGCTATCGACTGATAATGAACAAGATGATGAAGAATATGAGCTTCCAGAGCATCTACAATCACTTGACTTGAGATTTCCAATCACATTTGCTGCACATTGCAAACGATGGTCAGAAATAGATCAAAGTGCTGAAGCATTGCTTGAGTCTAAGTCAGATGCAACTGAAAATGCTACGGGTATTCAAATGCAAAATGCAGGGCAATATGATGGAAATCAGAGGGGTCAGATTGTGAATCAGATCGGGGTCAATCAAAATGAGAATTATTGTTTCATGACTTCTTCTGCAACCCAAAGGAGTGAGATAGGTAGAGCTGGAAATGTCAATGCAATGGATAAGGTAGAAAAGCTCCAGTACATGTTGATGCTAGCCAAAAAGGATGACTCGGGAATACCCTTGACTGATGAGGAATACAACTTCATGGTTACAACAATACTTAATGATAATTCTACAGAAATTAGTGGAACCTCTGACGTTATGGATATTCAGCAAGCAACAACATCGTGCAGTGATTCTGACACTCCTCCTACCTATGACACAGAACCACTCCATGAGACATCAACTCCAAGTAATGAGGTTAATCCGTTTGCTCATCAAAAACCACATTATGTGCCTCTCGTACCTACGTATGATACATATATGGACTCGCCAAGTTGTAGCAATATTAATTTGGCATCTCCAGATATGGATCCTAATGAAGTTCAAGTTGCACAAAATGTTGCTAATGATGAGGAAACCCGTGCTTTATTTGAATCATTACTGAATAACTGTCGCATTGAGATTGAAAAGGTGAAAAAGGTCAATAGCGATCTTCAGACCGCGAATCTGAAATTGACCACTGAGCTTGAGAGATACAAGGTGAATGAAAAAGCTTTCGAATTTAACCACAAACGACAGTCAGAACTTGAAACTGGTTACAGAGATTCTGTTTTAAGAGAAAAACATTTGCAAATCAAATACGACACTCTTGATGTTAGATTGAACATGCAAATTAAATCCCTAAAAGCAGAAATTTCTGATTTAACCAACCAACTTTCTAAACAAAAATCAACTTCTTCTAATCTTGAAAAAGAGAAGAAAGAGTTGCAAGCAAAGTTTTCAAAACGAGAAGATGAACTTCTTGATGAAGTACTTGACAAACAGGAAACTATTAAAAAGTTGGAAAAAATACTTGTAAAAACGGGTCATTCAACTCAAACGATTAATATGTTAATTAACGACAAAAACCCGATTTTACACACAAGGAAGAAAATGGCTCTCGGATGTGAAAACCCTTGTTATCTCAAGAAAGCTCAGAAAGAACAGAATGTATTGTATAATGGTAATGTGCTAAATGACAATCATGACCCTCCCGATGTTTGGGATACTTATGAAACGATTGAGCTTTCCAATGAGACGCGTGTCAAAATGAGTCAAAAGAACCCAGAAATAAAGCCAATCGATTATAATGAAGCTAACAAACTTGCTGGTGTTCATCTCGTTAAAAAGGAGTCACCTTTGTTTTTCAAAAAACCAGTGGCTGCCTCAAAATTCAAAGTTGTTTCAAAACATCTTTCTAACATCGAACAAATGTACTCTACCGACACTTCCGCAAGTGAAGCTAGAATACTATTGGCCGATCTTAAAAGGAGAGTTGAAATGCTTCAAAATGTTGTGGCAACCAAAACTAATACTAAAATCAATGATTGGTTTTCAAGTTTTCAAACTGAACAGAAAAAGATGTTCGAAACAGAAATTACTCCCATTGTATCTGGCATACATGCAAGAGCAATTCATGTTGAGAACGCAATTATCAAAGAAGTAACTGAATTTGTCAAGGACCACACATCCTTAGTACTTGAAGCCAATGAAAACATTGCAAAAATCAAAGTTTTGGAAAAACAAAATGACGCACTCTCTGAAGAAGCTCTTTCAACTGATATTATGTCCATTATTTATCAAATGTATTCTGTCGAAGATGATGAAAGACTTCGAGCTGAGACTTCCCAAATTGTTTCAAAATATGAAAAAGCATTTGCTAAGATTGAAAAACAAAATGTCACATATTTTAAACAACTTGATCAGAAAAAGGAAGAATGCAAGTATGACAAATTGTCGTATGAACGTTCTTACAAAGAAATGCAAAAAAAAATTGATCTTCTGAAGTCTCAGCTTGATAGTCAAAAAGGAAAGGGTGAGGAAAATAAGTCTGCTAGACCAAAAATGTCCATTTCCACACCCTTGCCTAAGGAAAACGAGAAAGGAAAAGGAAAAGCTGTTGTCGAAAACTCAAATGTGATAGCACCTGATCTTTCTAGGATTAGTCCCACTACTGCGTCTGCCTCTACATCTCAAACACATAGGGCGATAGACAAAAGTGCAAAAGATAATCCAAAATAGTCTAGGAATGCTACTACAAATTCAAAGGACAACAAGATGAATCCTAATGTGTGTGCCCCTAGGAATAGCTCACCAAATGTGACCACAAATACTGTTAAAGAATCTATTGGTTCAAACAACATGGTCCAAAATTCCTATCTAGAAAAAGCTAGGAAAAAGGCACAGATTCGAAAAGATGGAATTTTAGGAACACCGTCTACGGTGATGAATTCTACAACATTACAAGGCACTGCTAGTAGTTGTAAACCACTACCTAGGAACTCTCAACAAAAGACTAGGGATTGGCCTGCATCTAAGAGTAGTTGCGAAAAAGAAAATGTTAAACACGTAGAATGCAACACTAAGAATTCCTCTTCGAACAGGAAACAAGCTTCAAATGACTGTAGTGACAAAGTTAAGGTTGCTATTTTGAACAAGAATGTTGAATTTGTCTGTCCTACATGTCAAAAATGTGTCTTTTTAGCTAATCATGATTCATGTGTGGCACAGTATATCAAGAAAGCAAATTTGCGTGCTAAGGCACAATCCACTAAGACTAATAGAAACAAACCCGTTGATAAGAAGCAAAAGGCTAAGAAACCCACTAGGTGGATCCCTACAGGACGTAGTTTTTCTCAAAATGAGACTTCCGCTGCATCTGAAAAGAAAACTGCTCCTAGATCTTGCCTTAGGTGGATTCCCACGGGAAAAGTTTTTAAAACAGTTGGTCTTAGATGGATTCCCACAGGAAAGATTCTTGATAGTTGCACCACAACAAGTAATAGTGAAAATCATCAGGATAAAGAAGTAGACACCACTACAACCGTTGATAGTGGACACCCTCAATGTGATGATTCATGTTCTTCTAACACTGTTATTTGTGCATATTCTTCTTTTATGGATTCTGTGGATGCAGGTACTTATGAAAGTGCAGAAGGTTCAAATGCCCAATGTGGAAAAGAAGAACTTTATGCCAACATCGCATCTGGAAATCCTTGTCTTATTCCTCTCTTAACTCCACTTTTACTTGTTCATTCTTAATCATTCTTTGTGAATACATTTTTTTTTTAAATCAAAAAACAAAATACAAAATTTGAAAATCCAACAAAAGAAAAATACAAAAATATAAAATTTCAAAAATACAAAAACAATATAAAATATAAAAACCAAAAATATTCTTCTCCGACATGTCTCTCGTATAATCGATATTCTGTACGTACCTAGAAATGTCATTCAACAATGATACGGGCATGTACAGATGCTTGAGCGAGAGTTCATTTAAATGTTTTCAAAACATGTCGTCTTTCAAAATTTCTTCTCAATGGCTTCTGAGAGACTCACTCCAGAACCCGCGCTTAACCCAATGGTTTCTGAACACATCAGTTCAGGACCCGCTCTTCAAAGAAAGGAAAGTGCTCATTCAAAATCAAATGTTTTAAATATTTTTTTCGAGCACTTATCCTAAAAATCACAACGGCTTTCGTGCATTTCAGTACGAAACCCGCACTACAATGATGACTTCTGATTATATCTTATCAGGACTCGCATTGTTAATGGCAAACAAAATCAAAGAATCCTTGAGCACATGATCAAGATTTTTCAAAAATATTTTTCAAAATCTTTCTCCAAATTCTGTGCTCAAGATTCTTCAAAAGTGCAAACTCCCTCTATACCCTTAAATGATTTTTAAACTCAAATGTTTAAAGAATATGCTTTATTTAAGGGGGAGTATAAAAATTAAAAATGCAAAATGTTCCTTTTTCATGCTAAAATCCGTCGTTCTCTCCAAAAAGTTTCATTTTAATCAGTTGATATCAAAAATATCACTGCATGCTATTTTTGAGGGGGGAGAAGACGTGATTAAAATGTGATCAAAAGGTTTAAAGATCGTGGATTGAATCTCAAATGAGTGCTCGACTAAGCATTAACCCTCGAATTGACGAAATTTAAATGTCCGTAATCGAAAAGACTAGTCCGGGACGGGTAATAATTTCAAGATGGTTATCCATTGATGTAAACGTGTCTCGCAAAGGACTTGTCTGAGTAGAATGTACCAATTCGAGAGATGATCTTTTGATATGACCGGGACGGGTAATAATTTCAAGCTAGTCTAACTAGTGATGTAAGCGTGTCTCGCAATGGTCATATTTAATGAAAATCGATCAATTCAATATGTGCGAACTCTACCCAACATGTGCAATTCTTTCTTAAATCTCATAAGCACATGTGAAGGGGGAGTATTTTAAAACTGCAAAACTCTCGAAGTGTTAACTAAAATGTGTTTTATTCATAAACACTTTGAAAGATTTTCACAAAAAGGTTTTATGGCATGTGATCAACAAATCTAGGATAGTCATGGTGTTATAAGGTGACTAAGGTTAGGGAAAACTGTCCTATGATCCGCCAGAGCCGGAGGGATCTACCCAAGGACAATTCCAATAGATTAGAATTAGAAGTCCTTAGGTAAGATTGAAAAAAGGAGTAAATGAGAAAGGGAAAGAAGGGGTTGAAGAATTAAAAAGAAAAGTTTAATGAAAGGGTGAAAAGAAATAGCCCTCCATGAAAACTTAGGGCAGAAACCGGGTCAATACATCTGCTATCGGTATTCACTAAGGTGATACTGATATTGAAGACAAGACGTCATGGACCCAGTGACGCGCTGCACCACCCCTCCTAGCCACTCAGATATCTCTTAAAAGATATTTGTTTCATTTCTCACGGAGAACACTAATTAATCTATCGGCCTCTCATTCCGAGATGTGTTGATATTGAAAAGGTGGCACTCTGCTCCATGCCTCCGACTACTAAAACCAAAACACTTTATAGAGTCTAGAGCCATGAGATTCATCAAAAGATCTCTTAGGATACACTTCCAATTTAATACACTTGTGTTCACCTAAAAGGACACAAGTTGTAATAGTCTTTATGAGATCTTCGGATCTTGCCAAGTTTTATCATGATGGTTACGTGCTTCAAACGGTCTACAGTCGTAGGGTGATCTCTAGCGACTCACTGAATCGTGGGTGCACTTCGGTGTGTCCGTGTAAGCCCTCTCGGGGGTATCCGGTTCAGAACGGCCTGTTAGACCACGATCAAGCTCTTCTAGGATTAAAGAAACAATGATTGTTGCACAGCGGAATGATAACAAGAACACAATCAATGTAACTAACAAGGTTTTCTTTTATTAAACAATAAAGATTTGAAAGAAGAATTACTAAAAACTCTTGATCCTCTATGGATCTTTGATTCACTAGAGAAAATGTTTTTCGAATGAGTTGTACCAAAAGTGAAGCCGTATGTTTCTTTTATAATATAAGAAACCCTAATACGGCCCAGCTAAGAAAACGTATAAAGATGATATGCACTATCACTTCCTAATATAACTCATGCATATCCTTATCATCTAATAATACAGAAACAAGATAAACACGACCAGACCTAACATAGAAGGTCAACCAGACCTAATAGGTCAACCAGACCTAATATACTATACCAGATCTAATTATAACTACAAGACCTAACTCAAACCAGACTTAACACTATCGGCATCTTCAGTCCTTCTTGTTTTGTAATAATCAAATCATAATTCCCAACAATCTTCCCCTATTTGATATTACAAAACTGTCTTCAATGCTTCCCCTTGAACAATGCTTCCCCTTGAACATGCAACACTCATTACTCCTCCCCTAAACTTGTGGTTGACCTAGTGGATCGGTAAACTAGGTTAACCTCAAGTTTCCTGAACGTGATAGAGCTTTAACTTCTCAGGCTTGAGGACATTACATTCACTTGAACTTGGCTGCTACTTATGACAATATGTACATCAAATCACTTTAAGTTTCATACTATTCTCATCACATCCAGGTGTGTGAACTCCTGTGAGAGGTGAATCATTGAAAATTAATGGATTTGATGTCTCTTTACCAATAGCCATCACTACTGGAGTAGCCAAATGTTTTGGTGTTTAAGACCATGGTACATTGATAACCATATGATTTTAAGTAAATCATCAACTATAAACGGATTTGAGTTGTCTTTACCTGTAGCCGTTTGCTCAGGACTAGCCAATTCTTAGGTTAAAGATAACCTTTGGTGAATTGATTACCAAATATGGTTTTCCAACTGCCTTTACCACAAGCCATATACAAGTGGGCTAGCCAATTCTTTGGAAACCCCAAAAGGAGTAAAATCCATGGCGAATTGAAAACCATTCAACTCTTAGTAATTAAACATCGGTGAGTTGAGTACCCTATAGCTTTGAGCAAGCTATTATAGCTTCCAACGGATTTGAGAATCACACCAGAGCCGTACCCTCATGGTGAGTCAACTCTTTCTTGTCGGTTAGACATGGTGAGATGATTACCATTTATTGTGTGGTTAAAAACCAACACTGGACCTGCACAAAAGTTAGTAGACAAAAGAAAGAAAATAAACATAAAAGAAAATAAAGAAAGAAAAATGAATTTTTTTTTTTTTTTTTTTTTTACCAATTCATGCCTCAAGTGACCCCACACAATAAGCTTTTGACCGAATGTATATTCATCAAATCAATTAATTAAAGGGAGCCACAAACTCAACAGCTGCATTATTTTAATTATTGAACACAGAATAGACCAAACAAAAGAATGTTAGTTTGCATAAAATATACAACAATAAGCCTCCCCTTAAGCTTATATCTCCCCTCAAACACAGCAATGAGGACATCCATCATTTTTCTTGGATCCCTTTCTCAAATAATCACCATTGTGTCGCCAAGGCCAACCTATTGAGGGCTTAACACCAGTATCCCATCTTGTTCCCCCCATATACCTTGGGTCATAATAACCAGGCCAAAAACCATTCTGAAAGTAAGTGCTAGTAGGTATGTAGAATGGTCTAGCAACATGTCTTTTCCAATTGGGTCTGCTGGTTTTATGTGTTGCTTGTGGAACATATGGGGGAATATCATTAACATTGGTCCACATTGGTCTAGATCTCTTTTGGTAAGCACACACACCCATTTTCTTCTCATGAAAATCACAATCCTTAATGAGATGAGACTTACTACCACACACAAAACAAGTTTTCTTCTTAACATTACCAGCCTTTTTATTAAAACAACCATTCTTATTACAAGAAGTCCTAGAATTGTATGTATTGTCAGATTTATTATAAGTAAAACTAGGTAAATCTTGAACAACAATGGGTTCTTGTTTGGGTGCCCTAACTTTGGATTCAATCTCATCTTTACTCATGGATGTGGAAACACTAGAAGTAAAGGAGGTAGACTCAGTTGAGATGGACTCTGAGCTTTTAACATTAAAAACACTGGGGGTAGAGACATTGACCTTGGAAGACTTGTCACTTGAATCACATGAAACAAAGTCTTTAGACTCTGGTTCTGAGGACTTGACACTTGTGGAACAAGAGACAAAGTCATCAGGTTCAGGCAAGTCATTTGACTTTTTGCCATAAGTCATGTGTGATTCATCCAAGTCTAATTCAAGGGCTGTGTGCATAGGAACAGGCTTAAACACTCCTCTTATAGGAGGAGGAACAGCATTCATTCCTCCTTCTTTGACAAACTTAACAGGAATTTGATAGTCTACAGGTTCAGGGTCAAAAATACTATACTCATTAGGGTCATAAACTTGATCTGGCCCTATATAATCTCCAAACCCTAAACCAATTTTAGATCTTATTGACATAGAACTATCAATTAGCTTGTTTAGGTTTTTAGATGTATCTTTCCATTTATCAAACCTAGCCAAGGTATTGTCAAGCTTAGTTTGTAAGTCCTGATTTTCTAATTTGACCTTAGCATTTTGAGACTCAGAATATTTAAGCTCATCAGTTTTGATTTGTAAGTCTCTTTCCAAAACCCTAATTTTCTCATCATATGCTAACTGATTTGCTTCGTGCCAAGCTTTTTGTTTTTCCAAAGTTTTAAGAGCATTTTTATAAGCTTTAACTTCAATAAACAGTTTATTATACTCAGGCTCTATTTCATCATATTCTTTCTTAAGTAGAGCATATAAATCATGACAACCAAAAAGACACTTTTGTACCTGAGATGGGAAACCCATCAAACCAGATTCCTCAGTCGCAGAGATCTTGACCTCCTGGAACTCCTGCTTGAGCATAGGCTTTATCATCTTCTTGGACTTATCATTCCCTCTAAACTTAGCTTTTACAGCAAGCCAGATTTCTCTAGCATCATGCATGTGATGAAAGTCACCCATGTGATCTTCTCCGAGAGCCCGAAGCAAAAGTTCTCTTGCCTTCTTCTCCCTTTGTACAGCAACATGCTCCTCAGCTGATTCAGGTGGAAGAATGATGATGTTCCCCTTTTGATCTTTACCAATCCTCTTCTTGCTGTTCCCATTAAGGATAACATCCCACAGGTTATGATCCCTGTTGGAGATCCATTGTTCCACCTTCATAGCCCATTTCTCATATTCATCTATTTTGGATGAGGTCATTGTATAACAAATTGCAGAACTGCTCACAGACCAGAATTAACCTTCAGTGCAACCAGACTTAATCACACCAACAGCCAGACTTAATCCGAGTAGCAACAGAATAAATAAACACTGACTCCACGTGATACAGATCAACGTATCCACTTAATTCTATTGACTGAATTAAATATGAAGAGTCAACAACAGCAACAATAGCACAAATCGAATCTTCGCTGACCCCACAATCGAATCAGTACCCCAAGACTTATCACATGCAACAAGTCTATTAAACCCAATTGATGTATTAAAATATTCGATCAATAGCAATTCAAATCAGTACAATATCAATTGCTCTTTAATTCCACTGACACCATTAATTTGACCAAATGCCACAAGCGACAAATTGATATACCAGTTGACCACCGACGAATTTAAATCACCGAATAATAAAGAGTCCCACATTCTACAGCAAGCGTCCAAAACACGTTTGACCAATGAAATCCAATTCGTCCCAAATTAATGAATACCGATTAATTCACAGTCAGGCAACCCCACAATAAATTCATTCGAGAATAATTAATTGTATAGCAAATCAGCCTTCACGTGAAACTAACGACAAAACAAATAACTCGCCCACGACCAATTAATTGTTTGTACGAGGTTTTAAATTCAATTGAATTCACTAGCCGACAAATAATAACTCAATATAACTTCGCTGACCCCACGAGCAATTAAAATGTGGTACGAGGTTAATATTTAACAGCCAATTAATTACCTCCGTTGATCAATAAGCCGATCGATTAATTACCAATATTCGTGGCTGCTCCAATCTGCTACAGACTACTTCAGATCTGCTCCTCTTTCCCAGATAAAAACCTTGTTGAACCCTAGATATCACGAGCAACCCGCTCTGATACCACTTGTTAGACCACGATCAAGCTCTTCTAGGATTATAGAAACAATGATTGTTGCACAGCGGAATGATAACAAGAACACAATCAATGTAACTAACAAGGTTTTCTTTTATTAAACAATAAAGATTTGAAAGAAGAATTACTAAAAACTCTTGATCCTCTATGGATCTTTGATTCACTAGAGAAAATGTTTTTCGAATGAGTTGTACCAAAAGTGAAGCCGTATGTTTCTTTTATAATATAAGAAACCCTAATACGGCCCAGCTAAGAAAACGTATAAAGATGATATGCACTATCACTTCCTAATATAACTCATGCATATCCTTATCATCTAATAATACAGAAACAAGATAAACACGACCAGACCTAACATAGAAGGTCAACCAGACCTAATAGGTCAACCAGACCTAATATACTATACCAGATCTAATTATAACTACAAGACCTAACTCAAACCAGACTTAACACTATCGGCATCTTCAGTCCTTCTTGTTTTGTAATAATCAAATCATAATTCCCAACACGGCCTGGGGAAGATTAAAGAAAGTCTACACACTATGCTGTTGACAATCTCGAAGTCCTAACCCGTAAGCGCTGGATGATTATTACTAACAGTTTTATGCAGCTACCTATAAACATCCATCAATCATCATCAGATACATCAAACATCTTCACCTCAGCATATTTATATGAAGAACATCTCCAACAAAGCTCAAGTGTAAAAAGTTCAAGACAAAAGGATCAAGTTAAAGACCAAGTGTTAAAAACGAAGTCAAGATGTCAAGAACAAGTTCATATGTCAAATGATGAAAGATTATGGGGAGATTGTTAACAAAGGAAGATTGTTATCATAAGTATACAGTCAAAGATGTATGAGTATGTTGGAGGACATGACGCATTATCACGAGAATACTTTGATCAAGGCAAGAACCACCACAAAAGACGATACTTTGAAGATCACGATTGCATGAAGGAACGAAGAATGAAATCTATACTACATCGACACACCAAGTTCAAGACATCGAAGACAAAAGACCACTCACCGGAGCATCAGTGAAATGACCATCCCTTAGGGGGAGATTGTTAGGATTTATATTTTTATGAAGTGATGGTCATTTATCTTTTATGTATGTTTGGTCGGTGTGTCGATCTAAAGAAAATAAAATAGTATAGAAGGGCTTATGGTTGGACTAAGCTAGTATGTTATTAGTTAAGGTCCATGTATTGTCTAAAAGTCCAAGTCCAACATAAGCCCACCAAGCCCAAAGGAAAGCCTTTTAGGGCAACACTTCTTACCTATAAATACTACACTCCCACCACATTAGTTTGTGTGCTTTAGAGAGGGTAAGGTGGGAGTGTGTATTGTGTGTCTTGTATTTCTTTCTTTCTCTCCAAGTTTAATATACACGTTCCATCTTATTGTCTCCTCTTTACTGCCGCCGCTCATCTACTCTTCTTTATCTCATTCTTCTTTACTGTTCTATCCTATCTTCTATTATTATTATTCTTCTATTGTTCTTATTATTATATTCACCTATATCTTACATTATATATTCTGTTCCATCTCTTTCACCTTATACGTCTAATATATATTGTTGAGTTGGGTTGATAAAGTTTAGATCTTTGCTTATAACACCCTTGATTCTACATGGTATCAAGAGCTAGGTCGAAGATGAAGATAAAGATGAAGATGGAGAAAAAGAAAAAGAAAGAAAAAGAAGTTTGTTTGTTCGAAGTATTGGCTCGTTTGGATCTCATGCTTTACCGTCGAAAAACTAGGAGATAAAATAAATAAATAAATAAAAAGATAGAAATTGAATGAAGGAAAAGTTCATGGTCGGTTGGTTTTGATGTGAACATTATGTTGGTTTTGATGTGAACATTAATATTTGTTTAGCAGTGGCTCATAGTAGAAGTAAATATTAGATCGATTTGATTTGTTCGCAGGGTAAAGGTGTTGGTGGTTGTTGGCCCAGAACAGGGTGAAGATAATTAATGACCTAACTACGTACCAATGAATGGTTACCATATATCACTTGGAATCGTGTTATCATTTTCCAAAGTAAACTATTCGACCCTATTGTCTGGGTATCACGAATATCTACTTGGGATAAGACCAAATGTTTGTTATTGAATTAGGCACTAATCAATAACCCTTTTTGCTTTCAAGTGTTTATGTTCTCTGTTATCATTGTCCTCATGCATGATTTGATCTTCCTATTTATAGGAAAATACTCATAGCTAGTCAAATGGAATTATGAGGATTAATCGGCCCATTAATCGCCTCATAATTATCCCCATTATAGCCAATAGTGGTTACATGACCAATTAAACGTGGTCATAAAGGCAGTTTTAACTGTCACTTGAATAGGTCAAAGTAGTTACATACTTATCCCAGCAGTACTAACAAAGTACTAGCAGTATTAACTCTGCTCCAGCAGTACTAACTTAGTACTAGCAGTAGTAACTCTGTGAAGGATTAAACCTTCTGATGAGTTACTCCCAACCACTTATTTGAGTTAGGGTAGTCAGGGACCTGATGGGTGTACACTCCGTACCTCCTGACCCATTACCAGGTGTGAACTGATCCCTCAAGTGCACTAAATTTTCCAACGGTGGCATGTTTTTGTTTTGGAGATTAGGATTTTTGCATAAACTAGTTCCACCCAGTCTCTCTCTCTACTCTCTACTCTCTTTCTCTCTATAGAAATAACAAACATATAAGTGTAATGATGATAGAACATGCGACCTAACAATTATGGTGGTTGGATCCGAAACCCACGTTCCATCGACAAAGATACCATTTATTCTTGATCTTGAATTTTGTTGTTTATCATACCATGGAAGAATTTCTGTGTTTTAATCGCCTTCAATAGCCCATTTTATTTTTGCCTTTTGCAAAAGATCAAGTCTTTGAATTTGCTCCAAGTCTTCTTTTTGTTTCAATAAATCAAGACGTTTGTGTATTTCAAGATCTAACAACCCGCTGGATTCAGCTTTTATGTCAAGAAGCTGAATTATATTTCGGATTTTGTCAATTTGATTAGCCTCATTTCGTAGCATACTGGTGCGCCATTCATGAATGTGACTTTTCAATAGTTAGAGTTTACATTTCAAAGTGGTAGCCGGGTAAATGGTGTGGCGGTTGAGAGGTGTAGACCAAGAATGAGAAATAATGGTGGCAAGTTCATCATTAAGGAGACAAGAGTTGTAAAACTTGAAAGGGATGGGGCCAATTTAGTTCCATACTTGTTCATTCTAGTGAACTTCTTGCCACCCATTGGAAGATCAACTAAAATCATTGAACAACTTTGCATCTGGTACAAAACACGGTTCCAAGCCTTTCATTTTGACATCTAACCTCATTAAAATCACCAAGAACAATGGCCATCTCTTGATGACTAAGGATGAGGTTTGAAATCTTATTCCAAAGTGTGATCTTTTTCTTTAAGTCTTGAGGGGCATATACAACAATCATCAGGCAAACAACCCCAATCTTGATCCATTTTCCAAATATGGCAAGAAAACGATCTTCACTGTGGATGGTTTTGTGTTTTTGAAATAAATAATCATCCCAAATAGCTATAATTCCACCCGAAGAACCATTTGCAAGCAAAATCACATCTTTGATTACCCCATAAAGAATGAATTAAATTAGTATCCATGTTGTCGGTTTTGGATTCTTGAATTCCAATGAAATTAAGATGATTATCATGGATGTGTTTCGGACCCATTTTTTCTTGGGAGCAGCACCAACTTCATTGACATTAATGGATCCAATGATCATGGGTCGACAATATTGTCACCAGTATTGTGGATGATGTTCAAAAAGATTATGTCAACAATAAAAAATTATGAAGGGTATTCCAGAAAACATGACCTGACTGGTACTAAAAAATTACCCATTTTATGTGTTTCCAATTTGCCACAGAAAAGTGACACACACAAGCATCAATTCTACTGAAATAATATAATTCTTACCCACTTCATCTGTTTTCTAATTTTCCTCATAAAATTCACACACACACAGAAGCAAAGCAGCATACACCAGCATCAGTAAATGATCATAACTCTGACGATCGATTAACTTTGTTTCAGGCCTGAGAAAGTTTTTGATGCTCGGAGATATTTCCTCTGATTCTGATACTGCTGCGAGTTTAAATTCGCTTGCGCAATCTGTATCCTTCATTTGATAGTTGCTCGAGGTGGAGAATATCTTCAATACCTCTTAATATGTGATTATAAACATTTTTCATGTAAACATGAATTAGTTTGTTGTATAGTTATTACATTCAGTATATGTGATACATCCTACTTCGCTTGATTCATATGACAGTTGTTCATTCTGCAATTAAAGTAGATATTGACAGAAATTCAATCCAATTGCCCAAACATTAGCCAACAAAACTTCAGATTTCACAAAGAGAATTGTTTTACATAAAAAAACAAAAAAATAAAAAAAGGGTGTGCGCGTTGCTGCGTTCATAGCGTTATATTATGTGGATGAGTGGATCCAACCATGATAGACAAGCATGCCTGTGTGGGCTTGATCCTTGGTGCAACTAGACTTTGTTTGCACATGTAATGGCTACTTTGGCTCGACTTGAAACTACTTGATCAGATAGACACGAACCACACATCATTTCTAGCTCAAGTTCACTAAGTTAACATGTTTTCCTTTATATAAGCTTACTAATTAAGTATTACAATGAAGTTGCATATTTTAGTATTTTGAAATGATTTGAACTAATTAAAGCTAATATCAAATCTCTTGATTGTAAAGCAATGTCTCCAAACATATGCCTAAAACTTCAGAATTTTAAAAAAGCCAAAAGAGAACCAATTCATTTGGTGAATTTACAAACACATATTGTAACGCATTTGAACATCCGGCCTATTTCAAAAGATGAACCTCCATTAGATAACAATCAGATAAACAAAATCAAGGTTATAAGTCATTAGTTGGTCCTACGAATAATGGTTTAGAAAGCAGGGCTAAGGAGTTACACATTTGCAAGTTTTTTGTCCTAAACTAAAAGCTAGAGGAATCAATAGACTATTTTGCCCTCCTCTTTGAGTGCCTGAACTTTCTTAGGGGTCCTCTTTCTTGTAGCAGGTTTTTTGAATAATAATCTTAGATATTTGTTATGGTAGTGGGTACGCTAATCACATATGTTATGTGTGATACTAAGCAGGTGAATGCTATGTGGGGAAAGAAGCACGGACTAAGAAACAGGTGGAGATGAATTCTGTGAAGGTTGCTTACAATGCTCTCATTGAAGGTAACGAATCATTTAATGTCAATCAAATCTCATTATACGCTAGATGATTTTATTTCTCTTGTTTTAGTGAAAGTCATTAGGGCAAGATTTGAATATTGGTTTTGTGTTACAATTAGATGCCATCACTAGAGATTTCTGAAAATCATTAGAACATGGCACCTCTCGGTAACTTTGACCATGCTGACTTTTTTCTGATGTTGTGTTCGTAAATTTACTTACGAACACAACATCAGAAAAAAGTCAGTATGGTCAAAGTTACCGAGAGGTGCCATGTTCTAATGATTTTCACTCTAGTGATGGCATCTAATTGTAACACAAAACCAATATTCAAATCTTGTCCTAATGACTTTCACTAAAACAAGAGAAATAAAATCATCTAGCGTATAATGAGATTTGATTGACATTAAATGATTTGTTACCTTCAATGAGAGCATTGTAAGCAACCTTCGCAGAATTCATCTCTGCCTCTTTCTTAGTCCGTGCTTCTTTCCCCACATAGCATTCACGTGCTTAGTATCACATATAACATATGTGATTAGCGTACCCACTACCATAACAAATATCTAATATTATTATTCAAAACAAAAGAATATGAATTCTTTATCGTAGATACGCACGCGCATACCTGCTATCTGACAGTAGAGCTGAATGATGGAATATGAGGTTGCCCGCTTCCATTGGTAGTGTAAAGTGGAAGAGGAAGACCCTTCTTTTGAGTAAACTTTTGTACAAGACTTTTGTACAACCGATCATCCTAAATCAACACACGCCAAAACTTATTTAATACATCAAACATAGCGAAACAACATCAACAAAAATCAAACAGTTTTAAGAAACAAACTTCTTCTGATCCATCATGTGACAAAAACAAGAAAGCAACTTTGGCAGCTGCGTGTTCTGCCTCTTTCAACGTGCTGCAAAACTTGGGTCCTACGTAAATATTTCCATCAATGGTGACGTTTGCTTTGAAGAGACGAGAATGTGGTGGACCTTGCACTTCACATGAGTAAGTAGGGAATGGGATGTTCCTCTTTTGAGCATAGGGGTCTGCTTATGTCCGCCATTATCCAATGAACCTACATCATTGAGTAATATGTTAATCATACTAAAGGGCTTGTGTCCTGACAGATAAATCTCTGACTCCACAGACCACCCCACGTAAGACCAATGGATCCTGGTAAATCACTAGCCCTCCTTAATTCTAGATTACATGGCTAGGCCAGGTAGCCCCGAGTAGTTTGCAACCAACTGGTTTCCAACTTGAGACTTATCATCGCCACTACCAAACCCTTGTCACTAGACTACTCCCTTGGGGGTAACACAAGTATCATTCAAACAACACTAATGACACATCGTCATTGAAATACGTTAATAAGCACAAAACATCAAGAACAAACACACACAAAGGCACAATCAAAATCCAAAACTTATAATATAAACATGTCAATTTTGATAACTCAAGAACTACCCATTAATATTTTTATTAAAAAAAAAAAAAAAAAAAAAAAAAAAAAAAAAAAAAAAAAGTTTCAAAATAACTCACATTTTAACAACAGCAAAAATAAGGACAAAAACCAAAAAAGATTCTTAATTTCCACAAATTAAGATATGGGTATATTAAACTATAACAATTGTTCACCAGAACCAGATAAAGATACAAACTTGATGAAAAAATAACCTGAATTTTGCGATGCTAAGAAGTGTTGAAACCCTAATTCTTGATCAGATGGTTTCGGTTGTGAATAGTAAGAAGTTATTGAAATATAGCCGAGTGAGTGTTGTTGTTTCTGGTAGAAATTTATTGCGAAGTTTGGACAAAGTACAACAAGAGGGTACCTTAAACTTGAATGAAAAAGTGGTGACATTGATGGGTCAAAGGTTGGATAACGAGGTACACGTAGAAATGGATACTGAGACAGAGAAAGAAGATGTGAGAGATTGCCAATCCCCGTTGGATGAAAGTATGAAATTTAAAGTGTGGAAAGTACTAAAAAGATCAAATAAAAATTTTGTGGAGAAGTACTAAAAAGTATGAAATTCAAAGTTTGTAAGTGGGGTTAGAATCGAATTTGAATTTGGGAAATGTTTGAAAGAAAAAAAAGATAAATAAAATATAAAATTATATATTAATATATATAAAATATAAGTTGGTATGAATAAAATAATATTATTTGTCAAATAAAAAAAGGAAAAACATATTTAAAAAGAAAAGAAAGAAAGTTAGTGGCTCACATGGGACATGTCTGACCTTTCATACGAATCCTCCCGACTAAAAGCGGAATGAATTTTTAATTCATTTTCATTCCATTACCTCAAAATTATTGTACAAATCAAATCTTTTAAAATAGCAATCCATTACAACAGTTTAAATCCCTCATACCAAACGACACCTTAGATTGATTGGTGTGGCAATGACAAATAACACATTATCGGCCTGTCATTTCAGCATTATCTCATCACTCTTTCAATAAAACACCAAAATAAAAATATCATCCGAACAAAAAAGCTAATAACACTTTATAGGTCCCAAAAAAAATACCCACTCACTAACAAAAAAGAATACCAACGGCACATGTGATTGGAATGGCTAAAAGCCGAACGGTGGACAAATAACAAGAGGCACGGTGCAACACAACGTGCCATTCGTGCGTTGTTGGTCAATGATGGACGAACAACATGCCCACAACGAGCTCTCTTAGTGGCCGGTGTAAACAAAAGCGTTCCAAATTTAAATTTAAATGCTTGTGGACATGTTAATTTAAAACCTGATAGCCCAATACAAGATGATGTTTTTTTTAACATGAATAAAGAACAACAACCCATTAACGAAGCTTTCAATGGGCATGTCATGGAGGTACCAAGTAACTGTTAGTTTTGTGGACAAAATATTGATACGTGTATGACTGGATTCGAACTCGAGACCACGGGATTGCACACTTTACGTATGAGAATTAATGTTTTAATAATTAATGTAAAATGTTATATTTAATTATTAAATACACAATAACGACTAACGAGCGTTAAGTAATTAACGGTAATTGACTAACAGTTGTTAAGTATAAAAGAGAAGGACTAAAGTAAAATTAGAGGTCGGGAAGGTTCCAGAATCCCCTTTGGGTTATGATGGCTGATCGGTTGGGCTATGGGGAGACCCAATCCCAGCCTAACTTGTCCTCTAAGTTTCTACTCTATATAAACAAGGCTTTAGGTTCATTGTTGGGTAATCTTTTGTACACAAACAATACCCTAAACTTGTTCTCTTTTCTTTGTGGGAGTTGATCGATCTATCTAACCCATAGGGTCGATTGGATTTTTGCTTATTAAACAAAAATTGTTTTGGTTTTAATTATTGTGTTTTCTTGGACTAGCATTCTCATTAATTCGGTATTAGTACGTGTGTACAAGAACGTGGTGCAAACACACTATTGTTTGCATCTTGGTTTGAATTGAAAAACGGTAAGGGTCAATTCGTTAAACCATATAAACCCTAATTAGGGTTTTTTATCTTGATCCGATTTGTGTTAGCTTGGAATTGCAAAAGCCAAAAGGTACGCATACTATTAATTATTCGGTTAGTTAATTGCAATTATATGATCCTATAGCTTCCGTTGCATGTTCTTGATGTTTATTTGTTTAAGTATATGATTGCCATGATATTTAAATTCCAACAGTGGTATCAGAGCCGTTATAATGTGTAATTAATTACCGAAACACATAAAAAACAAATCTTGTATTGTGTTTATTTGTATGTCGAATTATAGGGTTTACAAATTGTATGTGATCTTGTGACTAGTAATAATTGTTATGTAGAATCCATGATGAAACATGCATGTTTGTCATGGATTATTGTTTATATGATTTAATTGTTAAGATTTTTTCACATGCGTTTATTGATCCGTCTGAAAACGTATATATATATAAATATAAACAGTCTCAGAACGAATGCTCGTGTGTAGTGTGTGAAACCAGGCAAGTGATCACCCGGATCGTTTCCCAACGAGATGTGAATGGAAAACTGTGAAAAGCTAGGATTTAAAGTGATTGATGATATGATATTTTTGATTTTGCTTTTCTAATAATTCTAAATAACAATTTAAAACAGATATGCACAATAAAATTAAACGCGAATTAATAAATTACAAACGCGCAACGAAAAAGCTAAAATGGGACAAAAACTGAAATTTATAAAATTTAAAACCTAAAAATGAAAAATTACTTAAAACTTATTTAAAAACTTAAATTATATTTTTTATACTTTTTATTTAATTATTATTAATTATTTATTATTTAATTACTTATTAAACTATTTAAATTTATAAAAAATACTAAATGAACAAAGAAAATTATAAAACTTTTTCTAAAAATATTACTAAGTAATTAGAAACTAAGAAAATTATAAAAATGAAAATTACTTAATTAAAATTTAAAAAGATAAATTCTATTAAATAGAAGCTATCACTTTATTTCTATTTTTGGTTTTTCTTAAGGCCTAAAAATATATTTATATTTTTCCTAGATTAAAAATGATAAAAGAAAATTATGAAAATTGGAATTATATTTTTCTGATTAATATTCTATTTATTATGATTTAATTACTATTAAAAACTAATTAAAATGATTAAAAATATCAAAACAATTCAGAAAATTATGAAAATTTACAGATAATTCTAAAATAATATTAGAAAGATAAGAAAAATAAAAGTGGAAGCTTGCTAAGCCTAAAAAGCAGATTTGGGCTAATAAGCAGTTTGGAATAAGCCCAAATATAAGCAAATAAGCACTAAAATTAACCAACTGATCAGGACAAGCTAAATATGCTATAATAAGCTTAAAACAACTGAATAATACAAATAAGCACAAGGGATTAAGCTAGATAAGCACTTGGCTGTTATGAAACTTAACACAGAAATCTCAGAATAAGGCCATATTGCAGACAAGATTAAGCTATGAAATAAGCTACTGAGATGGAATATTATGGGGGCAAAACTTAGCTTGGCTTATGAGCTATCTAGAAAACCTAAAAGCCCCATCAATAACACTTCAATTGAGGCCTGATTTTGCCCTAGATCAGCAACCAATCAACCTAGGTCTGCTGTGGCTTTTGACTTTTGCAGAATAAACAAGGGTTGACTTTGGTGAAGTTCTAATGGATCCAGGCTAATGATGATGATATTTTATGATAAAATGAAACTATTTCTACCATTCTTAACACTTTCTATATCTAAAATGGGGATTTGGCAACCCAAAACTCCAACAGTGAAACTGTTGAAGTGATTGGTGACCAATTTTGACTATTTATCATATTAGAATTGAATTTTATGACTTATTTAACCTAAATGGACCTAATGTAATCTATTCAAGACAAGTTAACAGCAAAACAACAACATGATCACATAATACAGGCTTGATCCAAACACTCCTTTAAGTGACAGAAATGAAATTAAACTAAGCAATAAGGGGTTTTAGGGCTTGCAATCAACTTATAAATTCAAATTAACTATATTAGAGTAGAAATTAACACATTTAAACAGGCTGTAACAACAATTATCAATAGTAGCTTAATTAATCTAATTTAACACTAAAGAAATTAAAACTTAAAGAAACAAGCCAAAAAGCTTAACTTCTATTTGAAAGTGATCCAAACAAGTTCAAAATATTTACAGAACCATTTCCAGGTCTGCTGCACATCCAAGATCCAATTTCCCTCCTCTGTTGACTTTCATTGACCAAGTTCCAAATTGATTGAAACTGCTAAACAAGCCTACTACAAGCTATAAGTAGCTTTAATAAGCTTAGTTGAGTTGGAAATAGGTTAGTTGAAACCTGGACTTAAGAACATTTGCACTGATTCTAAAACAGGGAACATAAAAACAAGATTTTGGTTCAAACTTTAAATTAACACTAGAAATTAAGTTACAACTGATCAAACAGGTTTAGCTTAATACAATAAAAATGGAAATTACAAATTTAGAACTAATTTAAGACTTTTAAAATAAAAACGACATGGAAAAATTTAAGAACTAAAAACTACTTTAGCTACTCACTATCTACTACTCTTCTCTTCATTTTTCTTCATATTTATAAGTCACAGAAGCTTTCTTTCTCTTTCCCACTTTGTTTCCTAGCCATTGGATGAGCCAAATCGATCTTGGCCGTTTAATTCATTTTTGGCGCCAAAATATCTACTGACAGATATATGTTGAGTGTGAGGATTTTAAGGGCAATTAAGGGTCTTGGGAGGTTGTGTGAGGTGGAGGGACAGAGTGGGGAGAGTAGGTGATGAGGTGGTGGTGAAACCAGTGAGGTGGTGAAGTGGTAGGGAAGCAGTAATGGTGGTTTGGGAGGGAAAGGTCAACGGGGTCAAACCCCGTTTTATTATTAAAGGGTGTTGGGCTGGGGTGGTGTTGGGCCAGGATAATGGGTTTGGATTTTGGCTGGGTTTGGTTTTATTTATTTTGGGTTTGAAATAATAACAAGGGTCCGGTTGGTTTGGATTTTGGGTATTTTTGTTTGGTCCGGATTTTGGTTAGTAAATAAATCACAAGGACCAAGTTTGACAACTCATGAATCCCTAGGGACTTTAAATGACATTTTACATGATTTGAATATCCAGGGACTAGTTTTGTCATTTTGTGAAAGATCAGGGACTGAAACTGTAAATTATGTGTATTTTGCATGTTTTTCATCAGTTTTCAATCCTTTTGCATTTGTAACACATAAAAACACAATACAATGATATTTTCTGAATTTTAAAGCATAACTGCATGTTTTTAAATGTTTTTGCAGTTAAAATGTGACAGAAATGATGAGTATTTAGACACTCATCAATCCCCCACACTAAACTATTGCTAGTCCCTAGCAATTATTTATGAAGATTTAATGGATTTTTCTCTTTACCAAAAGCCATTACTTCTGGAGTAGCCAATGTTTTAGTATGTGATACTTTGGTACAATGATAACCAAATGATTTTGAGCAAACCATCAGCTGTCAACGGTTTTGATTTGTCTTTACCAAAAGCCGTTTGCTTCCGGACTAGCCAACTCTTAGATAAATTATCAATATTATCTTTGGTGAGCTGATTACCAATCATGGTTTTTCCACTGCCTTTACCACAAGCCATAACCTTGCGGGCTAGCCAACTCTTCACTTATGAAGATATGGTGAGTCGAATACCATACAATTTTGGGCAAATTGCAAGCCATAAACGGATTTGATATATCTTTACCAAGAGCCGTTTGCTCTCGGATTAGCCAATCCTTATGTGGGTTAGACATGGCGGACTGATAACCATTTATTGCGTTCTAAGTGAGAAAAAATTTTAAAATTTTGGCTAAAATGGGGGTGCTAGATGGTACATTTGATCAAATTCGCTAGAATTCCCCCCCACACTTAGAACTGAATATTGCCCTCAATATTCAAAGAACCGGTTGTTAAACCAACACTTAGAACGTGAAAGGGAAATATTAAATAGCCATTATTTAATATACACACTTTTTTTTTTTTCTTTTTTTTTTTTTTTTTTTTTTTTTGAGATATATACAACATGTGGGGCATCCCCCCCCCCCCCCACACTTAGGTGAGACATGGGTGAAAACCCATATTTTGCTACTATTTTTATTAACCGAGTCGCTAGCTTGACTCGACCCCGAATTCATTTGTTCTTGGAGAAGCATGTGGAACAAAAAATCTCCATCGGACTTTCGTTCAAGATGTTTTGATAAACACTGAAGTACTTGAAAGTTCCATTCCGATAAGATATACACAGAGATCCGGCTCATAAATGATAAATGAAAATGCCGGGGTCAAAAACTTTGTTCTCATTCCCAAACGAGTGAGGGAAAGGATATGCTACCTTATAAGCAGAAAAAGGTAGAAAGACTCGAACGACATATGTGAAGTCAATATAATGGCCATCCTCAGAAGGAATTGTCACATATGTCGGAGAAAGATCGGGATTAAGATTTGAGGTCACATCATCAAGTTTATGGATAATAGAGTCCTTGACCTCATCGTTTTCTAACTCTTCATCAAAGAGAGGATTTATTTTGATAGAAAAGCACTCATCATCAAATTCAAAAAGAGAATTTGAATGGACTTTGAGACTTTCATTTTGAACATCCTCATCAGAAAGTGATTCATTATCACTAGAGGAAAAATCATCATTTGAATTGAAAAGGGGATTAGAGAAAATCCCGAAAGAATCATTGAAAAGAGCGTTAGAAAACGTCCCGGAAAAATCATCAGTAGTGTCAAGAGAATGATCACTACGAGAAGAATCATCACTTTCACTGTCGGAAATATCCTCAGACTCACTTGGGATTAGGATAAGGTTCTCAGCACTAGACTTTATGAATTCGTCTGATTCCTTTTCAGGAATAGTGCTAATAGGCTCATCCCCCATAATAAGAGAGTCCTCGGAGTCCAAAGTAGGTGATATGGATGTGGGTGCACTAGACTGAGGGAGTTGAGAAACGGTATCATTTAAAGGAATAGCACTCTCCTCGTCGTCGTCTTCATCAATACAAATGGCTTTTATACGTTCCATTTGCTCGTCTGCTAGCAATTCTGCAATAGTCTTGTCTTCCTGCCTTTTCTGGACAGGTGTGATTGCAGCAGACGAATTCTCGCAAACTTCCCACATAGAATCGTCATCATCGTCATCGTAAATGAAAGTTTGACGACATTTGGACTCTATTCTAGCTGTTTGTTCTTCTTCAGCTAGAAGCTCTCCAATGGTTTTCTGATGATAATCTTCTTGGGTTTTTTTAACAGCCAAATCATTAAGTGCATCTATCATATTTTGGAGTTTTTGGGATACACTTTCAAAAGATTTTTCAAAAGGAGATGGCTGAGGTTGAATCATTTGATACTGTGGAGGTTGGTCATGACAAGAATAGTCGTAATTGTTACAATGGACCTGCTCATAGACAAGCGGGGACCTTGTTTGACAATCGGATTCATAATGTGGACCACCACAGTACTCACAACAATATATTTGCTGTGACTGATTCGGTGAATCATATGGATATTGGTCATACCCGAAATTTTGATTACATGGATCTTGTTCATAGACAGATGTATTTCCTGCTTGACAATCAAAACTTGGGTGTGGACCTCCACAATGTTCACAAGGATCATTTGGCATATTTTGAAATGATGTATCATCGAAGTTTTGATAACACGGCTCTTGCCAAAATGAATCCTGAGAAGGGGTACTGAAATCGTTGTGAAAATCTGGATAATCAAGTGTGAATGGCTGATAAGTGCAAAAACATTTCTTACACTGTGAATCATCCCCCAACGGATTTTCACACATACAACAATTAAGCTGAGTGGGTGAAGATGGCTGAGGTTGTGGAGGGTGTTCGGGAAATTTGATGGAATTAATGATGCAATTAAGCTCTCTGTTACGGGCTACTTCACACCAATGACAAAATCCTTCTGGTGCATACTCTCCACACTTCTCACACTTACACTTGGAACAACGATTATTATCATCCAGCGGACCTTCACAATTACAACAGTGATCGTCTCGCGACGACATGAGAATTAAATATTAAAGAGGGTTTAAGAAGATAGAATCAAACGGATAGAGGGTAAAGGGATAAAGAATCAAAAAGGGTAAGAGGGTAAAGATGAATATTTTTGGGTTTTTGGTTTTTTAATTAAAACAAGATCAAAGCACAACACAAGGAACTTAAACCTTAAATCAACCGGCGTACGGTAGCTCTCTGACTGAAAAACGCACAGAGTGGCGGAGAAGCAAAGGTGGGCAATTACGCTCCTTAAAAACCCGCTTCTTTCAGTCCGACAATTTAATGTCAGACTATCCTAGAACCTCCGTTAGAGTTTGTTTATCAATCAAAGGTGAGCCGAATTCGCAAGCGACACAAAGGCAAGTTTTAAATCTGATGTTTGGGAACTTATTATGGTCGTACCCTGTAATGACCAAGAATCGGCTTTTAACACCTTCCGGTGGTCGAGGTTCATGAAAGTATAATCGATCCATGTTTATTTTAGTGAGAAGTTAGAGAGAAGGTGGAGACTCTTGAACTTTGATATTATTACTTTGTGTTTTAAGTTCACAGCCACACCCTTCAAGTGACAACTTGAAGGGTATTTATATGCCTACTTTGACAACTATAAGAGTATTACACAATAGGTCCTTGCACTAAATGCAAACTAGTTGTCTAATTCCAATTCACGTAAATATCGTCCAGCTTCATTTCTAACATACCCCCAGTTAGGTAGTACTCTGTCTTGGTTTTCGATGGTAATATTTTATTATTGTTATTTATTAAAGAAAACGGAAAATGTTTTTGGGTTTTTAATTTTTTTTATATGATAATAATAATAATAATATATATAGAAAAGAAAAGAAAAATATTTTTGTATTTTATATTGTTTTTGGGAAATAGGAACTTCTTGGGAGAAGGATCTCGAATCACTAATCGCTAAAACTTACACAACTGTCGCAGCACACCTCCCCGGCAGCGGCGCCAAAATTTGATCCGTCTGAAAACGTATATATATAAATATAAACAGTCTCAGAACGAATGCTCGTGTGTAGTGTGTGAAACCAGGCAAGTGATCACCCGGATCGTTTCCCAACGAGATGTGAATGGAAAACTGTGAAAAGCTAGGATTTAAAGTGATTGATGATATGATATTTTTGATTTTGCTTTTCTAATAATTCTAAATAACAATTTAAAACAGATATGCACAATAAAATTAAACGCGAATTAATAAATTACAAACGCGCAACGAAAAAGCTAAAATGGGACAAAAACTGAAATTTATAAAATTTAAAACCTAAAAATGTAAAATTACTTAAAACTTATTTAAAAACTTAAATTATATTTTTTATACTTTTTATTTAATTATTATTAATTATTTATTATTTAATTACTTATTAAACTATTTAAATTTATAAAAAATACTAAATGAACAAAGAAAATTATAAAACTTTTTCTAAAAATATTACTAAGTAATTAGAAACTAAGAAAATTATAAAAATGAAAATTACTTAATTAAAATTTAAAAAGATAAATTCTATTAAATAGAAGCTATCACTTTATTTCTATTTTTGGTTTTTCTTAAGGCCTAAAAATATATTTATATTTTTCCTAGATTAAAAATGATAAAAGAAAATTATGAAAATTGGAATTATATTTTTCTGATTAATATTCTATTTATTATGATTTAATTACTATTAAAAACTAATTAAAATGATTAAAAATATCAAAACAATTCAGAAAATTATGAAAATTTACAGATAATTCTAAAATAATATTAGAAAGATAAGAAAAATAAAAATGGAAGCTTGCTAAGCCTAAAAAGCAGATTTGGGCTAATAAGCAGTTTGGAATAAGCCCAAATATAAGCAAATAAGCACTAAAATTAACCAACTGATCAGGACAAGCTAAATATGCTATAATAAGCTTAAAACAACTGAATAATACAAATAAGCACAAGGGATTAAGCTAGATAAGCACTTGGCTGTTATGAAACTTAACACAGAAATCTCAGAATAAGGCCATATTGCAGACAAGATTAAGCTATGAAATAAGCTACTGAGATGGAATATTATGGGGGCAAAACTTAGCTTGGCTTATGAGCTATCTAGAAAACCTAAAAGCCCCATCAATAACACTTCAATTGAGGCCTGATTTTGCCCTAGATCAGCAACCAATCAACCTAGGTCTGCTGTGGCTTTTGACTTTTGCAGAATAAACAAGGGTTGACTTTGGTGAAGTTCTAATGGATCCAGGCTAATGATGATGATGTTTTATGATAAAATGAAACTATTTCTACCATTCTTAACACTTTCTATATCTAAAATGGGGATTTGGCAACCCAAAACTCCAACAGTGAAACTGTTGAAGTGATTGGTGACCAATTTTGACTATTTATCATATTAGAACTGAATTTTATGACTTATTTAACCTAAATGGACCTAATGTAATCTATTCAAGACAAGTTAACAGCAAAACAACAACATGATCACATAATACAGGCTTGATCCAAACACTCCTTTAAGTGACAGAAATGAAATTAAACTAAGCAATAAGGGGTTTCAGGGCTTGCAATCAACTTATAAATTCAAATTAACTATATTAGAGTAGAAATTAACACATTTAAACAGGCTGTAACAACAATTATCAATAGTAGCTTAATTAATCTAATTTAACACTAAAGAAATTAAAACTTAAAGAAACAAGCCAAAAAGCTTAACTTCTATTTGAAAGTGATCCAAACAAGTTCAAAATATTTACAGAACCATTTCCAGGTCTGCTGCACATCCAAGATCCAATTTCCCTCCTCTGTTGACTTTCATTGACCAAGTTCCAAATTGATTGAAACTGCTAAACAAGCCTACTACAAGCTATAAGTAGCTTTAATAAGCTTAGTTGAGTTGGAAATAGGTTAGTTGAAACCTGGACTTAAGAACATTTGCACTGATTCTAAAACAGGGAACATAAAAACAAGATTTTGGTTCAAACTTTAAATTAACACTAGAAATTAAGTTACAACTGATCAAACAGGTTTAGCTTAATACAATAAAAATGGAAATTACAAATTTAGAACTAATTTAAGACTTTTAAAATAAAAACGACATGGAAAAATTTAAGAACTAAAAACTACTTTAGCTACTCACTATCTACTACTCTTCTCTTCATTTTTCTTCATATTTATAAGTCACAGAAGCTTTCTTTCTCTTTCCCACTTTGTTTCCTAGCCATTGGATGAGCCAAATCGATCTTGGCCGTTTAATTCATTTTTGGCGCCAAAATATCTACTGACAGATATATGTTGAGTGTGAGGATTTTAAGGGCAATTAAGGGTCTTGGGAGGTTGTGTGAGGTGGAGGGACAGAGTGGGGAGAGTAGGTGATGAGGTGGTGGTGAACCCAGTGAGGTGGTGAAGTGGTAGGGAAGCAGTAATGGTGGTTTGGGAAGGAAAGGTCAACGGGGTCAAACCCCGTTTTATTATTAAAGGGTGTTGGGCTGGGGTGGTGTTGGGCCAGGATAATGGGTTTGGATTTTGGTTGGGTTTGGTTTTATTTATTTTGGGTTTGAAATAATAACAAGGGTCCGGTTGGTTTGGATTTTGGGTATTTTTGTTTGGTCCGGATTTTGGTTAGTAAATAAATCACAAGGACCAAGTTTGACAACTCATGAATCCCTAGGGACTTTAAATGACATTTTACATGATTTGAATATCCAGGGACTAGTTTTGTCATTTTGTGAAAGATCAGGGACTGAAACTGTAAATTATGTGTATTTTGCATGTTTTTCATCAGTTTTCAATCCTTTTGCATTTGTAACACATAAAAACACAATACAATGATATTTTCTGAATTTTAAAGCATAACTGCATGTTTTTAAATGTTTTTGCAGTTAAAATGTGACAGAAATGATGAGTATTTAGACACTCATCAGCGTTTATTGATAAATCTTGAATTGGGGAAGACCTCAATTAAATTAATGAATCAATTATGTGCTATATAGTATATATTTAGATATGGCTTACGCAATCGATTCGTCAATGCATGTGGTTCACTTGCTTTACAAGTAAAAGCCTTAGTTGAATATATGCATTATTATAACCTAGAACTGATTATTAATAGGTTTTTATCGAATAAGTTTGCATGTGGCTAATTATCGAATAAGTTTGCATGTGGCTAATTGTTTACACATATTAATTATTAAGTTATGTGCGCATTATTTAGATGTTTATTTTTTATTTTACTTGTTTGTTTATTTTTGTGTGACAGGTTGTAAGCAAAGGGTAATATTTTGAATAGAAAAATAATCCGGACTAAATAATGGTGAAACTTGATTGTGTATAAATTGTAATCTTGCAAAGTCTTATATGCCGATAGTGGTTCGCTTCGCACGGTAATTGGCTCCTAGGCGAGACTAGCAAGTTTTATAATTTATAACATGTTTTTAAGAGTTAAATCTAAAACTTTTAGTTGAATGATGGTTTTTTGTACCAAATAGTTAGAAAGGCTCGTCCAATTGTGACAAACTATAATAGGGGTATAAGGAGGTTAACCATTAAATTGGCAACCGAAAGAAACGGGTTTTTAATTGGCTTTAAGCTGACCTTTGTTTCTCCGCTTCTTCGTGCATCAAATTGGAGTTACCTACGACTATTTTTTATGTACAAAATCATCTTAAGAGTGAATTGACCTTTAATTCCACGCGTCACTTTGTGGTAATTATCCGAAACACTAGGTTTTTGACCTATGAAAAAGTACGATATAGTGGATGGTAATTAAATGTAATTTTTTTATTGGTGAACCCAATACCTCAATTAAAACTTTGTTGATTTAATCATAGTGAAATTGGTTAATAAAAAGTTTTTATTAAACCCTATGATACGAAGTTGTATGCATGCTTCTTCGTACATATTTTAATTACACACATCAAATGAGTACCCTTAAAACTTAAGTTTATGCCATCTAATTAAAAGAAACACTTGAAGTTTCAATTTAGCCTAAGTGAGACCTTAGCTAGATTGCAATGACAAGGTGAATTTCCATGATTACGTGAGACCGTACATGAAAATTTATTGTTTCTAAATTAGACAACTTAATTGAGTTAGTTAGTGAGATCTATGACTCAAAGCATAAGATGGGATGAAACATGCTTACAATGAAAATAGATTTTTGGCAATTGTAAATCCCATAATGATCTAGGAATTGAAAAAAAGGATATTTGTCAATTATTGTTCGACAATTACCTTGTTGAATACTTTCATTACTAGCAGATCAACTGATGTAATGGAACTATATCAATTTGGATCCTAGCTTTAAGAAAATACTATGGTTTATATGAATATTTATCAACGGGTATTTTATTTTCTTAAAGATTTTTTTATCGAAAATACTAAAATTGAATTTTGCTAATTCTTTTCAATGTATTAATGCAACATTAAACCGTAAACATGGGTTATTCTTTTATTGGTAAATTGATCTACACCCGTAGGGTTTTTTGGCTATAGTCAACTTCACTAAAAGAATATACCTAGTTTCCTTTCCATGAGAGAAGAGTGAGACTCAATCATATTCCTTTTCATGATTGAGAAAGGTATGATAGGAACATTAGAATTGTCTAAATTCTAATATAACTCTTAGCAAACTTTAATAGTTAAGAGAATTGCACATCTTATTTTCCATAGAGATTTCATTACCCTCTTTAGGTGATTGAATTCTTTTGTAACAAATATGACATTTGGTTGACTGAAAAATATGAATGACATTTAATGAGTTATTAAATTAGAAGCTAGACTAATTACCCCAAAATGGTAAAAGACAAACTAGTATAATTTATCTAGTTGTTTTGCTTTGACCATTTAAAGATACTACATTCCATTGTGGGGATGGTAAACCTATTAAGGAAGAAATTGCATGCCCAATTTTTCAAGTTAATAGCATTGATCGATAGTCCATCATCTACATAGTAGAATACACTCTTTTAGTACATAAGTAATTGTTACGTATGAGCTTTCTCAAAGGTGTAGGAAAGTAAATAGCACACTATTTGCTTTCACTGGTTATGAAACACTTACAATGTTGTCAAATCCAGTGGGAGCATTGTGTCTTATTACTGAATAAGGAATTATTGTAATGTTCTCTAATTCAGTGGGAGCTACAAGCTTTATCATCTTGGTAGTAACCCAGATAATTTCTTGAATATCTCAAGATAATTACTTTCCAATTGTAGTCACTCATGTATTAAGGATAGTCATGTGCGTTTCATTACTAGACAATGAAGTCCTGCATCTACTGTTATGCTAACGTCAATGACACAATCATATTATTCACATAAACTAACGAGTGTCGTGTTGTTTATTTGCTACATGATGTTGTTCCATGCACAAGTGGGAGAAATATTTATTGTGTGCAAGGTACAACACATATTAATATGATTGATGGATTCTCTTGACCGCAAGGTAAGAGACTGATGTTCTAATAGGACTTATATACTTAAATGTAAGATTGTCTTATTCAGAACATGTGTCAAGATGATAACATAGACTACTTCAATTCTAAATATTTATGTATTCTTGGAATGACATGAATAAAACGAAGTAATCTAATACTACTTCAATTTGAATATTTATGTATTCTTGGAATGACATAAATAAATGAAGTAATAAAATTAACTTGAAATTGATATTGAAACCAAGAGGCAGTGTTCATTATTACATTAGTTATAAACATGAAGTCTTTTAATTATTACAAGACTTATAATAATATAAAGTAAGACGTTGACTTGTTATGTCTTCTTATAGACATGCACATTAAGTCATTGATAAATGACTTATAACGTATAAGTGGGATTATAACTGTTTATGTCTTCTTGTTGAGACATGAATATGAAGTGACTTGGTCAAAAGTACTTGTGTTATAAAGCGTGCAATTGGCTTGGAAAATCTATTATACCATTCAGTTTAACTTAGATGGTAAATAAGTAAGACAAAAGGAATATTTTTATCTTACATATTGTTAGATTGTCTTACAATATTAATCTAATGAAATACCACAAGATTAATGGTATGTTCAGTTAGAAGAATCAAAAATCTATTTAGGTTGTTTGATTCAAGATAACTATATCTTATTTTCTTCAAAAATTGAGTATGGATTGGATATACTTAATAAGACTCCAACCTAGAAGATAAATAAGACACCATTATATTATGAAATGTGATGAATCACATCAAGTCTTAAAATGAAGTTCTGAATTTGTTAAACTACTTGGGTTATTAACAAACTAGAGTCAGGAACTGTCAATGTGTTTTGTAATGTCCCAAAAGAGAACAATTTAGTGTTGTTCTACTTGCTAAAGTATATATAAATAGTCTTTAAATTACAAAAAGCAAGTGAGAGTTTTGTTTAGATATTGAAGAGATTAAATTACAAAATACATAATCTTCTAAAAACACTAGTGAATGCCATGATGAGGTTAAACATGTAAATGTTAAACCTCAAGATGATGAAATTCTCATTCATAGATCCGCAAGAATATCTCAGATATTTGATTAATATGATGAAGAATATGATGTACATGATCTTGGTAAACCTGATAATCATAATGAGGTATTGCAAACATTGAATTTGGCAAATTACTCATACTATAAATGTTAAGATGTTGTCCATGAAGATAATCAATTTTTTTTTTTTTTTTTTTTTTTTTTTTTTTTTTTTTTTTTGTGAAACTTGGTTTATCTTAAAATCTATGGTTAGATTATAGAATGAAGATGCGTTTTTTCAAAGAGAAGGAAAACCCTAGTGGTTTAAATCTTTATATATAAATCATATGGACAATATTGTACACATATTTAATGCTTTTCTTATAACAGGATTATTAATCACACTTAAATAATTAATTGTGATTGAATATTCTTTTCTAGGCACATTATATATATAAAGATGATAATTGTCATACCTATTTTCATTAATATGAAAAATAACAATGGAATATCAAAACTCTTTCTTGAGCGAGGACGGTAAGTAATCGAAAGGAGTTTTTGAATTCAAATAATCTTTGGAAGTGTACAAAGTGCAATAATTCTTGAATGGATTAATGCATGCATCTTGGAGATAATACTTATGTTTAAATATTAAATCCACGTTTTGATTTGATAAATAAAATAAGATAACTTCTAAGTATTCCTAAGAGCTAGTGGGAGTATTATGGTTATTTTCTTAAATCATGTATGTTGTAGAACATATGGGCAGTAACATTCTGTATAAGTTAAATGTTAAATCTTAGTTTGGAATGAAACTTCGTTTAAAAGATTTAGAAAATAAGACATACAACCTTGGAATATATGTTTATTGTTATAAACATGTGCGGTAAGTAAATAAATCTAATAGAACATGATATATCATTTAGAAAGTCTAAATGGATACATATCTTTTGATAAGATAAAACATGAATGAAATCTAAGTCTGAATCAAGGATTTTTCATATACATCATGTTATTGTTTGATCATTCATGAATGCAAGATGATTTGACAACATTGATATCTAATTGAAAGTTATTAAGATAACAAGTGTAATAAAATAGAATATGTTTGATTTAGAATTGCATTCCTCAGCCTGGAGTTGCTCCCAGATTCTATGGATGAACAATATGGCACTTGTTGCAAAATTGTTATAGCCAAAAATAAAACTTGAAAGTTTTGAAAGGCATCATACATTACACATTAGATATTAAAGTTTACGGATTTTTTTTAATATCATATTGTTGTTTGTATACAATGATGCTGGTTTAATTGAGATGACACTCAGTACTAGTCATGGTAGGATTTCATCCTTGTTAATGGCCATGTAAACTAGTTGTGCTCAACTAAGAGCATAGTTGCATTATACATTAAAGAATAAGAATACTTTAAACTTTTAAAGGTTTGAAATTTTAATTGTTATAAATTGGTGGTTGAGGAAGTCACGCATTTTATGAAATATTATGTGGCAATATCAAGTTACTTGAATGCACACATAAATGAACTTCACTTAGTGAATTCTTGAAATAAGTATTCTCAAAATTCCGATAGATCAAAGTTAGTTTAATTTTATACCATGTCAACAAGTATGATTGTCATTACTTGAGGTATAATTGTCAACAAGTATGATTGTCATTACTTGAGACAAAATTCATTTACTATAATTATCATGCATTGATCTATTTAGTGTTTGGATAAGGGGTGTTAAACAATTATTATTTATAATGAATTAAAAGTACCTTGGTACGTTTATTTTCATTAATAATAGATTGTATCATATATTTGCATGCTTAAATCCATGAATAACTTGTATTATTCTAAACAATCCGTTGTCAATCAACGATATGGGAATATCATTGAATTAAGACAAATCTGAGTTTTGGTAAAATATACTTGAAAGTATATTGATGCGTAGACATACCAAATTCACATGATATTCAATGAATTGAATATATGACAGAATCCCAACCGCATGATTGTACTTATGGATCTATGTCATTAAGTAAATCATGAATATTTATCCTTAGACTTGAGATACCAGATAACTATCATGAATGTTGTGCATTTATGTGAAATAGTATAACGCTATCCTTAACAGGTGGTCATAAGGGCTATTTTCAGAAGGGTTGCAAAATTCATGAGTTTTGCTTGTAGTCAAGAAAGAATTTGTTCCTTCGAATTTGTTTCGAAGTATAATACTGTTGGACCCCTCGTAGCGTTGACAAGATGTTTGCATGGCCATGCCCAAGATCTATCTGGAATACGTTCAGATGATTTGGTAATCTTGCTCAATCATTTATAATGAGAAACAGAATAGTTAATTATGGAATGACTAAGATCCATATCCATATTAACTTGGCATTAGTAACAAAAGGATAAGTATGATGATGATTCACCAAAAGGTTTTTTCTAGGAAACCATACTCGAGTTGTACTGGGGACATTGGCGTGTTGCTAGACGCTAACCAATGTCATTACACTATTAAGATGTGTCCAAGGGGGAGCTGTTAGTTTTGTGGACAAAATATTAATACGTGTATGTCCGGATTCGAACTCGAGACCACGGGATTGCACACTTTACGTATGAGAATTAATGTTTTAATAATTAATGTAAAATGTTATATTTAATTATTAAATACACAATAACGACTAACGAGCGTTAAGTAATTAACGGTAATTGACTAACAGTTGTTAAGTATAAAAGAGAATGACTAAAGTGAAATTAGAGGTCGGGAAGGTTCCAGAATCCCCTTTGGGTTATGATGGCCGATAGGTTGGGCTATGGGGAGACCCAATCCAAACCTAACTTGTCCTCTAAGTTTCTACTCTATATAAACAAGGCTTTAGTGTAACACCCCCAAATTTGGTTTGTGGCAGCGGAAAAGTAATTAGGGTGTTACGGTGAGGATCGAGGTTTAAATTTCAGAAAAAACGGCCCGGAAGGGGCGTTTTGAAAGTTATATGTCATTCAAAAGAATATTTTTGATAAAAAGTGAATTATTCGATTTGAAAATCCCATGAGAAAATGTGATAATTTAGAAAGAATGACATATTTGATTTTACACCATTTTATTTATCAGAGTATAAGATGCCCGCTCCGTGTCTTGTCCTGCTCCGTTAATTACCTGAGATAAACATGCTTAAAATGTCAACACAATGGTTGGTGAGTTCGTGGAGTTTGATAGCAAATAACTTTCTTTCAATGAATTTAAAAGGTGTATGGTGATTATCGAAGTAAATAATAATTCTTCATGGAATAAATAATAAGTTGTGTTGTATAAAAATCCACAAGTAATTCATGTATGATCTCCAGAATCATAAGTTTCTAGTTTTTAAGTGAAAATGAGCTACGTTGCTATATGCTCGAAATGATATGTGGGGTCAACTTTTAGGAGTAACAATATACCAAGCAATCTATGCTGTCTTTTGTAGAGTTCACAATTTAGTCACATACGATAACAACTAAGGTTCAAGTACATGATTCATAATCATAACACATAGTGAAAACATTAATCTAGTGTCTGAAATCTATCAGTGTGGAGTGATGGTTACTAAATACAGTTGCATTTTAATATATATGATACATTCGTATATTCATAAAGTTATATTGCCCTAAGCCTCATGATACGCAAACGTTAACAATCTGTCGCACAAACGACAAGTATTATACCGCACAAACGGTAAGAATGTATCGCACAAACGACATGTATTATACTGCACAAACAGCATGAATTATACCGCACGGAGCAGTATGAAATGTATCGCACAAACGACATGTATTATACTGCACAAACAGCATGTATTCAATGAGAATCACTGTCATGTTATGACAAGTAGTTTGGAGTGCTTTTATCCAAGTTCCACATGTAAGGTACGCAAGTAAATTGCAAGTAAAATGAGCATGTAACTCTACTAGGGAGTATATCGTAACATGTAACCAAGAATAGTAATTCATAGAAAGCTTCCAAGTTCCGTGTTTAAGCTAAGCAAGCAATTTGCACATATAACGAACATGTATTTCTTTCAAGTATGATTCAAACATGTAAAACATAGTTGATAATTTCGAATAAATTATGAGAGTTTTCAGAGTATAAAAATATACTTAAAACAGTTAAAGCATGTATCTCCCCCAAAAGTGTTATTAAAACAAGTCTTAAAATAGGAGGGGCCACGACTCACGATAAATCATAAGAGTTTTCATAGTACTTATAGAAGTATAAACGTCAAGCAAATCATATATTTGATAATGAGTAAAACATTTACAAGCATGTATCTCCCCCAAAAGAGTTATTAAAAACAAGTATTAAAAGAGGGGGGCACGACTCACCTTAGCCACAGCAAGCAAAGATCACACTGACATGACTGGCATCTAGAGCATATTACAACAGTCTCATACAGCAACGAAGGTGCACAACCTAATACATATACGATTGTCTCAAAATACATCTCGCAAAAGTAATAGAGTCTATAAAGACAAAGTGTCGTAGTTTTCGTGGATTATTCAGTTTTCCAAAACTTATCAAAAGCTTAGTTTAAATGTTTCATGTGGTGTGGTAAGATAACCTAGACTCGAAGTACAACTTACGCCAAAAAGAATAGACACCAACTAACTCAAGAGGATACTGACGAGAACTCGAACCAAAGAGAACAACTTAGAAGTTAAAGACAAACAAACACCTCTAGTAAATAACTTAGTCGTATGTTTCGTCATTTACCCCGATATCCCCAAATAACTTGTATAAAAATATGCTTAACTAATAATCTAGCTTTTTCTCGAGTCGTCGAGACTTGGATTGACCAAAACTGAAATTACAATATCTAACAAGTTTATGTCCCACTATTAACCTAGTAAATATCAGTTTAGGTTTTATTGAAGATTTTGCGTTCAGTCCGAGTTTAATATATTATACCGTCTCAAGTCTCAAAATGTTTAATGAATCCAATATCCAATATCGTCAGTCCGATAACGATCCATATTTGTCCAATGTCCAGTTATAAAAATCAAATCCGTATTCAAATCAAATTCACAATTCAAATATTATCCGAAACGTACCAATATCGCAAGTGTCAAACCCGAATATGTTAAACTTTATTTAAGAGCAATAATACCATTTTTAACCACAAAGTCCATTTAGAATTTGGATGGGCTTCGGCCCATAATTAAATCCAAACGCGCCCTAACAACAAGTGTTGGGCTTCTTAGCCCATAGACACAACCATTAAGTTCACCTTATTACCCAATTCTTCATATACAGGTTTTTACAAATTTTTTTATGACATGTTAACTTATGTTAATGAGTATAATTCGACTAGTGTCGAGACCAAATTAACAAAATCAAATTCACGTCCCTTGTGGTGTGGTTGCTAGACCGAGACAAACCAACATAACGCACCCTATACGGATTTGAATTCGAGACCAAGTAAATGATAATAACATCAAGACCACAAAAAGAGACCGAATCTAAGTACAACCCGAATCACACCGAGACCTCTTGGTCTCGGCTTCTAGCCGGTAATCATCAACAACAACGAGCTATAACAACAATAACACAACCAAAAAGACCTTTAAATCACAGCTGCCAAAACCAAAACGGACCTCCACGTTTACACGATTCGAGCCAGAAACGCAACCAGAACCATATTAACATCTTACCACACGAACAAGTTTTAAAGCATTTATATCCGGTTTAGACATGTTTATCCGATTTTTAAATCACAAAACTACTGATCTTGTTTAAAATCCACGAAAACACAATAATAATAATAGTATCAATCGGTAAAGAAAAGATAAATATATATGAAACAGGTTCCATCGGGTTTACCATTGACGAGAGAATAGCGGAAAGGAGGGGGAAGAGAACGGCGGTGGCATGGTGCTACGACGGCTATGGTGGCCGTGGGGATTCTCGGACCAAACAATACCACAACAAAACTCAGAAACAACCTTCGATCTAATACCCGTTACAGCTAATGTTGTAAAAGTTGGTGTCGCCGGAAAATACGCCGGAAAATCATGAGTTACCGAACAGAAAGAATATATAAGGGTGGTTTTGGAGGCGCGTGATGCACGGGGAAATGATGAGGAAGACACAAGGATTATTTTGGTGGTGGTGGTGTAGTAAGGTGAGCGGCGGTGATGGCCGGGTGGCCGGAAATGGCGCCGGATATTTGAGGAAGGAGAGAGATGTGAGGGAAATTTAGTATAGGAAGTGTGTGTGGTGATGAAGAGACAGGTATAATATAGAAGATAATCACACACGTTTTTATTGACTTTCCCAATCATTTGAGTTTACTGTAGTTTGATGACAGCTATACATACTTCACCGACATTCAATATATTATTTGAGGTTACTGTTGTTTGATGGACACGTTTGCATGTTTTACCGACCTCTAAAATATCTAGATTTTTATCCTTTGTTGTATTGTATAGATATTTACATGTTGGTATTAATATAAGTTGTAAGTAGGTAGGAAGTATAATAATTAGTGTAAATGGTGATTTTTGTGAACTACTAATTCTTATTTAATAGTTATGTTTCGTAAAGCACATCGAGTTCTAGTGTTGTTATTTGGTAATTGTTGTGATGTCATGACATGGTGAAAATAATATATCAAGAAAAATTTTAAATTTTCCCGTAAAAATGAGTTTTGTTAAACGGTAACTCGAGGTTATTATTAATTAATGAAGTATTTCATAACGGATTTTTGTGGGATCTTACAGTATCTACCCCTAAATTTTGAACTTCGTCCCGAAGTTCAGTCCGTGATGGGTGTTGAAACATGTGGCGTTCTGAGGTGAGAGATTATGGAAAATGTTGTCGAGAGGTTTCTATCCGAAAATAGAGGAAACGGGATCTAATTAGATTTACTCATGCTATATGGAATAAATTCGAATGTTTGGTTAATTAATAAACCTAAAGGTTTAGAATAATGAGAACAACGGTCAGGAACTGTGGAAATTTAACGGCTAGTGAACAGTGTATACTACCAATCATGTATTTGATAAACAGGTAAAGTATTTCTACCAGTAAGTCAATAGAGTTTCCCAGCAAAGGCGTAATAAATCCACTCAGTTCCAAGCCCGTCCCATTCCAGGCTTGCAACCTGTGTGTTTACAACCCATTGCTAACATAGTCTCGAACAAGTATAAATGTGTATAGAAATACGTATTATAAAATAATTTGGACTAAGACTAGAACTAGAACAGATATAGATGTATATAAAAATACGTATCACAGTATAAATAGGTCAAGTACTGATGCATTTCATAATTATGCTGGCAATTGTGTACGTTATTCTTGTGGTTATCTACTTGAGGTACGCTCCGGACGAAGACTTTCAATATTTGGTCGTGATTTTAGTGTTTGTCATTCCGTTGGTGATTGTAGCCCTTATCGTGGATATGGCGTATGGAAAATAGATAGTAGGAAGGTTGGAATAAATAGTTGTAATTTTAGCATTATCGTTGCTAGTCTTATCGTGATGTGCTAGTTTCTGTGTATTCTAATAAAAATTTCTTGCTAATTGCGCTTTTCATAAGTCTCTGTGAATTCTTAAGATTCTAATGCTTGTACTTTTGTCAGTTTCTTATCATAAGAATGGTGGGTAATATGTGTAGGTATTTATTTGTGGTTGGTCAAATGTGACGTTTTATGAGCAATTTATTTTGTCTTAAGATTTTGCTTTTGAATAGAAGTTGTTATTAGGAAATCTGAAGGATAACTGTCTCATTCATGACATGATTCTTCCTAAATTAGACATAGTTGATCAGGCTATGTATAATTTGAGGACCAAATGATGTAATGCTTGACTCAGTCACCGTGAGATTTATGCTTTTTCAAGAAGTTTTATATGTTTCAATTATAATGGTTCCGTCACAAAGTCGGACACCCTCTGATTATTTTCAAATGAATTAAGAATTTAATGTTCATATTCCAAGGATAAGTCAGGAATTTCTAAAGTGCTACTAGGATATCTTTGGTATAGACTTAAGTTTTAGATGAGGATTTCTTACAATGTGGTAATAATCTATTGTTTGGCTTAGAAGTGGTGTTGTCCAATCTTCTAAGATGAATACAGTGTATTGTTACATAACTACTATGAATAGGGAGAATATAATAGAAATTGAAATAGACGTGGATTATAATTATTTCGGAAATATTACAAGGTAGAGTCCTCATACTGAAGAAAGATAATTGTTACACTTAGATTACATCCATCATACATAAGGTGAATACAACGGAGATACAACTTAGATGGTTTTAGACTAGAGTTTATTTATCCATGACAGGAATTTATTCTCTGCTTAACGTTGGTGTCATCCTTCGGCGTTGTTAAGTTCCTAAAGAGTTTCCATTCTCTTCCACGGATCTTGTCGTTCTAATTGGTATTTCATTTTGGGCATCGGTTCTTGTAGTGCCCCTGCTCGCCACAGCCGTAGCACACTATTTCTATTGGCTGCAAGTTTGCATCCGTGGCTCTGCAGTCCTTAGTTTTATGGCCCATTTTTCGGCACTTTCCGCATCGGTCAGGACAAGGTCCATTGTGATGCATCCGACATTGGTCACACTGGGGTAGTGTCCCGGCATAGCCCTTTCCTTTAGTGGGCACATCCACATAAGCCCTGGCGGTTTCCTGACGGCAGTTTTGCGGGTGGTAGCGGTCGTTGCGGTGTTGCTGATAGTTGTTGTGGTTGTTGTTGTTGTCGTTCTTCTTCTTGTTGTTGTTAGGAGTGGTGGTTCCATGATCATCTATCTTTCTCTTATGATCATTACCGTCAGAGGTAGAATTTCGTTTGATTTCTCGATCCAATAATCGCTGTGCAAATGTGATTGCATCCTCAAGAGTCTTCGGGTTGGATGCGGTGACGTCCCCCTCGATGCTTTGGGGTAGTCCTTCCACATAGCGTTCTAGCGTCTTTTCTATGTCTGACACCATGGACGGGCATAGAAGAGATAATTCTTGAAATTTTCGGTTGTACGTCCTCAGGTCATTATTTCTCACAACTAGTTGATGAAATTCGTCCTCTAGTTTCCTAACCTCCGTCCGAGGACAGTACTTCCTTAACATCTTCTTTTTCAATTCAGTCCAGGAGATTTGGAATGCTGCATCAGCACCCATGGTTTTGACAATAGCATTCCACCAAGATAGGGCATCTCCCCTTAAAGTTCCAGTAGCAAAAGTGACTTTGTCGTTCTCTGCGCAGTTGCTTCTCATGAATACAGTTTCACTACATTCAAACCACTGAGCTAACTCTGTCACTCCTTCTATACCCTTGAAGGTGGTTGGCTGACAACTCATGAAGTCTTTGTAAGTGCATTTACGCTGTGTAGATGTCTCACCTTCAGTCGTTGCTCCTATGTTATTGCTTATGCGGGTAGCAGCATCGGCCTCGCGCGCTGCGGCGATGCCGGCATCAATCATTCTTTGGACATCCTCTGGCGTTAGTGCTGCGGTAGGGTTGGTAGTTTCGTGTCCGGTACGCACCATTTTCTGTTAAGGCCATAAGGAACACGGATTGAGAATTTACATAATAGTCTTGTTAGAACGATTTGAGAAATGGGGAAGCGAGTATATGAGTTCTAACAATCCTGCCAAAACGTGAGGTTATGATTAAATTGAAGATCACAACAATTACGACATGTTTGGATACCATCGTAAGTGAGTGATCACTTCTTGGTATAGAATTGCTAAGGAATAAACTGTTTCTTCTACAAAAAGCCGAAGTTCAGCAACTTTCTCTTCATTCATCAAGTTTTTCTTCCGAAATTTTGTCTTAAAGAATTCTATGGTCATAGCCTAGTTTGTGTTGGTATGAGGAATCCTAACAATCGTAGGTAATATTATGGTAGGTCTGGATATAATCACCGTAAATATCATAATATTAATAACTTGATTCGATTGTTTTGCAAAGCAAACGATACAAGGTCTTTTATTAATATTAATGTTCCATGCAGCAGGTTAATATACCTCTGTCTTTCTTATTGTAAGGACTGTCATGTGGGAGTGTTTCTTAATATCTCTGACTGAAACCTAGTCAGTCCGTCCTGAAAGTCCATCTTGTCGGATAAAAGGTCATGTAGAGTGTCGTTGGTTGTGAGTGGTGTTTTGTCAATGATGTTAATAGGAGTGTATCGATCTGTTCTTTATGACGCTCCAGTCGCGTCATGTTGGTGGGAGGAGTAGGTGTGTGGGTAATTATTGTCCTAAAGTTCTATCCAGTCTTGAGGATTCGGGTTGAAAGAGTGAAAGCAGGTGGAAACAGTAATGACGAGGGAGACCTGAGAGGGTAAATTCTCCCTAGGAGTCAACTCCCGTTGGTGAGGTGTAAACAGGTAAGTCTGGGTGAGTAGTCTTAACGAGTAGTCGGGTCCAACCGACAGTGGAGGGGATGATGATAGTAGTGGTGGTAAGGTATGGTGACATTATCCTGATCATGTCTAGGGGTGAAAATAAGGTGAAAATGGTGGTATAATTGGTACTAAACATAGGTGTATCTTCTTAATAAGTCCATTGAGGTAGCTCCAAATTAGTGTCATAAAAGGTTCGGGCTAATAAAGTGCTAAAATCCTGACTTTTCTATGCCGAGTTACCGGGGCAGGTGGGAGTGGTGGTGTAGGGAATGGAGAATTTGGCTCAATATCTTTCCAAATCGTTTCTTGGTGACTTCTGTCCAACCTCGAATGTTGTCGGACAACCAATCAATTCTTCATTTGAATAAGATTTCAGTAGTTCTCCTAAATTTCTGACGTAGGGGTGAGTGAGTAGGTGATGATAGGAGTGGTATTTGAGTAAGTTCCGTATTAGGCTGGGGTTGTGACATTAATACATAAGGATTTTCAGCATCTGAAGTGACATGATAAGTGGGTGAGGTATGAGTAGTACGGAGAGTAAGTTTGGTAATATCAATGGGTTTAGAAGACATGGTACTGTAGTAGCCGAAAGTAGTAATTATAAGTATTGCGTACGTTAAGAGCGTAACGGTAAGTGTGAAATAATATAGTGTGTAACGTGGGAAGAGTAATTATCAAGCATGTAAAGATTAGTGCAAAATAATCTTAATAGATAATGTATTGAGCACGACAGTCTGCAGACACGGAGGGCGTAAAATGGTATGGTGTAAAATCATTTGTTTTGAAAGTGCGGTTATAGTTCGATGTTTGAAAACATTTGATTCTCTATAACCTTAGGCTCTGATACCAAACTGTAACACCCCCAAATTTGGTTTGTGGCAGCGGAAAAGTAATTTGGGTGTTACGGTGAGGATCGAAGTTTAAATCTCAGAAAATGGCCCGAAAAGGGCGTTTTGGAAGTTATATGTCATTCAAAAGAATATTTTTGATAAAAAGTGAATTATTCGATTTGAAAATCCCATGAGAAAATGTGATAATTTAGAAAGAATGACATATTTGATTTTACACCATTTTATTTATCAGAGTATAAGATGCCCGCTCCATGTCTTGTCCTGCTCCGTTAATTACCTGAGATAAACATGCTTAAAATGTCAACACAATGGTTGGTGAGTTCATGGAGTTTGATAGCAAATAACTTTCTTTCAATGAATTTAAAAGGTGTATGGTGATTATCGAAGTAAATAATAATTCTTCATGGAATAAATAATAAGTTGTGTTGTATAAAAATCCACAAGTAATTCATGTATGATCTCCAGAATCATAAGTTTCTAGTTTTTAAGTGAAAATGAGCTACGTTGCTATATGCTCGAAATGATATGTGGGGTCAACTTTTAGGAGTAACAATATACCAAGCAATCTATGCTGTCTTTTGTAGAGTTCACAATTTAGTCACATACGATAACAACTAAGGTTCAAGTACATGATTCATAATCATAACACATAGTGAAAACATTAATCTAGTGTCTGAAATCTATCAGTGTGGAGTGATGGTTACTAAATACAGTTGCATTTTAATATATATGATACATTCGTATATTCATAAAGTTATATTGCCCTAAGCCTCATGATACGCAAACGTTAACAATCTGTCGCACAAACGACAAGTATTATACCGCACAAACGGTAAGAATGTATCGCACAAACGACATGTATTATACTGCACAAACAGCATGAATTATACCGCACGGAGCAGTATGAAATGTATCGCACAAACGACATGTATTATACTGCACAAACAGCATGTATTCAATGAGAATCACTGTCATGTTATGACAAGTAGTTTGGAGTGCTTTTATCCAAGTTCCACATGTAAGGTACGCAAGTAAATTGCAAGTAAAATGAGCATGTAACTCTACTAGGGAGTATATCGTAACATGTAACCAAGAATAGTAATTCATAGAAAGCTTCCAAGTTCCGTGTTTAAGCTAAGCAAGCAATTTGCACATATAACGAACATGTATTTCTTTCAAGTATGATTCAAACATGTAAAACATAGTTGATAATTTCGAATAAATTATGAGAGTTTTCAGAGTATAAAAATATACTTAAAACAGTTAAAGCATGTATCTCCCCCAAAAGTGTTATTAAAACAAGTCTTAAAATAGGAGGGGCCACGACTCACGATAAATCATAAGAGTTTTCATAGTACTTATAGAAGTATAAACGTCAAGCAAATCATATATTTGATAATGAGTAAAACATTTACAAGCATGTATCTCCCCCAAAAGAGTTATTAAAAACAAGTATTAAAAGAGGGGGGCACGACTCACCTTAGCCACAGCAAGCAAAGATCACACTGACATGACTGGCATCTAGAGCATATTACAACAGTCTCATACAGCAACGAAGGTGCACAACCTAATACATATACGATTGTCTCAAAATACATCTCGCAAAAGTAATAGAGTCTATAAAGACAAAGTGTCGTAGTTTTCGTGGATTATTCAGTTTTCCAAAACTTATCAAAAGCTTAGTTTAAATGTTTCATGTGGTGTGGTAAGATAACCTAGACTCGAAGTACAACTTACGCCAAAAAGAATAGACACCAACTAACTCAAGAGGATACTGACGAGAACTCGAACCAAAGAGAACAACTTAGAAGTTAAAGACAAACAAACACCTCTAGTAAATAACTTAGTCGTATGTTTCGGCATTTACCCCGATATCCCCAAATAACTTGTATAAAAATATGCTTAACTAATAATCTAGCTTTTTCTCGAGTCGTCGAGACTTGGATTGACCAAAACTGAAATTACAATATCTAACAAGTTTATGTCCCACTATTAACCTAGTAAATATCAGTTTAGGTTTTATTGAAGATTTTGCGTTCAGTCCGAGTTTAATATATTATACCGTCTCAAGTCTCAAAATGTTTAATGAATCCAATATCCAATATCGTCAGTCCGATAACGATCCATATTTGTCCAATGTCCAGTTATAAAAATCAAATCCGTATTCAAATCAAATTCACAATTCAAATATTATCCGAAACGTACCAATATCGCAAGTGTCAAACCCGAATATGTTAAAACTTTATTTAAGAGCAATAATACCATTTTTAACCACAAAGTCCATTTAGAATTTGGATGGGCTTCGGCCCATAATTAAATCCAAACGCGCCCTAACAACAAGTGTTGGGCTTCTTAGCCCATAGACACAACCATTAAGTTCACCTTATTACCCAATTCTTCATATACAGGTTTTTACAAATTTTTTTATGACATGTTAACTTATGTTAATGAGTATAATTCGACTAGTGTCGAGACCAAATTAACAAAATCAAATTCACGTCCCTTGTGGTGTGGTTGCTAGACCGAGACAAACCAACATAACGCACCCTATACGGATTTGAATTCGAGACCAAGTAAATGATAATAACATCAAGACCACAAAAAGAGACCGAATCTAAGTACAACCCGAATCACACCGAGACCTCTTGGTCTCGGCTTCTAGCCGGTAATCATCAACAACAACGAGCTATAACAACAATAACACAACCAAAAAGACCTTTAAATCACAGCTGCCAAAACCAAAACGGACCTCCACGTTTACACGATTCGAGCCAGAAACGCAACCAGAACCATATTAACATCTTACCACACGAACAAGTTTTAAAGCATTTATATCCGGTTTAGACATGTTTATCCGATTTTTAAATCACAAAACTACTGATCTTGTTTAAAATCCACGAAAACACAATAATAATAATAGTATCAATCGGTAAAGAAAAGATAAATATATATGAAACAGGTTCCATCGGGTTTACCATTGACGAGAGAATAGCGGAAAGGAGGGGGAAGAGAACGGCGGTGGCATGGTGCTACGACGGCTATGGTGGCCGTGGGGATTCTCGGACCAAACAATACCACAACAAAACTCAGAAACAACCTTCGATCTAATACCCGTTACAGCTAATGTTGTAAAAGTTGGTGTCGCCGGAAAATACGCCGGAAAATCATGAGTTACCGAACAGAAAGAATATATAAGGGTGGTTTTGGAGGCGCGTGATGCACGGGGAAATGATGAGGAAGACACAAGGATTATTTTGGTGGTGGTGGTGTAGTAAGGTGAGCGGCGGTGATGGCCGGGTGGCCGGAAATGGCGCCGGATATTTGAGGAAGGAGAGAGATGTGAGGGAAATTTAGTATAGGAAGTGTGTGTGGTGATGAAGAGACAGGTATAATATAGAAGATAATCACACACGTTTTTATTGACTTTCCCAATCATTTGAGTTTACTGTAGTTTGATGACAGCTATACATACTTCACCGACATTCAATATATTATTTGAGGTTACTGTTGTTTGATGGACACGTTTGCATGTTTTACCGACCTCTAAAATATCTAGATTTTTATCCTTTGTTGTATTGTATAGATATTTACATGTTGGTATTAATATAAGTTGTAAGTAGGTAGGAAGTATGATAATTAGTGTAAATGGTGATTTTTGTGAACTACTAATTCTTATTTAATAGTTATGTTTCGTAAAGCACATCGAGTTCTAGTGTTGTTATTTGGTAATTGTTGTGATGTCATGACATGGTGAAAATAATATATCAAGAAAAATTTTAAATTTTCCCGTAAAAATGGGTTTTGTTAAATGGTAACTCGAGGTTATTATTAATTAATGAAGTATTTCATAACGGATTTTTGTGGGATCTTACATTTAGGTTCATTGTTGGGTAATCTTTTGTACACAAACAATACCCTAAACTTATTTTTCTCTTTTCTTTGTGGGAGTTGATCGATCTATCTAACCCATAGGGTTGATTGGATTTTTGCTTATTAAACAAAAATTGTTTTGGTTTTAATTATTGTGTTTTCTTGGACTAGCATTCTCATTAATTCAGTATTAGTACGTGTGTACAAGAACGTGGTGCAAACACACTATTGTTTGCATCTTGGTTTGAATTGAAAAACAGTAAGGGTCAATTCGTTAAACCATATAAACCCTAATTAGGGTTTTTTTATCTTGATCCGATTTGTGCTAGCTTGGAATTTCAAAAGGTACGCATACTATTTATTATTCGGTTAGTTAATTTCAACTGCTGAAAAAAAGATGCAAATTAATTTTTTTTTTAATATATGATCATATAAATTACTGTTTTTAAGAAATGCTTACCTTCATCATTTTTCTTATTAGGATTCTCTAGTCTCTGAATAAGGCTTCTTGTCATTTTTGGTTTGTTTGAGGGTTCATCAACATTCCGATTTGTGCTAGCTTGGAATTGCAAAAGGTACACATACTATTTATTATTCGGTTAGTTAATTTCAACTGCTGAAAAAAAGATGCAAATTAATTTTTTTATATACGATCATATAAATTACTGTTTTTAAGAAATGCTTACCTTCATCATTTTTCTTATTAGGACTCTCTAGTCTCTGAATAAGGCTTCTTGTCATTTTTGGTTTGTTTGAGGGTTCATCAACATTTTGAATTTCTGCTCCAGCATTCTCTATCTCCTCATCCTCTTCTTCTTCCTTATTCTCTATCTCCTCTTCTTCCTCATTCTCTATCTCCTTTATGTGGAAACTTGTTTTAAACCGACTTACATGTACTAAAACAAGTGACGTGACCGTTTATGGACTCTAGGTGGTTACACCTTTGATCTAGGATTTTAATTATGAAAAGCATGATGATAATATTGACGGAATATTCTATGAAAGAAACAATACTATCACAACAAGGTTTTGCCAAACTTTCTCTTTGTTATTAAACTCAGCCCCAATACTACTTGATCATTAGTAATACGGTTACACTCTAACAGGGATCAATGATCCTTGAGGCTAAACAAAAATAAACAACATCAGACCCCATGTCCAATGTTCATCAGACCCCATGTCTGATGTTCCCACACACACTTTGATGTTCACATTATTTCACTGTGAAGCATACATTTCTCTAAGGGGTATGATCTTCCTTTTATAACATAAAGAAGATCATTTACAATTTGATAAGTCTTAGTCATCCACTTGCTTTTACATGTGTCAAGTCAATAAGATACAACTTGTATCTTGAGTGTTCAACTTGATGACTTGATAAAATATCTAGATATTATATTTGTATAAACATGACTCATACAAAATAATATCTTCTTCGTTCTTATCTTTGTAGCAGCAGAGTGACTCATTGATTCAGCAGCACCTTCGTTTGAACTAGCAGCAGTCTCATTTTGTACTAGCAGTACCTTGTTGTACTAGCAGTACCTTTGTTTGAACTAGCAGTACCTTTGAGTTTGCACTGGCAGTACCTTGCTTGTGAATCAGCAGTACCTTGTTGGTCTAGCAGTACCTTGCTCTTGGACCAGCAGTACCTTGTATTTTGCTTATCATTCAGTATTCTATATGTTTCATTCTTCTTGTTTTTGATCATCAAATCTATGGAATATTTAATTCCTTACACTTTGCTCCAGCATTCTCTATCTCCTCTTCTTCTTTTCCTCCTTATTCTCTATCTCATCTTCTTCCTGATTCTCTATCTCCTCTGCTCCAGCATTCTCTATCTCTTTTTCTTCTTTTTCTTCCTTATTATCTATCTCCTCTTCTTCTTCTTGCTCCAATTCTTCTTCTTCGTCCTCCGTTTCTTCTTCTTTACAAGTCCTTGTTTTCTGCTTTTGCCAAACATCATCTCTTCCAATTCTTCCATCGATTCTGTTTTCCAGCATTCAAACGCGGGGGTTTTTGGGTTTTTCAGAAATGAATTGGCAAATATCACCTGCATTTTTAAGTTAAAGTTAGATTAAAAAAAAATTAGTTCATTATTTTTAATTTGCATCAACGATAAAGTATATAGTAATTACCTGCAATAACAAGATTGGTCCATAGAATCGCTTTCCCGGTATCCAACTTAACCTTTCGGACATCAGATAATCCACCACGTATTGGCACCAATCCATTTCTCTCACATTCTCAAGATCGATAAGAGATAGGATGACTCCTAGATTCAGAGTCCCCGTTGATACCACATGGGCCAGAATAGTACAAAACAATACTATAAAGTTCATCTGAAATAGCCTTCCATTATCATTTCTCCTACTTTGCTGTCTAATTACTTTCATCAATTGTTTAGCATACAATCTAGGAATACCCTTGAATTGGTTTTTCCATTCTATGTAAGTTTCATTTGATCTTTCCTTCAAAACATCACGCACATCAACTGCAAACGTGCCCATTGGGAATCTGAATGTCTGGTGAACTAGTTCAAGGGTTACGTGCATAGTTTTTGTTGGGTCCTTCAGTACCCAAGATTCGTTAAAACAAGATTTGAATACAAATTAAGCTAAGTGTAAATTAAACCGAAAACATTCCAAGTCACTGAGTGAACAGTCACTCAGTGAGTTACCTTCAAGATGCTCAGGACGAGTCTAAGAAGAAAGATTCACCACACAGTGAGGCGGTACTCACTGAAGTGTTACTTGAGACGAAGAAGAAGGTAATGGATCAGTGAGATTTAGACAAGAGCTCACTGAACCCAGTCTCCTCAACAACAACAACTGAAGACTGAAGACAAATGCCTGAAGAACCTAAAGCCTGAATAAAAGGTGGGAAAAGAGGGAAGGTTTTAAGAAGATAAGAACAAGTCTTATCGGGGTCAGACAAACCATCCCTCAAGTGGCCAAAAGTCTAAGAAGTGTAAGGTCAGACACTCGAAGACTTATTGGCGCAATCCTAGTGGTTCTTGGAAATGACAACTACTGTTGTAGTTGTCAAACACGCTTCCTATTTGTTTATCTAGTTTTAATCTTCAGTACTCTTGATCTGTTTGTCTATAAATAGCAAACAGATAGAGAAAAGTGGGTAAGGTATTCTTGTGCAATTAAAGCTTAGACTTTCACAAATACCCCTTTTCTTCTACAAAGAGTAACGTATCCCTGAGATAGCTCAGTGGGTCGAATTGTTACCACTTAAGCATAGCTTGAGTTTAGATAGGAGACACGATACCTTGTCTATTCAATCCCAAGTGTTTGTTCCGCAAAACACTTGGGTAATAGATTCTTTGATTCATTTCTAATAAGAATTTAAACGTTGAAAATACTGTGTGTTTTTATATTAACGTTTCATTAACTGTTAGAATTAATCATTACATTGTATTAGTCATAAACACAAATAGATTAACTTTCTAGTTAACTCTAAGCGTGTTAAGGGAACAACAAGTGGTATCAGAGCCTCTGGTTTATAAAATCTTTCAAAATTAACCAAGAGTGCTCAAGGTTTTTAAAAAACCAAGATCCTACTATGACTGATGCAAATGTGCCCCAGCTAGTCGACAAAAAGGGTGGAAGCTTTTCAGCTGTTGCCCCACGACTTGAAGCTGGTAAATTTAGCAAGTGGAAAAAGCGAATGCTTTGCTACTTGATTGGTATGGAACCATACTACATCACTTGTGTCAAAGATGGTCCTTATGTCCCAAAGACTGCTGAAGGGCTAAACAAGCCTAAGGCTCAATGGACCATTGATGAGAGGAGGGTGGTCAATCAAGACCAACGCCTGAAAAGCATCATTATATCATATCTTCCTGATGATATAATGGAATCAGTCATCAACTGTTTAACAGCCAAGCAAACTTGGGATGACTTGGTCAATAGCTTTGAGGGTCCCTCAGATACCATGGAAAACAGGGTCATGGACCTGAAACTTGAGTATAATACTTTCAGGCCAAAAGACTCTGAAAGTCTCTCTCAGACTTATACCAGATACAAGACTTTGATAAACGAACTATCAAATGATGGTGTAGTTTTGTCTAAGCATGAGACAAATGTTGGATTTGTCAACAGTCTCCCTGAGAAGTGGCTAAACTTCTCATAAGGCCTGAGGAATGCTAATCACATTCAGACCCTTGAGCTCCCAGAGATCTATGGGAAGTTTGTCTATGAAGACAACTTAATCTCAAGGAGATACCCTGACTCAAAAGCTCTTGAGTCCAAAAAGGCCTTGACCTCCACACCCATATCAACTGCTTTTTATACTAATGGTGTTGTGCAGGACTTTCAAGAGGATTCTAAGGATGAAATTGATGAAAGGACTAGTGATGAGTACCTAAAAGATTTAAACTTGGAATTCCAAGAGAGGGCACTCCTTGCTAGTTCAAAACGTTTCATCAAAAGAAACCAGTCCAACTTTTCAAAAGGAAAAGCAAATGAAACAACTGAATGCTTTAATTGTGGTAAAAAGGGTCATTTTGCTAGGGATTGTTATTCTAAAACCACATCAGAACCCTCTTACAAATTTTCAGGAAATAGTTCCTCAGGAACTAGCAAGTTTCAACCTAGAATGTTTCAGTCGACCCAAAAATTTCAAAACAAGGGTAAAAAGACTTTGAAGCAAAATATAGGAAAGCCAAGGCTAAACTTGCAATTCTTGAAACTAATCCCTCTATGTCTCAGGTTGCACAAACATCCAAACCTTTTCAGGTAAAGAACAAGGTTTTAGTAGCTGAAGCTTATGATTGGGATGAAGAAGAGATATCCTCAGATGAGGAAATTAGAGTGAGTGCACAGATGGCACTCTCTAAAGGTGATCAAGTAGCTGTTGGGAAAAGCCATGCTAGGAATGGAGAGTGGGTAAACATCACCATGAAGAAGGTAAACACTTTACTTTCTATGGATGATGATTCTGATTGGCAGTCTTACATGAATTATATTTGTGTAGATCTTAAATTTGTTGAGGAACAAAGGCTTAACATGTTTTCAAAATATAACAACATAGTGTCAGAATTGAATAAATGTAGAGATGAATTGCTTGTACTGAAGCAAGCCAAATTAGAAATAATTACTCTACAAATTCAGAACACTGAAATTTTGAAACAAAACCAAGCCCTACAAACTGAACTTAACAAAGAAAAGGCTGTCATCCAAGGCTGGACCAAAAAGAACCCCAAGGTCTTTGATACTGTGGGTTTAATCCCTAGGAAAACAATAGGAATTGACCATTACATGGTTAACCCCTATGTAAGTCCCAGTGAATTGACCTTTGTTCCAGCTGGCATATCATTTGAGCAAGAAATGCTTCCCAAGTCAAATGACTGGATTGTCAGGGACAACCCAGTCAGTAAGTTACCAAACTTTGAGACTGGAAAGATCTTGCTTCCTGAAAGTCAGGCTTTGAAAAATATGCTTGGACTTACTGAACAACTCAGTAAGCTTGAACTCACTGAACAACTCAGTAATACTGAGTCAGTGAATGAGTCTGAATCAGAATCATATCCACCACTCCCACCACTGAATACCCTTCAGGGTGCTGCACCCAACTTAGGCCTCCCACCAATGGTCTACTCTCAACACTCTCCAAATTAGAGGTCAGGAATGGGAAAAACAATCCTGAAAAGACCAACACTTGAAGTCTCAGTAAATACTGATGACTCATCATCTTCAGTCCCTTCTGAAGTAATAACCCAAAGCCCTGACTCAAAATTTGATCAGTTGGCTGAAATGGTCAGGAAGCTGGGTGAGAAGATTGCATCTTCTGAGAAACCTTCTCAATCCAAGAAGGAACAAAAACCAGCTTCCTCAAAGACCAAACCCAAACCCTCAAAACCCCTGAAAAGATGTGAACTGTGTAACTATACCAATCATATCACTGATGATTGCTATAGAATTCTTTATTGCATGATTTGCAAAAAAGATGATGATGAACTCAAATAAGTACATTTTATTACCATCATTTATCCTATTTATTTGACTTGTTTTATTATATTATCTGTGAGAATTGATACGTTAATGTTTACTTTTGTAATTCTCAGGTAAAAACAAGTATTATGTGAAACTTGGCGATTTTGGACTAATTATGGAGCAAAACAAGCAAGAAGTTAAGAGTCTACTGAAATGTACAAGATCAAGATTATTCTGCTCCAGATACGCCGCATCCTGCTTCGTACATACGGCGCATCACTATCAAGATTTCACAAGTTATAATTCAAGACGACAAAGGACATGCGCCGCATAGATAAATGGAGTTACGCCGCATCTTCTGGCGGTATACGAATATTCTTGAATATATTAATCTTGGACCCCACTCGAAGTTAAGTCAATGCGCCGCATCTACTTATCCTATGCGCCGCATCTAACCCTCAGACAGAAACTATAAATACCCCAAGGCCAGACGAATTTCGGGAGCCTAATACACAAAAAGACCGAAGACAGAAGAAACCCTAGGCCGAATTCAGACGAAGTAGCAGCACAAGACACACCTTGAACGAAGATACAAGAGCTGTAAGAAGGTCCTGCATGTATTCAATTCATTAAGTAGTTTTGTTTTATTGTATTAGTACACTTTAATTCATCAGGATTGATGGGCCGATTCCATGTGACTACGGAAAACCATGGGCACCCCTTAAAATTGCTTTCCCATTAATTAAAGTTTATATGTTGATGTCTTTGGTGACTTTTATTAGTGCATTGATAACCTCTGTGTCTAGCTGAGCATTGCTTGGGTCGCCATGCCCCTTCCTCGCCTGTTTATTCTATTTTCTAGGATATTGGGATAGACATAAGTGATCATTAAGGGTTTACTCGCCGATAAGATTAGAGCCAACGAGAAAGGTTTAAATCTCGGTGCGTCGCATCGAACTATACACTTCATATAAAACTAGCAATAAAACAAGTGACAAGCTACTTAACTATCAGGACAGGTCTTCTTATTGTCTCAAGTATTTATCTGTGTACGTGTGTGCTAATCGCTGATTCGTGCCTATTAGTTTAGTTTATATTTAATCATAACCAAACCGTGCCAGTCTCTCAGGCTGAACCCCCTTGCGCTAGATTAGGTTGTATAGCTAACTTAAGATATCAAAATATTGATTAGAATAACTAGATAATACGTTCCACTCTTAGTGATCGACACTCTACTTACCATTATATTCATACTGATCGGGTACACTGCTCGTTAAAGTGTGTGTTATATTGATAAGCCGGCTAAATATAAATTTAAAACTTGAATACTGCTAAAACCACAACGACATACCGTGGGTATAAATTAGAGCACAACATACACACGCATCAAGTTTTTGGCGCCGTTGCCGGGGAGTGAATTGTTATTATCTGTTAATTTGATTAGTATTTTAATTAGGTTTTTCTTTTTTTATTCTAACCGCTAACTCTGTTGTATATTTGTTAAATTGCATTCATTGTATTATTTTGCATATTTTCTGTTTTTTGTGTGTTTTTATTTTCTTTAATTTTTGTTGCTTTTTGTTTGTTTTTATTTTTGTTTTTATTTTTCTATTTTCTTGTATACTGCTATCGTTGTACTGAGCTAATTCAAACGATACGGCGTATTGCGTTTAATTTTTATAAAATACAACGCGTTTAATAAATTCGAGTACGGCGCATCTTTCCCCAAGATACGGCGTATTCTGTTTTTAATAAGAAATTTTTCTAAACGATAACGCCATACGACGCATCTGTTTTAGCAGATACGGCGTATCTATTATTTTAATTAAAAACAGTTTTCGAATTATTAAACAGATACGACGCATCGATTTTTATCGATACGGCGCATCTTCTAAATCAAAAATCGGTTATATTTGCTAAAATTAGATACGTTGATTTTTGATATTTAAAACTGATACGGCGCATTCTGAATTATAAGCGGCGTATCTATTTTCTGAATAAAAGTCTGATTAAATTTTAACGATTATAAGATACGGCGTATCCAACTTTTTGGATACGGCGCATCATCTGCAGATATCAGTTATTTTTATTCTTATATCCGTTTCTAAATTCATTAATTTCTCTTCTAGCGAACAAATCCTACTTACGATTTTACCTATGATGACAGGTTTTGCTATGGAAGATATGTCAGTGAACGGATATCTTGCTAAGGAACTCTTGCTTTCGGATTCATTCGAAGTGGAAGTTTTTGACGATGTCAACTTCAATGTGCTCATGATTAATGCCGATTTATTCTCTTGGGAGACCCCTCTTGAAGCTACTTATAAGGAATTCAAACGCTTATGCAATATTGAAGATGGGATATTCTCTTATGATTTACTAATGAGCTACACTGAAGATGAATTGTTACTCTTATGGCCCATCATTGAATCTAAAGGATTAACTTGGACTACTATCGAAGAAAAAGATGGGAAATTCCAAATTGAATATATGAACTCAGCAAATGTAGTCAACAAATCGAGCAACAAAAGCTATGAAGTCCAACCTATACAAACTTCTTATATGCCTTATTCCGAACAGTATTGGGGATTAGATAAAAGCTATCTGGATAACGAAAGAATGTATGCTGAATCGGAGATACTATTTCATGGAAAGTTGGTAAGGTTGATGGATATCTCTTTAGAAGAATGGCTTGAACTTAAATACGGCAATCCCAAATTTGCTCCTATGAATGAAGTCAAAAGGACTATGACTTCATGGTTGACACGAAGTTTTAAAGAACAATTTAATGAGTTCATGGAGATAAGGAGGAACATGATTGGTAACACTAGCTTTGACATTAACCACGATCCTAACAATGTTGATTTTTCAAATTGGTTAGCTAGTAAGTTCAATAACCATAAGAGCATGGACCGAGCTACTAAAGATGTGTTATGGGTATATTGGATGAGAGGGGAAGATGAGGAAGTAGAGAGCAACAATGGATCGTTAGATGACAATTCAACAATCGAGGAAGGCATTGAAGAACTATTCAGCATTGAAATTGATGTGTTCAATTATGAGACACCTTTGTGCAAACAATTCAAATAATTTAATTACCTTCTTCAAATCGACGCTGATGTGCTAACTGGAGATCTACCAGGATTCAAAACTTATGATGATTTCAAAAACACCTGGTACTACGAATGGAATGACCAAATACCATGGGTTTGGGATAAACCATGGGAATTTGAGCATATTGAACACACTTGTAAACCTTTCCGCTTCAAGGATGGATTTAGTGAATGGCCAACCTGTGATTATAAGAATGATGGAACCTGTAATGGGGGAAGTATAATTGGAATGAAACAGGTTGGAAACGATGTATACTTTGAAGACGACGATTGGTATGAAAAAGTTGAAGACTGCCCACGTAAAGCAGAGGCTTTGCAAGAAAAAGGTAGAATCAACTACTTAAAAGAACTTAAGGGAGCATCGGACACTACTTTCTGGGAATGGGTGCATGGACAATTTGATGATTACACTAAGCTTAGTCAACGCTTGCAATGGGAATTGAAAAGAGAGTGGGATGAGATTCAAGATTATTATCAATCCTTTAACGTGGTTAATTATGATCCCTATGATAATAACGATGAGTCGCGAGAAGAATTGATTGATGAACTTGATGACTACTTGAATAAGGATCCTTATTTTAAGTTTGTTGATAAAGACGATGAAGAATTCACCAAGAGAAAATGTCAACTACTTGGGATCCCTTATAATAAGCCACCCATGATTATTTCTGAAAAAATTAAAGTCATCAAATACTCTTTGTGACCTGATGAGGAATATGTTGCAGCGAAGACCAAAGCATATATCAGATTAAGTCGAACGGAAAAAAATGTTGCGGAGCTATACGGGAACATCTTTCGGATGAAAGAAGAAGGATGGCACGTAACAAGATCTAAATAAGGAGCTGAACGTGAGTCTAACTTGAAGACTCTGGAATAAAGACAAGTGCTTACCGGGAGACAACCCGGAGAAAATTTTTACTTTTCTGTTATGTGTCGAGTCAGTCAGGCCGCAGAAGATACAGCGCATCTCCATCCTAAGATGCGACGCATCTCCTGCACTGGTCATATCTTATTTAATTTTCTGCATTTTTATTTTTGACTTTTAAAACTTTCTATCAGTTTATTTTAATGCGGCGCATCCCTGGTTAAGGATGCGACGCATCTTCTATTCTGATTCGTATTTATTCCAGGCTCGATACGGCGTATATTCTTCCATAAGATACGGCGTATCGACTGACCTGATGATTTTCAGTTTAATTTTTAAGTTTTATTTTTACTAACTACTAATGTATTATGCAAGTTTGAACCTTCTTAACTCAGGTGTGTTTAAAGTCTTGATGGTATTATAGATTCCTGCAATTCCTGTGGATACATCAAATATGAAGCTTAAACGTTCTCATCCACAAGAAAGTTGATTTTTGCTCTTATACAAATAATGGAGGATCATACCGAGCAAATCTCAGGGGAGTTTTTCTGTTCTAATTCTTTCATTTTCCAGTTTTTAACCTTTGTTACAAACAACGAGGACGTTGTTTAACTTAAGTGGGGGGATTGGAGAATTAGAACACTTACTTGTCCTAAACTTTTTCAAAATAATCTTAAAATGTGCTTAATATATCAAAATTTAAAATTTTTAGCATGTTTTTGTTTAAAGTCTAAATTACATAGTTGCACACATAACATTATTTTCAATAATTGTGAACTTTTCAAAATTCACAAATCTATGAGTGTGCCGATGACTTGTAAACTTTAGAACTTGGCTTGTATACTATTCGAGACCACCATAATAAGTATTATTTACATAATTGGAATGACTTGTCTAAATTGGTAAATTTCTAGCATTACACCCAAATAGCCTTTATATGTTATGTGATATTAACTAACTACATTGGTTAGTTAACCCCCGTATAAACCCTTTGTTACTCTCACTTTTAGAGTAAGATACCCCTAGAAAAAGACTCAGAGCCATTCCTTTCGTTTCTTACACCTTTGTTATAATGTTTCGTTACACCCTTACACCTTAGCCTACCCTGTAGATTAAAATCCGTGGTTGGTTAATTGCTTTAGGCAAAGTGTGTTTCCTTACATTACCTGTGTTCGCGTGCGTAATTCATTATCTTTGGTTGAGTCAGGAAATTGCACAATGCAATTGGAGTGAAAGTAAATATTGTATATCTTTGAGTTTATTTTTCATGTGTTTACTACTTTCGCTATTACAGTTATTTCTGAAAGTATGAAAAGTATGAAAAAAAATTATCCGGAAAGAAAGTGATAGAAAAGTTGTGAAATTTTACACATCTATGTATATGTTAAAAAAAAAAAAAAAAAAAAAAAAAAAAAAAAAAAAAAAAAAAAAAAAAAAAAAAATCGAAAAAAAAGAAAAGAAAAAGAAAAAGAAAGAGTTGGAAGTTTGTTTTAACCAACTTATGTAAAGTTTTGTATTAAGTGGTCGATATCACCACTATTTGTTGTATATTATATTTATGGATTGAATGGGAGTTGGCCGTTATGGGAACGCCAACTAAGGTTATTCTTTGATTGAGATCTTGTTGAGTATAATTTGTGTCTACCTAAAGCGTGTGTTTCAAGTGTTAAAGCGTGAGTTATTCAATGATATGAGTCTTATTCATGGGATGGTTGGGATAGTGATTAACCACACTTAGGATTTTAATTTATCTGTTTTGTTTATTTTTCATTTTACACCAATTTGTATCCCAAATATTATCCATGCCCTATATTATTCTTTATCCAAACCTTTGATTTATTGAGATTAGGGATTTGAGCAATCTTAAGTATCGTAGTCGTGGATTCGGCTATATATTTATGATTTTGTCGCCCTTTTTGATATAATATTATTGGTAAAGATTACTTGGTCCTATCTTTAGCCTATTCGAGTTAAGGATTTGAGCAATTGCAAGTATTGTGTTCGTGGATTCGATCATGTATTTGTGATTTTGTCGCCTTTTCTGGAATTTGAGATCGATAGAGATTAAGAAAATGATTAACCCTTAACCAACAAACCCTTTTTACCGCTTTAGACTTGTTATTCCTTAGCTTTAGTGGGGGAGATGCGTATACTTGCCAAGCTTATGATAGAATATTCGTCACGACTGGACAGTTAAACGATTAGATTTGCTTTTATTAAAATATTTTATTTTATTTCTAATTCGTTAAGTGTTTGGTTGTGTGATTATGACAAAAAATGAATACATGCTTAAATATAAAAATAAATCCTAATATCTTTTAGGATACATTTTCATAAGATTAATTCTAAGGTTTACTTGGGGACATGCAAAGTTCAAGTGGGGGGATATTTGATGAACTCAAATAAGTACATTTTATTACCATCATTTATCCTATTTATTTGACTTGTTTTATTATATTATCTGTGAGAATTGATACGTTAATGTTTACTTTTGTAATTCTCAGTTAAAAACAAGTACTATGTGAAACTTGGCGATTTTGGACTAATTATGGAGCAAAACATGCAAGAAGTTAAGAGTCTACTGAAATGTACAAGATCAAGATCATTCTGCTCCAGATACGCCGCATCCTGCTTCGTACATACGGCGCATCACTATCAAGATTTCACAAGTTATAATCCAAGACGGCAAAGGACATGCGCCGCATAGATAAATGGAGTTACGCTGCATCTTCTGGCGGTATACGAATATTTCTGAATATATTAATCTTGGACCCCACGCGAAGTTAAGTCAATGCGCCGCATCTACTTATCCTATGCGCCGCATCTAACCCTCAGACAGAAACTATAAATACCCCAAGGCCAGACGAATTTCGGGAGGCTAATACATAAAAAGACCGAAGACAGAAGAAACCCTAGGACGAATTCAGACGAAGTAGCAGCACAAGACACACCTTGAACGAAGATACAAGAGCTGTAAGAAGGTCCTGCATGTATTCAATTCATTAAGTAGTTTTGTTTTATTGTATTAGTACACTTTAATTCATCAGGATTGATGGGCCGATTCCATGTGACTACGGAAAACCATGGGCACCCCTTAAAATTGCTTTCCCATTAATTAAAGTTTATATGTTGATGTCTTTGGTGACTTTTATTAGTGCATTGATAACCTCTGTGTCTAGCTGAGCATTGCTTGGGTCGCCATGCCCCTTCCTCGCCTGTTTATTCTATTTTCTAGGATATTGGGATAGACATAAGTGATCATTAAGGGTTTACTCGCCGATAAGATTAGAGCCAACGAGAAAGGTTTAAATCTCGGTGCGTCGCATCGAACTATACACTTCATATAAAACTAGCAATAAAACAAGTGACAAGCTACTTAACTATCAGGACATGTCTTCTTATTGTCTCAAGACTTATCTGTGTACGTGTGTGCTAATCGCTGATTCGTGCCTATTAGTTTAGTTTATATTTAATCATAACCAAACCGTGTCAGTCTCTCAGGCTGAACCCCCTTGCGCTAGATTAGGTTGTATAGCTAACTTAAGATATTAAAATACTGATTAGAATAACTAGATAATACGTTCCACTCTTAGTGATCGACACTCTACTTACCATTATATTCATACTGACCGGGTACACTGCTCGTTAAAGTGTGTGTTATATTGATAAGTCGGCTAAATATAAATTTAAAACTTGAATACTGCTAAAACCACAACGACATACCGTGGGTATAAATTAGAGCACAACATACACACGCATCAGATGATCACAAGACCTCTGATCATAAAACACACTCAGTCACATAAAAAATGGCAAGCCTTAAAGCTCAGTCTTTAAACTACCCTTCTGATTCTAAACAGAAGCAGAAACAAAAGGCAAAACCTTTTGCACCTTGCCCTTACTGTGGGTTCAATGACCACCATCCTAAGGATTGTCAAATTGACAATTGTTGTGAAAATAGTGGAAGTTCCACTCATGACACCTCAGGACGTGATAAGGCCATTCAGGCCAGAAGAGGTATGACAAAGTCAACCTCTCAGTCTACTGAGTCTACATCAGCAATCAAATGCATAATTTGAGGTAGCTCAGTCCACTCCACCACTGACCATAAATCAATTGTAAATGTTAAAAAGACCCTCAAAACTAAGCCCTCCAAGTAGTGGAGTCCTAGAAAGAATTAACCCCGTTTACTATTTGTGCAGAAACATGCCAGGGATCCTATTTGGAATCTAGATAGTGGATGTTCAAGGAGCATGACTGGTGTGAATGAGTATCTGCACAAGTATGTTGATGAATCAGGACCCAAAGTGATATTTGTTGATAACTCATCATGTCTCACTGAAGGTTATGGTTCAGTAAACTGCAATGGTATAGTCTTTACTAGGATAGCTTATGTAAATGGTCTTAAATACAATTTGATTAGTGTCAGTCAACTATGTGATGCTAAATACATAGTTCAGTTTGATGATAAACAAGGAATCATCTTCAATGCTAATAAGGAAATTGTCCTTATTGCACCAAGAAGACATGATGTTTATGTGTTGGACATGTCCAGTCTGACTCAGAATGGAACTTGTCTCTTTACCAAGGCCACTGAAACTCTCAATTGGCTTTGGCATAAGAGACTCTCCCACCTGAATTTCAAAAACATAAACAACCTTGTTAAACAAAACAAGGTCCTTGGCTTACCATCTCTTGTGTTTTCAAATGATAAACCATGCTCAGCTTGTGAAAAAGGTAAACCTCACAGAGCATCCTTTAAAACCAAAACCAACTTTTCCATCAGGAACTGCCTACATCTTCTCCATATGGATCTATTTGGACCAATTAGTCCTAAATCCATTAACCATGAGAAATATACTCTGGTCATTGTGGATGAATACTCAAGATACACTTGGGTATACTTCCTGATCAAAAAGAGTCAGGCAGCTGAAACAATAATGTCCTTTGTCAGAAACATTGAAAATCAAAATGACATCAAGGTCAAACAGATTAGGACTGACAATGGAACAGAGTTCAAAAATTATGAACTTGAAAGTTTCTGTGATGAGAAAGGAATTTCCCAAAAATTTTCCTCACCATACACACCTGAACAAAATGGTGTGGCTGAAAGGAAAAATAGAACTCTCATTGAAGCAGCCAGAACAATGCTAAATGGACCAGTCCTTTCCAAACACTTTTGGACTGAAGCAGTAAAGACTGCCTGTTACACACAAAACAGATCCATCATTGTCAAGAGACATAGCAAAACTCCTTATGAGTTATTCAAGGGAAGGATCCCTGACATCAGCTACTTTCATGTCTTTGGGTGTCCTGTGTTTATTCATAATCACAAGGATCACTTAGGAAAATTTGATGCCAAAGCTGATGATGGATGCTTCCTTGGATACTCCCTTGTCTCAAAGGCCTTCAGGGTGTTCAACACTAGGAGACAGCATACTGAGGAAACATTTCATGTTACCTTTGATGAGAGCACTGATGCTATCAGTGTCTCTAACAACTCAGTGGAAGAGATAGGTATTGATGAATCATCAAGATATCCTCCTGATGAACATCATCTTGAAAATGGTCCTTCTACTCGGTACCAAGCAAATGCTGACATCTCTTATTACATCATTCCCCATAACCTTCCTTACCCAACCATCACTGAGTTTGTTGAAGCATAAGGTACTGATGAAATCATTCAGTAAGTACAAAATGCTCAGGAAACAAACAATCACAGTGATGAGTCAACCCACTCATACACTCAAGATACTGAAGATCATCATGTGTCTGATCCTGATCCTACCCATCAGGCCTCAACAAGCTCTAATCAGTTTCCAAGACCTCAGGACAGTTGGACTAGGTCTCAGGATATAGAACTTGTCAACATAATTGGTGAGCCTACTGAAGGCATGCTCACAAGAAGCATGGCTGCTGAAATGAGAGCAGCCTCAGCAAATGAATGCCTATTTGTGGACTTTATTTCCACAATAGAACCCAAAAGTGTCAAGGAAGCACTTAATCACCCAAGTTGGGTTCAGGCCATGCATGATGAACTGGAACAATTTGACAAAAACAAGGTAATGACCTTGGTCAAGTGTCCTGAAGATGTTTCAGTCATTAGCATGAAATGGGTATTCAAAAACAAATCTGATGAAAATGGCATAGTCATTAAAAACAAAGCCAGACTTGTAACCAAAGGCTATAATCAACAAGAAGGCATTGACTATGAAGAAACATTTGCACCAGTAGCAAGGATAGAAGCCATCAGGATCTTCCTTGCTTTTGCAACATACATGAACTTCAAGGTGTACCAAATGGATGTTAAAAGTGCATTCTTAAATGGTTCACTGAAAGAAGAAGTTTATGTTCTGCAACCTCCTGGATTTGAAAGCCATGAGTTTCCTGACTATGTCTGCAAGCTTAACAAAGCCCTTTATGGACTGAAACAAGCTCCCAGGGCGTGGTATGAAACTCTTTCAGCCTTCCTGATTGATGTGTCGTGAGTGAGTACAAGTTTTAAATTTATAAAGGTCGAATTACCGAATCTAGAAACAACACATACGAGCAAGTGAACTCGTCCGTTATAGCAAGATTGTGATGGTAAGTCGGGATCGTTCGCAGGGATTTGTGTAGTGAATCGAATTGTAAGCTACTAGAAGTAAATTCCTTAACAAGTAATAAAAAAATAGATTAATTCAAATGATTAAAAACTACACTTGCTTAGACTAGCATACTACTCATTGATAAGCATGATTGTGATAACTTTGGACAACATGTTGGTTATGATAATTAGTTTGGTGAACTAATCTATTGTTTCTACAAATTAAACCTTCGTCAAGATTTTAGTTCATAAAAACAAGCATTACGTTTAACCACTCAATTCAAGATCAATTCAAGGTTCATAAGTTGGTGTACCTTAAACACAAAAATAATCTTTTGCTTAATCAAATAGCTTAGGAAATGGTCAATACAAAAGGTAACCAATCATAGACAAAAGGTCACAATTGAGAGTAAACTATTAATCTTTCGACCCTTGAAATGGTTTACCATCAATCCTATTTTTGATAGACAAAAGCATTCTCATTACAACCACAATTAACTTTCTTTGTTTAATCAAGAATAATGGGTAAAAAACAATCATTCATAGACAAATGATTATAACTAGTTAAATAACAATAGTTCTTTCGACCCTTAAAATTATTAGCAACTAGTTAAACTTGATTTCAACAAATGTCACTGCAAAACTTAATCACGATTGGATCTTAGAATCAACTTGAAATTGAATTAAAACATGTCATCACAATCATACGTATATCAATTGGTAATACACATCATCTAAGCAAGTGCACAAAGGCACTAGCCACTCATAGCAAACATGAACATAATCTCATAACTTTGAACATTAGAAACCATAGTTGAAAGTCTTACAATGATTGAAATAAGATTACAAATGATGAGATGATGATAACCAAAAGGTTGGTGATGATTCCTTGATGTTACGACCTCCAAATGATGACTTCTTGGACCTCTAAAGTTTCCTGGACTTCTAAGGACGGATTTTGAGAGTATTTTTATGAGTGGTTGCTTCTTTTTTGTGTTTTCTTGAGATTCTTTTCTAAATACTCATCAAATGGTCCAATTAATACTCCAACCAAGGGTCTAAGTTCATAAATGCTTCTCTTGTCCTCCAAGTAGTATTGAATAGACTAGAATTATGAGTGAAAGGACCTAGAACCGGATATATGAAAAGACAAAACTTAATGATGAAGTTTTGGTAAATCAGCAAGCTTCTTAATATGTCCAACCGATCGGTTGGTCTTCGATACTACCTCCATCCGAATCGGTTGCGGGCGGCGACCGATCGGATGGATCACTGCTGCTTGGACTTTTCTTGGACTTTTATCGTCTTGGCTTGATTTTTCCTTTTTGGGTCTTTGGTTCTTCATCCAAACTTGATCTTTTCAACATCTTTGAAGCTAATCGACATGAATACTTAGACCTTCATTCTTTGAAATGCCTTTTTGATTGGGTCTTTGTATAAGAATCTTCGCACTTTCATAAATATTTCCTTCTTTCTCCTTTTTCTCATCTTTTTCTTCCTTTTTCCTGTTTTTGGCCACATATGCTTTGCAAACACACTTTGGTACGATTTAGTAACAAAAGCATATAAATATAACCAAATAACATACATAAAAACACGAATAACGCTACTAAAAACATGCACAATTTGAGCATTATCAAATCCCCCACACTTGAACTTTGCTTGCCCTCAAGCAAATCTAGCAATAAAAACTATTATCCACATGGTACACAAGGATGTTTAAAAAGATGTGATGCAAATCTACCAAGTAAGGGTACAAGTTAGATTCATCATTTTAAGCTTTTATGGTTGAAGCATCGAGATGTTTGACAATACCCAAATAATTTTCTTGCTTGATACACATTACTAAACACCTCACGAAGGGAAATGAAATATAATTCACTCAAAACACTCATTTGTATGGTGGAGTATATAAGAGAAATCACACTCATTTGCTCAGTCATGATTTAAATATTACCATAAGCTTGTAGAAGAAACAAAACTACACCGAAATGGCGTGAGCACCAAGTATAGATATCAAAGAGGGCTTTTATTTGGGTTTAAGGTTCCGAGGGATAAGCAAGACTGATATGCAACTATCTTATGTAAAACATAATAGATCGCTAACAATGAATTCTTGCATCACCAAATAACGGATGGTCACTAGGGTATATCTTAGATCGCTGACAACGTTACTTGCATAACGGATGGTCACCAAAATACACACTAGATCGCTAGCAACGTTATTTAATTCCTCAAAAAATCGGATGGTCACTACATGTCCATACACTTGATAATTTCAGAAAGTCAAAAGGGGTAGGAATAAGGCATGGGATATTATATTTTTGAAAATGTTGAAAGGAATGAATATACAAAATAGTCAAAGTCTACTGCCCAGATGTTACTAGCTATTTCGATCCGCTATCATGCATTCTTGAAAAACTCCACACTTGATTTCACTTGACATTATTTCATAGCTCATTGACTATTTTTGTCACCTTATCGTTGCGATGACTTATTCTTTTTTTTTTTTTTTTTTTTTTTTTTTTTTTTTTTTTTTTTTTTTGAACATAAACTCATGTCATCTTATAGTTGTGATGACTTCACTTGGATAACTACTTTTGGAGTTTACAACTTTCCTCGTACTTTCATGATTTCCCACATAACATCCATCTTGCCAAATAGCTAGCAACCAACCAAGATTTGACTAAGGGTAAGGCTAGGCTAAAGGTGTAAAATCTTTTTGTATTTTTCTGGATTTTATCAAAGAAAAAGATAGGCTCAGAGGGTGTAACTAGGGTATCTAGCGTTAAAGATTGAGAGGACCTACGACACACGGTTAAGGTGGTTAAACCTTGTATACTTTGTGTGTAATGATATATTGAGTTAATATGATTAAGTACGCGGAATTTACTTAATCACACTTAGAAGGTTATGTATGTTATGGAAATGGAAGAATTATGTTTGTTACTTAACAATGAACAAAGAAAGTTTATCACTAAACGATTCAATATTATTCAAAATAATACGAGTGATCTTGTGTTTATCACTAGGGTTACAAAGACCTTGAATCTTATGTTTCTAGATTTGTGATATATGTTTTTGTTTGTTCTATGTCTTAACAGATATGAGTTCGTATTTTCACATGTACACAATCACTAATCTAAGATCTCTTTTATAGTCCAAGAGATCTCTTACAATATTACTTTAAGTCTAATCAACACTTGTCTTACAAAAGATCAAGTCGAGCTAGCGTATGGAAGTTTATATCTCACAAGTTGTTCAAATGAATTAATGCAAGCACATGTATCAACTTGTTGACTGAGAACATATCTAGATATTATTTTTGCATAAGAGTGACTCATACAAATAATATCTTCTTCGATCTTATCCTTGTAGCAGCTCTATGACTCATTGATCAGCAGTACCATTCTCTACTAGCAGTACCTTCTACTTGAACTAGCAGTACCTTCTTGTACTAGCAGTACCTTGATGTACTAGCAGTACCTTGATCATGAACTAGCAGTACCTTCTTCTTAAAGTATTTTCCTATACTCTAACTTCAGAATATTTAATTCCCAACAAAGATAAACGCTAACAAAAGGTTTATACTGGTGGTTAACTAGTCAATGTAACTAGCTAAATATCAATTTGGAAGGCTTATTTGGGTTAAATCCTAAGGTTGCCTCTTATCACGCATATATACTTATATCACTGAGAAAAATGATCTCACAATGGTCTCGTAATGATTTACAGGCACAAGTTCTAGAATAAATAAAATCACCGGCACACTCATAGCAAAAAATTCAAGCATAAAAGATGTATGCTATATACGAAACAGGCTTAAATTCCTCACATTGTAGTGAAAAGGGCTATAACATGTGCTAGCTAATGTTATCGATCCCAGAATGGATTGCAATATTAATCGGGACACATCTTAATTTTTCAAAAATTACAGGTTTTACCAGTGGATAGATCCAGTTACTTTAATATAATCCTTTAAATGACAAAGAACTAGATCATAAGGGCAAACAAAATTTAAAATTTAGCTCAGAACTTACAATTTATCCTTATTTTCCAATTCACCCCCCCCCCACACTTAAGTTAAGCATTGTCCTCAATGTGATATACGAAAAGAATGAAAATAGGGAAATAAGAGAATGAACCATATTTTCTTGCTTCAGAAGATTCTTTGATCCAAGACCATACTTTGTAATCATTACCTGCAGTAATCTTAAAACAAAAAGAAACACACGAAATATGTCTACGTTTTATTAAAAGTCAGTGATACACCCCCACACTTAAGTTCAACTAAGGGATTAGAGAAACTTTGGGATATAATCACCTTTGAAAAATAACTAAGAAATAAAATTGCAAATAGAAAACACACGGGTTGCCTCCCGAGAAGCGCTTGTTTTATTAACGAGTCATCAGCCGGACTCAAACTTCCTTCTTGCTACGTTGGTGTAATTTTTGGTTTCTTCTTTGAGACTTTTGGAACATACACCACGTTTCCTATCACTATTCCTTCTCCAGTTTCATCTATGTTTTCCAATTTGATTCTTTCCCAAGGTCTAGGAAGAACATCATAGATATAACCAGAATCCTCGGCCCATGGAGTGTTTTTCTTGAAATCGGCCGGAAAGGGTGCCATGAATGTTATTGCTTCATAGTCTGATTCAGGTGGAATTTCTTTAATAGAAATCTCGTTCATTTGCTCCTTATCATAATACAATTTAATTCGGTGACCATTAACAATGAAACTTCCACCTTGCTTGTCATGTAATTCAACATACCTAGATGGAAATCCATGTTTCACTATATATGAGCCAAACCATTTTGGTTTTAGCTTAGGTGCTTTGAACTTGTATTTCATATTAAAAAGAAAAACTTTGTCTCCAGCTTTGAATTCTTTCCGAATTCTAAGCTTTCTGTCATGATACGCTTTGGTTCTAGCTTTGTAGAGCTTGGAGTTCTCGTAAGCTTGGAGTCTTAGTTCATCGAGTTCATGCAATTGCAAGAATCTCTTCTCTCAAGCTATTTTGAGATAAGGGTTACAACTTATGAGTGCCCAGTAAGCGCGATGTTCAATTTCGAACAGCAAATGACAAGTTTTTCCATACAAAAGCCTGTATGGTGTTGTACCAATTGGAGTTTTATAAGCCGTACGAAATGCCTACAGAGCATCATCTAGTTTTCTTGACCAAACGGCAGGATTGTCTTTAACCGTTTTTTCAAGTATCCTTTTTAAGGCTCTGTTGGTATTTTCGACTTGACCACTGGTCTGAGGGTGATAAGCTGTGGCGAAACGATGATGTACTCCGTATCGTTTCATAATTTTCTCCATTTGTTTGTTACAGAAATGGGTTCCTCGATCACTTATTAAAGCTTTGGGAATTCCATAACGAGCGAAAAGCTTTTTGAGAAAATTGACAACAACTCGAGCATCATTTGTGGGTAGAGCTTCTTCTTTAGCCCATTTCGAAACGTAATCAATAGCAACGAGAATATATTCGTATTTGTGCGATTTGGGAAATGGTCCCATAAAATCGATTCCCCAAATATCGAATATTTCACAGACTTGAATGCTCTTTTGAGGCATTTCATCTCTACGAGAAAGACTACCGGATTTTTGGCAAGCATCGCAGTTTTGGACAAGAGTATGAGCTTCTTTGAAAATAGTTGGCCAATAGAATCCAGCATCAAAAACTTTTTAAGTTGTGGTGGAAGGACCATAGTGTCCCCCAGTCGGGCCATGATGGCATTCATCAAGAATTCTTCTTGTTTCAGAACCAAAAACACATCTTCTTATCATTCCATCGGGACACATCTTGAAAAGATAGGGCTCTTCCCAATAGTAATGTTTGAGGTCTGAAAAGAATTTACTTCGTTGGCCATGAGTTAATCCTTTTTTTAGAATCCCTCCAACGAGGTAATTTGCATAATCAGCAAACCATGGAATTTCTATCTCATCGGCTGCGTCAACAGTCATGAGAGTTTCATCAGGAAAATAATCGTCAATCTCGTCTTCCTTTAACTCTTCCAAGTTCGGATTCTCAAGACGAGACAAATGATCAGCAGCTAGATTTTCTGCTCCTTTCTTATCTTTGATTTCGATGTCAAATTCTTGGAGTAGCAAAATCCATCGGATAAGACGCGGTTTTGCATCTTGTTTGGCAAACAGATATTTGAGCGCTGAATGATCAGTGAACACAATTGTTTTTGAAAGCACAAGATAAGATCTGAATTTGTCAAAAGCAAAAATAACGGCTAATAATTCTTTCTCCGTAACCGTATAATTTTGTTGCGCATTATTGAGTGTTTTACTGGCGAAGTATATAGGAAGAAAATGTTTTCCTTCACGTTTTCCTAATACAGCTCCAACCGCAAAATCGCTTGCGTCGCACATGAGCTCGAATGGTAGTGACCAATTAGGTGAAACCATAATGGGTGCACTAGTCAGTTGGGTTTTCAATGTTTCGAATGCCTTCATGCAATCTGCATTCAAGTCAAAAACAGAATCTTTTTCTAGAAGTTTCGTCATTGGACGAGATATTTTGGAAAAATCCTTAATGAAACGACGGTAAAAACCGGCATGTCCTAGAAAACTTCTAACGGCTTTAACGTTTGTTGGAGGTGGTAATTTGGTGATAATATCTATTTTTGCTTTGTCAACCTCCATTCCTGCACTGGAAATTTTGTGTCCTAGCACAATTCCTTCAGTCACCATGAAATGGCATTTTTCCCAGTTGAGAACAAGATGTGCAGTTTCGCATCTTTCGAGCATTTTGTCTAGATTAGAAAGACAAGCTTCAAATGAGCTTCCAAAAACTGAAAAGTCATCCATGAAAACTTCCATCGATGTTTCAAGCATGTCTTGGAATATAGCAATCATACATCTCTGAAAAGTAGCAGGTGCATTACACAATCCAAAAGGCATACACCGATAAGCGTAAGTTCCAAAGGGACATGTGAATGTAGTCTTTTCTTGATCAACAGGATCAATGGGAATTTGGAAATATCCTGAAAAACCATCAAGGAAACAAAAGTACTCATTCCCTGGTAATCTCTCAAGCATTTGATCCATGAATGGCAAAGGAAAATGATCTTTTCTGGTGGCTTTGCTTAATTTTCTGTAATCAATACATACTCGCCATCCTGTGACAGTTCTAGTAGGAACTAATTCATTCCGTTCATTAGTCACAACAGTCATTCCTCCTTTTTCGGAACACAGTGAACGGGACTCACCCAAGGACTATCCTCGATGGGGTAAATGATACCAGCATCAAGAAGTTTGATGATTTCTTTTTTAACAACTTCTTTCATGTTTGGATTGAGTCGACGTTGTCTTTCTACAACGGGTTTTGCATCTTCTTCGAAATTGATTTTGTGTTTACAAAAATCAGGACTGATTCCTGGGATGTCAGATGTTTTCCACGCAAAAGCTCTTTTATGCTTCTTGAGAACAGAAATAAGACATTCTTTTTCCTTATCTTTGAGCAACGAAGATATGACTTGATGAAGCGAAAAGTGTACCGCTTTTAGGGGGTCATTTAAGCCCTAAATCGTATTTATTTGATCAAATATTGCCCTAAATCGTTCCTTTTGTCATTTTAGGTACTTTGGAGAAGAAATCTGGAAAAGGAAGCATTTTGGACGTTTTTGGAGCATAAAAGTGAAGAAAACGACAAAGTCTCCAAAGCTGCTGGAAAAGTACACTTGACGGCGTCAAGTATTGCTCTTAACGGCGTCATGGCTTGGCAAAAGAGGTGGATATGAAAAATACACGTGACGCGCCAGAGAGTTTTGCAATGGAAAGTCTGACGGCGTCACCCTTTAAGGTGATCAAGGCCATCACGGTTTAAGTTAAAGAGAGACGGCGTCAAGCACATTTCTGACGGCGTCAACCTTTGATAGGCCAGAGCGGATTTTGGAGGACTAAAGAGGGACGGCGTCAGGAAGACCATCCGGGAACCCTAGCCACGGCGAGGTGACGGCGTCAAGATCTACAACGTGACACCGTCAGCCCTTAAACTCTATATATAGTTTTGCAATTTTTATTCATAGTGTGCAACTTTGTGAGGAGAAACCCTAAGAAGAATTTCTGCCATTTTTAAGGGTTTTTATACCCTTGGATCTCCCATGTTTAATTGAAGATAAGTAATCACTTAATCAATCAATATGTCTATGTGTTGTTTGATTATATCTTGTTCTTGTCTTTTAATTAACATGCTAGGCTAGATTTATCTTGTGTTTGCTTAGATCTAATGAAACCTAACTATTGATTATTGGTTATTAGTGTGTTATTAATTGTATTGGATGATTGTTTATCGATGTTAGGCTTAAGAAAACTGGCTAACCTCCTTTACGGTAACTTGCTTGAACGTCTTAGGAAACATGAACCAATGCGTACTAAGGTTTTTATGGTTGTATTTAATGCATGAGCGAATTCTAGTGATCCCATGTTAGGAGCTTCTTAGCCGGCTCGACATAGGAGTGAAGTAAGAGCTTGTAGAGTTGGGGAAGTACGTACGCCACCCCACGATTGGTATTAAGGAATACACCCTTCATCCACGCAATTAATACACACTAATCAACCGGTAAAAGATAGTTAGGGAGTAAGGAAATCTAAGTAAACACATTTCTCTCCATATAAGTTTCACAACCTTTTCATTTTCAGTTATTTTATTTTATTTGAATTTGTAGTCATTTGGGTTAGTTGACTAGCAACTAATTCCGCCCACTCTTTCAAACCCGAGATTTTACTTGCTTTCCATAAAATATAAAAATACAAAAAGAATCTTCCCTCACCCTTAGACCTATTAGAGTAGTTTTTCAATCCTAACGACACTATTCCCCTAGAGAACGATCAATCCCCCGGTACTTGCCACTTCACTATACTACATCGGTCAGGTACACTGCCTGGTGGGGATTGCAAGCCTCTCGAGATCCCTCGAGAGGTAAAACCTGTTGTAAGGTCGCAAAACCACGCATCAAGTTTTTGGCGCCGCTGCCGGGGATTAGTTATTGCTTAGGTTGAAATTTTATTTTTATTAGGTCTACTCATTAGATTCCTATCTAGTGAGATTTTTATTTTCTTTTTATTAGCTTTCTAGTAGTCTATCTTTTCTTTGTGTCTTTGTTCGTAAAAACCTTTCCATTGACTCTTCCGTTCACCAATATGGAGTACGCGAACCCACCATACTACCGACCACGAAATCCATTTGTCCCTAATGACATCTTGATGTTCAACCAATATCGAGATGAACCCATATATGATGCATGGACTCGTTTTAAAAACTTACTCCGAATAGTCCCTCATCATAGCTTCGATTTAGCATCCCTAACCCAAATCTTTTACGATCGTGTCGACCGATATGACCAAATGTGCATTAACAATTTTGCCAATAGGGACCTTAGGGAATTAAATGCTGAAGAAGCATGGGATACCATAGAAGATTGTGCCCAATATTATTATAGAGTAGACAACCCAACAAACATTAGTACAAGTCAATTGACCACAAATTTCAAGGATCATGAAACATGTTTGTTTGGGGATGAGGGTAGAGTTGAGCCACCTAGTTGCATGTCATGGTTAGGCACTACCATAATACAGGATGAACACATAGGTGATCTTGACACAAGGAATGATGAGGTAAGTAACATAAGCCCACTAAATACCCCACAAGTCCTACCATCATTTGAGGCACACACACCGCCCGTGACTTACCCGGAAGAAGTAGAAGAGACTTTAGGAATCCCGATGGAGGTAGAACCCTTGGACCAAGCACAACTAGAGGATATAGGTTTGAACACTTTTAGTGATGACCTTACTCTTAGTTCTAGGGAATTTCCTAGTGTTGATGAGCCGGAACCTCAACCTTTACACAACTTTTCATCCTTAGATTTACATCTAGGAGACAAAAGAGGAACCGACCCACCCATAAACCAATATTATCCGGGTAGTTTTAGGATGAAGGAAGCCATTCACTCACCCCCTTCACCTCACGTGGCATATTTCCACCCTAAGGGTGTGTATCGCTACTTCCACCCGCACTTAATCCTAAGTGTAGGTAAAACCTCCCCTATTTCCGTTAAATAAGGGTAGAGTCAGGCTCGTGACTCGAACAAAAACAAGCGCTTCTTGGGAGGCAACCCAAGCTTTATTTGTTTGTTTGTTTGTTTGTTTGATTTTATTTGTTTCCGTATGCAAGTTTAATTGTTATTGTTTGTGCTCATGTTTCAAGAGTAAATTGTGAAAATGCTTTATCTTGTTTTTAACTTCGTCTTAACTACATATAAAGGTATTTTGCAAAAGATAAGTGTAAGGGAAATCCAAATCGGTTTATTAGAACAAATGAACATGAATCGTAACAATAATAAATTAACATACATATTAGTATTTGTTTGAGTCAAATGCTTGTATCGAGTCATAATGATATTTTGCAGGAATTCCAGGAAGTAAGGTATAGGTTTTTCCAGAAATTTTCCGGAAACTTAACATGAGAATTCTGTCAGATCATTTCTGACGGCGTCAGGCATTACAACCTGACGGCGTCAGGTTTTAATTTTCTGAAATGTTTGAAAGTTTTGTTTTCATAAAAAGTTTTTATTAAATCTCTAACTTATAAACTCCAGGAATCTGCAAAATTATCATTCCACAAGCATTATATCCTTATATAGATTTATCCCGCCGATGTTATGCAGGTTTTCGTGTTTGTTTTCTCAGGTTTAACAGGTTATTTTGGACAAGGAGATGTATGTGGAATCAAGCTTTTGGCGATGCTTTAGTCTTGGAGCTTTTACATTCTCTTGGAAGAAGATCTAACCATGTTACCTCTTTATCCACCAAACGAATCATGGGGAGTATTTGATTTCATTCTTTTACCTTATTTACTTTTACATCTTGTTATTTGAACATTGGGGACAATGTTCATCTTAAGTGTAAGGGGGGGGGGGGGTAAAGTACGATACTTTAGAGAATACAATTACGCTTGATTTTTGTTTGTTTAATGGTAGATGTGTAATAAAACTGAGAGAAATACCTGTTAAGGCAATTTTAGTGCCAAATTTAAAATTTTTTACAACATATAGGAGTGAAACTATGATCTTAATGAGCGTCTCATGGATAGGAGTTATATGACTAGCACAAAACCGTACCACTAAAAAATTTTCCACCCCCAAATATGTGAGGTTCGCCCCTAGAATTGGTAGGAAAAGCATTTATGCTATGATGTGTGTACCGGTAGCACTTAGATTCTAGAACTTGCGTTAGGACCATTCCGAGGCCACAAGTGAGACTACATTCGTGTAGTTAGATTTACTACATGATAAGAGGCATTAGGATTAACCCATTGTTTTACAGCTGTGTTTTTGTTATAATTACTTTGGCTACATTGGTCAAGTAATTCTCCCACACCCTTTGCGTTGTACCCATTTTTAGTACACGATACCCCTAGTACACCCCTCAGAGCCTATCTTTTCGTTTCGACCTTTAAGCATTTTACTTAAAGGAAGAATTTGTTTACACCCCACTTAAATGTTCACCCAAATCGCCTTAGCCTACCTTGTGTGCACTCATTTTTAGTGCATTATTGTGACAACATTTGTTTAAACCCCAAGTTAATTATCTAATTGATTACATGGTTGCTAAGTCGAGTCATATCCTTGTACATATTGTTTTGGGACGATTGGGACTCATGGGTAAAGTACTAGTGTAATGGAGTAATGGGGAAGAACAACATTATTACCCCCATATGTGCTAAATATTTTTAAAAAAAGTACTCCAAGTGTTTCGATTATCTTAATTCGAGTCACTAGAATAGTTATTTGTAAAGTTATGTAAAAGTTCAAGTGTAAGGGGAATGCAACGCCCCTATGATGTATTATTTTGGATGGTAGGGCAAGAGTGTATGAAAAAAAAAAATCGAAAAAATCAAGAAAAATACAAAAAAATGAGAAAAAGAAAGTAGAAAAAACATACGGACTACCATCCCGTTTCATTTTATGTTTATTTTATGTTTTTGTTATTTTGTTTTTTTAGCTTAAGTCGAGTCTAGTCTTGGCTTAGCAACGCCATATTGTACATGTAATTAATCAAAATCTTTAACTCGCCACCAGTAAAATATCCCTTATCCAACAAATCCGTGTTTATCATATCCCTACACCTAATGTTATAACCCATGTAAAAGCCCTCTTTGATAGTTTATCTTAGGTGCTTACGCCTAGTGGAGAAGGTTTTTGATCCTTTCCCAAGCCTATGGTAATCTATTTGCTATGACAGGTAGTGAGAGATATTATCCGTTTTCATTTATGAGATATACTTTTATGACACCTGAGAGATGTGAGTATCTAAACACTACTTGTGAGGTGCTAGTTTGTAATCTCCGTGCTTATTATGATTAAAGTGGAACGACTATTTGTTGTAATTACTTTTATATTAGCATTGAATGACCCCTAACTTGTATTTTGATTACAATAAAAGCTCATTTGCTTGAGGACAAGCAAATCTCAAGTGTAAGGGTATTTGATGAAACGAAAAGTGTACCGCTTTTAGGGGGTCATTTAAGCCCTAAATCGTATTTATTTGATCAAATATTGCCCTAAATCGTTCCTTTTGTCATTTTAGGTACTTTGGAGAAGAAATCTGGAAAAAGAAGCATTTTGGACGTTTTTGGAGCATAAAAGTGAAGAAAACGACAAAGTCTCCAAAGCTGCTGGAAAAGTACACTTGACGGCGTCAAGTATTGCTCTTGACGGCGTCATGGCTTGGCAAAAGAGGTGGATATGAAAAATACACGTGACGCGCCAGAGAGTTTTGCAATGGAAAGTCTGACGGCGTCACCCTTTAAGGTGATCAAGGCCATCACGGTTTAAGTTAAAGAGAGACGGCGTCAAGCACATTTCTGACGGCGTCAACCTTTGATAGGCCAGAGCGGATTTTGGAGGACTAAAGAGGGACTGCGTCAGGAAGACCATCCGGGAACCCTAGCCACGGCGAGGTGACGGCGTCAAGATCTACAACGTGACGCCGTCAGCCCTTAAACTCTATATATAGTTTTGCAATTTTTATTCATAGTGTGCAACTTTGTGAGGAGAAACCCTAAGACGAATTTCTGCCATTTTTAAGGGTTTTTATACCCTTGGATCTCCCATGTTTAATTGAAGATAAGTAATCACTTAATCAATCAATATGTCTATGTGTTGTTTGATTATATCTTGTTCTTGTCTTTTAATTAACATGCTAGGCTAGATTTATCTTGTGTTTGCTTAGATCTAATGAAACCTAACTATTGATTATTGGTTATTAGTGTGTTATTAATTGTATTGGATGATTGTTTATCGATGTTAGGCTTAAGAAAACTGGCTAACCTCCTTTACGGTAACTTGCTTGAACGTCTTAGGAAACATGAACCAATGCGTACTAAGGTTTTTATGGTTGTATTTAATGCATGAGTGAATTCTAGTGATCCCATGTTAGGAGCTTCTTAGCCGGCTCGACATAGGAGTGAAGTAGGAGCTTGTAGAGTTGGGGAAGTACGTACGCCACCCCACGATTGGTATTAAGGAATACACCCGTCATCCACGCAATTAATACACACTAATCAACCGGTTAAAGATAGTTAGGGAGTAAGGAAATTTAAGTAAACACATTTCTCTCCATATAAGTTTCACAACCTTTTCATTTTTAGTTATTTTATTTTATTTGCATTTGTAGTCATTTGGGTTAGTTGACTAGCAACTAATTCCGCCCACTCTTTCAAACCCGAGATTTTACTTGCTTTCCATAAAATATAAAAATACAAAAAGAATCTTCCCTCACCCTTAGACCTATTAGAGTAGTTTTTCAATCCTAACGACACTATTCCCCTAGAGAATGATCAATCCCCCGGTACTTGCCACTTCACTATACTACATCGGTCAGGTATACTGCCTGGTGGGGATTGCAAGCTTCTCGAGATCCCTAGAGAGGTAAAACCTGTTGTAAGGTCGCAAAACCATGCATCATGACTACTGGAAGAAGTGAATTATCCTCCAAGTAAGCATACTCAAGATTTTCTGGAAGTGGTTTCAGCTCAAGATCAGTTGGTGGTTCTTGAAGAGATGTTTTGATCCTCAATTGATCATTAAAAGTGATTTCCTCAAAATCTTCTTCTATTTCTCCTTCTTCAACTTTTGTTTCTTCTTCTTCTACAAACTTTACTTCCATAAAATCAGCGAATTCCTTATCAAAGTTTGTTTCACTAATTTTCTCTGAAGTAGTCATGAATGGATCAGAATCGTCAAGTAATGCATCCAATTCTTCTTCAGTGACTTCATCGATTACATCAACGTTAAAACAAGTGTCATCACTGGAATATGGATATTGCATTGCTTTATCGATTAAAAAGGTAATTCTATCATCTCAAACTCCAAGATTGAGTTCTTTTCCTTTTACTTTGATGATCGCATCAGCGGTGTTTAGGAAAGGTCTTCCTAAAATAAGAGGTACTCTACTATCTTCCTCCATTTCTAAGATCACAAAATCCACAGGAAAAATGAATTTACCAACTTGGACAAGCATATTCTCAGCAATTCCAACAGGATATTGATAAGAATGATTTGCTAATCGAATACTCATCCTTGTAGGTTTCAAGGTATTGATGGAAAGTTTAGAATACAACGAATAGGGCATCAAATTGATACTTGCACCTAGATCGGCTAAAGCATCGCATGTGATGTTGTTTCCTAACGTGCACGGAATCAGAAAACTTCCAGGATCTCCTAGTTTCGGTGGAATTTTGTTTTGAACAATGGCTGAACATTCTTCATTCAGAAAGGTAGCGGATATTTGCTCCAACTTGTTCTTGTTATTAAGAAGTTCTTTCAAAAATTTCTAACCTCTTTGATTATTTCAACAAACTTCTTATAACGTTCTTCCATTTTTTCTTTCTTAAGGCTTTGAGGATATGGAATTTTTGGTGTATACGCCTTAACTGGTGGGATGGGTTTGGGTGGTGTTTTTTTGGTATTTTCCTTTTTTGCTTCTTCTTCCTCCTCACTATCATCATCGATGATCGTGGTATCATTTGGATTGGGTGGTGGATCATAAGAAAGACCACTTCTTGTGAATACAGCATTGATATGCTCATTTCGAGTCTGTGGTGGACGATAAGTTTTATCGTTCAATCCAGATGATGTCGGCTTAGGGTTGGTTTGGGTATTACTTGGCAACGAACCAGATGGTCGGGAAGAAATTTGATCAGAAAGTCTACCAAATTTGTTTTCAAGATCTTGAATCGATGCTTGATGATTTTTCTGACCTTGCTCAACTTTGGTTTTGAGATTGAAAAATTGGTTCTTGACGAACTCATTGGTTGACTTTTGAGCAGTTACGAATTCTCTCATCATTTTCTCAAAATCAGATTCTTCTGCTTTTTTGTCAGAGGTTTGTGTGGTTTGATTGTCTACTCGTGGTTGAGAATCACGGTTGTTATCCCTTTGTTGACGATCTTGCCAATTTACAGAATTTCGTCCGTAATAATTTCCACGACAACCGCCTCCACGGTATCCTCCTTGGACATAATTGGCTTCTCCTTCTTTGGGTTGGTCCATTGGTTGGTCGTCACATTCTGATGATGGGTGATTACCTCCACAGTTGTTACAACCGTCTCGCATTTCTTTCATTTCTCCTTTAAGATCTTTATATTGCGAATCAATTTTTGAAGTTAATGTTTCCATTTTCTCCATTAGTTTAGAGGTATCGTAACTTTCAGCAAAAGCAACGGTTTTTCGTAAGGGTTTGGTTTTGGCATCTTTTGACCAGTCGAGTTTGAGAAGAACTCGGTCTTCTAGCAATTGGTATGCCTGGTTTGGAGTCTTATAAAGGAAAATTCCTCCAGCATCAAGAATTCCTTGAGATGCTTCATCTAGTCCATGGTAGAAGATTTGGATAATGGTTCCTCGTCCTAAACCATGTCCATGACAACTACGAAGCAAATCTTTCATACGTAGCCAGGCTTCGACGAGCGATTCGCTAGGGTTTTGTGTGAAAGCACGAATTTCTCCCATGAGTCGATCAAACATGGCAGGTGGAAAGAATCGGCTTACAAAAGCTTGCCTCATCTCCTCCCAAGTATTGATAGTTCCTGGGGTTAATTCATTATACCACACTTTTGCGTCTCCAGCAAGTGATGATGGAAAAAGTTTGAGTTTAATGGCATCCACATTGGTGTCGCCATATCGGAACATGCCACAAATTTCGATGAATTCGGCAATGTGCTTGTGAGGATCAGCCCTCGAACGGCCATCAAATTGACGGTCTTTAATCATAGAAAGATGGTGACCTTTCATGGTGAAATTGTCACCTAGGTTGACAGTAACAATAGCAGCTCCAGGAGTGGGTGCTACGGTTCGGTTGGCTTCCCACATGGGTCTATCGTCAGCCATGGGAAAAGGTTGCTCGGTGAATGGGTTATAAACGACTTTAGATTCACAAAGATTTTCAAACGGTGGGTTTCGTACTCTTGGTATACGGTTGGCTAATGGAACAAATGGTTTTCTTTTCTTTCTTTGTCTTCGGACTAAACGTTCGGGATCTGAAAAAGGTGAAATTGGTTCTATTCCAGTTGATCGAGTGTTCATACAATTCCCAAGAGAATCGAGGCAATGTTTAAACACACGATTAAAAAATAGAAACAGTTTGAAAAATCAGGTTTGGTGATCCGCTCGGATGGATGAAATACCGATCGGATACTTGTCTCGGTAAAATTGATTTTGGTGAAAACCGATCGGATAGAAGTTACTACCGATCGGATAGAGCTCTCGGTAAAATTAAAAATTGGACAACCGATCGGATGGATGAAATACCGATCGGATGATCATCTCAGAAAACTTTTTTTTTTTATTAAAACGAACTATGAACTTCTAAAACCTACAGAAACACGATCAAAATCCCCGGCAGCGGCGCCAAAAACTTGATGTGTCATGAGTGAGTACAAGTTTTAAATTTATAAAGGTCGAATTACCGAATCTAGAAACAACACATACGAGCAAGTGAACTCGTCCGTTATAGCAAGATTGTGATGGTAAGTCGGGATCGTTCGCAGGGATTTGTGTAGTGAATCGAATTGTAAGCTACTAGAAGTAAATTCCTTAACAAGTAATAAAAAAATAGATTAATTCAAATGATTAAAAACTAAACTTGCTTAGACTAGCATACTACTCATTGATAAGCATGATTGTGATAACTTTGGACAACATGTTGGTTATGATAATTAGTTTGGTGAACTAATCTATTGTTTCTACAAATTAAACCTTCGTCAAGATTTTAGTTCATAAAAACAAGCATTACGTTTAACCACTCAATTCAAGATTAATTCAAGGTTCATAAGTTGGTGTACCTTAAACACAAAAATAATCTTTTGCTTAATCAAATAGCTTAGGAAATGGTCAATACAAAAGGTAACCAATCATAGGCAAAAGGTCACAATTGAGAGTAAACTATTAATCTTTCGACCCTTGAAATGGTTTACCATCAATCCTATTTTTGATAGACAAAAGCATTCTCATTACAACCACAATTAAATTTCTTTGTTTAATCAAGAATAATGGGTAAAAAACAATCATTCATAGACAAATGATTATAACTAGTTAAATAACAATAGTTCTTTCGACCCTTAAAATTATTAGCAACTAGTTAAACTTGATTTCAACAAATGTCACTGCAAAACTTAATCACGATTGGATCTTAGAATCAACTTGAAATTGAATTAAAACATGTCATCACAATCATACGTATATCAATTGGTAATACACATCATCTAAGCAAGTGCACAAAGGCACTAGCCACTCATAGCAAACATGAACATAATCTCATAACTTTGAACATTTGAAACCATAGTTGAAAGTCTTACAATGATTGAAATAAGATTACAAATGATGAGATGATGATAACCAAAAGGTTGGTGATGATTCCTTGATGTTACGACCTCCAAATGATGACTTCTTGGACCTCTAAAGTTTCCTGGACTTCTAAGGACGGATTTTGAGAGTATTTTTATGAGTGGTTGCTTCTTTTTTGTGTTTTCTTGAGATTCTTTTCTAAATACTCATCAAATGGTCCAATTAATACTCCAACCAAGGGTCTAAGTTCATAAATGCTTCTCTTGTCCTCCAAGTAGTATTGAGTAGACTAGAATTATGAGTGGAAGGACCTAGAACCGGATATATGAAAAGACAAAACTTAATGATGAAGTTTTGGTAAATCAACAAGCTTCCAACCGATCGGTAATATGTCCAACCGATCAGTTGGTCTTCGATACTACCTCCATCCGAATCGGTTGCGGGCGGCGACCGATCGGATGGATTACTGCTGCTTGGACTTTTCTTGGACTTTTATCGTCTTGGCTTGATTTTTCCTTTTTGGGTCTTTGGTTCTTCATCCAAACTTGATCTTTTCAACATCTTTGAAGCTAATTGACATGAATACTTAGACCTTCATTCTTTGAAATGCCTTTTTGATTGGGTCTTTGTATAAGAATCTTCGCACTTTCATAAATATTTCCTTCTTTCTCCTTTTTCTCATCTTTTTCTTCCTTTTTCCTGTTTTTGGCCACATATGCTTTGCAAACACACTTTGGTACGATTTAGTAACAAAAGCATATAAATATAACCAAATAACATACATAAAAACACGAATAACGCTACTAAAACATGCACAATTTGAGCGTTATCACTGATCCAAAACAAATTTGTCAGAGGCAAGATAGACAACACATTGTTTATCTACAAGACAAATAATGATGTCATACTAGTACAAGTGTATGTTGATGACATCATCTTTGGCTCAACAAGTTTTAAACTTTGCAAACAATTTGAAAAACTAATGGCAAAGAAATTTGAAATGAGCATGATGGGAGAACTGACTTACTTCCTTGGTCTGCAAATCAAGCAGACTGATAAAGGAACCTCTATCAGTTAAGAAAAGTATGTCAGAAGCCTACTGAAGAAGTATGAGCTCAGTGACTGTGCCTCAGTCAAGACTCCCATGGTACCCCCAAACAACCTTGGTCTTGATCTCACTGGAAAACCAGTAAATCAAACTCTTTTTAGAGGAATGATAGGATCACTGATGTATCTACTTGCATCAAGGCCTGATATCCAATTCTCAGTCTGTTTGTGTGCCAGATATCAGTCTGACCCAAGAGAATCTCATATCACTGCTGTGAAAAGGATATTCAGGTACCTGAAAGGTACTCCAAACCTTGGATTATACTATCCAAAATGTTCAGGCCTTGATCTTAAAGGATACTCAGACTCTTACTATGCTGGATGCAACATAGACAGAAAAAGCACCTCAGGCTCCTGCCAAATTCTTGGTGGAAAACTAGTCTGTTGGAGTGCTAAGAAGCAACAATCAGTTGCCATGTCCTCAGCTGAAGCTGAATATGTTGCAGTAGCAAGTTGTTGTGCAAATGTACTCTGGATGAAAAGTCAACTCAGTGACTATGGAATTCAGTACAAGATGGTTCCCATCTTTTGTGATAACACAAGTGCAATTGCCATCTCAAACAACCCTGTTCTTCATCAGAGAACAAAACACATTGATATAAGATATCATTTCATCAGGGACCATGTCATGAATGGTGACATAGAATTACACTTCATTCCTACTGAATATCAGCTAGCTGATATATTCACCAAGCCATTAGATGAACCAACTTTCACTAGACTGAAAGCTGAACTTGGAATGTTGGACATTGAGAATCAGTCCACTGATTGATTCCATCCAAATAAGTGTAAATTCTGAAAACCCAGGTCCCTGACTCAATGTGTACTTCAGTGAAAAGAATCACTGAAACCTCAGGAACTAAACCCAAGTTCCTGAAATATTGGACTTCAGGAACTAAACCCAAGTTCCTGAACCCTTGAACCTCAGGAATTAAACCCAATTTCCTGAACACTAGAACCATCAGTGACTAAACCCAAGTCCTGACAAACATGTTCACTGAATGAAAAGTCATTCAGGGCCCTCAAGAGACATTAAATACTAACTTAAATGCTCAAAGTATCTAGTTAGTAAATGTCCGAGGTTGGTAACTGAATTCTTATTTAATATAAGAATATTTGTTCTTTTGCCTTTCTGGCTTCCACCTCTGGGCCCCCACATTCCCACTTGGCATTAAATACCTCTCCAATCACATTACAGATATGTGATGACTCAACTCTGCAAATTACACTTTTGCAGAACTGCTCAACTGTTCACCTCGACTGTTGCGCCAAACCAGGGAAAGTGGAGTGGTGGCATTAAATGCGGATCCAAAACATTTTATTCAAAACGGTTTTCAAACATTATTTTTGAATAAATAAAATCCGCTTAATACCCAAATTACCCTCCACTTCACTTCCCTATAAATACCCCCATACAAAAAAAAAACACACACACGTTTTTTTTTAGAAATCTTAAGCAAAATTTTGCCATTTTCTTTCAAAAAAACTAAATCTTGTGTGTGTTTTCTTAGCCTTTAGAAACCCAGAATCATTTGTTAACCCAGACCTACCAACACAAATGGCTTCTTCTAAAGCTATCAAATACGCCCCTAATGTGGAATTCACATTGGAGGGTGTAGACCTCACCAAGAACAATGTGGTAGGAAACTTTGCCTATCCTCAAAAGTTCTATGCGTACAAGAATGTAGTGAAGTATCTTCAAAACTGCTTTCTTGCTACGGCATTCACCAAGACCCCCTCAGTCATCTACCATGACTATTTGAGGGAATTCTGGTGTACTTCAGTGGCAACCAGCCCTGAGGACACCAAAGAATCCATCATCACATTCACAGTGATGAATGGGAGAAGGACCCTCTCCCTGGATTACAAAACCTTCATCAAGGCCACTGGTCTTGATTTCGCTGAGGCCTATGTTAAAGCAGAATTGCTTTTTCTAGGACCTCATGACCCTAAGCGTCCTGAAATGGCCGCAGGAGCCTTATTGGAGAAGGCTCCAATAGTTAAAACCTGGTTCCACCCTATCTGGAGGATCCTGATGACCTTCATCATTCAGGTCCTTGGAGGGAATAAATCCTCCACGGAGCAGTTGAACTCATCACAACAATTGATGTTGTTCAGTCTCCTGGAGGGTAGAAAAATAGATATCGGAGGAATAATCTTCCGTGACCTTGTTGCCAAGCTCTCAGGGAAATCTAGGCAAAGACTTATGTCTTATCCTAGGTTTATTTCCTGCGTGCTTCAGGACCTATTAGGCCCTGAATATGTTAGGTCGGACGTTGAAGGTACAAAACCTGACGTCCTACATAAGACCAACTATACGAGTGGCATTTCTGAGGTACAACCCATTGCCCTGACCAACTACATGCTGGTGGTTAATCAGGGGGAGAACGCTGTTTCTCCAGTACCTTCACCTACAAAGAAGGTGAAGAAGACAAAGAAGGGTCAGTCCAGTAAGGTGGTTAGACCCAAACCACTCGTCACTGAGACTGATGCCTCAAACAACCCTAAACAAGGGTTAAATTTGGTCGAGACCTCTGAGACACCCGTCACTGAGACCCTCTTGACCCAAAAAACAAACGCCAACGGAGGGCACTGAGAAATCATCCTCAGTGTCCTCGGGCAAACCCTTTCCTCATGATTCCACTGACAAAAACAAGTCATTGGAGTCAGGAACCTCCACCTATTCACATCCCGATGAAGGCACTGACAAATCACAATCAGGGCCTGAGGGAGAAAAGGGTCCTGAATCCTCGGTTGAGCAGCACTACTCAACTAGGAAGGGGACCCACACCCAATCACATCCCGCTATCGTCCCTGAGAAATCACACTCAGGGTCTCAGGGAGTCAAGGACCCTGAATCCCCAAAAGGGCAGAACAACCCTGATGGGAAGGGGGTCCATCAATCATCACAAACAGTGCCTCATGATAGTTCTGAAAAACACCCATCAGGACTTGAAGGCGCTAAGGGGGACAAAGACTCAGAGGGATATAAACCACCCGCTGATACGGAACCCATAACCTCCTCAGGCGGATCCATTCTCTTGGGAACTGACCCCAAACACCAGGGTGAGAAATCAGTTATTATGGTTAGCCAGGCTGAGCAAACTCACTCAGTTTTTATGGCAGGGTCAGGACCTGACCAAAACCAAGGCAAGTCTTCTTATGAAGAAGAGCCGGGTAACTTTTTGGAGATTGAGTCTATGGTGGATATTCAGGCTCTTCTTGATTCTGAAGATGATCTCAAGGAAGAGAGTGAGGAGCAAGTTTTTGAGGCAAGTGATGACATGGAGACTGATGCCCAACCTACAGAACAATCGCATTAGTCTTCTCCTCATGGTGAAGAATCTGAATCTCAGGCTGATCATTCTTCAGATTCTGACTCATCCTGCCCTCCTGAACTCAAGAAGTATGACAACATTCTTCCTCTTACTGAAAGGCAATTGGTCAGGTTCCTACAAAAGGCCAACAATGCTCTCTTTACTGGGCTAACTGAAGAATTGTTTGATTAACACACTGAAGCTGCTGTTCATTATGTCGATCTAAAGGAATCAGTTGAATCCTATCATGATGATGTTAATGAGCACAAGTCATCTATCTCCTTCTCCCTGAAGAATCTTGATCATAATCTTAAGTTGTTCAACGAGTCTCTCACCGACATACAAAAGAGCGTTGAAACTATTTAAGAGTCAGTGAAAGATGACCCTGAGCTTAACAGGAAAATTCTTCAGGCTCATGAGACCTACCAGCAACAATCTACTCAGTTGGCTGAGCTGGTAAACATGCTGAGATCCTCCAATCTTCAGGGACTCAGCTCTATTGTGGACTCCATCAAGTCTTCCCTGGGTCGTATGGAGTCACACTTGGCATTTTGGGCTACATCTTCCTCTTCCTTGGCTTGGAACCTTGGGCCAAGGATGACAGCAATAGAGGCTTCTCAGGCTTCTCTTGAGGCTAAGGTCTCAACTCTTCAGAAGGACACCTCAGACATCAAATCAATGATGAATGAGATCTATCAGGCCTTCAAAGGTCAGGCTCCCTCAACTTCAGTGAGCGCACCAACTTTTGCTCTCACCGAGGGTCAAGCAACAGTTGAGGGGGAGAGGGTCACTAAAGAAGAACAACCTGAACAACCTCCTTCTCACACTGAGGGGGAGGTTCCTGAGACAAACCCATCTTCATCCCACCAAGACAAAGGCAAAGGCATTCTAACAACCACTGAGCCTGAGTCTACAATCTTGGTGCCTGCTTCCTCTGAAAGAAGGCAAGACCCTGATGAGCCAGTCAGGGTCCCTTATGAGGTAAATGGAAAAATACAACTTCTCACAAATGAGGAAATTCAGGCTCATATGGAGAAAGAGGAGGCAATGAAGAAGGCAGCTGAAGAAGAAAGGGCGAACAAGCTTGCTCTCATTCAGGTTGCCAGAGAAGAGGCTGAGAAGATTGGGATTGAGCCTAAAGACCTTGCAAAAAGGGAAGGTGGTAAGAGCTTTGTGAAAGCTCAGGATGCTGAGATATCTGCTCTCAGGCAGAAAAGGGAGGAAAGAATGAAAAGGGCTGAAGAGATTAGGCAGAACAGGATTGAGAGATATCAGTGGGTCATGACAAGCAGGTTGAAACCAGAACCAATCACTGATGTCAAGATTCATCGAAACACCAATTACTATCTACAGAAGTGCTGACAAGAGAAACTTTGAGGTTCATAACCCCTTCAGATTCGCTGACTTCGGGATCACTGAATTGGATGAGTTGGGTCCAATAATAGCGAAAAAATCAAATGTTGTGGTCCCTGGTCTGTTGAAGTCCCTGAGTCTGAGGTATGAAAGATTGGCAGCAACACCTCAGGAACTTGGTATTCCATCTCTTCTTCCTGCTTCAGCAGAACAACCTGCTCCCTCTCAGTCTTCCTCAAGAAAGAGAAAGAAGATTGAAGCTGAGCCTGAGATTAAGGTCCCTGGTCTGGATTGCAACAGAGCCCTCCCAGAAGGAGTTCCATTCAAGAACAACTTGGTCATCGAACAACCTGAAAGAGGTTTGTTCTTCACTGATGAGTTTGGAGACCCAGCCTTCCAAAGATGGAGTGATATTGACCAATCAGGAATCAAGGCAATGCTGGGTTTCCTCATGATGGCCTCACCAATCAAGACTCCTGAGAATGTGAGGTTCTGCCAAGACCTGAGAACAAAGATTTAAGAGCATCCTGACCAGCATGAGCTAGAGTCCAAGAAGCCAAAGCTTGAAGCCCTAGGTTATAAGATCGACTGAATGAATCTGCCAACACCACCACTATACTTGTACTATGTATAGTTTTGTTAGGACTTGTAATAATATTAATAAGATGATGTTTTTGTTATTTCAGTGTCCTTATTTACTTTCTAGTACATTCAGTATGAGCAGAAGTCATTAGCTCACTCATAACTGATCAAAAACACTTAAGCATAATTTATATCCAAATAGGGGGAGATTGTTGGGTCCTTCAGTACCCAAGAGTCGTTAAAACAAGATTTGAATACAAATTAAGCTAAGTGTAAATTAAACCGAAAACATTCCAAGTCACTGAGTGAACAGTCACTCAGTGAGTTACCTTCAAGATGCTCAGGACGAGTCTAAGAAGAAAGATTCACCACACAGTGAGGCGGGTACTCACTGAAGTGTTACTTGAGACGAAGAAGAAGGTAATGGATCAGTGAGATTTAGACAAGAGCTCACTGAATCCAGTCTCCTCAACAACAACAACTGAAGACTGAAGACAAATGCCTGAAGAACCTAAAGCCTGAATAAAAGGTGGGAAAAGAGGGAAGGTTTTAAGAAGATAAGAACAAGTCTTATCGGGGTCAGACAAACCATCCCTCAAGTGGCCAAAAGTCTAAGAAGTGTAAGGTCAGACACTCGAAGACTTATTGGCGCAATCCTATTGGTTCTTGGAAATGACAACTACTGTTGTAGTTGTCAGACACGCTTCCTATTTGTTTATCTAGTTTTAATCTTCAGTACTCTTGATCTGTTTGTCTATAATTAGCAAACAGATAGAGAAAAGTGGGTAAGGTATTCTTGTGCAATTAAAGCTTAGACTTTCACAAATACCCCTTTTCTTCTACAAAGAGTAACGTATCCTTGAGATAGCTCAGTGGGTCGAATTGTTACCACTTAAGCATAGCTTGAGTTTAGATAGGAGACACGATACCTTGTCTATTCAATCCCAAGTGTTTGTTCCGCAAAACACTTGGGTAATAGATTCTTTGATTCATTTCTAATAAGAATTTAAACGTTGAAAATACTGTGTGTTTTTATATTAACGTTTCATTAACTGTTAGAATTAATCATTACATTGTATTAGTCATAAACACAAATAGATTAACTTTCTAGTTAACTCTAAGCGTGTTAAGGGAACAACAGTTTTATCAAAGACATTCAGGATTCCTGATTCACCGTCAAACCTTTCTAGCAACCAATACCCTAAACGACTTGGCATTATATTTATTTCAAACTCCAACAACGATGAAAAACCCAAACTTGAAACTGCCTGTTTTTGGTCCTCTGTTATTTTCTGAATAGTCTCATATAATGGACCAGGAAATTTTTTTACATTAACCGTTGGAATTTTTTTTTGCTTAGGTTGGAGAAGATTTAGTCCAAGTTTAAGGTCTTCAGAGAGAACATGTTTAGATGAACCTGAAGGTTTGGAAGTAGTAGTAGCGGTTGCAGGTTTTTTTGTTTTTGAGTAACCGGTTTGTCAGCTTTTGATGAACCACCAGTTCTTTTACTAGTAAATGCATCATCAACAAAGTCATCATCACTTGGTGAATATGCTTTTAAAGTAATCGGTTTCTTTGCTTTTTTTTGTTTTTTTTTAGCGTCTTTACCTATCCAATAAAACAATTGATGTAACTGTAAACACTTTTGTCATCTTAAAACTGAAAACAGCTGATATCCTATATAAGCTGGTGTTTGTTTCAGCTTATATAACCGGCTTGTGGCTTATAAACCGAAAATTTTCAAAATAAGCCATAACGCCAGCTATACAAACTGAAACAAACACCAACTGATGAACATACTTTCAATGGAAAGAAAAACATGGTTTCTAATATATCCGCAACCTACTAACTTATTCTAATATATCAATCAATATCTGATAAACATACTTTCAATGCAAAATAACTATAAACACTTTTTTCGTCTAAAAACTTAAAACAGCTGATATCCTATATAAGGTGGTGTTTGTTTCATCTTATATAGCCGGCTTGTGGCTTATAAACCAAAGATTTTCAAAATAAGCCACAACGCCAGCTATACAAGCTGAAACAAATACCAACTGATGAACATACTTTCAATGGAAAGAAAAACATGGTTTCTAATATATCCGCAACCTACTAACTTATTCTAATATATCAATCAATATCTGATAAACATACTTTCAATGCAAAATAACTATAAACACTTTTTTCGTCTAAAAACTTAAAACAGCTGATATCCTATATAAGGTGGTGTTTGTTTCATCTTATATAGCCGGCTTGTGGCTTATAAACCGAAGATTTTCAAAATAAGCCACAACGCCAGCTATACAAGCCACAATGCCAGCTATATAACTGATGAACATAATTTCAATGCAAAACATGAAAATCAACTTAGAGTACCTAACAACTTATTCTAATATGTCCGCAACCTACTAATTTATTCTAATACATCAAGCAATAACTGATGAACCTACTTACAATTCAAAATAACTATAATCGGCAATAATCGGCCAAACAATAACTGATGAATCAAACAAAAATCAGCAGTAACTGACGAACATACTTTCAATGGCAAAAACTGAAACATAACTGATGAACAAAACAAAATCACGGTTTTATACCTTTAAAAGCTGGTCGGTCTTCGAATTGTTTTAATCTCTTTTCTGCTTCCATTTGACTTTCATTTGACACTTCCACACTGCTTCCAGATTCTTAAAAAAATTATAAAAAAAAATTAAAATCATATTATACAAAAATAAAGTAAAAAATAAACTGATAAAAAAATCATAATTCTTACGCATTTTATTTTGTTGTTGTACTGTCAAATCTTCCATTTGTTCATCATTTTCATTTGTTTGTTTATTCTTGATGAGTCTATTACTTCGTCTAGATTCTAAAAAATACGCATGCACAAAGTAAAATTAAAACAAAATTAAAATAAATTAAAACAAAATTAAAACATAAATGATAAACTTACCAGCTTGATTCATCTTTTCGAGTATAAATTTTTGTGTTTTAATCGATGATAGATGATCGGAAATAGAAACCCTAAAATTTTTCCCAAATTTTGTTCGCCTTTTAGAGAGAGAATCGAGTTGGGTGAGTGAAATAAATGTGAGAAACGTTTGGAGGGAAGAGAGAAAAGGGTTTTTGTTTGTAAAATTACTCTTCTATCCTTGTTATACACATTGAGCGTGTTTTTTTTCCCCCATTTAAATAGCAACCGTGGGATTGTTTTTGGTCAAATATTTGACTGATCGGATGGCTACAAAATCTTTTTAGACTTTTTAATTTGCATCCCCTTTGTCGGGGATCACAACTTACTTCTGATCGATTGCCTTGCTTCATTCTTTTGCCTATTTTATTGTATTTATAAGGTAACGCTTCAACTTTAGTCTTCTAATTTACTAATTATATAATTGCTTACTAGCTTAGTTAACTATTGATTTTTGGTTGGGATAAATGTGTTTTTTTTTTTTTTTTTTTTTTTTTTTTTTTTTTTTATTTTATTTAATATGACTCCGACGGGAATCGAACCCTCAACCTCCACATGACCTCCGCACTAGCTCCCCCCTATTTCACCAACTGAGCTAGGCATCATTGGTTGGGATAAATGTTTACTAGTTTATGATTACTTACAGTTGTTTTTCTAAGGGTGAGTTTGATTAGTTAATGATTATGTCAAAGTATGATGATGGCTTTAATGTTGCAATATAAAAGTAGTATTTGTTTAAAGTAGTTGTTAAAGTCCTACTTAGAGTCCTTAATGTTATAGAAACCGCATTTGTATACTATAAACTTTTTATTGCAAAACCCTAATAGCTAATATTATGTTTTTCTGTTTTATAGGATGATACAAATTGAGCAAGTGTTTAACTGGGTTATACCTTACATACACGACATAGATGATCGTAACTCTATTTCTTTAGTTTGCCGTACATTGTATAAACTCGATGGTATTACCACTACAAAAAAACATGCACTTAGGGACGAAAATCTCGTCCCAAATTTACATAAGGCGTCGTCCCTAGGGCTGTCATTCGTGTTGACCCGGCCGGGTTCGGGTCAACTCGGGTCGGGTCAACTCGGGTCAAGCCTCCTAAAAACATACCCAAACCCAACCCTGTTTAGAACTCGGGTCAACTCGGGTCGGGTCAATTCGGGTTCGGGTCAACTCGGGTCGGGTCAATCGGGTCGGGTCAACTCGGATTTGGGGTCAACCCGAGTTTTTTGCATTGTAAAATGTTAGTTTTGTCGGGTCAACTCGGGTTCGGGTCGGGTCAAGGCTAAAAAAACATACCCGAACCCGACCTTGTTTAGAAGTCGGGTCAATTCGGGTTGACCCGATTGACCCGAATATGATTTTTGACCCGAGTTGACCCGACCCGAGTTAACCCGAACCCGGTCGGGTCGGGTTCGAGTCGGGTTTTATGACACCCCTAGTCGTCCCAAATCTGTAGTCTCCTTTTGGTTGTCACAAAAAAATTTGAGACGATACAACCTTTACAAATTTGGGACGACACAACGCGGGGCCCACAAATTTGAGTATTAAATTTAACATGTTAAATATACTCTTGGGTATATTAAAATAAATAAAAATAAGCAATAGAATTTTAGTTCACCAAACTGCTTTCATAGCTAAAATAAATAAAATATCTAACTATCTTATAATGCACAAATGCCTACTATTAATAAAAATACTTAAAATTAAGTAATACAAGTTATAAAGCTAAAAGTACAAGTAATTAAAACACATTTTCTAACATTTACAAGTTCTTAAGCTCAAAGTACAACTAATTAAAATAGAAATACTAACATTAAATACAATAAATAAATCATTATGTACATTAAATACAATTAATTAACGGGTCAATAAATACAATTAATGCAGTTATTAAATAATTAAAACACCCCTTACATAAGAAATACAAATTATCAAGCATATTGTACAACCAACTTAAACACAATTCTTGCATTAAATGTCACTAATACAAATAATAAAGTACATGATACAAATATTCAAGCCCGAACGGGCACGGGCCAAACGGGCTCGAGCCCGAACGGGCATGGGCCAAACGGGCTCGAGCCCGAACGGACACGAGCCAACGGGCTCAAGCCCGAACGTATTGTAAAAAAAAACATAATAAACTAAAATACATGATTCACCGAAAAATTTTATTTCAGAGTATCCGCCGCCGCAACGCGCGGGTACCCTGCTAGTTAATTTATTAAACATCAACAAAAGCAGTGTTATTATTAACATCGACAAAATCAGTTTTGAAAGAGAAAATATATACACAAACTCTTGACCTTAAAGAAATTTTGGTTTACCGGGTTTGGCTAAACTCGAACAAAAATTAAATTTTTTTAAAGTTGGCAACAAAAACAAAATATATATATATATATATATATATATATATATATATATATATATATATATATATATATATATATATAGGGGGCCTTTATTTTCAGAACCCTCTTAAGTGCGGGAACTGCGAGAACCCACTTATGTACTACTAATAATACACAATGTACATCATTTAATGCTCCATAGCATTTTGTTATTTTTATTTAATTCAAAAGGGTAAAATAGTAAAAGACATTTTCATATTATTTTTGTTTTTTATAATTTCCGTTTTTTATAAATTTTAAAATTCGGATTTTTTTTTTTTTTTTTTTTTTTTTTTTTTTTTTTTTTTTTTTCTTTTCAAATAGCCAAGGTGCATATATGTTTTCAATTAGCTAAAGTGCATACATGTTTTTTCTCCAAATAGTCAATGTGCATACATGTTTTTTTTTCCAAATAGTCAAGGTGCATACATGTTTTTTCTCCAAATAGTCAAGGTGCATACATGTTATAAACCTCTAAATTTATAACAAACTAAAACATAAATAATATACACCAAATTTGATATACAATGAAATACAATTAAAATAAGAATGTATCTTGTTAAATATATAGATGTGCACGTCATTAAAAAACATTTGTGCACTCTTCCAGGAACATATATGCACGCTTCACTTTCTCATCAATTTTGTAAGAACATATGAGCACCCTTCCAAAAACATATATGCACGTTGCGCTTTCTCGTCAAATTCATTAGAACATATGTGCACGGTTTCCAAAACATATGTGCACGCTGCAAATTTATTGTAAAGCACATGGTCTTCCTTTAACTGCATATCGAAAGGAACATACATGATTAGTATAGTTATGACAACTAATTTATTAAGCATAACAGGTAGATAACACATATGCTCCAATAACACAACCATTCATCAATCATACATACTAGAAATATCACATGAATCTAATAGTACCAACTGGTGTTACTATCACAATCTGATTAATTGATGTTATAGAGCACAAGCCACGTAGGTAACCATCATAACAACAAATCTAATTAACACATACCGAATTCGTACCCAGTAATTTTAAAGACCCACATATCTTTTCATTCCAATTCTAATAACAAAAAGTCCCACATATCTTTTCATTCCAATTAGTACCAACTGGTGTTACTATCACAATCTGATTAGTATAGTTATGCCACATCCTTTAAATCCAACATTAACAATCCATAATTTTAAAGACCCACATATCTTTTCATTCCAATTCTAATAACAAAAAGTCGCTTAGGTTTTTCACATAACCCAATCTAATTAACACATACCGAATTCGTACCCAGTGGGTGAAGAGGTCTTCGTGGTTCTTCAGTCGTAGGAGATCTTCTTGGATCTACCATAGTTTTTTTCTTTGTGTGTGGTTCCTGTGAATGATTTTATTGATCTACAATTATTTTTATGGAAGAACAAAGAAAAAGACTAATGGAAAATCGAATTAGGGTTCATATGGTTGTGTTTAGTCGCCGGTTAGTTCATCCATGGAGGAGGTCATTGTGGATCTACAATTTTTTTTTTTTTTTGTTGCTGGAGATTTGTGGTGGCTGAGAAATATGAAGTAGGGTTAGAGAAACACATACGTGAGAGAGAAAAATATAAACCGAATAAATCCTAAAAATGTGGAACAGCTTTTGGAAATTAATAATTTTTTAATTCCAATAATGCCCTTTTACATTTACAATTAATTGCTTACTCTTTTGCTTAATTACATTAATTGCACAATTCATTATAGTCATTGATCAAATAATCTAACGGTCAAAGTGAGTTCTCGCAGTTCCCGCACTTAACAGGGTTCTGAAAATAAAGTTACACTATATATATATATATATATATATATATATATATATATATAGGGTAAAGTTAAAATAAAAAGACAAATATCCGTACACTACGTAAAAAGATTTTTTTTTTTTCAAAAAAGTTCGCGAAAAAATCCACAAAAATTCTACAAGATCGGGAATGTTGGTGCATGAAACTTTTGTGAAAGAAGTTTTTCTAATTTTGAGTTTTTATACGTTTTTTTTAATGCACAAAAAACGAATTTTGATGCGCAAAAAATTTTTTATGCACAAAATATTCAACTTGTTTTAGTTAGATGCGCAATGTTATTTTGATTAAAAAAGTCAAAAAAAACGAATTTTTGATGCACAAAAAAGCGATTTAATGCACAAACGTATTTTTTCATAAATTTTTTTCGGAAAAAATATCAACTTTTAGAAAAACTTCCTTCACAACTTTTTCATGCACCAACATACCTGATCTTGTGGAATTTTTTTGGAATTTTTCGAGAAAATTTTTGAAAAAAAAAATCTTTTTACGTAATGTACGGATATTTGTCTTTTTATTTGATCTTTATCCTATATATATATATATATATATATATATATATATATATATATATATATATATATATATATATATATATAATTAACAGAAAATGTTTTACTCGAATAAAAACGCGGATCAAATTTGAAACCCAAATAAAGGTATAATTTCCACTACAATAATAAACTTTCTAGTTAATTCGTAACCCATTTAACACCAATAAAGTTTTCAACAGTATTAGTCCAACTCATAAACTTGGTTCGGTCGGCTCATGTTGTATTTTTTACACCCTAGACAAGATTGGAACATCTTTGTATTTTTTACACCCAAACAAAAGTTGGAATTGCCTAGAAATTTCACTGCCATTAAGACTCGTTTCTTTTTATAACTATAATTTTTTTTGTTCTCGTTGTTTGATTAAAGATCTTTTCGTATAAAATTAGGCAAGGGCCGGCTCACTAGCCCAGTTTTGAGTCACAGGTGCGGGCCTGCTCACTGGGCCTCAACAAGGGCACAAGATTGTCCAAAAGCCTGTGTACATAAGTATTAAGGCCTTTTAATAAAACCCAATAAGGGTATCTTTTACGCAAGATTATTTAGTTTCCAAATTACCAAATTTCTAGTCTATGGGTATGTTTGGCAAAATTAGCTGTCAGCAGTATGCTGTAAGTTGTAAACTGTAAGCTGTAAGCTGCAAAGCTGTTAACATGAGATACAAGCTGTATCTTTTTTACAATAAAAGTGTTTGGTAGGTTAGCTGTTAAATGTAAATATAAGATGTAAAATGACATATTTATAATTGTAAATAAATGTTTAGAGGGTATATCAGTAATTTAAAGTTTTAACAGCTCCAAGATGTGTAAAAAGCTTCATGAATCAGCTTTTCATTTAAGAGCTATTTGTTTGAAATAAAAGCTTGAAGTTAATGCATCTAAACGGAGCTATTTATTTTAGAAAATATTATTTTTTAACAAAAAGCTACAGCTCCCCCAAATAGCCTCTACCAAACAGACCCTATATATACAAAGTCCAACATATATAACAAAAAATATTAGCATCATACAATAATACTTCTGGTCGATTGCCTTGCTTCATTCTTTTGCCTATTATAAGGTAACACCGCAACTTTGGTGTTCTAATTTACTAATTGCTCACTAGTTAACTTTTGATTTTTGGTTGGGGTAAATGTTTATTAGTTTATGATTAGTTACAGTTGTTTTTCTAAGGGTGAGTTTGATTAATTAATGATTATGTCAAAGTATGATGATGACTTCTTTTTTTTTTTTTTTTTTTTTCTGTTTTATAGGATGATAAATTTTGAGCAAGTCTTTAACTGCGTTATACCTTACATACACGACGTAGATGATCATAACTCTATATCTTTAGTTTGCCGCACATTGTATAAACTTGACGGTATTACACGTAAGCATGTAACTGTCTACGTGCATATTACTCTCCAGACCCGTATCGTTTAAGTCAAAGATTCCCTTTTATCGAGTCGTTGTCACTCAAGGGATTTCCACTTGAATTTCATAGGCGAGGTACATGTACCACTTGGGTCAAAGAAATAGCTGTTAAGTTTACGCGTTTGAAAGAACTTCAATTCCGTGGTCTGATTGTTACTTTCATAGATCTTGAGACATTGGCGAGAACACTTGGTAAAGATTTAAGGGTTCTCAAGATTAGCGAGTGTGATGGGTGTTGGGAGTATGGGTTAGTGCATGTTAGTAAGTATTGTAATCAATTGAGAACTTTGTGTTTGGATGGATGGGGTTTCAGTAATACTCACGAACAAGGGAAATGGTTACATGAATTGGCTTTGCATAACACGGTTTTAGAATCGTTACATTGTAAGTTCAAGTATGATAAATATGAAGTTGAAGATCTTAAACTTCTTGCAAGAAAATGTAGTAAATCTTTAGTATCTTTGAGGATTCAACCGTTCTCTTTAAGTCTTCTAGGAAATGCTTTTAGAGATGGTGTTAGGCTGGAGGATTTTTCTGTAGGTTTCTATGATCCTTATAGTGAAAGTGAGGACGACTATGTTGGTTTCAAACTTCCACCGAATATGCTTCGTTTTGGTACATATGATTTGCCTGTGACTTTATTAAAGTCTCTACTCCCGCATGGAAATCAGCCAAGGAAATTGAATCTTCAATATCAGAATCGATATCCTAGGCCAAATTGCGGGTGTTCCCTAATCAAGATTTGTCCTAATTTGGAAGTTCTATATACCAAGGATGGATGTGGAGACACGGGATTGCAAGTTATTGCTCAATCTTGCAAGAAATTGCGCAAACTTACCCATGATGGGTGGGTGACTCACACGGGACTGAATGCTCTGGCAGAAGGATGTACTAATTTGGAGTATTTAAAGGTTGGACTTACAAATATGTCAAATGAAGCTATGGAGTGTGTAGGAACTCATTTGAGGAATTTGCAGAAATTCAGTGTAATTTCAAACAAGACATATGATATACCGTCAGATAATGGGGTTCGAGCTATGTTAATGGGTTGCAGCAAACTTGAAAGGCTTCATATCAGCCTTTATTATGGAGGATTGACAGATGTGGGTTTGGGGTACATTGGGAAGTATGGTCGTAACTTGAAGCATCTCTCTCTAGACTGTATAGGAGAATCTGATGCAGGACTTTTTGAGTTATCAATAGGGTGCCCAAAATTAAGAAAACTAAGAATGAAGGATTGTCCCTTTAGCGAGCAAGCAGTTGCTACTTTTATGCATAATAATCATTCGCTAAGATTTATATGTGTTGAAGAAGGTCATGATACTGTTTTGCGATGCATTCGTCCAGATTTTAAGTTTTCCTATTTATGACTATATTGTTAAAAGAGTGTCTTTCTTTTTGAGTTTATGTTGTCTTAGAATATCGTGATTGTGAAATACTGACAAGTGCATGCTTTCTATCATCTATCTAGTACGAGTTAGATTCTTCTACCGGTTTTCAAATGAACCATATATGATTCAATAACCACCTTATAAGTATCATGATCTAGGGGTCTACCCAACTTTTCACTTGCCATATTGGTATTCATTAGGTTAATATATACTTGTAACAAAGTTGGATTTCATTTTGATACCGAAAAGGAACTGTGGCTGCCAAATGACTCAACCGAAACTGACCCATTTTGTCGCCTCTACATTTTATTTTAAATATTGTATAGTTACTAAAACATTACGGTTTGGATGGATGTTGTTCCATTATGTTTATTATATGCAGTTCACATCGTTCATGGTTACCTGGTCAAATTACTGTGCATGGTTCTTCGGATTGAAATCCTTTGCTCATATTCACGTTGATTGAAAAGCATTTACACCGAACTGAAAGCAGAAGATATCACAGGTCATAGTGATTGATTCATAGTTTGGAATGATTTGGTCGATCATCATGTGTTGGTTTATCTACTTTCTCTTTACTACATATCTAAAGCTTATGTGCATTGTTATATAAGCTTATCTGTTTGGATGTGTAAAGTCATGACATTGACTTCTAGAATCAGATATATTGTTCACGTTACTGTACTATTTTAAATTTGTCCGCAAAAAATGTGGCTATAATCACTTTTCTGTAGAACATCAAAATGCACGCATATATGCGCGTCTGGTACACTTTGGAGCCATTGGTTGCAATTCATGAATCCATCTTGTTGATAAAATTAATCAGATTTGTTGAACATAGTTTTTGCACGTGTTAGATTGAGCACTGTGTTCTGTTAGATCTCTATTGCGGCAAAATGCTTCTTTATGATAAAGAAAAGTACTTTAACCCAATCCACAATCTTATAGTCCAAGGCTAACAAACTTGAACTAACTAAAAGTTTCACTCATCGGCAACAATAATCTGTAACAACAAACTTGCAAAATAAACTTTTATTCGTAAATTTGTGACACAAGCATGAAATTAACAATTTCACAAAGATTATGTCAACCACTCTAACCGTCATACAACCTTGGAAGTTTACAACTATTTTTCAATCTTTTTACAAACCTTTAAATTCTTCTAACGTAGTAGAAAATGTCAAGGTCTCTATCGTGTTTTTTTTTTTTTTTTTTGGTAACCATGATTTCCGACCTTTTGGCCGACTAATCCACGGGGTTTGAACCCACCGCCACACAGAATCAAACCAGGTAAAGCCCTCCCTTTTCAGGAGGTTAGCGTGGCCACTTAAGGAGGTCTATATCGTGTTTGAACTTGAGGAAACACTAAGAAGCTTTTGCTGTCAAAAGTTCACGTACAACGGCATGTTTTTTTATTAATTGGGGTTTATCTAGTCTCAGAACGAGATAGGTGGGACTTAGCCAAAGCGAAGCACTCATTTTTACGCTTCTTGTACCTCATGAAGAAGTAGTCAAGATAGTCGAAATCAATTGGTGACATTTTTGCCTGTCATGTAATGAATCACGCCATTAAGATAAGGCTCACTACTTATTCAACATTATATATTTTTTGAAGTTGAATAGATAATTGAAGGTGAAATAAAATCTTGTATGCAACGGATAAATAATTATTCGACAGTCAATGTTCAGTTTGCATCCACTCTATAATTGCATTCTAAAAAAAAAAAAAAAAAAAAAAAAAAAAAAAAAAAAAAAAAAAAAAAAAGAGTAAAGTAACTCCCAATACCGTCTTCCACGGGTTATGGGTCCCAATACCGTCTTCCACGGTGTATGGGGGGAGGTTGAGACGTAGACAGTCTTACCCCTACCTAAGGTAGAGAGGCTGCTTCCGGTTCTACCAAGAGTAAAAAAAGACATCCGGCCTTGCAAGGGGTGAGGATCGAACCCTTGACCTCTGTCTCCAGAGGCAAGGTAGAGAGGCTGCATCCACTCTATAATTGCATTCTAAAAAATCAGTGTGTCTCGTTTGATAATGCTTGTCTGTCACGCGCCTTGTCAAGGATAATATTGTATTAGCTAGTAAGATAGTAAAGTTTGTTGGAGTGTATGCCAGAGCTAAGAACAATTGAGATGTAATGAAGATGTGGTTCTGATCTGACAAAGAAGGAACATGTGAAAGATATTGCTGTAACCAATGTTGCAAAAATCGTGAATCGGTAGCGTAGCGGTCGACCATCCTGCAGCGATTAATCGGTCAAGGCGGGATTAATCGGTGATTAATCGGATTGGCATTTTTTGCATGTTTTGGGTATTTCTGGAGACCAAACTAAAGATCGTAACTGATTCCAAGCCTACTATGTTTCCAAACCTCAATAAAATGCTCAAATTCTGATTATGAGGCTCATTGTGTGTTATAAGTGAAATAAACGATCCCCAAATTAAGTAGAATGCCTAAATTTTTTTTTTTAAAGCTGACTGATACGGCCGATTTCTGGCCGATACGGCCGATTTTTGGCATTTTTTTTGCTCAGACCGATTTTTTTGACCGATATGCAAAATTCTACAAGGTCGAAGGCCGATAAGCGATATATCGTCGATTAATCGGCTGATACGGCCGATTTTTGCAACATTGGCTGCAACTTTCCGATGATTATTAGCAAAAGAGAAGGGCCTATAAATAGGTTGTACATCAGCTGTTACAAACTTGAAATATAACTTGTACTTAAAGTAAATAATAACTCTTAATAAAGATTAGCTAAAGACCAGGCATGATCTCAGCTAATGTGATTAACACCACCATTTATTCTAGTAACTGATAATGACAGTAATTTCTAACAAAGTTGACTGGAAATGCGTCTCGTTTGAGGACAACGTTGTGTTAATTAGTGAAAACATAATGTAGATCAGTCCACACGCCCATCCTAATGATAATTATATGTTAATTAGTGAAAACGGTGCCCAGTCCCGTTGTTCGGCTAATATTACTGTGCTTGTTAGTGAAAACGTAGACCGTCACAGTATATTATTGTGTTGGTTAATTAAAATGTAAAGTTGACGGATTAAGATACCCCGTCCCCACGATAATTTTGTTGTAATTAGTCAAAACGTAATGCTTATGTGTTCACGCGCATTGTCTATATATATAATAATATTATCTAATATATTAAAACATCAGAAATCAAATGAACAGTGAAAAACAGTACATCAATAGTGCTGGGCCTTTCGAGTTGGAACTTAGATGCAGCCTAGTCCGACATTCAGCCCATATTTTCACTACTCCAAACCGGACCATAGTTACAAAAACAACAAACCACCACACAGATACATTAGGATTTTTACAAATCTACAAACTCAAATTTACAATACATAAACTTTATTATAACAAAATTTACATAATAAATATTAACAACCTATTCTGGTGAAAAAAAATAACTTCCGGCAGCCACATGAATTTTTCCGGCAACCTCAAAATTTTCCGGCGACAGTTGCAAGCTTTTTTGGCGAGAGAGTGGCGGCTACAGCAGCGGCAAACGACCAAACGGCAACACTAAAAAAAAAAAAAAACGTTAGATCTACGGGAAAAAAAAAATACATAAACTTTATTATAACAAAATTTACATAATAAATATTAACAACCTAAACCGGTGCATACCGAGTCTCAAACAAACCAAACGGATTCTTAGGGTCACGGCTCACCAAATCCGAGCCAAACACAAAGCCATTCGGACACCTAGGGTCTCGGCTTATCCGAAACATCACAACCAATAATCAAAACAAATAAAAATATAGAAACTAAACACAACCCAAGCTAAAATATACACGAATCATTATTTATCCCGAGAAAACAAAAAAAAAACCGAGTTGACTTGGTTGAGTCAACTCACGCGTGAAAACACGTTATCTTACCGTCTTCGAACTCAAACCCACGAAAATGATGGTGTGGAGCGCGGCGGTGAACACACAAAACGAGGTGATGAAGTTGTTTGACGGCGCGTGTGGTATACCAAAAGAGAGAGGAGAGTGAGATGGTCACGTTGGTGGTGGCGGTGTGGTCGGAGGCGCGGTGGTGGGGCGGCGCCGGTGACTTGCAGGTGGCGGCTAGGTTTTCGGGAGAGAAAGAGATATGGTGGAGGTGATAAAATGAAAGAGAAGGGTAGGGTTAGGGTTATTATACCCGAAATTTACAAAATGGTCCCTCAACTTTATTTATTTTCACCCTAGGCAAATTATTATACTATATATTAAAAACCCAGAAAGGTTTATTACAAACAAATCTACAAACTCAAATTTACAATACATAAACTTTATTATAACAAAATTTACATAATAAATATTAACAACCTATACCAGTGACAAAAATAACTTCCGGCAGCCACATGAATTTTTCCGGCAACCTCAAATTTTCCGGCGACAGTTGCAAGCTTTTTTAGCGAGAGAGTGGCGGCTACAGCAGTGGCAAACGACCAAACGGCAACACTAACAAAAAAAAAAAAAAAAAGTTAGATCTACGAAAAAAAATAAAAAAAAAATCGGAGGGCGCGTGAGTGGTGTTACTGTCGAGAAAAGGGTGATGGAGCATCGGTGTGGTGGTGGTGGTGAACGACAGTGGTGGTCGCGGCGCGTGGGTGAGGTTGTAGGGCGCACCGAGGCTCGAAACTTTGAATTTTGCTCTTAAAAAAAGCCATGTGCATTTGATACAAATGTTGAAATGCTAGAAGGTATGATGCTACAGTACAAAGCTACAGTGCACACTAATGGTAACTTTAGATATTTCTCTTGCAGATAGTTTATGCAACAAAAATACGACAAAACACGTATAGCACAAAAATTATAAGCAACACACCCGCAGCAACGCGCGGGCTGCCCAGCTCGTTGTGTTAAAACATAAGGTTTACAATGCTCCAACAAACTGCATCAACTTAGTGTTTATGTGTATACTTGCTCTGTTCCTAACAAAGGGTCTTTACGTCAAGCGCAGTACATGTCACCAAATGATACTATATTTCTTACCATTATCTGATATACTTTTATGAAATGTAGGTTGTATTCGTTAAATGAGGTGAGATCTTTGCAAAACATGTATCCTGTAAAGAACAAATAAGTCAATCTCAACATCCATCCACCTTTCATCTAATGGCTGAGATGAAGCCAAAAATAACAAAGGGAGGGCAAAATTGCCATTTTAGCTCATTTAATATAAAAACCCACTTTCTACCTTTTTTTAAAAAACAACATACCTTGCAAATGGTAAATCTTCAAGCGACGAAAAATACACCATCGCGACGAGAATTAAATCATCTTTCTATAGATATGCACTTTTATATACTTTCGACGAATTTTTTTTCAAAATTTCCGTCCAGAAAAATCCCACGGGATTCGTAAAAAAATCCCACGGGATTCGTAAAAAATCCCACGGGATTTGTTAAAAGACGAAATTTTTTTTCAAAATTTCCATCCAGAAAAATCCCACGGGATTCGTAAAAAGACGAATTTTTTTTTTTCAAAATTTCCGTCCAGAAAAATCCCACGGGATTCGTAAAAAAATCACTTGTGATTTGTTATTTTTAAAAAATCACAAGTGATTTGTAAAAATGAGTAAATCACTGTTTTTGAGTTTTATACTTTTATGTCACAGCTTTTTAAGGGTAGATGTTTTTTATATGATTGTTGAAATGAGCTCTTTGAATCTCTTTATTAAAAAGTTGTATGTTGTTATACAGAATCCCATGTGATTCTCTCTGATCCCTTGGGATTTATATAGAATCCCATGGGATTTATATAGAATCCCATGGGATTCTGTATGAATCACATGGGTAATCTTTTTGAATTACAGGTGATTCATCAAAGAATCTCATGGGATTCTGTATGGATCCCATGGGATTCTATATGAATCACAAGGGATCAGAGAGAATCACATGGGATTCTGTATAAATCCCATGGGATTTTCATTTTGCTTTATATAAACTGTAAGTACAAAATCACATGAGATTCTGTATGAATCTCAAGGGATTCTGTAAGAAATCACATGGGATTCTGTATAATTTATCTTGTCGATAAATCACAAAAGATTCTGTATGAAATCACATGGGATTCAGTATGAATCTCAAAGGGTTTCATTGTGAATCCCATGGGATTCAATATGAATCTTAAGGGATTCATTGTGAATCCCATGGGATTCTTTGGTGCATCACATGAGATTTTTTTAGTATTTTAGTATATGACAAATTGTCTCCAAAAAGATATACACAACATTAAAAAAGCTATACTTAGTAAGTATCATATGTAGTAAGTATCATATCTAAAGAATAAAAGTAAAGTAAAAAATAGAAAAAGAAATATGGTATTTGCATTTTTGATAGCCACCTAACACGTGCAAAACAATTACATAACTGTTGACCATAAAAAAGACTTCAACACATGTCATTTCAATTCTATATAAACAACAAACAAAGCAAACACGTATTTATCAACATGTATTTATCAACAAACATGCCATGTGATTACCAGCTTTGAAGGCTCCTCCACCGGAACAATAAACAACGTCGCCAGTGGAGATCATCTCACCATCACATATAAACAACGTTTGAAGGCTCCTCCGCTGAAACAATCGCATCTCCTTGCAGATCGATTACCAGCTTCAAGCAAACACACGCCTAGTTTCAAAGCGCGTGTAATCAATTCATTCCGATCATAATCCGTATCACATCACTTGACTATCCGATCAAACACCATCTCAATCATCGCCTCGTTCTGATAAAAAAACACGCGCCTCGGGTAAGGTTTGTTTGCTTCAGATCTTGAGTGAAATTTAACTGATTGAAGGTGATTGAAGGTGATGACGTCACCTTCGAGTTTAATCAGATTCAGTTCACCGATGAAGGTGATGACTCTGTTAACTACTCGAGATGTCGCCGAAAAATTGCATCAGTCGCCGGAAATTTTCGTCGGAACAATTGCATCAGTCGCCCGAAACTTGGTTGGTGAGAGTGAATGAAGAATTGAAATGAGGAGGGTGTAACTGATGTGTTTAGCTTTGAGAGTGATGTTACAAAAGTGCCCTTCAATAATTAACTATATTAAAACGAGGATTAATCTAGACCTTTAGATTTAAAATAGATGGATGGTTGAGATGGAGTGGTTTGTTCTTTAGTTTTTTTTTTTGTTTCGTATTGAACTTTCCTCATCGTTAAATTACCTTCTGAATAATTTCTTGAGATTGTGTCAGTTTATCCATTTTATGTATTGTAGGAATTCTTGTTGTAAATTCAGTACAAATCTCTGTAGGTATCTTTAATTGAAGTATGTAAAGTTTAACAATGGTGAGAGAATGAGAGGATTTGTTATTGAATTGTTATCTCAAATGAAATGATTACAAGACTATAAAAGTAGAGGAGGAAAGAACTGTAACAACCTTCCCTCCAACTCAAACAGAAAACTATCATATTTACATTAAGCTACCTCTACTATCTAATATGTACAACTTAGGCCCTTCTACTTTAACACTCCCCCTCAAGTTCAGCAATATCTAATGTAGATACTCCCAACTTGTGAAGAAGCTTGTGATGTTGATCAGTGGTAAGAACTTTAGTGAACACATCTGCCAATTGTTTAGAGGTATGAAGATAAGAGGGCTTGACCACACCTTCTTTGACTTTATCTCTAACATAATGACAGTCAACCTCTATGTGTTTTGTTCTGGCATGAAAAACAGGATTGGCAGCAATGTGGATTGCTGATTGATTATCACAGTGCAAAGTAACAGGATGCATATCTTTCAGTCCTATATCTTTAAGCAGACTTAGTAACCAAGTAATTTCACAACAAGTTAAAGCCATAGCCCTGTATTCTGCTTCTGCTGAGCTTCTGGACACTACTCCTTGTTTCTTTGACTTCCAGGAAATAGGAGAATCACCAAGTAAAATGCAGTATCCTGTTGTAGACCTTCTAGTCATAGGACAGCTGGCCCAATCAAAGTCACAATAGGCAGTAAGATGAGCTTTTGAATGATGAGTAAGAAGAATGCCTTGGCCTGGTGAATTAAGAAGATATCTAAGCAAGTGCTTAACAGCCTGCATGTGAACAGAGGTTGGACTTTGCATAAATTGACTAAGCAATTAAACTGTATAGCAAATGTCAGGCCTTGTGATGGTTAGATATATCAATTTGCCAATGTATTTTCTATAGACCTCTGGATCCTGCAATGGAGTTCCAACATCAGCTTGTAGCTTTAGATTAGGTTCCATAGGCAGCTTATAAGGTTTATTGTTAATAACTCCAGCCTCTTGCAACATCTCCAATGTATACTTCTTTTGATGAACAAACAATCCTGATTCAGCTTTAGTAACTTCTAACCCCAAGAAATAATGCAAATCACCAAGGTCCTTCATATGAAACTGAGAGCTCAACTGTGTTTTCAGCAGTTCAATCTGTGAAGTATCATTGCTTGTGATCATTAAATCATCCACATACACTAATATAGCTGTAAACCCTTCTGCATTTTTCTTTGTAAATAATGAGTAATCAGCATTTGACTGCTGATATCCAAAAGATACAAGTGCACTAGACAGCTTTGCAAACCATTGCCTAGGTGCTTGTTTTAGGCCATATAGGGACTTTTTAAGTCTGCACACTTTGGTAGAAGAAGACTTTTCATCTTTAATTGACTCCCCCTTACCAACATAGCCCATAGGTAACTGCATATATACTTCTTGAAGCAAATCCCCATGTAAAAAAGCATTGGATACATCCATTTGAGTAATGTTCCAACCTTTCATTGTAGCAATTGCCAATAATGATCTCACAGTAACCATTTTAGCTACTGGGGCAAAAGTTTCTTCATAGTCAACACCTTTTTTCTGCCTTTTACCTTGGATCACCAATCTTGCCTTTTTTCTATCAACTGATCCATCAGACTTAAGTTTGGTTTTGAACAGCCAATGACAATTAATAGCTCTTTTATTAGGAGGCAAGTCAGTGATTTCCCAAGTCCCATTTTCTTCAAGAGCTCTCAACTCTGCATTCATTGCATCACACCATCCTGGTTCCTTAATGGCCTCTTTAAAACTTTTAAGATCTTGTTGACTGACTAAGGTACTCAGAAAACATTTGAACTCAGAGGATAAAACTGGTGCAGTAACTTGGTTAGCAAAAGGTTTCACCAGTGGAGTGACAAAGTCTTTTGTCCAAGCTGGTGGTTTAGAAACCCTTGTAGATCTTCTAACTTCAGTTGGGGCAGGTTCTTCATGGGTGTTTGGCACAACAGGTTCATTATGCTCTTCATGTGTAGTCTCAGTCTCAACTTGGGTGTTTGGTACAACAGGTTCACAAGTTTCATACACAGAGGGATGAAAAGGCATAGCAATAGGCATGGGTTGAAAGAAATTTTGTGAACTTGACTCAGCAAAAGGAAAGATGTGCTCATGAAATTCCACATCTCTACTAACAAATGTAGTATGAGTCAACAAATTGTACAACTTATATCCTTTCTGATGAGGAGGATAGCCTAGAAGCACACATGGTACTCCTCTTGGTGCAAATTTATCAGGAATCCTTGAAGGATTTGAGGCCACAGCAAAACATCCAAAAACTTTCAAATGATCATAGTCAGGCACCTTGTTGAGCAACATTTCATAAGGAGTTTTATTCTTTAGGACAGATGAGGGTACTCTATTGATAAGATAAGTAGCAGTAGTAATGCAATCTCCCCAAAACTTCAAGGGTAAGCTAGATTGAAACCTTAAAGCTCTAGCCACCTCAAGTATATGCCTATGTTTTCTCTCTGCCCTCCCATTTTGCTGTGGTCTGTCAACACATGTAGTTTGATGCTCTATTCCTTGACTAGCCAAAAACACAGCACATGGTCCTTTTACAAATTCCAGTGCATTATCAGATCTAATACATTTCACCTTAGTGTTAAACTGTAATTCAACAAACTTTAGAAACACTTTTAAGACTGCCAATGCATCAGACTTATGCACCATCAAATATGTCCAAGTAGCTCTGCTGTAATCATCTACTAAGGTTAAGAAATACCTGAACTTCCCATTAGTAACTACTTTATAAGGACCCCAAGTATCCATATGAACCAAAGAAAATGCATAATCACTACTAGACTCACTATTTGTAAAAAGCAATTTGGTCAATTTGGCCATTGGACAAGTGAGACAAGTAGTAGTAGATTCATTGATAGTGGGAACATCAGAACAAGACACATGCTTTAATTTTGACATAGAAATGTGACCTAACCTGTGATGCCACAAGCTAAACAAACTTGGACTATTAGTTTTATTGTACACACCAGCAGAACATGAAAACAAACCACTATTTACACTTTTCTCAACTTCTGATCTCAGCTTTGAATCAACACAATCCATGGGAACATTGAGAAGATGATATAAACCTCCAATCTTCTTACCCAGACCCTGCACCTTCCTTGTGTTCAAGTCCTGAATCACACAGAAATTTGGAAAAAAGATAGCAACACAGTTGTTATCCTTTGCCAATTTTGGCACAGAAAGCAAACTGAACTTGAAAGAGGGTACACACAAGACATTTTTGAGAAGAATGCCATTTTTCAACCTCACTTGACCTATCTTTGTTATGTCTGATGAATCACCATTTGGTAGAGTTATTTTAGGCAAAATTTCCAAAATTTTTGCATTAATCATGTCTCTATAAAATGGTGTCATATGATATGTAGCACCAGTGTCAAGTATCCAGTAAAATAAAGCATTATTTGTTGCAGCATTTAGACAAATCATACCTGCAACAAATTCAAGGTCATCATCAGTGCATTCTTCTGATGCAGCACCAGGTTTCATGTCTTTCAAGACATTCCTAATGAGATTCTCAAACTGCTCAGAAGTAATAGTAAAAATGCTTGAACCACTACTCACATTGGCTGCAGTCCTTCTGAAATTACCATTTCCCTTGTTCTTGTCCACATCTTTGATTCTTGACTGATTTTGTTTGCCTGGTGGTTTGTACTTGTGATGCCAAACTGGATACCCAACTTTCTCCCAACATTTCTCAGGAGGATGCCATTTGAATCCACAAATTGAACACTTATCTTTGCCACCATTCTTACTAAACAAGGCTGTTGACTCAACCACACTACTTCCATGAAACAAATCCTTTTGAGATTCTTCTTGTTGAATGACTGCACAAGCATTTTCAACAGCAGGCAAAGGATGCATTAACAATAACTGGCTTCTTTGTGCACTATAGCCTTCATCAAGCCCATTACGCATTAACAAACCTTTGTTCTTCCTTTTGTTTCTCCACAGCACTCAAAAACACAGACATCTCAGGAGTGATTGTGACTAATCTTGGCAAATTATTCATTGAATCAAGCTCCTCCCAAACACACTTCATTCTAGTGTAGTATTCACTCACAGAACTGCCTTGTTGACTAATTTCAAAGGTATCTTTAGAGAGCTTATACTTTCTTGATCCATTGCTTAAAGAAAATCTTGTTTCCAACTGAGACCATATCTCACTAGCACTTCCAATGAACATGACAGACTTAGCAATTGATTCACTAACAGAACTCATAATCCAACTTATCACAAGATTATTGCAAGTTTCCCACACTTCAATGTTAGCAGCATTTTCAGCAGCCGTAGAAGGTGGTACAGGAATATTAGGTGGTCTAGGAGGTGATCCTTTCACAAACCCCAATTTCCTCTTAGTAGATAGTCCAATCTCCATAGATCTTCTCCAAGATCGATAGTTCTGAGCCCCTACCAACTTTTCTTGAATTGGTAATGACCCTGGACCATCAGACGGATGCACATACAACGGATTACTTGAATCCATCATTAAACGCAGCGGAATTAACAGATTCACCAATTATCCCCAAATTTTAACCTAATTTGAAGAGCAGAACACTTAAGACCACTGAATCTCAATTAACACAAATTGAGAGTCAAGAACACAGTTTTAACAATGAAGAACACTTAAGAAGACGATCAATTGATGATACACAATCAATTGATCAAGAACACAGTTTTACGGTGAGTTTGAGGTGATTTAGTGGTGAATTACGGTTAACAGAGTCACCATTGTAGCACTCTGATACCATGTAAAGTTTAACAATGGTGAGAGAATGAGAGGATTTGTTATTGAATTGTTATCTCAAATGAAATGATTACAAGACTATAAAAGGAGAGGAGGAAAGAACTGTAACAACCTTCCCTCCAACTCAAACAAAAAACTATCATATTTACATTAAGCTACCTCTACTATCTAATATGTACAACTTAGGCCCTTCTACTTTAACAATATGTAAACTAGTCACTTGGTAGTATTATATACTAGAGATTAAGAGTATCTGCTTGATTTGTCTTTGTTTTAGTCGCTCTTTCCTTTATCAGGTTGGATCTTCATGTCAATAAGATTAGTTTTCGTAAACAAATGATCGAATGTTGTTACTGCAGTACTCAAGGTATTTATCGTCTGTAAAGGAAGAAAATGAGATATGGTTGGTATGTGCTTAAACACATACCATTTCTAGACCAAAACCGGACCAAAATAACCAAAAACCCGACCAAAATGCCAAAAGATATTGTGTTTTTGTGTTTTTGCATGTGCAGGGATGGATATCGTGAAAATTGACAAAAGACACAAGAAAATCAAGAAAACGAGCACGAGATACGGAAAGGCTCAGAACCGGAACCGGGAACAAAGAAAATGGTCAAAAAGGCATCCGAGGTCCTCCCACTATCAAAGATTGTCAACTCCAACCCGTAGATCATTTATGATAAATTGGCAGAATCGGTCCTTGCTTTATCAGAATTTACATATGTAGCCCTTGTCAATTTACTTATAACTATACACTAAATTGCCTAGCCCATTTCCCTTTTAACACAAACCTAGCCCAACATTAAAACCCAGCCCACTCACCTTCTATATATAACACAACCCGAGCCCACCTTCCATCTAAATAAACCCGACCCGTCCCAACTCTATACCCCGGTCAAACCATACCACTCGGTCAAAAGCTAAGTCAAAAGATAAAAATAAAAACAAGCACACCTCACTCCTCACTTTACCTTATCTCTCTCTCACAAAAAAATATATTCGATCCCCAAATTCACCCACCATGAACCCTAATTTACCGACTTTCAAAATTACTACAATTAAGGGCTTATTAGTCAAATCAAAGGGCTTCTAGAATGTCAGGAGGTGTCAGAAGCAAACAAGCACACACGGGGACACATGGCAGCAGGCTATTGGTTCGAACACCTCACATTTTGTGATCGTACGGTTAGCAAAGGAGGATTGAAGAGCAAGGTGATCTAAGGGTAATGAAGACTGAAGATAGCACGCGGATTGCCAACGTGGCATAGCCCAGAAGGTTCGGATTGAGTCTATAAATAGGATAGGTTATTTCATTTTCGGTATGTAATTTTCTTTTTAGCAAAGTTATGCTGTCAAAGTAGTTTTAGAATGTTAGCTTTATAATTCGGATTGTAATTTTCTGTTGATGTTTAATTCGGTTTGAGTATTGTACTTTTTAATTTTTAATGAAAGTTTAAGTTTGAAGTTAATTTGTATCCGAAATCTCAATCAGTTATTTGATTTCAGTTTTAGTTTGTTACGGTGTTTTAAATTTGAGGTTATGTTGAATCCGAATTCTCATTTAGATTATTATTGATTTCAGAATTTAGTTTGTTTCTTCATTTTGATTTAACATCTGATCATCACGAATTCTCAGTTAGTTAAAATTGATTTCAGTATTTGGTTTATTTCTTTGTTTTAAAACCTGATCATCACAAAAGGAAAAAAAAATATGTTGTCAAATTTTTAACTCAGCTTACATACAAGCTATTTTCAACAAGTTTCTAGCTCATTTTAGCTTTCTAGCTTCTGTGAGTTTATTAGATAGTTGACATAGACAATTCATTCAAATTCATCAAAGGTCAACATTAGTCAACTATGAGACATTTGGAGGTGTACTGTGGTGATTTTGGCAGTCCAAAGTGAGTTTGGGATGCACTTGGCCTGTCTAAAGACAGGCTTCTTTGGAAATCCCCTCTGTTTGAGCTGAGGGGAATTAGCTTGTAAGTTTTGCTCATTTTCATTTTTATTCATCATTCATAAGTTTAGTACTGCTGCTTCTAGTTTGATATTGATAGTTGCTATGCTGAAGTTAGTTGATGATTAGAAAGTGGATATTTGATGTTAGTTTGATAGGGTAGATGTTAGTTGAGCTAGTTTAAGTAATCATTTTAATGACTAAATCAGAATTTATATCATTATTGATCTGCTGCTTCTGGTTATTTGAGTTGCATTATTTGATAAAAAAAAATAATAATATAGTTAAGATTTGTTAGTTTAGTGGTTATATAGTTTAAATATTGGTAGAATAATAGATCAGGATAGCTGATTCAAGTTAGTAAATCTTTAGTAGTGTTTAACTGGTTAAAAGTTTTTTAAAGTCTGCTGCAATATATGTTCTGAGTGACTGATTTCATGAATCTATTTGATTGATCAATCAGTGTTTGTTTTGGATTGATTTTAAGTTACTGAATAGTGTTATTATTGTAGTTAGTGTTCTTGTTGTAGTTTTGTAGTGTTCTTGTTTGTTTTGAATTTTGAGTTATTGAGTGGTTACTGAGTAGTATTCTTGTTATTCTAGCTTCTTTAAAAAAAAAATAGATTTGTTAGTTGTTAGTTGAGTTTTGAAAGAAGAAAAAAAAAAAAAAAAAAAATAGTTCGGATTAATTTGTAAAACTCAGGAATCGAACCTGGGTAAATTTTTAGAGTAAAAAAACGTTTTTAGTTTTTAAAATTTTTCAATTCAGTCCTTGAGTTCCATTTTTAACAAATTTGGTCCATGTCTTTGTTTCAAATCGTTTTTAGCTTTATTAGAGTTTCCAAAATTGCATTTTTAGTCCCTCGTTTTTTATAAAACTTTATTTTCTTATATTTCTTTTAGAAAATCAGTTTTTTTTAATAAAATTCATTTTCGTCCATTAGATTTTATTTTTATTTTTATTTCTATTTTAAGTTTAATTTCACTAATAGATTTATAAATCTCGGGATTAGCCCGGGATTTGCATTTATTTGAATTTTCTTTGTGTGCATTTATTTTAATAGCGTAGATTGCTTTTAATATTTCTTATTATAGTATAATCAATTCAAAAAAATAATAATCTTTCACGTCACTTATTCACTTCACATTTTCACGACTCCGATTCGACAAATTCGCCGTCAAACCTTCGTTGGGAGAACGACCCGGGGAAATATTTTCACGAATATTTCTTTGGAAAAATAAAAATAATAATATATTACACCAATAAAATGGCGCCGCTGCCGGGGAAGGCTTGAAACGAGTGCGTCGATTTCGTCCGTTGTTTTTGTGATTTGAAGATCCTTCCTTGGAAGTTATTGTTTTTTATAAAAATAAAAATACAAAAATATAATAATTAAAAAACACTTTTCCTAAAGTGTTTTCACCATTAATAATAAATCCTCGGTCTTCCGTTGAAGGAGGGCGGTTGTAAACCATTCCAAATAACAACAAAACAAATCGTGTAATTAATCGTTATCGGATTACTTTATTACTACAACCTAATCACGGGGTTTAAGGAAGCTTGACATTAAATTGTCGAGCTGAAGAAGGCGGGTTTTTAAGCATCTTCGGAGCTACCTTTGCCTTCCCGCCACGCTGCGCGTAGTTTTAAAGGAAACGGTTACGGTTAACGTAACGGTTACCAAAAAGAAAATTAAATCTTTTGTTTTTCAATATATTAAAAAAGCCAAAAATAATTCCTAAACAAAAAGACAAAAAGATTTTTGATTTTTATTTTTGTTTTCTTTTTGGTGTATGAACACCCGCTCATCTTCTCAAAATCTTATTTCTCCATTATCAAATCCCGAAAGGGTAATTCGACACACACACCGTGCTCATTTCCCAAACGTTGAGGAAATGAACGACAATCAAGCTCCTCCGGTGGAGCCTAATCAAGGAGCACAACCGGGCCCCGACCTCCGTCCGATGGAGGAACAACTTCAAACACCATTTAATGGTGTGCGAAGGGCCATTGTGATTCCCGACATACTTGCTAATCAATTTGAAATCAATCACGGGTTATTGAACCTCATCACTAATATCTCTTACCATGGGTTCGAGAGTGAAGATCCTCATATTCACATTAGGAACTTCACGGATATAGTTGAGACCATTAAGCTTAACCAAGTATCATATGATGCGATCAAGATGAAGTTATTTCCTTTCTCTCTTAAGGGAGCGGCTCGAACTTGGCTTGAGAAGGAACCCCCAAACTCGATCTATACTTGGGGTGACCTAGCTTCAAAGTTCGTGAACCATTTCTATCCTCCTTCTAAGATTTCTAATCTCCGCGCTCAAATCTTACGTTTCCAACAAGCCTTTGATGAATCATTCAGCGAGGCTTGGGATCGGTTTAAGGAGTTGATTGAGAAATGTCCGAACCACGGTTTTTCGGAGCTTCATCAAATCAATACCTTTTATAATGGTTTGAGTCTTGCCGATCAAGATTCACTCAATTCGGCGGCCGGTGGAAACTTATTGGCTCGTAATATTCGAGAGGCATTCGGAATAATTGAAAACAAAGCTCGTGTGAGAAATTCAAGGAGCAAGCTTCAAACGTCTAGTGCTAATAGTAAGATCAATGAAGAAGTTATGAATGCTCTCGCCGCACTTAATAAGAAATTCGATTCATTTGTTATTGAGAAAACACCCAACCAAGTCAATGTTATTAATCATGGTTGTGAATTATGTGGTGGTCCTCATTCTTATTTCGAGTGTCCGGCCACCGGGGCTTATGGACACGAGAATGTGTATGCTACTAATTCGGGTGGTAATGGTTACCAACCCCAAGGTGATCGTAATCTCCTTAGCTACCGTTCGAATAATTACCTTGGACCACCACCGGGATTCAATAATCAAAGTCAAAATCAAGGTCAAAACAATAATCAAGTGAACAATAATCAAAATCGTGCAAATAATGGTTTTCAAAACAATGGTTTTAATCAAAATCAAAACCGGGGTTTTCAAGGAAATCAGAATCAAGGGAATTTTTATGGGAATTTCAATGCTAATCAAGGAAATATGAATCAAAATCAAGCAAATTTTCATAATCAAGGTTTCAACAACAACAACCGAGGGCAAAATTTTAATCAAAATCAAAATGTTGTTCCAAATCCGCCACCCTCGGATGAGATTCTTCGACAATTAATGCTTCAAAATCAAAATTTGATGAGAACTCAAGAGTTGTTAACTAAGGAAATGAGTGAGATTAAGAAACGTTTAAATGATCAACCCTCGGGTTCGGGTACTACTTCTCTACCCAGCAACACGATCGCAAACCCGAGGGGCGACGTTAAAGCGATCACAACACGAAGTGGTGTTTGTTATGATGGACCTACGGCTCCGACTACCTCTTCTTCTCTTCTTCCCAAGGTAGTCGCCCGTGAAACCGAGGAGACAACGGATACGGCACTTCCTACTAATAACGGAAGGACCGAAGACATCCAACCTTCGGTTGTCCAATCGTCAAAAGGAAAAGGGAAAGTTGATTTTGAACAAGAGGTTCCCGTTAAGATAAAACTTCCGTATCCGTCGCGACTTGATGAACAAAGGCACCATGATAAGAATACGCATCAGATGGAGAAATTCTATCAAATCTTTCAAGATATGAGTTTCGAAATTAGCTTTGCGGATGCTGCTCTCTTAATGCCGAAGTTTGCATCGATGGTGAAGAATTTGCTGAGTAACAAAGATAAATTGTTTGAGATGGCAAAAACAACCCCGTTAAATGAACAATGTTCCGCGGTTCTCCTCAAAAAGCTTCCGGAAAAGCTAGGAGATCCCGGAAAGTTCCTTATTCCGTGCAATTTTCCGGGGATGGTTCAATGTTTCGCCTTGGCCGATCTTGGCGCTAGCATTAACCTAATGCCTAAGTCCGTCTGGGAAAAATTATCTCTCCCGCTCTTACTCCGACCCGCATGACTCTCGAGCTCGCAGATCGATCAATTACTCGACCAATTGGAATAGCCGAAGACGTCTACGTTAATGTGGGAAAATTCCATTTTCCGGCAGACTTTGTGATTGTCGAATTTGATGCCGATCCCCGAGTTCCTCTCATTCTCGGGAGAGGATTCTTAAGAACCGGGCGAGCGTTGATTGATGTTTATGATGAAGAGATTACCTTGCGAGTTGGTAATGAAGCCGTGACTTTCGATTTGGATCAAACCGCGAGATACTCCTCCAACGATAATTGCATGTCCGTGAACCGTATTGATATTATTGACGTCACTACGGAGGAGTATGCTCAAGAGATTCTCGGTTTTTCTAGTGGCAATCCCACTTTGGATTCTTCTTCTACCTCTATTGATGATTCTTCTCCGTCTACTATTTCTTCACCGATCATCTCCGACTCTTCCCCGTCCCTCACTCCGTTTGAGGGAGGTGATTTCTTTTTGGAAGAGGTCAATGAGTTTCTTGCTACCGACACATCTTCTTCACCAGAAGATGATGATTCTTATTATGATCCGGAGGGGGATATTCTTATGCTTGAACAACTTTTGAATGAAGACCCTACCCCTTTTTCCCCTCCGATGGACCTTAAAATGGCCGACGTTAAGGAAATTAAGCCGTCTATTGAAAATCCTCCGGAGCTTGAGCTCAAGGATTTACCTCCTCATCTTGAATATGCTTTCTTGGGAGATTCCGATACATTTCCCGTCATCATTTCAAAAACTCTCAAAGATGAGGAGAAGACAAAACTCTTAGACGTGCTTAAAAAGCATAAAAGTGCCATTGCTTGGCAAATCTCTGATATAAAGGGTATCGACCCTAAATTCTGCACCCATAAGATCTTATTGGAAGATAATTTCAAACCCGCTGTTCAGCAACAGAGACGGGTTAACCCAAAAATCCATGATGTCATCAAAAAGGAAGTTATTAAACTCCTTGACGCAGGGATGATTTATCCGATCTCGGATAGCTCATGGGTTAGTCCGGTCCACTGTGTGCCTAAAAAGGGTGGAATGACCGTGATAACAAACGAAGAAAATGAGTTAATTCCCACACGTCTCGTCACCGGATGGAGAGTGTGTATTGATTACCGAAAACTCAACGATGCTACCCGTAAAGACCATTTCCCTCTACCATTTATGGACCAAATGCTTGAGCGTTTGGCGGGAAATGAGTTCTATTGTTTTCTCGCTGGCTTTTTCGGGTATTTTCAAATACCAATTGATCCCCAAGATCAGGAAAAGACCACCTTCACGTGTCCTTATGGAACATTTGCCTACCGACGCATGCCTTTCGGCTTGTGCAATGCTCCGGGCACGTTTCAAAGGTGCATGATGGCCATATTCCATGACATGATCGAGACGACAATGGAGGTCTTTATGGATGACTTCTCGGTTTATGGAAATTCTTTCTCCTCGTGCCTCTCCCATTTAGAGAAAATGCTTGAACGGTGTGAAAGCACCAATCTCGTTCTAAATTGGGAGAAGTGCCACTTCATGGTTAAAGAGGGCATAGTCCTCGGCCATAAGATTTCCAAATCTGGGATTGAGGTCGATCGAGCTAAAGTCGATGTTATCGCTAAGCTACCTCATCCCACTACCGTCAAAGGAATCCGAAGTTTCCTTGGTCATGCCGGTTTCTACAGACGATTTATTCAAGACTTCTCAAAAATCGCCCGGCCTCTGACCCATCTTCTTGAAAAAGATGCTCCGTTCATCTTCTCTCCCGAATGCATCAAAGCATTTGAGGTTCTCAAAAAGAAGTTAACCGAAGCACCGATCTTGGTTGCCCCGACTGGGACTTGCCCTTTGAGCTAATGTGTGATGCAAGTGATTATGCTATCGGTGCAGTCCTGGGGCAACGCAAGTCCAAATACTTCCAACCGATACACTATGCTAGCAAGACAATGACCAATGCTCAATCTCATTACACTACTACTGAGAAAGAGTTGTTGGCCGTTGTCTACGCTTTTGAAAAATTTAGACCATATCTTGTCTTATCAAAAAGCATAGTGTATACGGACCATTCTGCTCTAAAGTATCTCTTAGCAAAACAAGATGCTAAACCGAGATTACTTCGGTGGATTCTTCTGCTCCAGGAATTTGACATTATCATTCGTGATAAAAAAGGAGCAGAGAATCTAGCCGCTGATCATTTGTCCAGACTGGAAAATCCTCATCAAAGTGTTCTCGAGAATAAGGAAATCACCGAGACATTTCCTCTCGAGACACTTGGGAAAATATCTTCAAAAAATGATCCGAGTACCCCATGGTTTGCTGATTACGCAAATTACCATGCGGGGAATTTTGTGGTAAAAGGGATGTCGTCCCAGCAGAAAAAGAAGTTTTTCAAAGATGTTAAACATTATTTCTGGGACGATCCCTACTTATTCCGGATATGTGCCGATCAAGTGATAAGACGGTGTGTGCATGGCCAAGAAGCCGTTGATATCCTCAACGCTTGCCATAATGGACCCACGGGGGGACATCATGGTGCCAGCTACACCGCTAAAAAAATCTTTGATTCTGGATTCTATTGGCCGACAATCTACCGCGATGCCCACGACTTGGTGAAGTCTTGTGACTCTTGCCAACGTCAAGGAAAAATCTCGCAAAAAGACGAAATGCCTCAAAATGCAATTCAAGTCTGTGAGATTTTTGACGTGTGGGGCATCGATTTCATGGGGCCATTCCCGTCTTCACGAGGGAATAAGTATATCCTCGTGGCCGTCGACTACTTGTCAAAATGGGTTGAAGCTAAAGCGCTCCCCACTAATGACGCCCGAGTGGTTGTTAAGTTCTTAAAAAATCTCTTCTCCCGGTTCGGAACTCCTCGTGCTATAATCAGTGATCGCGGTACTCACTTCTGCAATGATCAATTTGCAAAAGTTATGCTCAAGTATGGTGTCACTCACCGACTTTCTACCGCGTATCACCCGCAAACAAGCGGACAAGTCGAGGTTTCGAATCGTGGATTGAAACGTATCCTTGAAAGAACCGTTGGAGAAAATCGAGCCTCGTGGGCCGACAAATTGGATGATGCTTTATGGGCTTTCCGAACCGCTTTCAAGACACCCATCGGGTGTACTCCTTATAAGCTGGTTTACGGAAAAGCTTGCCATCTGCCCATCGAGCTCGAGCATAAGGCATACTGGGCCTTGAAGCATGCCAATTTTGACCTTAAGACCGCGGGTGATCACCGTAAGCTCCAAATTAATGAATTAAATGAGCTTCGGGATCAAGCCTACGAGAATTCTTTGATCTACAAAGAGAAAACAAAAAGGATTCATGACTCAAAGATTAAGAACCGCGTTTTCAACGTTGGTGATCAAGTCCTCCTCTTTAATTCTCGATTGAAGATTTTCTCGGGCAAACTCAAAACCCGTTGGTCTGGGCCATTTACCATCACTCGAGTTTTTCCATATGGAACCGTCGAGTTAGCTCAAAATGACGGTCCAAACTTTAAGGTGAATGGTCATAGGTTGAAGCACTATTTTGGAGGGGACGTACCATCCATGGTTGTCCCGGATCTCCAAACTTTCCCCATGGACAAATAAAATTCGGGGTCGAGTCAAGCTCATGTGACTCGGTTAACAAAAACAAGCGCTTCGTGGGAGGCACCCCATGCTTATCCATCTATCTTCTTTCTATTTTCTTAATAAAGAGGAGGGGATCCTCTTCCATATCTTGTGTCTCGTTGTTTTTCTGTGATGTGTCCAGGAATGCTGATGATGAAGACTCTCGTGCTCGTAGTTTCCTTCTCGCTACTCGAGTTTCATCATCCGCTGCTTATCCAATATCCAAAATCTTATCGTTTTACATCTATCTTTTGGCATAATTAATAAACGGCCTTAGATTTTTGTAGGGATACCCGTACCTTTAAGACATTGAGGACAATGTCTCATTCTAGTCTGGGGGGGGGGGGGGTAATCTTGCGATTTGATTTTTGCCTTGCATTTTTGCTATTGTCTCGTGCAACCCCGTTTTTCCTCCAAAAAATCAAAAAAAAAAAAAAAAAAAAAAAAAAAAAAAAAAAAAAAAAAAAAAAAAAATTTGAGAAAATTTAAAAATTTTTGTGCAAAAATATAATAAGTTTTGACATTTTTGTTGACTTTCCGCTGGGTAGAGTAGGAATAAAATTTTGACTTGACCGGGCGTGTTGAGCCCTAGCTTGTTCCCTTAACCAATGATGATCACATAAGCTTGTGCTAGTCGTGTACACAAGGAGCTGCTCTTTTGCGTGTTCCCGTACTTGACTTTATACATGCATGGCTTTAAAGCTTTCGCTAGTCTTTTACATAAGGAGCTAGAAAACGCGAATTCTTTTCAAGAATTTGCAAGTTTCTGTAACTGACTTTATATATGCGTGGCTGATTATCGGCTAAGTATTCGCGAATTTCATTATTTGAGATTTTTAAATGTGCGAAGAGCGAGAAATGATAGAATTTATTTAGAAGTTAGATGCCAAACGTGGAGTAGTTGGTTCTCTTTAGAGCTCGTCGTGGGTACTTGTGGCCTTTTGCTCCCGTAAAATTGTTTCACCCCATATATTGTATAAATAATTAAAGATATTTAGGTTTAGAACGAAATTTAGTTCTCCATCTTCTTAAAAGAATTTTTGCTCTAAAGATTGGGTACACATCAAGGTCCCGTATTGAGTGAATAAGTTGTAAAGTGCTCTTAGATTTCGGATTGAGATCGGACCTTGGATCCTTACTTCTAAAGGCGGTAAGGTCTTGGATTTAAACCGTGAAGGTTCGTTTTCTAAGGGTTACTATTGAATGTTTGATGATTTGGAATCACCCGGTAATCCCGTGGTATTAAGTTATTGAGTGAAGAAAAGTTAAAAAAAAAAAAAAAAAAAAAAAAAAAAAAAAAAAAAAAAAAAAGTATGTTGAGATGTATGGATTTTGTGCTTATTGTGTTAGACAAGTTGATGGCACGTGAGGTGCATGTGATGACCCTAGATCGGGCACATGAGGTGCACGTGATGTTTCTCCACAACTTATGTCTACATGTTTGTATGAGTTCTTCAGTCTTGGACGTATGTAATAACCTTGATGTGGACCTCATTTTTAAGGCAAACTTTCTTGCAAGAAGATGGAAAACTACTTAGCGTTTTAAACTTGGTATCTTTATCGGACTAATAATTATAAAATCGAGAAGATTATGAAGAAATTCATTTCTCTCACAAAAATAAAATAAGTAGAAACAAAAATAAGAAAATGGGAGCGAGAGGTTCTTACACAAGTAACTTCCATGAGTAGTGTTGGCATCTAATTTCTAAGTAGGTTGTGATCTCGTTTATAAGCTTAGTTTGGGAGCATGTGAAAAATCAAGGACGAAGAATTTTATCCTTATGGTCACTCCTCTATGAGTTGTGTTTCTACTCTATGACCCTAAAAATTATCGATAGATAATGATTGTCATCAAAAGCCGTCACTTGAAAAATACAAAAATAGAATAAAAGGAAAATCGGGGAGTTTTTATAACATTGCATGAGGACATTGCAATACTTAGTCTGGGGGATTTTGGTATGTGCTTAAACACATACCATTTCTAGACCAAAACCGGACCAAAATAACCAAAAACCCGACCAAAATGCCAAAAGATATTGTGTTTTTGTGTTTTTGCATGTGCAGGGATGGATATCGTGAAAATTGACAAAAGACACAAGAAAATCAAGAAAACGAGCACGAGATACGGAAAGGCTCAGAACCGGAACCGGGAACAAAGAAAATGGTCAAAAAGGCATCCGAGGTCCTCCCACTATCAAAGATTGTCAACTCCAACCCTTAGATCATTTATGATAAATTGGCAGAATCGGTCCTTGCTTTATCAGAATTTACATATGTAGCCCTTGTCAATTTACTTATAACTATACACTAAATTGCCTAGCCCATTTCCCTTTTAACACAAACCTAGCCCAACATTAAAACCCAGCCCACTCACCTTCTATATATAACACAACCCGAGCCCACCTTCCATCTAAATAAACCCGACCCGTCCCAACTCTATACCCCGGTCAAACCATACCACTCGGTCAAAAGCTAAGTCAAAAGATAAAAATAAAAACAAGCACACCTCACTCCTCACTTTACCTTATCTCTCTCTCACAAAAAAATATATCCGATCCCCAAATTCACCCACCATGAACCCTAATTTACCGACTTTCAAAATTACTACAATTAAGGGCTTATTAGTCAAATCAAAGGGCTTCTAGAATGTCAGGAGGTGTCAGAAGCAAACAAGCACACACGGGGACACATGGCAGCAGGCTATTGGTTCGAACACCTCACATTTTGTGATCGTACGGTTAGCAAAGGAGGATTGAAGAGCAAGGTGATCTAAGGGTAATGAAGACTGAAGATAGCACGCGGATTGCCAACGTGGCATAGCCCAGAAGGTTCGGATTGAGTCTATAAATAGGATAGGTTATTTCATTTTCGGTATGTAATTTTCTTTTTAGCAAAGTTATGCTGTCAAAGTAGTTTTAGAATGTTAGCTTTATAATTCGGATTGTAATTTTCTGTTGATGTTTAATTCGGTTTGAGTATTGTACTTTTTAAGTTTTAATGAAAGTTTAAGTTTGAAGTTAATTTGTATCCGAAATCTCAATCAGTTATTTGATTTCAGTTTTAGTTTGTTACTGTGTTTTAAATTTGAGGTTATGTTGAATCCGAATTCTCATTTAGATTATTATTGATTTCAGAATTTAGTTTGTTTCTTCATTTTGATTTAACATCTGATCATCACGAATTCTCAGTTAGTTAAAATTGATTTCAGTATTTGGTTTATTTCTTTGTTTTAAAACCTGATCATCACAAAAGGAAAAAAAAATATGTTGTCAAATTTTTAACTCAGCTTACATACAAGCTATTTTCAACAAGTTTCTAGCTCATTTTAGCTTTCTAGCTTCTGTGAGTTTATTAGATAGTTGACATAGACAATTCATTCAAATTCATCAAAGGTCAACATTAGTCAACTATGAGACATTTGGAGGTGTACTGTGGTGATTTTGGCAGTCCAAAGTGAGTTTGGGATGCACTTGGCCTGTCTAAAGACAGGCTTCTTTGGAAATCCCCTCTGTTTGAGCTGAGGGGAATTAGCTTGTAAGTTTTGCTCATTTTCATTTTTATTCATCATTAGGGCTGTAAACGAGCCGAGCTGAGCCGAGCCAGGGTAGGCTTGGGCTCGGCTCGTTTAAAAATCGAGCCGAGCCGGCTCGGCTCGTTTATTTATACGAGCCGAAAAGTTGAGCTCGGGCTCGGCTCGTCAAATACTCGAGCCAGCTTGTGGCTCGTCGAGCCCGCTCGTTTACATTGAATGGGATATACTTTAACATAAAAAAACAATAAATAAGCTACACGATTTTAATCCAGGTCAAAATGTCAAATACTAATTCAATTCTAATAAAAATTAGTTCTGCAGTTCTGCAATATGGCCATCAAAGTAATTAACAAAATAACAGACTTGAGTTTCTTTCATCTAGAAGTTAACAAAATAGCATTTCCAAAAACTTGAATTACTCTTTCATCTAGTTGTATATATTATATTATATATAACTAAAGTTTAGTTATATATATATATATATATATATATATATATATATATATATATATATATATATATATATATATATATATATATACGAGCCAAACGAGCGAGCCAACGAGCGAGCTAACGAGCGAGCCAACGAGCGAGCTAACGAGCGAGCCACGAGCCAAGCCGACGTTGGCTCGGGCTCAGCTCGTTTACAAACCGAGCCGGCTCGACTCGACTCGTTTATAAACGAGCCGATTTCGAGCGAGCTTTTTTCGAGCTTTTTTCGAGCGAGTTTCGAGCAAGCCACGAGCCGCGAGCTTTTTGAACAGCCCTATTCATCATTCATAAGTTTAGTACTGCTGCTTCTAGTTTGATATTGATAGTTGCTATGCTGAAGTTAGTTGATGATTAGAAAGTGGATATTTGATGTTAGTTTGATAGGGTAGATGTTAGTTGAGCTAGTTTAAGTAATCATTTTAATGACTAAATCAGAATTTATATCATTATTGATCTGCTGCTTCTGGTTATTTGAGTTGCATTATTTGATAAAAAAAAAATATATATAGTTAAGATTTGTTAGTTTAGTGGTTATATAGTTTAAATATTGGTAGAATAATAGATCAGGATAGCTGATTCAAGTTAGTAAATCTTTAGTAGTGTTTAACTGGTTAAAAGTTTTTTAAAGTCTGCTGCAATATATGTTCTGAGTGACTGATTTCATGAATCTATTTGATTGATCAATCAGTGTTTGTTTTGGATTGATTTTAAGTTACTGAATAGTGTTATTATTGTAGTTAGTGTTCTTGTTGTAGTTTTGTAGTGTTCTTGTTTGTTTTGAATTTTGAGTTATTGAGTGGTTACTGAGTAGTATTCTTGTTATTCTAGCTTCTTTAAAAAAAAAAAATAGATTTGTTAGTTGTTAGTTGAGTTTTGAAAGAAGAAAAAAAAAAAAAAAATAGTTCGGATTAATTTGTAAAACTCAGGAATCGAACCTGGGTAAATTTTTAGAGTAAAAAAACGTTTTTAGTTTTTAAAATTTTTCAATTCAATCCTTGAGTTCCATTTTTAACAAATTTGGTCCATGTCTTTGTTTCAAATCGTTTTTAGCTTTATTAGAGTTTCCAAAATTGCATTTTTAGTCCCTCGTTTTTTATAAAACTTTATTTTCTTATATTTCTTTTAGAAAATCAGTTTTTTTTAATAAAATTCATTTTCGTCCATTAGATTTTATTTTTATTTTTATTTCTATTTTAAGTTTAATTTCACTAATAGATTTATAAATCTCGGGATTAGCCCGGGATTTGCATTTATTTGAATTTTCTTTGTGTGCATTTATTTTAATAGCGTAGATTGCTTTTAATATTTCTTATTATAGTATAATCAATTCAAAAAAATAATAATCTTTCACGTCACTTATTCACTTCACATTTTCACGACTCCGATTCGACAAATTCGCCGTCAAACCTTCGTTGGGAGAACGACCCGGGGAAATATTTTCACGAATATTTCTTTGGAAAAATAAAAATAATAATATATTACACCAATGGTGCACGTGACAGTAAGACTATATGGTCCAAATACCAAATATGTTATCAATCGTGTTGTCTATAGGGAACTGCTGGTTAGTATCTGGCTTTTTGCTCTTCATGAGGAATGCACACAGCTCATATCTGTGTTCTGATACTAAATTCAGACTATATTTTCCCATGTCTTCTATCAAATTTCATTAGCTTTCGGTTTCCATATATGTATATGTACTGCACTGTATGTGTGCATGACCATACACAAGTACTACACATTTCTTGTAATTGTTCCATGTCAGCGAACTTGATCCTTTGAAAGAGAAGAAATTAAAAACAACACGAGTTTATATGTTTTGGCTATTGTAAGAATGTAACTGATACAAAAAAGAGCTAATGCTAGAAATGGTCGGACTGAGCCCCCGATCGTGCGACCTACTCACTCCAATCTTTTTTTGACACATGTCCCTTGCAAGTACAAACTTTGGTTTTGAGTTTAATTAATAGGGTGGCCCACAAAATCTCCCACCAACTAAAAACTCTTTTGTCTTGTATGCGAAAAATTGCTGGCTATTACAGTTTTGCGACTCGCGGCTACGGCTTCATACTCGATTGCTTTTTTCAAAGGGTTTACTTTTACTTTGATTTTTGGTAAACTCAACACAAGGCTTTACCCTAAATAAGTCTATTAAACACAAGCCATATACTAGCAAGTGACACGTGTCAAAAAAGCGCTGGAGTCGTTAGGTCGTACAGTCGATCATGACCATTTTTGGAAAGGGGTTTTTCTTTTTACCAAGTCATGAACCTAGGGGGAAAAATCGGGCCAAATCTAGCATCTCCGCTATCAAAAATTGTACCTAGACCCCAATAGACAGTTACACAACGAATTCAGTCTTCTCTCATTATATGAACTGCGGTTTTAAAATTTTACAGTTGTCTTGGTTATCACCGGGAATCAATTACAAAATATTTATCCATATTTTAATTCATTGTTTTTATGCATAGGCCATTTATCACCTCTCGGCTGCAGGATTTGGTCACAAGTTGCTAGGAACATTTGAAAAAGGGATGGTGCAATTGTTTATACATGCTCGCACTCTTGATGTCCCAGGTAAGTAACCAAAGTTATTCACTTTAGGCCAACTATAAGTGTCTTTAACAGTTTAAGAAGTATCTCTAGATATCATTAGACTTTGATTAGTTTCATTTTTCTAACCTTGTTTTTCAATAGTAGAGGACTAGAGGTCCTTGCCTCACGAGATATACAGAAACCCCTGATTTGTTTACATATTATTTTTCCTCGTCTCATTAGACTATCTTCTTCTGCAATAATTATAATCATAGTTTACATACATGAGTAGGACAAAGATGGTAGCTGAAATTGCAAAACAACTCAAGAGTTTCCATCAGGTAGATGTTGTTGGATCTAAGGAACCTCAGTTGTGGACATATATCTTGATATTTTTTTAAAGTGGTATTTTTTTTACATTCCTTGTCCTCCTAGTGGTTTTTCTATTCATTAATTTGTCAATAAGTGCCGAAAGACAGAGCTGTCATTGAGGGTGGGCGAAGTGGGCGACCGCCCAGGGCTCCAAGAAGTTTAGGGGCCCTTAATTTTTCTTTAAGAAAAAATCAATTAGTTGATGAAATATCTTAAATATGTCATATATTGAACGTTTAAGTAGTTACTTTGCATTAAATTTTGTAAAACGGCGACACTTTTTATTTAACATTAGTCTTTGAATGTCTTATTATCGATTTTCGCCCATGGCCCCCAAAAACTCGGGGACAGCCATGCTGCTGAAAGATTAAGTTTATTTTGTTACAGCATCCAATCTTACATTTGATAATGGTGAAAAGCAGAAATTGTATATGAAGATTTCGTTTGAAGAAGTCGAGGCCGAAATTTAGTTAGTTAAAGGTATGTACTATCATTGTTTTTTACAATGTGCTAAAATAAATTTTTGAGGTTGCACATCTTTGTGTTTAGCGTATGATCAGTTTGTACAATTTATATGTTAAACCATTGTAAATTTAAAAGAACCACATTTATATGTGTAGAAATGTTTCGTGATTTTTGTGGCAGGACTTGCTCTCTGGAAATCTTATATTGAATGACGATGAAAGTAAGTTATATCTTGCTACATATCAAATACTAGATATAATGCCCGCGCACGCGCGGGGTTTTTTCTAATCATTTTAATAAATTATTATTTTTAATTTCGGGTTTTAATTATTATAACAGGACCTTCAAAACCATTGTACTTTGATTGAGGTATTGAATTAGGGTTATTTACGAATGTAGTGGGTTTTAATATTAATTAGATTTGGAGGAGATGTTCTTGCGTCAATGATTGTGCGTGAATGAATGATAAGAGATCGAGTTTGATTGATGGAGGAGGAATTTGGGAATGTTGGGACTTCAAATATTTAGTGGGAATGATACTGAATTTTAAGTTTCAGCCCAAATCTTTGAAAAACTTGCTCCACCGTTTTCAAGTTTTAATTTTTTATATTTTGACACATATATTTTTGTAAGTTTTCATTGAACGATTACAAATCATATTCTTTTTTTTGTAGAATATGGATAAATTTAGAAATATTTAGGCTTTTCTTATTTAATATTTAAGAAAATAATAATAATAATAATTTGATTATTACTTAATAAGGTATGATTTGATTTTTTCAAAATGTAAAAGTCCCCAATAGGGGTTTTGTTTTATTATATAAAAGATTTGTTGTATAACATTAATTGATCTTTCACAATTTAATAAGACGAATAGATATTATCGACAACTGTAGCTACTAAAATGTAAGATAGGGGTGTCAATTTTGACCAATTTGTAATATATTGGTTTTGTGTTGTGTTTTATCTCAAACCTTCTTCTAATAGGTCATATTAAGAAAAGACTAAAAGGACATGGGTTGAAAGTCGCCCAAGGTCTATTTATTGCAATATTTTTGTTGGTGCAGTCATAAAATAAACACTATAGTTGTGAAAAATAGAATGACCAAATAGTGTTTTTTTATTTGACACGATCAGTTTAGGTACATATAAAAACCGGCCCAGTTTAACCCAGACTAGTTTTAATGCACTATTGCACTATTGCCCACCCATTTTCACACCTCTAAAGAATCTTTAATGAGTCCTATTCATATTGCTATTGAAACAAGAAAACTCTACTTCACAGATTTTAAATGCGAATCATATAGTCATAGAGGGTTTGACATTGGAAATCACTTCAACGAATATGTCGGCTATGACTGATTACAATTTTTGCCCTTTAAACCTCCATTTATGTCCATAATAAAAGTAGCATTTGACTTTTGAAAGTCAATCAGATCAGAAACGGAACTTGAACATATTTGTCGGAAGGGCCAAAATGTGAAACACATATTTTAGGGGGGGCAAACTACAAAATGTCAATATCTTGCATAACTAATGACTAACATGATATAGTAAATGGTACTTGAGAGTAAACTTTTTTTCTTTTTTTTTGGTTTTTTTTTTTTTTGGGGGGGGGGGGGTTCACAACCCCGTTTGGTCTTGTTGAAGTTTCGTCCTGGAATCATATCACTTATTACTAAAGTCGGCAACTTGGATGACTTTTTTTGTTTGTTTCTTTTCTTTCTCCAAAATGGTTCATGTTTAATATTTCAGTTAAGTGCATGACTAATAATGTCACTGCATATAGTTGACAATTATCTCTTTTCATTTCCACCCCGAAATGGACTTCTATAAGAAATTAATGCAATTTAAAAAATGCAAAATGGAATGCGAGTGACACTAAGTTAAACTTTTCAATATTGAGATATAACTCTCAAAAAAGTTGATAATATTTAGTGTATGAATTAAACCTGATATATTGTTCATGAAAGCAGTACCCGTTGATATACTTGATATTATTTGTTTGATTAATGAAAGAAGTAAACAAGAAAAGAGTATGGGGAAATGATGCATGCTACTACAAGCACACAATTGCCTGCTTTTCCTTGAGAAATAAAAAAAAACGAGCGGGGTAGCCCGCGCGTTGCGACGGGAGTGCTATGTTGATAGTGTCGGTTTATGTTTACATTAGGAAGGATGATTATAATGGTACGTAGTGTATAACACGCAATACACTTCCACGCCCCCATAAGATTGCTTCAAATGGTAGTTGTAACAGTTAGGCAACTTAGACAAAGCGGAAATGTTTTATTACAACCATTCTATACCAAATTAATCAATACAGAGGATTCTCATACCATAGCTTTTATATTTCACATTTTTATACTTCATATGAGTTGACTGCATTTCTAATATCAGGAGGCAACATTTCCTTCAACAATGTAAGCAATCGGCATACCAGTATGTAGAATCTCCAAACTTTACATGAGTAGTAGTTCAGCTATTCCTTTGACAGACAGTGAAAGTTTCAGGCAAAAACAGAGGATCCGATCCTGTAGTCAACTACCTGGACTATTCAAAATAGAATAGACTGGAATGATACACTTTTAGATTATTTTTGGCCTATCTTACCAGTTTGCATCTAAACAAAGTACAATAGCATGTATATGTTTTAATGAGTACTGGAAATTGTGAGTTAATTCGAGATAAAAAACCATTTATTATAGAGCACACATGTAAGTAATAGTACGTGTGTATAGTTCATAGTTGTAAAATAGCATGTATGAAATGTTCCATTACCTCATAAACACATTGGGTTTCTCATAATGGAATTAACAAATTCGTCATATTTTAAGACGCTTCGTGGTGCTTTGATCCAAGACTGTATTCTGCCTCGACTATTGTTAACCTTGTGTTTCAACGGCCTGCATTGAAGTAGTAAACAACTTATAAGCAAGAAAGTAATAGATATAAAGTGCAAACTAACTATTTCTCGTGCTGACTGACACACCTGGGGGGCTGCGTTTGACAGCTAATACCTCAGTGTTGAGTCGCCAGAATCCCATGTACCCTCCTTTGAAACGTCTATGGGAAGAGAATTATCTAATTTCTGCCAGAATTACCAGCCATTAAAGTTCGTGTGAACTCATGAATGTAAGCATAAGGCATATCTTCCACAAAACCATAACCAAAAGCAGTGTATCCGTAAGATTTTGGAACAGATTTTAGTCCCTTATTCTCTAGAAACTCAGGAATTGATTCTGAAGCGCATTCACTAACTGCATGGATTCCATTTCGACCCGAATTCTTTGCCTTGTCCTAATTAAAAAGATCCAACATAGAGATTTACTTTCAAAACTCAAAAGAAAGTAAATAGTTAGATATGTTGGAAATGGTGAAAGACGCTAACCTGGAGTTCTAATTTCGTGAAAGACGCTAACCCACATGCCGCTGATTGTGTGGTATTTTTCTGGAAGGGTCACATTATTAGTTCAGGGCCTACGAAACCAAATCTCGTAATTACTTGCTCTATCAAATAACACAGAATATTATATAAAGCAACACAAAGACCATATTTACACGAAGCATTACGTTTTGAAAACTTGGGTTGCAGGTGTACGCATTATTCCAACACAAAACAAAGGCATGTATCATACCTCACAAATATCATGACCTCTTTTAAACTCTTCGGTCATTATCTTTAAAGTACTTGCTGACACATTGTAGCTAAAGTTCATGCTAGGATAAGCTGGAGTAATAATAGGCATTAAATGGGATCTATCCCTAAAGTATTTTCTTGGATCCCAAATTTGCAACCCAAGTGATCCTTCTTCAATTGCACAAAGCATTACTGGATTTGGACATGGCCAATGAGTGTAAAGCCTGAAGAATCTAGAAACCAACATATTGGGCAGAGCATTAGGATACAGCTGGCAGATCCGTGCAGCAAGCAAAGTCCAGTTTATTCCACCTAGAAATCCTGCAACCTGAATACCAAAAATTGAAGAGTAAGATTCATCAAACTACACATTTCTATTAATCAAATCTGCAAATTTTATCATTGAAAGAAAATGGTTTACGTTTGAATAGACACCACGTTGCGTAGCCCAAAACCTTATGCATCTTAATGTTGTGCGGAAGCTCTGAAAAAACCAATAAAAATAGGGTAAATTAGTTGACCAGGAAAAGCACACAAAAAAGTAGATATTGTAATTTAACACATTTACATATAAACGGGTCGATTTGGATTGTGTCTGATCTCCAACAGGTCATTTTTTAACTAAAAGGAGAAGGAGGGTAGACTTTTCTGAAGATTTGAAAGTCACCCACAGTCTACTTTTGAAGACGGGAAGCTCCTAAAAAAATTATCGAAGATTTAAGTTCCTATTATAAGATTACTTTTTAGTAATCAGAATTTGAAAATTGTTTTTAGTAATGAACAAAAAAAATGATTGCCGGTTTCCCGACTCACCCAAACGGTCATCTCTAGATTTAACAGACACCTCATAAATGAAACAGAATCAAAATCACAAAGCTAACTACAGTATCTAACGAATTCATATTACTGTACAGAATCCCAAAGAAGGAGTAATTGCTAAAACCTGAATGTTGGGTACCAAACGCAGGATCTGGTCAGTAACTCTACATCCATTAAGACTCCGAACTGTCTTGTCATCTGCATCGTCTTTCATATTTCCTGTTACGAAAGAAAGAATAAACTCATATCAAACAAAATTCCTGTAAAAACATAAAATATAATAATAATAAAAGGAAATAAACCTTTAGATAAGAAAAAATTACTAACAGTACTAACTGTTAAGTTAGTACTGCTAGTCGGCTTGCATAAATAAGACGCCGAATCCGGAATACGGCCTGCATAGAACATTTTTTAAATGCTTATGAGCTCAATAAGTTGTGAAAATTTGGCTTGCATAAAAATGTTATAAATCTTACGCTGTTTGTGCAAAAATATATTAACCAACCACATATAAAAAGAAATGTGACATCCCAAACCCGAACCAACAATTATATATCACCTCGAACCAACAATTATATATCACCTCGAACCAACAATTTAGCTATCAGGTTGATTATGCATTGATCATCATCTCCAACACCAGTTGGTAATCATGCTCTTTGCATTTGTAATGTGAAAAACATTAACTTGAGATATGCCACCAAGAATCAAGCACTTGAATTAAACTACGAATACGAAAGCGCACTTTAAAAAGGAATACCAAATTTTGAATTTGTACAACGGTAAATAAAATATATGGAAGATCAGGTACCTTGTTGCGTTAGTTGTTTATCTATCACCACTGCAATCTAACAACCCTGACGACAGCCTTTTCATATATTGCTTTGCTTTGTTTTGCTGAAGCCTACCATTAAAAGTTTGTATATCTAATCGGTGCTCTGTCTGTTTGCCTTGATGCTTATTTGCCCTGTTTCAGTGTGGCCACAACCTGCAACGTAACAACACTTATTTAGTAAAAAAAAATTGGCACCAACGATTCGTAACACTAAAGTTTGTTACCTTCACAGTGGCATACGAAAGTCGACTTGTCTGAAGCAATGAGCTCATTGGCGAATTCCTACAACAATTTAAAAGAGAAGGCAGTTTATCCATGAAAATCAGATAGCCATAAGGTTGGTAGCACATAAAAAAAATAGAGAATATGGGCTTATGGCTCACCTCAAGTTCATCCATCTCCCAATCAAACTCACAGACTACCTATAGAAACCATTATTTCCTATCGAAAATGGCTACAATGGAAGTGGCTAGGTTTTTCAATTATTATTACTAAACACATTTTTTTTTTAATTATGCCTGCGTCTTCTTCATCATCTACAGTCGTTTTTTCATTTATTCTTTTCCCCTAAACACACTTACATAAATTGTGACCATAACCAATTTTGAAATAACGAAATCGTAAAAGCACAAACACAACTAAACCTTATTCTTCATTTGCAATCAAGGTTAAAACAATGCATATAAAAATAAGTCTTCATTTTCCTATTTTCTATCTATATATCAGGTTATATGTACTTATATCTTTACCTTTGAATTAAAGGCATTAGAGTCGGGTTAGTTTGACGGAATAAGAAGAAAATCTAAACCAAGCATTCACCAAATTTCATAACAAATATGGAGTGCAATAAACATCACAAAGAGGTCACACTAATGTTCAAAAGTAAACATAGTTTTAATCAATCTATACAACTTACCTCTTTTTTTTTTTTATTTAGGCATTTGATCGTACAACTTATCTCAGCCTCAATTTATACGGAATACCTCAGATTGTTTCGAAGCATTCATCTCTTGAAGATGCAGATGAAGGACCTAGAAGATGGATAGCCACCTGCCAATCAATAAAAAACAAAACCCTATATCAATTGACCTTTATCATCGATAATAATAACACAAAACTATGATAACAGATCAACAAGATTGCTAGAAATTTAAGAAGACAATAAAGATTTCGGATTTAAGAATTTGATGGCAAAGATTTGAAGTGCTTGAACAATAACCCATCATAGATCTCCGTTTCTTTTCTTTCGGTTTGACAAAAACAAAGAACGGAAAACACAGACCTTTTGAAAGGATCTTCAAGCCATTTTGTAGCTGGAAACCTTAGAAACCTCATCCTTTCGTCTTGCGTCTCGTAGCAGAAAGAAAAGGATTGTTTGTGGGTTATTCGTGGTGAAGATTAACAAAAGAAAAGTGTGTGTTTGATTATACTAGATATAATGCCCGCGCACGCGCGGGGTTTTTTCTAATCATTTAAATAAATTATTATTTTTAATTTCGGGTTTTAATTATTATAACAGGACCTTCAAAACCATTGTACTTTGATTGAGGTATTGAATTAGGGTTATTTACGAATGTAGTGGGTTTTAATATTAATTAGATTTGGAGGAGATGTTCTTGCGTCAATGATTGTGCGTGAATGAATGATAAGAGATGAGTTTGATTGATGGAGGAGGAATTTGGGAATGTTGGGTGGGAATGATACTGAATATTAAGTTTCAGCCCAAATCTTTGAAAAACTTGCTCCACCGTTTTCAAGTTTTAATTTTTTATATTTTGACACATATATTTTTGTAAGTTTTTATTGAATGATTACAAATCACATTCTTTTTTTTGTAGAATATGGATAAATTTAGAAGTATTTAGGCTTTTCTTATTTAATATTTAAGAAAATAATAATAATAATAATTTGATTATTACTTAATAAGGTATGATTTGATTTTTTTGAAATGTAAAAGTCCCCACTAGGGGTTTTGTTTTATTATATAAAAGATTTGCGTTTGGATTGAGAAGGGTGTTATCGAAATTTCTAGAGAGAGAGTGAGAGAGATAGTGGTGGGTGTGTCTGTCTTTGTGAGGAAGAAGAGTGTAGAAGCGGGAAATAAAGCCTGATAAGGTGTGGTGTAAAAGGATAATTAAGGCATGAACAGTTTCCGGTACAGTAACCTAAAGATCATTAGGCATTTTTTTGTGTATTTTTTATTCAATGAACAGTGCCCGGAACAGTAACGTCCCGGGTTTACAGCCACACGTTTTGGTACTAATTACTTTGCTAAGCACATGTACAATCAGTAGAAGCATGCAGTATACATTGGTGAAGCACCCACCCATCCTGGGAAATTAATATATATATAATAAAAAAATGTTTTATATGTCAAGCAACAACTTTTATCATATGAGTTACTAATGCTATGCACAGTCGTGACCCGGGTCATCCCCTGCCGCATCAGTTTTCTCTCTCCGGTAACCAGACATGACCAAGTTGCCACAGTCGATAACCGAGTTTTTTTTTTTTTTTTATTTATTTTCAATTCAAATATTTTAAACAACAAATTTAAAATTCATTAAAAATAAAAACATTACGATACTAAATTAAAAACTTAAACTAATAAAACTTAAACATTACAATTCGGGGCATTTTGGGGTAGTCGGGATCGTCGGTTTTTTTATGTGGGAGTTTTTTTTTTTTTTTTTTTTTTTTTTTTTTTTAAAATGATGAATATGGATGAGAAGTTGTTTGAATTATCAATTCATCAATATACTTTTTCATTTTATTTTCTAATTATTAACATGAAGATACGAAAACCTAAAAAATACTTGCAGTTTTTCACAATTTTGGAATTTATTATCATTTGGATAGTGCTCTAAATTATTTATTACAAAGTTAAATGGTTGTGTAAGCATGGCCTTCGGATAAAAAAATTTGTGACGACGTGCACAATGATACACATTTTGACCTTCAATTTATAACTATAAATAGAAAGCATTTGGTAAATTGGAAAACTAAACAAAATAAACTACATGAAAATACAAATTAGATATAAATGAGATGAAATCATGGAACATTTACATATTGAACCAATTCATTATGACACTTTTACACTAATAAGGCAATAAGCAGCTAAATACATAAAACCTCAAGGCATGATTAAAATTCTTATCGGACTTTTACACTAATAAGGCAATGAGATCAACAACATTCACTACAGAGCCACGTAAATCATAATTGTTGAACCCCAGCCAGCATAAATAAACTCCAAAATAAGTCACACATTGCACCCAAATGGTAATTGAGTTTACCATTTATTAGTTTCTTCCAATATCGACACTTTTACACTCATAAGGCACGATTAAAAATCTTATCGGACTTTTAAACTAATAAGGCAATGAGATCAACAACATTCGCTACAGAGCCACATAAATCATAATTGTTGGACCCCAGCTTCTGCGTCTAACATAAACTCCAAAATCAGTCACACATTGCACCCAAATTGTAATTGAGTTTACCATTTATTAGTTTCTTCCAATATCTCAAAAGCACCATAGGATTCATAACCATAATTGAAAAGCTAATGTTTAATGTTTATCAATGAGCTGTGGATGAAAATTACTAAAGGATGCAACACTATTTAACTAAGAGAATCATGCAATTGATATTGCTACTTAATTCATAATATAAGTGAGAGGGGTCAAACGTAGTTAGGTTCCATGCATTCATGTCTTCATGAAAAAATGAATGTTCGTAACATAAATTTAATGCATGATTAACCACTTAATATTGTATCATATCATGCCAAAAGTGAGTATCATTGACACAAATATCATGATCACTTTTTAATAGTACCAAAACCAAAAACAAAAAAAGAAAATAATAAATAAATAAAAAAAAATAGAAAAATAATAAATTTTTTAGATTTAGTTGTGTTTTTTTTTTTTTCTTTTTTTTTCTTTTTGGCAAAAAACTTCTATAAATAAATAAAACGGCTTCAACAAAGTTGAAGAAAATAGATACAAAATTGGCCAAGATCCTTATTTCAATTTGACTATATGAAATTGAAAAAGGATCTAAGACTAAACAAGAAAACTACATGTACTTGATAATCAAGCACCAATACATAAATGCAATGTTAAAAAACCCAAGGTTGGATCTCCAAAGAATGATATTGAGAAGCATTACAGTAACCCATTGCAACCGCCCATTGGAAAGATTTAAGCTTGATTGAAGACACCACTCGAGACCAACATTTGTAATTGTCGTTAAAAATGACTTCATTCCTTGCTAACCATATATGCCAAACCGCCAAAGGACCAATAAGCCTCCAAAACTTGTGAAATGTCGGCCACATCCCTTCGTTCCACTCAAACATAAAAGAATTGAAATTTGTAGGAAGAACCCATGAAATATTCCGAATAAACAACCCAATAAAGCAAATGACCATGAGCAATGAAGAAGTAAATGGTCTATAGCTTCTTCCTCTAAACCGCACCAAGAACACATCTTTGACAGGAATCTTATTTTGACACGCTAAACATAAAAAAAAAAAGCTTGGATTTTTGATGGTATACCCTTTTGCCACATGAAGGAAACACATTTGTCAACAACTTGAGCATGATCACCGCTTAAAACGCCACTAAATAAATGTGGGATCTAGTGGTGCTACACTCCTTCGAATGGGTTACAGCTAGGAATAAAATGTTTTTGCATCAATTGGACTTCGTGGTTACAAAACCTGATGATCCATATCTTGTAAAGTTTAGCTCCTTGCTAGTTTTTATTTTTAATAATATTCGTCGTTGAGAAAAAAATAATAATAATAATGTTCAATAATAATAATACATCGGCATAATAAATAAATTAATAAATAAATAATGATTGACTCTATGACTACTAGATGTGATTAAGGATATGCCTGCCAATATGATTGGTTGATTTTAAAGCCGAGAAAAGTATCATGCCACATGCTTAAGCATAATTTTAGGTTGATTTTAGGGCTACACATCGCATTTGGTTCGTGAATTTAAAATTTCAAAATTTTAAATTATGTGAATTTTTGATTCTTGAGGATTTAGATGTTTTGTTGACAGGAATTTATAGTATTTTGAAGTATGTCCATATGTTATTATTGCAATTTTTTTAGTAAATGATTGATGTACTTAGATTATTAAAAAAATGTAAAGGTAGTATTTTGGTCTAGGGATGAGCATTTAGACTCGAATTCATATACCGAATTGGAACCGTACCGGCACTGTACCTAAACGGTACCGAATCCCAATACACGGTACGGGACCGGTATCATTAATCGAGCCAAAAAAAATCGATGCTACTAAAATGGTACCGGTACCAAAATGAGATAGTACCGAAAAATACCCGAAATTTGAGTAGTTATTTTTTTAGAGTAAAAAGGCACTTCAAATAAGCAGGTTGATACATGCGTGATTTCTTAAGCCAAGAAGCAATCTCACACACCCCGTAAACATCTCAAGTTTCAACATTGTTTCAATGTGAATTAGAAAAAATTGCAATTTTTACCTTCAAAACCTATTATCCTATATAACCTGATATATATTTCGACGTTGTATGGCATTGTGTCGAAAACTGATGCAGGATCCTAATTGTACTAAACTTGCAAGTAACGCCTCGTCAACTATGTTTAGTTTACACAATAGGCATTACATGTCAACAATCTTACAGAACTGGGATACCACGTAAGCTATTTTACACTATTTGCACGCTTGTAAATTAATTTACACAATTTGTGCACATAAAATCTGGTGACATGTAACAGGAGAATAAAGGTTGCTCGTCAATGTTTCAATAAGTTTCACGTCCTTGAAACAATATTGATACTGGAGTACCTAAACCTTCTATAAAAATTAGGTTGGGTTATAATGACCCTCCTTGGTAGGGAGGGTGTGTTGACTTTACTGCTGCCGCCGCTTGTACTGTCTGCTTTGTTGGATTGTACATTCCTTCAAAAATAGGCGGGACCCATGCGTAGGGAGGGTTCTTATAACTAAACCTCCCATAAAAATTGGACTGACCTAGGAAGTAATCTGGATTTTATTTTATTTTTTTGTTAAGAAAAAAAAGGGGAAGAACCGTATAGGTACCGATTTCCCAATACCGGGTACCGGTACCGATTTCGGTACCCGATTCCCGTTCGGTACAGTACCGGTACCCCTATGTTATGGTCTGTTGGGAACTCGTCTTAGATTATTGAAGTATCGATCATATTGTGTAATAGGTTGTTTAGGCCTTTAGGTTAGTTTTATGCTACGGCATGTGTAGAAGGCCCATAGGCCGTGGCCCAGTACTTATTTTATTATATGGGCTGCGCCCCATCTTTATTTCTCTTCTATTTAGGGCCAAGCCCATTTCATGTTAGACTCTATAAATACCCCTCCCATTGAAGGGAAGGGTTGTTGGTTAATAGATTATTCATTTTCACTATATTTGAGTTTAACCTACATCTCTCTCTCTATCTTAATCTTTCAAGTAATCTCGTGTGATATTACTAAGACCTAACAAGTGGCATCAGAGCTAAACAAGGATTTAGGAAAAATTTTGTGTTTCGTTACTGTTCATCCGAAATTTTTTTCCGAGTTAGGAAAATTTTCAAGCAAGTCCCGAGTAACTGAATTTTTCCGAGTTAGGAAAAATTGGAAATTTCCGAGTTAGGAAAATTTTCAAGCAAGTCCCGAGTAACTAAATTTCCGAGTTTGGAAATCATTCAACAACAATTTCTAAGACTCAACTTTTCCGAGTTAGGAATTGTCGAGTTAAGGAATTGCCGAGTTACCAAAAGGTTCCAAGTTAACAACCATTTCCGAATTAAGGAAATTTTCCGAGTTAGAAAAAGATTTCCGAGTTAGCTATGTTATTTCCAAGTTTGGAAGAAGCGCTATTTCTTAGTAAGATTTAACATTTCCGAGTTAGGAAAATTGTGAATCTTCCAAGTTAAGAAAATTTCAAAAATTCCGAGTTAGGAATATTTACATATCTTCCGAGTAAGGAACGGTCTTAAATCTTCCGAGTTAGGAATTTTCTCAAATTTTCCGAGTAAGGAACATTCTAAATTTTTCCGAGTAAGGAAACGTATTATCTTCTAAGTTAGTTTTTCACAAAGCATTCCGTGCTAGGAACTTCTTTGTGAATCTTCCGAGTAAGGTAATTACCGAGCAACATCAGAAATAATTTTCGAGTTAGGAAACAAATTGTGCACACCTCAAAACAAACGAACACAACTCCTATTTCCTTGAAACGATCCAACATCCACAGGTTACTACAAGATGTCTCAACCACCATACAACAACTACTTCAACAATCAACAACAACAGTATCGACAGCAACAACCTTATCAACAATAGTACCTTCAACCACAGTATCAACAACAGTACCCTCAACCACAGTATCAGCAACCACATATCCTCATGCAGCAACACCAAATTGTCCCTCAACAACAATTCACACAACCACAACCAATGCAGAATTACCAACTTCCTCGAAAGCAACCTCACTGGTTTGACAAGATGTGCGATGCGATAAGCAGTCAACAATCCAGACACGAGGCAGGATCTTTAGATACACCACCTATGCTTACTCCGGGTAATTACGTGCAGTGGTCGAGTCGTTTCCTTCGATTTATCGAGCAGAAGAAACCCCATGGTAAGTACATGAAAAAGGTCATTATTGAAGGACCATACCCAGTACCTACAACAACGGTTCCAGGTGATGCAACTCCTCCAAGAGCAGCTACTACTATTCCCACTCATGTTGCTCAACTCACAATAGAACAAGTCCAACAACAAGAAGCTAATGAATTGGCAATGTCTTATATACTTCAAGGAATTCCAAATCCTATCTTCCGAAGCATAGATGCACAAAAGACAGCCAAGGATATGTGGGAACATGTACACCTTCTTATGGAAGGTACTGAGTTAAATCAGGAGGACATGGAATCTAAACTCTACATGGAATATACCAATTTCATGATTGAACAAGGGGAATTATTGGAGTCATACTACCACAGGTTCACAAATATCGTCAACGACTTGGACCGTCACAACATCAAACTACCCAGGATTGCAGTGAACTCTAAGTTTCTGGGGTGTCTCGGACCAGATTGGCAAAAGTACGTGACGTTTGTTCGACAAGCCAAAAAGATAAACGATGTTTCTTATGGGTTATTGTATGATTACCTTAAACAACACCAATCTGAAGTTGACAAGGACAGAGCAGCACGTGGAGGATTCACGCCATCATCAACTCCAAACTCACTTGCCTTGATGGCTCAGTCTCATTTTGCTCCACAACCACCACAGAGTTTTGTCCAACCACCACCAGATCAAAGTTTTCCCCAACCACAGCATCCGACAAATCATCCCTCTCAAACCACATCTAATCAACTCGTTCCATACGGAGCCTCATCACAACAAATGGTTCCATATGAAAATACCGATGCTAACAGTGATGACGACGACGCGTTCAAATCACTGAACGAAGGATTTGTTTTGATTGCCAAAGCTTTCAGCAAGTTCTCAAACAAATCCAACAACCGTCTGAGGTCTTCTTCCAACACCAGAAATTAAGCAGTTGTTCAGGATAGCCGAGTTGAGATACTAAACCGAGCTTCAGGGAGATCTGGATCGGGTAGCTACATGGGTAATTCAGGTGGACAGAGGTTCAATTCAACTGGAAGTAACCACAACAGGGCACAAGTTGTTGACACTGGGAATTCTGGGATTGGAAACTCCGGGATCAAATGCTACAACTGTGGGGGAAAGGGTCATGTAGACAATGCATGCCCCAAGCCTCGAACCAGGGGGAGTGCATATCACAAGGAAGCTCTACTTCTAGCCCTCAAAGATGAACGTGGAGGCACTCTCACTGAAAAGGAGCAAAGCTTCATGGCGAATGCTTACTCAGATGATGACATGGAGGATCTAGAAGCAGCTGTGATGTTGATGGCTAATATGCAGGAAATGCACATGAGTGAAACAGGCCCGGTTTATGATACCGATGGCTTGTCTCAGGTACCAAACTCAAAATGTCTGATTGATGAAATTGTGTCACCCTCTGCATCTGCATCAGCTGAAGCAGATCTTGGTCAAAATGATTCATCATTATCCTCTCAAGTCGATGACCAAATAAACACCGTCGTTACATTTGATGATGATCAAATTAACCCCGTTGTTTCATTTGATGATCCTCCTTCTGATGATAATAATGATCAATATGGACAAGATAATCTTTTGCCTGATCCAGATTTAGAACTCATGACCCTAATATTGACCACCCAAACACAGTTGAATGAACAGAGATCCCAAATTGAAAGGTGCAATGAAATAAACAGAAATCTAAAAACAAAGGTCGCAGTATTAACTAAGGATCTTGAGTGTTACAAGCTTCAACTTTCGAATTATGAAACTAAAGAACAACGAGAGAAAAACTTTGAGGCTGCATTCCAACAATCTTATGCGAAAGCACAAGATTTAGAACATCAAGTACGTGAATTAACCATTTCCAAAAGTGAATTAATTTTAGAAAAGGAACAAGAAAAATTAGATTTTCGAAAACAAGTTGACATTCTACACTCTGATCTTATTAAAACTAAAACAGAGTTGTCCACTTGTCAAAATGATTTTTCTGAACACAGACAAAGTTCTAGGAAACGAGTTGATTCATATCTTGAGGAAATTCTTGCGTTGGAATCCAAACTCAAAGAATTTCAAAACGTTGTGTATAAAACTGGTGAATCAATAACAACCATACAAAAGTTAACGGTAAAACCAGCTCCCAAAGGGTATGGCTTTGCTATTGGAAGTGACAAACCAAGTTTTTTACATAAAGCACTCAAGGAAAATCCAAAGTTGTATAGTGTTGAACATTTGCTTGATGATTCTTTTATGCGTGTTGTTGTTTACAATCGTGAAGAGGAAATAGAACAGGAGGATGAAAGTCGGTCTAAAATGAGTCAAGTCCATTTTCATAAACAATATGATTATTTTCGAGTACCTCATATTAGCGACAATGTCGTCCCGCAACAGGAAAAATCAGAACCTACATGGTCTGTAAGCGAAATGAATGCATCTCCTGAAGTAGTCCCTGTAACCAATGAAGCACAAGTAAATAACCCTTTACAAAATCCAGGTGTAGTTTCTTCATTGCCAAAACCATGTCGTGTCCTTCGATATTTTAATACTTTTATGGAGGACATAAAATTTTTGGAAGACGCAATTGAACGAAACTCTGAAATAAAAGTCTCTACTTTTCTTTCTCCCTATGAAAAGGAAAAGAGAGAAGTTTTTCAACAACAATTTTTACCACACGTTCAACACCTGCGACTTTGTGCTACACATTGGGAACAGGAACTGCAATCGGACGTTGCATCAATGATGAGCATTTTCAAAGCAAAAGACGAAAAAATCTTGAAACAAAAATTTCAAAAGAAAACTTTGGAAAAAGAAGCAGATCGACTTTTGGAAAATGTTCTATGTTCTGATGTTATTTATGTGATTATGAATTCTATTTTTGTGGATTGTAATGATATGACTGTTGATGCTCATTCTGTTGATATTGAGATGTTGTGTGTTGAGATAGATAATTTGAGACAAGATAATGAGAGACTTAAACAAGTCAATGAAGATGTGAAAAATGATTTTTCAAAAGAAATTTGCAAACTCAACCAGAGGTTGCAATGGTGTCAAACTCAGAGTCTCGCCTTTAAGTTAAAACTACAAAACCAATACACATCTTTTTCCTTTCAAAACAGTCATGCTTCTGAAAATCTGATTGAGAAAGAAAATGTTGTTTTAAAACAGCAAATTTCTAAATACGAAAAGGACAACGATAAATTTTTCCAAAACCGAAATGACCTTCTTCGATTAAATCGTGAATTGGATTCTAAAATTCAACAGCAGAAACACATCATCATTGAATTGAGAGAAAAAATTAATGTACTTGAAAATGGGAAAACTGTCAACAAGAAAGTGATTAAACCAGGCATGTATAAAGTAGAAAAAATACCTAAGAAAGCATCTTCCCAGAACACTAATGTGCATGCTTCCACTTCTACATGACTAGGCACCTCTCCTAAGGTTAGCAGATCCAAGACTACCATGAAGAATAGTGTGTGGAAACCTAAGAGCAGCTCCCCTAAGGACCAAGAAGTAGAAGTTCACACTAGGAAGTTGAATAAAAAGCAAGTTATATCTAGAGTAGAATCAAGCTTTAAAACGTGTAATTCTAATTCTGATGTAACGAATGCTGATACTTTGAATGTTTCGAATGATGTTCTTATTGATGCTTATTGTGTGTTTTGTCGTATGAGTGTTTTGTTTGGTAATCATAAAAGTTGTGTTGCAAATACCCTTTTGTCTCGTAAGAAGAAATGTACAACTGGCATTTCCTCTAGGCTCCCTACCGCTGCCAAGTCAATCTTAGGAAAACCGCCAAAAGTAGTTTCTAAGAATACCGTAGACAAGACCATAGGTCCTACTAGAACAATCCAAACACCTAGTGCCTTTACTAGGAAGAAAGCAGAATCTAGTTGGAATTGGCAACGTTGGCTTCAGAATAAACCTAGTTTTACTTGGTTACCTAAGAAGCTTAATAATTTTGCTACTAACCCAACGGGTTCCACCGTTACTGTCTCTATCTGCATTGTCTTTTTGTGATGCAGGTGATTCAAATCGTACTATGGATTGTTGATAGCGGGTGTTCCCGACACATGACAGGCAACCTAAATCTTCTAGTAAACTTTGTTGAAAAGTTCATAGGAACTGTCAGATTCGGGAATGATCAGTTTGCCGCTATCATGGGCTATGGGGACTATGTCAACGGGAACATCGAAATCAGCCGTGTATACTATGTTGAAGGCCTTGGACATAACCTCTTCTCCGTTGGACAGTTTTGTGATGGTGACTTGGAAGTCACATTTAGGGAGAAGACCTGCTTCGTTCGAGATCTACACAGAAACGATCTCATGACTGGTAAACGCGGAACGAATCTGTACACCATTTCATTATCAGATATGACCGCTTCTTCACCAATTTGCCTACTCTCTAAGGCACAATCAACAAAAGCATGGTTATGGCACAAGCGTATGTCTCACTTGAATTTCAAAACAATGACTGAACTTGCACGTCATAAGTTAGTCGACGGTCTTGCTAGATTTCGATATGCCAAAGATCACCTTTGTCCAGCATGTGAACAAGGGAAAATCACTCGTGCTCGTTTTCTTCCTAAAATCGAGCACAATACAGATCATGTACTCCAACTTCTTCATATGGATTTGTGTGGACCAATGAGGGTGCAAACAATCAACGGGAAGCGTTACATTCTGGTAATCGTTGATGACTTATCACGATGGACTTGGGTCTACTTTCTTCACACCAAAGATCAGGCTCCTTCAATGATCATCACCTTTCTCACCAAGATTCAGGTTTAGCTTCGCAACACCGTTCGAAAAGTCAGAACAGATAACGAAACCGAATTTAAGAACCACACTCTTCGTGAGTATTTTGAGAAAGTAGGGATTGGCCAACAAACATCTATTCCACGCAGCCCAGAACATAATGGAGTTGTTGAACGATGAAACAGAACATTAGTCGAAGCTGCAAGGACGATGTTGATTAATGCTCAATTACCAGATTACCTTTGGGCTGAAGTTGTCTCCACTGCCTGCTACACCCAAAACCGTTGCATGATCACCAAAAGACACAACAAAACCCCATATGAACTTGTTCACAAACGAAAACCGAACATAAATTACTTTCATGTATTTGGGGCCCTCTGTTACCCAAATAATGATCGTGATGATCTTGGAAACCTGAAAGCTAAAGCAGATATTGGGATTTTTGTTGGATACTGTGAGAATTCTAAAGGATTTCGCATTTGGAACCGTCGCACCCGACAAATTCAAGAGACGATACACGCTCACTTCGATGAACTTACGGATATGGCTTCTGAGAAAAATAGCTTAGGACCCGATTCTAACCGTCTGAACTTTCCTGCTCAGTCAGCTGCACCACTGTCTCTCAACCGCAAAGACTTGGAAGATTTGTTTGCTCCGCTGTTCGATGATTCGTTCATTAGTCGTGCTCCTGAGGTATCCACCAGTTCCACTGCCAATCCTGTTAATGAACAGGTACCTGATACACCAACAATAACTACCACAGTTGCTACAGACGCACCTCCAACGGAACCTTCATCATCAGCAGATCAATCTGCTTCTTATCCTGAGACTGCAGCTGTCGATCCTCTTACACCTTCTGAAGTACCCACACCATCAAGTTTTGACGGAGACGCACTTTTCAATCCATTTGCTCCGGCTCCCACCATTCTAGATACTGCCGAGTCCTCAACGAGCAATTTGGATCCGTCAAACATGCACCAAAACTTTCAACACTACCCCCTCAACCCACAAGTGGACTAAGGATCACCCGTTAGTGAACGTGATTGGTAATCCAGATAATCCGGTCATGACACAAAAGAAAGTCCAAACGGACAGTGAAACTTACATGTATGCACTCACCGTTTGTCAAACCGAACCGAAAAACATTAAGGAAGCTCTCACTTACGACAATTGGTTTGAGTCAATGCAAGAAGAACTCGATCAATTCAAGCGTCTAGAAGTTTGGGAATAGTAGAACGACCAGCTCGAGTTTACGTTGTCGGACTTAAATGGATCTGGAAGAATAAGTTGGATGCTGATGGGACAGTTATTCATAAAAAATCTCGCCTGGTAGCTAAAGGATACAGTCAAACAGAAGGTATCGACTACGAGGAATCGTTCGCACCAGTGGCAAGACTTGAATCCGTTCGTATGTTTCTGGCATATGCAGCTCACAAGAATATCACTGTATATCAAATGGATGTGAAGACGGCGTTTCTGAATGGACAACTCCGGGAAAAAGTGTACGTCACACAACCAGACGGCTTTATCGACCCAGAACATCCGAAGCATGTTTACCGGCTCAAGAAAGCCCTCTATGGCCTTAAACAAGCCCCGAGGGCATGGTACGATAAACTGTCCGCATTCTTAATAGCTAATCATTTCACAAAAGGTTCTGTTGATCCAACATTGTTTATAAAAAAACATGGGGCGGACATCTTAATTGTTCAAATCTATGTGGACGATATCATTTTTGGTTCTAGACATAAGAAATACTCAAACGCTTTTGCTAAGTTAATGAAACAAAACTTTGAGATGTCCATGATGGGTGAACTGAATTTCTTCTTAGGACTGCAAGTTCATCAATCACCCCGGGGTATTTTCTTAAGTCAGTCCAAATATGCTCAAGAGATTTTGAAAAAGCATGGCATGACAAGTAGTGACACCTATAATACACCGATGTCTTCATCATCCCCTAAGCTGGATGCTGATTTACATAGGACACCAACTGACCCTACCAAATACCGTAGTATGATTGGGTCACTCATGTATCTAACAGCCAGTAGACCAGACATAGTATTTGCCACATATCTTTGCTCCCGCTATCAGTCTAGACCAACTGAACGACACCTCTCTGAGGTTAAAAGAATCCTTCGATACGTAAAGGGAACCATTCACTTGGGGATATGGTATCCGAAGGATTCTGGCTTTGAACTAATTGCCTTTTCAGACGCTGATCACGCAGGATGCTTAGACACAAGGAAAAGTACCTCTGGGGGAGTGCAATTCTTAGGTGACAAGCTTGTATCTTGGCAGTCAAAGAAGCAGGATTGTACATCACTTTCGTCAACTGAATCCGAATACGTAGCCATGTCGGCATGATGTGCTCAAGTCATCTGGATGAGATCACAGCTGATGGATTACGGATACGTCTTCAACAAGATTCCGATGTATCGCGACTCCAAGAGTGTCATTGCTATTTCGTGCAACACCGTTCAGCATTCCAAGTCCAAGCATATTGCTCTTCGTTATCACTTCATCACAGAGCATGTGGAACAGGGTACCGTAGAGCTTTACTTTGTGGGTACAGAATACCAACTGGCCGACTTATTCACCAAAGCTTTGCCTCATGCAAGATTTGTGGGATTAGTTCACCAGATTGGTATGCGATGCTTGACTCCAGAGGATTTAGACAACTTTCTCAAACAAAGCTAAACGAGTCAAATATCATGGCCATTGTTTTGTAAATATTCTATTATTAAAAAAAAAATTTTAAAAAAATCCCATATTTCATCTTTACGGGTATGCAAACGTTTATCCGAATCAAAATTTGTTCTCGTCATTTCAAATCTAATCAATTTTAAATCACGACCAAATTTTGAGGGGGAGAATGTTTTGCATTTCCTTTGTCAAATTCTTCATCATCATCGTGTATATTAAGTTTTCATCAAAGTGGATAAAGGTGTTAAGAATGTTAAACTTCAAGGGCGGTTAGTGTCTGAGTAGTATAAGTTTACCACTTTAGAACCAAAATGTGAACTAGGAAAAGAGTAAAGGGTCTAAAAGTGTCAAAAGTGCAAACTTAATAAACTATATAAGCCCAAACTCAAACTCTTTATTCACAATATCTCAGAACACTTGCTAAAACCCGCCAAAAACATCGCTCTCACTCAAGAATTTTTGATTTTTCTCGAAAACTCAGTTGTAAGTGTTAATCATGTTCAGTTTAGTAGTCTAATTACTCGCCTAAATTATTAGTATGTTTCTGTGGTTCAATTTTCCAATTAGCGATCTAGGGTTCATAGGTCGGATTTGGGGATTTCTGGGTTGTTATGTTTCAATCTAATTGTGTTAGCTCTTGGTCATAACAACATGTTTAGGAATGAGTTGTCACTGCTTAATTGTTCTGTGTAACTTCAATTGACGTGTGCTGAGATCCTTTTGGGTTCTATGGCTCGAATTAATGACTGGCAACTAATGAATGTATGTTTCTGTGATTTTATTGGTGGGTTATGAGTGGTTATGTACTGTGATTATGCGCCTAAGTGTTTATAACATGAATCATACATATGATCTAAGTCGAATGATTGTATGAAATAAAAGTGTATGTGGAAATTTATGTGTGGCTTGTTATGGATATCTGGGTGTTTAATCATGATTAGGACAATCTTAGGATGTTATTTATTCATAATGTGTTGCCTGTACATAATCTGAATGAGAACTTGCTTTGTTTGAATATTTTGGAGTTAGCTTTGAATGTTGCCGAGTAAGTCAGATAATCTCCGAGTTAGGAGATAAAACTTGGTTACTTATGAATGTTAAGATGAAGGTTACCGAGTAGGAATGATTTTCTCCGAGTAAGGATGATGAAAATTAGTTACATGGAAATTTTTCTTAGAACTTTCCGAGTAAGTAATTTTTGTCTCCAAGCAAATGAAGTAAATCAGACTTTTCAAGTAACCATAATCCTTAATTTTTCCAAGTAACCTATGTGGACTAGTTTTCCGAGCAAGTCAAATACTCCGAGTTAGGAGGGTTTTATATTGTTTCCGAGTAAGGAAACTTGTAGTCTCCGAATTAGACTAGATATTTTCAATTTTAGTTTAAATCCTCCGAGTAAGGCTTATTTCCTCCGAGTAACTAGTTGTTTTTTTTCCGAGTAACAACCTTTTTCCATACTTAGTCAATTTTTTGTAAAGGTTCAGTAGTTAAGAGTGTTTTGCTGATATGTGCTGGTGTGGTATATATGATTGCTTGTTTGAACTATGCAGGTTATCTGTGATTGTTTCTTTCTATGTGATACATCATTTCAGCCGGATTGAGATCATGGAATATATCACTCACACTAACATAAAGATACAATCTCTGTGTTGTTGTTTGTGTTTTTGATTTACAGGTTAATCATGTTTCATATTTCCATTGCTAGAGAAGAAATGATCCTAGAAGGGGATGAGCGCCAGATTAGCAAATCCAACTCCAGAGCGGATTTCGATGACCTATCATGTCACAAATCCTGTAAGATAATGGTAGAAATCCTGAAGCGACACTTCTTCAATCCCATTATGACAAAGTCAGCCAGTGTACCAGAGGTGTACATGCACCAGTTCTGGCACAAATTGTTTATCAGCAAAGATACTAAGACGATGGCAATAACCGTTAATGACAAGAGAATCAAGTTCGGTGTCAACACTCTTAGGGCTATTCTTGATCTTCCTCCACCTAAGTCCATTCCCAATGGAACCTTTCGCAAAGATCCCACCTTTGAGCAAATTGTTGAAAATCTGAAAATAATTGGCTATGACGAAGACAGCGAGGACCTCACCTCTAGCTCTAAGGTCGACAGAAAATACATTCCACAACCTTGGTTGACACTATTCACCATCATCAGTCACTGCATAACTGGCAAAGAAACAGGATTAGAGCACCCTAGACTTGAACACCTCAAGTTCTTTCACGGTGTAATTAATCTGCACCACGTGGACTTTGCTCAATACATCTGGACTGATATGATTTACCAAGCCAAACAATATTCCCAGAAGAAAGCCTACAAAGTGCCATTCCCTCGCTTCACCAAGCTGATCATCTCCTATTTCATGGAAAAGCATCCAGAGATAGACAGACGCCCAAGCGAGAACTATCATACGGAGAGCATGGATCACAAACTCACAAGTATCAGGATGCATGCTACCAACACAACCAAACAAGCATTGAGGATTCCTCCAATGCTGTTGTCTGAACCGGTTAAGGCAACTGAAGCCTATGATTGGTATGATGAAGCTGAAAAAGCTGGCGAAGTTGGTATAACAATTAAGAGAACTAAGGCGACGAGAGGCAGAGGTCGCGAAAGAGGTAAAACTGTCATTTCCTCCTCCTCGCGTACCAAAAAGATCACTCGTGAAATGAAGAAGAAGTTAACACTCAGAGATGAATCTTCGGAAGAGGAAGAAGAAGAAGAGAACTCGTAGATCTGAGGGAGGAACGAAGGAAATCGATTGTAAAGTTCACATCCGAACTGGCTAAAGGTGATAAAGCTTTGGGCAAAGGCAAGGGGAAATCCATAAAGATGACTGATACATCCTATGAGCAACTTGAACCGCCAACGACTAGAGATGAAGAAGAAGAACAACTCAGAAGGGCCACAGAAGAAAGCAAAGCCAAATTTAAAGCTGATCAGAAGAGACAAAGGGGAATGGAACAGGGTGAAGGATCCGCTTCACGACCAAGGGATGATCAATCGGAGTCACAATCAGAAGAGGACTCGGAAGCTACACATAGTCAATCTGCTAGTAGTTCAGATGCTAAGTCTGAGAATCAGTCCGAATCAGAACACGGTGACCAAACAGCTTCAGACTCGGAATGCGATGAAGAGAAGGACGAGAATGAAAAGAATGATGATGAAGGAAAGACCATGAAAGACAAAGATGCTGAAGATGATAAGGGATCAACAGATGATGAGATGAATGACGATGAAGGGAACACTTAGAATGTCAAGTATAATGAAGATGACGAGGAATCCACAGATGATAAAAGTAGTGAAGAGACAGATGCAGAAAGTAGTGATGAAACGGATGATGAAAGTGCTAAAGATGATGAAAACCGGGGTGACGATAGAATACCTACCCCACCTGTGAACCCGTCACCAGAAGCTGACACCTCTAAAACCAAAACACCGTCACCAACGGCCGAAACCTCTAAGACCACACCACCATCACTAGCACCTACAGCTCCACAATCCGACAGTGCTAAACTTAAAGAGTTAGAAGAGAAGTTCGCAGCACAACAGCAACAGCTCGAAGCACTTCAAAGGGATATGAACAAGTTCAAAGGCTATAACATTGAGAGAGCATGTGATCACTATATCAGTAACACCCTACCTCAACAGATCAGCGAGCATCTGTATGAGACAATTCCAGGTCTGATGAAGGAGTACGTGAAAAGAAAGCTGGATCGCGTGGTGGCTAATCAACTTCGAACCACGTCCGTGACACTTCAGACTTTACCGTCGAATCCTCCAGTTGCATATCTCAAAGAAAAGTTGCTGGAAGGTGTCGCAGATGATCCAAATGAGAAAGAGCTTCGTCGAGCATTGATTAACTCAATCAAGAGAGCTGAAAAGAAGGGTGAGACCTGCAAGCAAGACAAACCCAGTAAACGTCGTCGGGATGATCCTGACAAGGACGATCAGGCCAAGAAAAAGGGAAAACGACCAAGAAAAGAGGGCACTTCTACAACCCAACCTACTCCTACCGTTCAATCAACCGGCACTGAGGGGTTTGTACCTCAAGAGACGGGTGTTTTTGATGACACCGAACCACATAATGACTTCACAATGGAAAAACATGATGCTGATATTGCTCCTCCTAAGTTCACAACTGTTCCTGCACCACCAGCTAATGCAGCTTTGATGCCTGCACCAGAATGGGTCAACCCAGATGCTGCGAAGCACACATGGTTTGAACAAATGGTGGATGCGTACCCTGATACTCCTGAAGATGTTCCTACTAACGGATCTATTGTGGACTTTACAAAGCACCTAAAGAAAGAAATGCGGGTTCAGCAGTTAGAGCTTTCCGACATTGTCAAGGTTCGCGAAGCTGGTTTTAAAAAGTTCAAGACAATCACCACATCACATTTGGAGTTCGAGTGAACAGGTTGCAAGGGCAATGTTAGAGAACGTGAATTAGGATGTTGCTGGCTCCTCTAATATTCGTGATTATTCAAAACCTCTACCTCTTATCGGACCCTCTCACAACCTACAGATACCTAAGGCACACTTCTTCAATAAAGACTTGGAGTATCTGATCTATGGTAATACGGACCCTGAAAAGCGGTATGCTACATCCCTCACTAAGTGTCCGGCAGCTTCCTACGTGATAGATGGTTTTGAAGAACACATGGACGAGTTATTTGTTAAAGAAGTTGAAGAATATAACGATGATGCTGTTCTCGGTATCTATCACTGGCCAGATATGCGGAAGTGGTTCTATAAGTGGAAGCTTACAAAACCATCTAGAACTGATGTGTTTCACAAGAGTCGGATACTATCTCTCACCAGTGCTGAAACTGAATCCAAGTATGGGTATAACTTCCTGACGAAGATCACCGTAAGAAGACAGGATGGAAAGGAATACACCTTCAAAGAAGCTGATTATCCGTATCTGAATATCAACGACATTGAAGATATGTATCTCCTTAAGATTCAAGGCAAGCTTGAGCATTCACCGGGTCGTCTTCAGTACGACATCATCAACTCTATTCTGATTTACATCCGCAGTATTGTAATCAGACAGAGAGTTGAGGATGTTCATCTTGGGGTAGAAAGTTACCAGACGAAATTAAATCTGGTCAGGCCTAATCTCCGACCGCCAGGGATCGTAGAAAAGATACCTTATACTTTTGGTGACAGACCATTTGGGTTGGTATATGTAAGGGATAAAAGGTCACCGAGGTTCATGGGTTTTCAGGAAATCCACAAATTCGGTGATGAGACTTTGTTACGTGTCAAGTCTGAACTTGAGGCGATCTTGAAGAACCATAGGGAGGGGCTGAAGATAGGATGGTTAAGGCATATGTGGTGGACACGAAATGACGTCTAACAAGCGTACAAGTTCATCGACCGCATAGAACGAAGGCTTAAGTTTCGTGAGCGGATGAGGAGATTCGAAAGTTATGTGGGTGGACGTCCAAGAATTCCTAACATTCTTACCTTCCGACGTCCTAAATAAACTAATGGTATCCTTGGTTTATCTTTATCTCATTCTTTCATCATGTGTTAATATTGCTATGGCTTGTGCACACATAACAGTGCACAACCCGTACCTGTAAAGAAAGGACGCTGAGGTACGCTTCAGTGCCTCAATCCTGATCAGAGGAGCGAAAGCTTCTTACTTGTGAGTAGAATTAACCGGAATTTTTTCTAAGTTTTCAAAAATTAAGCTCATAAGGACAAGTATTCCCTTGTTAAGGGGGAGTATTTGAAAATAAATCTTTGTTCTGAAAACCAAAGTTCTTGAAATTCTTCCCGTAAACCTCAAAAAGAGCATATTTTAATCAAAAGTTTTAACACAAACACCATGAGTATGCTATTTTTGAGGGGGGGAATTAAAATGTGATTAAAATATGGTACTAAAACGTTGAAATCTCATGTGAGCAAGACTCAGAATTAAACCCTCGAATTGACGACATCAAAAGTCTGTAATCGAAAAGATATATCCTGGACGGGTAATAATTTCAAGCCAGTTTATCTGGTGATGTAAACGTGTCTCGCAAAGGATATGTCTGAGTAGAATGTACCGATTTCGAGCGATTTTCCTTGAATGTGATCTGGACGGGTAATAATTTCAAGCTAGTTCTACTAGTGATGTAAACGTGTCTCGCAACGATCATGTTCATTGAAAATCAATCAATTCCAAAAGTGCTGACTCTACCCGACATGCGCAAATTTATCTTAAATACTTCTGAGCACATGTTAAGGGGGAGTATTTATGAAAATCACTAAACTCTCAAAGTGTTAACAAAATATGTTTTACTCCCTCCGTCCCATATTAAGTGTCCACTTTCCAAATGCACAAAGTTTTAGGAAATTCCACTAACTACACTCTCCACCAATCAAATATCACTATTACCCACTAAAGTCTCTTCTCATTGGTTGAAAATATTCCCTGGACACTTAATTTGGGACATCCCAAGATTCCATTATGGACACTTAATATGGGACGGAGGTAGCAATAATCATAAACACTTTGAGAGATTTTCAAAAAGATTGGTTTATGGCAACAATAGGATAGTCATGGTGATATAAGGTGACTAAGGTTTAGGAAAAACCGTCCTATGATCCGCCAGAGCCGGAGGGATCTACCCAAGGACAATCCCAGTAGTTTAGAACTAGAAAGTCCTAGGTATTATGAAAAAAAAAAGAGTAATGAAATGAAAGGAGAAATAAGGGGTTGAAGAATGAAAAAGAAAAGTAAAGAAAAGGGTAAAAAGAAATAGCCCTCCATTTGTTCAACCTTAGGGCAGAAACCGGGTTCAATACATATGCTACTGGTTGTTACTACGGTAACACCGGTATTGAAGATTAAGCCATCATGGACCCAGTGACGCACTGCACTAAACCTTCTAGCCACTCAGGTGTCTCTCAAAAGACACTTGTTTCATTTCACACGGAGATCCCTACATAATCTATCAACCTCTCACTCCGAGAAGTGTTGATATTGAAAAGGAGGCATTCTGCTCCACGCCTCTGACGACCAAACAAATATGCACTAATCGAGTCTAGAGCCAAGAGATACAACAAAAGATCTAATAGGAATACTTAGCATTACACTGGTTGTTCTACATTAATGGACACCAGTTGTAAAATTAAGAAGAGTCCTACGCAGATCTTAGCAGTCTGCCGAGAACATTCATGAGAGAAACCACAAATGTGATTCTCAATGATTGAATGGAAATCCTGCCAGGGTCGACATCAAACAGCCCTGACAACAGGTCACTTCGGTAATCCCTTGTGGGTTACGCTTAGTGTTTGCTCCAAAATGCTCTACAGTCGTGGGGTGATCTCCAGCGACTCACTGAATCGTAGGTGCACTTCGGTGTGTCTGTGTAAGCCATTTCGGGGGTATCCGATTCAGAACGGCCTGGGTTAGGATTAGAGAAAGTCTTCACACTATGCTGTTGACGATCTCGAAGTCCAAACCTGTAAGTACCGGATGATTTATTGCTAACTGTTTACATGCAGCGAATCATGGAGACCGGAAATTCCATTGACATCAGTTCATCATGCTCATATCCCGATGAAAAGTCAAAGATCAAGCAAATCAACATTTCACAAGTCAAAGATCAAAGCTTATGAAGTAAGTACTACTTGATATGTGAAGAACAAAAGTCAGAAGACATATGAGCATGGTGGAAAAGACACAAAGTGTTAGGAATTATGATTTGATTATTACAAAACAAGAGGGACTGAAGATGACAGATGTTACTTTGTGTCTCATTGCTGCCGATCTCATTGCTGCCGATAGTGGAGATGGTTCCTGCCGATAGCTTTCTCATTGCTGCCGACAGTGATATCTTGTTCCTGCTGTTAGTGTTATTATTGCGGGTATTAGTTATTGTTATCCCGTATGTTTAGAGTGTTTGTTAGATTTATTTTTAGAAGAGATTGATGTTTATCTCTTTACATGTTTTATTTTTAACAGGCTGTATTAGGTATTAGGGTTTCTTATCTATATAAGAAACTAACAGCCACATATATTGTAACAAGTTGAAACACATATTCAATCGTGAAATACAAGATCCATAGAGGATCAAGAGTTTCTTGTTATTCTTCTTTCAATTCTGTTCTTAAAGAAAACCTTGTTAAGAAACTTTGATTGTGTTCTTGTTCTGTTCCGCTGTGCAACAATCATTGTTTCTATAATCCTAGAAGAGTTAGTTCTTGGTTTTTACAATTGGTATCAAAGCCTCGTGCTCTCGAGATCTAGGGATTCAACAAGGTTTTTGTCTGTCGAAGAAGAGAAAATTCAGTAGCAGATTTGATATATTCGATGGTATTCACTATTTTTGAAGGGTATCGATTTTGGTCTATTTAAAACCTCGTACCAATTTAACTCTTAATTGGTCGGCGTTAATTCATTGGCGGGCTAATTAAGTGGGACGGTGGTCAACGTTATAGGTATCATAGGCACTAGTGGTTCAAAGTTCAATTCATCATAGTGAATTTATGGTTGTTTGTCACTTACCGGGCTGATTATAATAATTAATTGGTACGTGAGGATAATTAATTGGTCGTGGTATCATTCAATTGTGTGTCGGTGGAAAATTAATTGGTCGAACACACGTGGGTATAGTGAGTACTAAAGTAGCATTGTCATTGCTGCTACTATTGATTTTATTTGGAGTACTGTACGAAGACTTTTGGTCAAGATTTTTTTGTCACCTGCTGTTGTTAGGCGTTGATAATTGTGTGGGCATTAATTTTGGTGTGTGAGCGGTTTCAAAGAAGAAATCTTTTTATCATGACTACATTCGAATCTGGTGATTCTTTCGAGACAGTTGCCATGAAGATTAGAAACTTGTTTCCTATTCGTTCTAGGGTAGACTGGTCACAAGATGAAAGAAAAGATGAGGAAAGATGTGCCACTCAAGTTAATGAAATGGTTGCTGGACATAAGACAAAAGGTGAGATATTCAGTACGGTTGCTGAAGCACAGGAAGATGTGGCTTTTGAATTCGCTTTGATGAGTTTCCCATCTCAGGTACCAAGTTGTTCTGTTGCTTGTCATGATTTATATGCTTTGCTTAAGAAAGATTTTGATGAAATGAAACCTAAATATAATGAATTGTTTGTTGAAGTCAAAGCGTATAAAAATGCTGTTAAAACATTAGAAAAACAAAAAGTTTGGTACCAAAAGAATCAGTTAGTATATGAAGAGAAAATTAAGGTTTTGGAAAGAGATTTAAAAAACACCACTAATGAGTTAAAACATGTTGAGAGACAGTATGATAAAGTAATTTTAGAGAAAAATGAATTACAAGCTAAGTTGGAAAGTGAAGAGATTAGATGTGCTTCATATAAAGAATCAACTAGGCTTGTAGATAAATTGAATTCAAGCTCTCAATATGTAAAGTGTAAGAGGGGTTTAGGATGTCCTAAAACAGATGACTCTTCTGAGTCAAGAAGCTTTATTCCTACCCTTAAAGAGGAAAATTTCCAAATACCTGTAAAATATGTAAAAGAAGGTGAGATGCATGCTGTCCCTCCTCCTATAAGAGGTGTGTTTAAACCTGTCCCTATTCACTCTGACCTTGACATTGACTTAAATGAATCACACATGTCCTATGGCAAAAAGTCCAATGACTTGCCTAATCTTGATTGTGACTCTAAAGACTCTGTCTCTTGCTCTAAAAGTGACAAGTCTTCTGAGACAAAGACCCGTGACGTTGCCTCCTGTGATTCAAATGACAAGTCAACCACACCCAAGTCTGATGACTTCACACCAAAAGTAGCTAGTGTGAAATCCAATTTAAAGACAGCTACTTTTAGTCCTATTAAGAACAATTCTGTTTCTGGTTCTGTTTGTGAGAAGTCTTTGTGTGATAAGCAAGGTCATGATAAGAAAAGTCAGATTAAGAACAAAAAGGTTAAAAGAAAATCGTGTTTTGTTTGTAAAAGTTACTCTCATCTAATTAAAGATTGTGATTATTATGAGAGTAAAATGAGTAATTGTGTTCCACAAAAGCAACCTAGATCAATATGGAAAGATGTAGAGGACATTCCCCCATTTGTCCCTAAAGCAAATGCATTTCCTTCTGGTAATGCAAAACGACCAGCACATGTTCCTTCTGGTAAGCCAGTTCCAGCTGGTCAAACCAAATCTACTGGTTGGAAAAGACATGTTGCTAGACCATTCTACATACCTACTAGCATTTACTTTCAGAATGGTTTTTGGCCTGGTTATTATGACCCAAGGTATATGGGGGGAACAAGATGGGATACTGGTGTTAAGCCCTCAACATGTTGTTCTTGGACAAATAAAAGGAAAGGTTCATTCTGGGTACCCAAGAACAATAGTCCTTGTCAGGTGCATTGATTGAGGGGAGGCATAAGCCTAAGGGGAGGCTTACTGTTGTATATTTTGTGCTAACTAATTTTTTTAGTTTGTTTTGTGTTCACTAACTAAAATAATGCAGCTGTTGATCTGTTGCTTCTTTTTATTAAGTGAGTGGTTACTGCTGATGCATTAATAATAAAGGGTTTGACTTTTCGAACCAGATCAGTATGAGTATTAAATTGGTCATAGCGTTGACTGTTTGAATTCGTGGGATTGCAATTAACTCGATTGATTCAAAGTTTTGTGGGGATATGATTAGTCAAATGAATTGTCACTTGTGATTGGTTAATTTAATTGGTCTGTTGAATTAATTGGTCGCTTGTGGCTTTATTCAATTGAGTTGAAGTGTTTTAGCAGCATGTGGTATGAGTTCTATTGGTTTAATTCGATTGGTATTGATGTCCACGTGGGTCTACTGCTTCTGTCCGAATTCATTAATACACATGGTATATTAATCTTAATTGTCACATATATTTGATGTGGACTTCGATCAGATCAGATGATTATTTTATTAATGGGATCGATTTGTTTAAGAGTCAAAGTGTGTCAGTAGCATTTTATAAAAAGTAATGCGCTTGGTACAATGAAGTAAAGCCAATAGTATGTTGGAGCTGATGTAGAGTGTGGAGTCATTGAAGGTGAATTTTCTTTGATTCTACTGCTACATAAATTTTCATTGCTGCTGATCTCACATGGTTTCTGCTGATAGTGTTATCATTTCTGCTGATAACACCATTCCTACTGCCCTGTTCCTGCTGATCGGTAGCTTCAGTTTCTGCTGCTATTAAAAAAAAAAAAAAAAAAAAAAAAAAAAAAAAAAAAAAAAAATTAATTCATTTTCATTTTCTTTCTTTATTTTTCTTTTTGTTTATTTTCTTTTCTTTCTTTCATTTGTCTTTTATTTTCATTCTAGTTATTTTATTTTATTTTTTTTTTCTTAGTTTCTTTCTTTTCTTTTGGTATGTTTCTTCTTATATTAAAAAAAAAAAAAAAAAAAAAAAAAAAAAAAAAAAAAAAAAAAAAAAAAAAATCTTGTATATTTTGTGTGCTAATAAATTGGTTTTGAGTAACACCTTGCAGGTACAGTGTTGGTGTTTACACCTGCACAATAAATGGTGCTCAACTCACCATGTCTTGCAGACAAGAAAGAGTTGACTCACCATGAGGGTACGGCTCTGGTGTGATAATCAAATCCGTTGATAGCTGTAATAGCTTGCTTAAAGCTATAGGGTACTTCAACTCACCCATGATTAAGTTCTGAGAGTTGACAATGGTTCTCAATTCACCATGGATGTAACCCTTATGGGATCCAAAGGATTGGCTAGTCCACAAAAGTATGGTTTGTGGTAAAGACACTTGGTATCCATATTTGGTATTCAATTCACCAAGGTTTGCTGTAACCTAAGAATTGACTAGTCCTGAGCAAACGGCTACAGGTAAAGACAAGTCAAATCCGTTTATAGTTGCTGATTTGCTAATAAATCAGATGGTTATCAATGTACCATGGTCTAACACACCTAAACATTGGCTACTCCAGTAGTGATGGCTATTGGTAAAGAGACATCAAATCCATTAATTTTCAATGATTCACCTCTCACAGGAGTTAACACACCTGGATGTGATGAGAATAGTATGAAACTTAAAGAGATTTGATGTACATATTGTCATTATAGCAGCCAAGTTCAAGTGAATGTCATGGTTATGGATGTTGCTGCTGGTTCCTAATTATTGCTGCTGCTAAGTCGCAGTCCTCAAGCCTGAGAAGTTAAAGCTATATCATACAGGAAACTTGAGGTTAACCTAGTTTACCGATCCACTAGGTCAACCACAAGTTTAGGGGAGGAATAATGAGTGTTTGCAGGTTATTATTTATGGCAGCATTGTTCAAGGGGAAGCATTGTTCAAGGGGAAGCATTGAAGACAGTTTTGTAATATCAAATAGGGGAAGATTGTTAGGAATTATGATTTGATTATTACAAAACAAGAGGGACTGAAGATGACAGATGTTACTTTGTGTCTCATTGCTGCCGATCTCATTGCTGCCGATAGTGGAGATGGTTCCTGCCGATAGCTTTCTCATTGCTGCCGACAGTGATATCTTGTTCCTGTTGTTAGTGTTATTATTGCGGGTATTAGTTATTGTTATCCGGTATGTTTAGAGTGTTTGTTAGATTTATTTTTAGAAGAGATTGATGTTTATCTCTTTACATGTTTTATTTTTAACAGGCTGTATTAGGTATTAGGGTTTCTTATCTATATAAGAAACTAACAGCCACATATATTGTAATAAGTTGAAACATATATTCAATCGTGAAATACAAGATCCATAGAGGATCAAGAGTTTCTTGTTATTCTTCTTTCAATTCTGTTCTTAAAGAAAACCTTGTTAAGAAACTTTGATTGTGTTCTTGTTCTGTTCCGCTGTGCAACAATCATTGTTTCTATAATCCTAGAAGAGTTAGTTCTTGGATTCTACACAAAGACACCAGAGTTAGAGAATGTCGGTGGAAGGCAGATCCTTATGTTACAATATCACTTAGTCAAGAACAAAAAACAAAGATCCAGATGACGTCAAAGCCTACGAAGCAAAGATGACGTCAAGCAACCTTGATGATCAATACTTAGGGGGAGATTGTTGGGAACTCGTCTTAGATTATTGAAGTATCGATCATATTGTGTAATAGGTTGCTTAGGCCTTTAGGTTAGTTTTATGCTACGGCCTGTGTAGAAGGCCCATAGGCCGTGGCCCAGTACTTATTTTATTATATGGGCTGCGCCCCATCTTTATTTCTCTTTTATTTAGGGCCAAGCCCATTTCATGTTAGACTCTATAAATACCCCTCCCATTGAAGGGAAGGGTTGTTGGTTAATAGATTATTCATTTTCACTATATTTGAGTTTAACCTACATCTCTCTCTCTCTCTCTCTCTCTCTCTCTCTCTCTCTCTCTCTCTCTCTCTCTCTCTCTCTCTCTCTCTCTTAATCTTTCAAGTAACCTTGTGTGATATTACTAAGACCTAACATGCTCGGGAAAAAAAAGGGTACCACCAATTCGGTACGGGTTCGGTACCAATCTGGTACCGTGCTCATCCCGATTTTGGTCATTTATAATAATAATAATAATAATAATAATAATAATAATAATAATAATAATAATAATAATAATAATAATAGTAATAATAATAATAATAATAATAATAATAATAATAATAATAATAATAATAATAATAATAATAATAATAATAATAATAATAATAAATGTTTCCAAGTAAATTGAAATTACTTACTTTTTGAGGACATTCTAATTTCCTCATTTTACCAATTATAAAATTTTAATATCCTTCATTGTAGGGTATTCACAATGCATAAATCACTAGCTTGTGGCTTGTATGGATCGAATGGAGGATGTTTTAGAGAGAGAAATGGGAGCCTCTTAGAGAGAGAAAGTAACTTGTGTAATATTAGATTGAAAAGGTCCAACCCTTCCCATGTGTGGGAAGGGGTATATATACTACTACATATTACGTCCCTAGTGGACTGTGGAGCGAGCTGACAGAGGGGAAAGCCCCGACCCACTCCACAAATATAGATACTACTAATACTAATACTAATAATACTAAGCTACTGATAATATTACAGATAATCCTACGAGCTATGATGATCTAATAAGTACTCGGGGTGACCGAGTCTTCTGCTGAATATTCATATTCCTAACAATCTCCCCCTAAGGGAGGTCACCCCAGAAGTAATGTTCTGAAATTCAGCACTTCTTCCTTGGATCTTGACATCATAGCTCGTACTCATTGAATCTTCAATGTCATAGATTGCTGTGCAAACATCAGTGATCTGAAGATGACTTCTCTTTTGTCTTGGATGAACTTTGAATAATCTCTGAACGTATCATCCCACTTGAGTCTCCAAGTCATCTTTCTATAGTACTACTCCATGTGATGAAATATACTTAGAGCCGACATGCTCACACGATATGGGTTCATGATCTTCAGTATCAGAGTTAGCAGAAGCTGTGTATAAGGTCTTTTAGGGTGATCATGACTTCTTTGATGATGATGTGGTGTGAACATGTGGAGATGGATTGGCATCTTTTCTGCAACCAGCTACATCAGCAACCAGCTACAGCTTTCCACAGCTACAATCGCCAGAAGTTCCTGCATACGACAGTTAGCAATAAATCGACCGGTACTTACAAGTTTGGACTTCGAGACAGTCAACAGCATATTGTGAAAACTCTCTCTTATCCTTACCAAGACCGTTCCTAATCGAAAACCCACAGAGGGCTTTTTAAGATTTTACCGTAGTAAATCAACGATTAGGTGAGTCGCTGGAGATCACTCCACGACTGTAGACCGGTTGAAACCGCCGCGACCACTAAGCGTAATCCTCAAGGAATTACCTAAGTGACCTGCTTTCAGGGCTGCTTGATATTGACCCTGGCAGGAATTTCCATTCAATCATTGAGAATTACATAAGTAAATTCTCTCATAAATGTTCTGGCAGATTGCTAAGATCTGCGTAGGACTCATGAGATTACAACTGGCGTCCTTACTGTTGAACAACCAGTGTAGAAATGATTCGTGTCCCTATGAGATCTTATTATGTATCTCGTGGCTCTAGACTCAATTGTGCGTTTTGATTTGGTGATCGGAGGCTGGAGAGGACTGCCACCTTTTCAATATCATCTAACTCGGAGTGAGAGAGATGATAGGAATGTATTGAACTCCGTGACAATTGAAACAAGAATCCTTTGAGGGACCTTGAGTGGCTAGGGAGGGTTGTGCAGCGTATCACTGGGTCCATGATACTTTGTCTTCAATGCCAGCAATCAACTAAGTGATTCTGACAGCATATGTATTGACCCAGTTTCTGCCTAAGTTGTAAGGAGGGCTATTTCTTTTCACCCTTTATCTTTACAATTCTTTTTCATTCTTCAACCCCTTCAGTGCTTACCGAGACTTCCTTACTAGTACCTTGTTGGGTTTGTTCCAGTACTAGCTCCATCTCAGTCGGCACTTTTCCCTCATTCACTTTTCTCCTTTTTAATCATACCTAAGGACTTCTACACTAACTAGTGGATTGTCCCTGGGTAGATCCCTCCGGCTCTGGCAGGATCGTGGGAACTTGAGCCTAACCTAACCACCCTTATAACTCCATGCATTAATTAAAATGGTCAGTCTTTGGTGTACTTCCACGATTGCCATAAACCAAATCATTGAAAAATCTCTCAAAGTGTTCATGATTCTGAAACACATTTTTGCAAACACTTGAGAGTTTTATATTTTTCAAATGCTCCCCCTCAACATGTGCTCGGTTGATTGTTTTATAAATTTGCACATGTTAGGTAGAGCTTGCACTTTTAGAATTGATCCACTTTCAGTGAACATGACCGATTCGAGACACGCTTACATCACTGGTTAGACCAGCTTGAAATTATTACCCGTCCGGGTCAAGTCCATAGAAAGTTTCTCGAAACGGTACACTCTACTCAGATACATCTTTTTCGAGACACGCTTACATCACTGGTTAGACCAGCTTGAAATTATTACCCGGCCAAGACGTATCCTTTCGATTGATGACAATTCAAATTTCGTCAATTCTTTGGTGAATTCTGAGCCTTGTTCACACAAGATGCCATAATCCATTGTTTTGTAAAACCATTTGCTCCCCCTCAATATATGCATTGATATAAGAAAGATTTTCGTTCATATGGAGGAGCTTTCTTTTATGACCAAAACATTTTGCTCCCCCTCAATATGTGCCTTGATATGCAAAATGGTTTAGCACATACGGGAGAGCTTACATTAATTACCAAATCATCACATTTTATCAGAATTTCCTATTTAAATCACATTCTCTCCCCCGATCAAAAATTTCAAACCATTTGAGATTTGTGATCCCAATTGATTTAAATACGTTTAGAAAAATTCGGGAGAAAATGTGGTCAGGTTTAAATGTATTCTGATTTAGGAGCATACGATGCTCCCCTGAAACAACGAGAGAGTGTCACTGCTGATGTTGCACAAATTTGGTAAGGTGTCGGAAATTTGAACAAATATGCTCCCCCTCAATTAATGACCCGTTTTCCATTAAAAGAGCTGTAGTCATTCAATTGAGCGACGGACATTTGTGAAAATTTAGTTCAATTTACCACCTTGTGTAACATCAAGACTCTCTTGAAGGAACAAACAAGATAGAGAATCTTGATGAAAAGAAGACTTCTCTTCTTATATACGAAGTGATGCACTGAAACGTACATCAAGTCGGGAGAACATGGATATAAAGTAATCCATGCCCAGGTGAACATCACCCGGTTGGAGGAACAGCTGTCCTTTTGGCGACATGCTTTCCTCATTGTACAGTGCGGGTTGCAGTATGAAGTAACTGCAAGCCATTAAGACATGTTTTAACTGATTAGTATAACTTCTGCTCGAGCTTCATTTAAGGATCCGTGCCATTGTTGAATGACATTTCTAGATCCGTAAATGTTATCGATAAACAGAAGACATGCCTAGGTGAAACTATTTTTGGTATTTTCTATTTTTTAATTTTTATGGTTTTTCTTGGTTTTAATATTTTTCTATATACAGTTTTCTGGTTCTATAATTTTCTATTTACAGTATGTTTTAAGATATGTACAAACTATATTATTCAGTTTAAGACGATGATGAAATGAATACCGAAATGAGGATACGTTCAGTATGTTGTAGAAATTTGTGGTCAATCATCTCTTAAACTTTCACCACCAAAGCTTTCGAGGCTCCTGAACAGACGACGGAACTTGAGCCTTCCCAATGTACAGCTTTGATAGCTTCCCCCCAAACCGACAATCTTCATACTGAGCAGATTCTAAGCTCTCTTTCAAGCTTACATAAGGTAAGCGTACAGCGGAAACCGTAGCAAACCCCATTAAATATTGCTGCTCCTTTTAAGAATAACTGTCAAGATTCTTCGATCGGGGGATCCTCAAATAAATCAGCCACGAATCATCTCACACTTGAATGATACTTCTCACATTTCTTCCCGCTGAAGTCTGAAGCAACGCATACCAACAGTATCCAGAGACCACTTCCCCCAAGTGATTGAAGAGATGCAGACAGTCTCGATATATGAAGCCCAAAAACCCGAAGTACACACTCAATCCCATCAATGAAGTCGACAATGCATCATCAAGATCAATTAAGACCCGAAAATCCCCTTATCTCCTTTCAGGACATTGCAGATGAGAATTGTTACACCAAATTCAGCTAAGTCCCGAGTGTAAGCAATTTATCCCGTATGTAGTCGACATGATAACACCAAGACAGTACCATAATAGCTACTGAGTACCGGATGTACACATTTCCTTCAGTAGGATACCGACTAACCATAGGAACCATCATACAATTGTGTACCTCTTTTATCATCAGAAACTGACATTCTCTTCCCACACTTAGTTGGAATGACACACCAGAAAGAATGAGTTAGAACACTGATTTTCTCTGCGGTTATGACATTTGTCTTCCCGGAATAATCTTCAATTGAGAAGAAGTATAAAGCCCATCACGTGTACTCGTTGTGCATTCAGATGTATGTCTCCTTCCCCCTTGCTGGTTTTGATACCTCAGAATCAGCAACACATATTACGCACATATTCTTGAGATCTTGTGAGAAGAACAAAATTGGCTCAAGTGAGAGTCAACCGCTACCAAAACTGTCTCTGACTATCTTTACCAACCCTCAAGTAGGCAACTTTACATGATGACTGATGGAGCAAACCCGATATACCAAACTTGAATCTGAAGATAGAATTCCCCATTCTTGTGACTTACGCTTGCACTAATGTTGGAAGAACGGTGTAGAGAATTAGTGCTCCAAGCAAATCTCTAAGTACTCAATACCCAACCAAGGTATGAGACATTAACACCTCTTACGATTATCCACAACGTCATCGGCGTGTGACACTGAGTACTACCACGTAACTCCTTTAAGTGATAGTTACCCCGACTGCTGGTAACTAGATAACCTAAGTCTTCAACTTAAATCTTAAGCACGAGCAAGTTATCATAGAAAGTCATGCATCCAACCAACCCCGACTTCAAGATAGGATAGATCACGCCTTTGAGGAAGTCAACTTCAAACTCGAATAAGTGATACTTGATCAACTCCATGGTCACAATTAGATGCCCAGCTCAAGTGAGTAAACCAACAACCAAATGTACAACGAATCACTTGTTCACACTTCTCCCCCTCAAAGATTGCATACGAGGATGCCATCTTTGATTGAACAAGTGCATATGAGGTTGATCCATTGTTCACACTTCTCCCCCTCAAAGATTGCATACGAGGATGCCATCTTTGATTGAACAAGTGTATATGAGGTTGATCTACTGTTCACACTTCTCCCCCTCAAAGATAGCATACGAGGATGCCATTTTTGATTGAGTGAATAAACGTCCAATCGAATGGAAGTAGATCCACTTGATATCTGAATGAGCATGGAGCAAGTATGAAGCCTTTTTATGAGAGTAGTCAGAAACAAGAGTATTCGTCTGACCTTTACTCAAATCTCAATCACCATGCAGTTTATTCACCCTTCTCCCCCCTCAAAAATTGCATGTGACGACCAACTGCCATTTTTGATAGACCGGGTGAATAAGAATATACTTCAATATACGTTTATCCCCTTGATGACTGAATGAGCATTTGAAGACCACGAAGCTTGATGAGAATGGTCATGAATAAGAAGATTCCTCTTCTTCCGAAGATAAAGCGCACTCAAGCGTACGCCTTTCTTTTCTTTGATGAACGGGGCCTGAAGAGATGTCAGCAGACGCCATAATGTTGACATTGAAACCCAAGGCTTGAACTGTTGTGTTCAAACGTCGTAATGATGAAGACCGAGGCCTGCACTGATGTGTACAGACGTCATTATGATTCCCCTCATATGTTGCGAGCAGCCTGTGTCCAAATGTCAAAGGACGATCCGTACGACCTGCATTTGAAAACAGACGAAAGAAGAGAATTTGGAGAGCCGGATCCCCAATTAAGGTTGGGTTCCAGTTGGTTAGTGCAAACAATCTTTGGGGCTGCTGAAACCATTGGTGCCTTGGTTTTAACAATAGGGGCAACACTAGTAGATGCAATGGACCTAGTTAAGGGACATTGTGTATCTAAAGGGATAACTCTACCAGTAGGCTTCCATTCCTTAACAGGCACTACTCTAGGAATTGTAATCCTTGTTAAAGGGCAATGTTCCCCTAGTGTGAATGTTCGGCCCGTGGGCTTCCACTGAAAGCCCACATTGGTAAACATTTTCCCTGTGGGTTTCCAAGATTGCTTAATTTGTCTAGCTCTCCAAACTTTCCTAACTGGGGGTTTGTTGGACGACTTCAGAAATTTCTTAACACATTTATCATGATTACACGAAATTATGCATTCATTACATGTTTTGCAAAGTGAATTTGGATTCGAATTATGATTCCTTTTGTTCAAATCTGACTTGTTGTTTCTCATGTGGTCTTCTACTTTCCTTTTAGGAACACTTTTAGCTGGTGAAATCCTAGAATTCTTTATGTTTCTCCTAGGTTTTGACTCGCTAGCTTTAGTGTCACTATTAACTCCTGTAGAAGGACTGATGGGAATCTTAGTCTTTTTCACTTCTAGTTGCTGAACATGTTTTGATGTGTTGGGATCTGAAGTTTCCAAGGATACCTCAAAGGTTACATGCTTGTTTTTAATAGTGGATGATGATGTAACTACCCTATCTCTTAGGTTGTGAGACTTAGGACACGTGCCAATGGCGTATTCTAACTGTTCCTGAATCCTTTTTGTGAGGACGCAGGCATACCCAGTTGCCCTATCGCGTGGCTTTTCTATTCTGATCTCTTCAACAACCTTACGAAGTATATCAAAGCCATCCCTAAGGTGATCGATATATGTTTGATGGGCAAGACTATTATTCCTAAGGGGAAACGGAGTAACTCGTGGTACATCAACATCATACTTTTTAATAGCATAAACCTTTGGTGCATCACAGTGACAAGTGGTACTTGGCATTTTTCCTTTCACCTGCGCCTTAAGATTCTCAATTTCATTTGACAAAGAGGTTATCTGATCATTATGATTGTTTCTTGTAACTTTAATGGAATCGTATAACTCTTTGTAATGTTGTTTAATCTTAGAATTTTCTTCTCGATAACACTCATTTTCATGATGTAACTTATTTATGGTGTTTTGATATTGAAAATTCTGAGAATCTAAAGGCGAAGGTTTATTGGAACCATACACATCACACTTGTTGGATTTCAATTGGGCAACTTGGGCCCTCAACAGTCGAATCGTGTTTGTGTGAGCTTGAATTTTTTCATCACGTTTGCTTAATTCAAAATATGTATCAAACTCAGGAGCATCCGAGGATGTCTTGACATTTGATATTTTGCATTTTTCTTCTAAGTGTTGATGTTTGAGTTGCAAATTCAGATAATCAACTTCTAGTTTTGAAAAACGTTTAACCATGTTATCATGGTCATCATTTTGAATTTTTTCAAGCAATTTCAAATTCTCCCCCTCAAGCTCAACAACACGATTCTGGGTGACATTTAACGCAATAGCATACTCATTAAATTGACAAGCAGACAATGCAGAATCAGTAGCGGTGTAAAATACATCTTGTGCAATACATTTAGCAATCAAGTTGTCATTAGTGATGAGTATGTTTTTTCTTTCAATCTCTTGACTCTTAAGTTCTATTGCATATTCATTCACCTCATTTTCCATGTCTTTAAACACTACTTCCATTTCTTTTATTTCGGCTTTAAGGGCAGTTTGCAACCCTTCAAAATGTTCTTTAAGTAGTTTAAAGAATGGCATGACCTCAGTTAAGTAACACCTTTTTGCATGTTCAAAACACCTTTCCCCCTCAGTAATGCCGGTGGGTGTAATTCTCTTCTTACATGTTTTATCGAAATCAGCGAACAGTTGCCAAAGCACATATAAGCTAATAAAGGTTTTGCATTCAGTGGGAAGAGACAAAGGCACCAAATTCCTAGGTGTATTGGGAGGATACACCGTTATGGACGCAACTTTTCTAATGAGGGGAGTGTTGGCCTTAAGTTTTTCTTCCTTAAGTTTTTCATTATCTTGTTTCCAAAATATTTGTTCAGGTGTTAACTTCTTTTGAGGGGCAAACACAGTCAAACGATTCTCCTCATAATAATCATGGGGCTTGACTATTATTCGTTTGGCTATGCATTTGGGATCCTTCATTTTCTCATTCATTTTTTCCCTAGTTCTCTCACTTATCTCATCCTCCTCTTTAGTGTAGATATGCTCAGGTGGGTCATGAATGGGCATAAGCATCACATTACCATCATATAGGGCAGGTTGAGCTGCTTTCATGTCCCTAAGGATGGTTGACTTGGGTTCACCTATCATGTTCTTACTATGCTTATCACTCAACTTTTTGTGCCTATGAATCATTTGAGCAGTTTGAATGGTTTGATCTTGTGTGTACAACTTATCTTCAAGCTTATTTTTTAACGTCTTGAGTCTAGAGAAATCATTTAAAAGTGTTGTTTCTTTTTGTTTGAATTCTAGCTTAAGTGTAGTAATACACTTTTGAACTTCCTGTTTCTGTTTGACAGACTGTTCTAGCTGACTTTTCAAAGAACTCAACTCTAATTTTAATGTTTCTTCTCTTACTCTAGACTCTTTAATAAGTGTACTCATTTGGCCTTCTAATTTCTGCTCACGTTCATTAAGCTCAAACTTAGCACGCTGTTCATACATAGCCACTTGTTCTTTATAAATGTTTAGTCTAGTGATCAAGTTATCATCAGGAACAAATACAGTGTTCTCATGCAGCACATAATCATCATTTAGAACAGAAGATGCACAACTAGGTACAACAGACGCTTCGTTGTGATTCACATATTGTTCATATGGGAAAACATTGTTATTTCCCATATTAGCAATATCTGACTTAACAACGTTTGTCTGTTGTACTTTGTCGGGAATCTTTTGTTCATGCAACACATTATCATTATTCATGACAGAAGATACCCCATTAGGTTCAGCCGACGCTTCGTTGTGTTTCTCATGTTGCACGTTGTTCCTAACAGTATCTGACTCAACAACGTTTGTCTGTGGCTGATGAAGCTCTTTCTCTTGAGAATTCGGGCACACAAAGTCTCTATTGGCACCAACATAGTCAAACACGTTTATCTGTCGAACATCTTTGGGAATCTTTTGTTTGTCTATCATGTTGTACAAACTGAGTATCTCTGATATAGCAGAATCTGAAGTATTTGACATGATATTAACGTGCACGGGATTTTACAATTCTATGATTTAAACCGAGAAATAGATTCTTTCGCGGGGTTTTACAAAATCAAGAATAAACCGTGGAATGATGCTTGATATGTGTTATGATGAAGGTCTGGTAGACTTGTTGATCTGATTTGGTTTGGTTGATGCAAGTTGTTACAGCGAAATTTTGGTCTGGCAAACTTAAAACCTCAATAACTTCATTTTGGTTCAGGCCTCGAAAGTTATGGTCGTTTGAAGTTTTGACGTAAAAATAGCACCTCTGTGGATACAAACCGCCTAGACAAACCGCATACACGCTGCAGAGACAAACCGCGTAGACACAAACCGCATACACGCTGCAGAGACAAACCGCGTAGACACAAACCGCATACACGTTGCAGAGACAAACCGCGTAGACACAAACCGAGTTCACGCTGGAGAGACAAACCGCGTTGATACAAACCGAGTACACACCTCAGAGACAAACCGCGTAGACACAAACCGAGTTCACGCTGGAGATACAAACCGCGTTGACACAAACCGCGTATGCGCCAAAGAGACAAACCGAGTTCACACTAAAGATACAAACCGCGTTGACACAAACCGCGTATGCGCCAAAGAGACAAACCGAGTTCACACTAGATATACAAACCGCGTAGACACAAACCGCGTACGCACCGTAGAGACAAACCGCGTCGGCACAAACTTCCAAACACGTCACTTTCAATGCAGTTTGTCCTTTTGCCTAAACTAGTAATGGGACAAACCGCGTACCCGATGTGACACAAACAGCGTTCAAGAACGTCCAAAATAGACAAACCGCATCCAAGAACTCTTGAACTAAAAACACTCGAATCACCTACAAACACTACACGAACCTTAAATCTGTGAATCCAAGCACTAAATACCACTCTTCAACTATTCCAAAGCTAGAAAGTACAAGTAATAACAACTTTAAATCACTAGACAAAGCACAAAATGAAATAACAAATCGAACCAAAAACCTTAACAAATATCTAAACAAATCGAACCACAAGCCTCACAAACTACACAAATCCGTGAATACCAACTCTCATGGACCTAACCTGGCTCTGATACCAATTGTAGGGTATTCACAATGCATAAATCACTAGCTTGTGGCTTGTATGGATCGAATGGAGGATGTTTTAGAGAGAGAAATGGGAGCCTTTTAGAGAGAGAAAGTAACTTGTGTAATATTAGATTGAAAAGGTCCAACCCTTCCCATGTGTGGGAAGGGGTATATATACTACTACATATTACGTCCCTAGTGGACTGTGGAGCGAGCTGACAGAGGGGAAAGCCCCGACCCACTCCACAAATATAGATACTACTAATACTAATACTAATAATACTAAGCTACTGATAATATTACAGATAATCCTACGAGCTATGATGATCTAATAAGTACTCGGGGTGACCGAGTCTTCTGCTGAATATTCATATTCCTAACATTCATTTAACATACCAAACACAATATTTCGAGGAATTTAAAATGCAAATGTCATAAAATCCCCTCAATATGCTCCAACCAACAAAGGTGTCCTTGTAGCCGAACCACTATAAATACTCGTGTTGTGGTTGTGTCTCTCTATCTCTATCTAGTAGTTTAGTTTTATATATTTTTCTACTATCAATATCCAACACATCAAAACTAGATTGACGTAAGTCGATCTATAAGCTTTAAAACGAAATTTTAATTGGTAAAACTATTCAACCCCCCCCCCCCTTCTAGTTTTCTACAGTTGGCATCAGTGCTTCGTTACCGAGTTTCTTAAAGTATATTGTACTTTAAAACTTGAAACGATCAGTTTATGTTTTGAAAACTACAAAGAAGGAAAATATTTTATAAACTAGAAACTAAGTTTTACAAAATAAAATCAGTTTAGATATTGATAGTTTTAATAAGCATTACTTTCAATAAATCATTCTTATCAGATACTTAACTCAAACCATTTTTTTTAAGTGTCTTCACGATAGGAAACTTTGTACACCTCTTAATCCAAGAAAAGTTCAAAGTTGACACATAACAAAGATATGTTATAATTTTCTTCAAAGAGCTTTCAAAGGTGTCAAAAAGGCTGCGAAGATTCTTTTTCTCAAAGAAGTCTATTAAAAATTAAAGGTATGTCCCTCTATTTAAATATACCTTTGTCTTGACACGTGTGCCTTTATTTCTCTTTGCTTATATGTGACAATGTGTTCATAAGTACTTGTATAATTTCTTGTATCTCACTGGGTCTAATTCCTTTAAATACTTTGGCGTGTCAAAACTCTTCATACATTAATATCAAACCACAACATTCAAAAAATCCCTCTTCACACTTTCCCACACCACTCGACGTTTTGCTACAGTAAACCATCACCTCAAAATCTTTTATTTAATCTAATCTTTCTCATTCTAATCTTTCTCACAATTCAAAATTCAAATTAACTTTCTTCTCCAAAAACACCTTCGAACAAAGAAATCAAAGACGTCACAAAAATGGTGTATTATACGTTGATCCTCATCATAATCTCACTCGTGATGCTTCTTTATCCCATTCTCAAGTTCTCTCATGGCGACGTTTTCGTTACTTTGTACTTCTACTTGTTGTTTATTTATCCAATCCTTTGTATTGTCTTGTGCATTGAAGTTAACGAAATATAAGTATTTTCTTGCTTTATTTTACCTTGTCTTTCGAATAACTATTTAACTCACGTCTCGTTAAATTTATGTATATCTTAAATTTAAGATCACCAAGTACCTCATCATAAACTTGTACCAACATACATTGATATCTGATGACATCAAATAAGTACATATTATTAGCATCATTATCCCGTTTATATTGCTCATTTTATACTATTATGTGTGAGATTTGGTACTTAATCATTTACTTTTGTAAATCTCAGTAATATTGGAAGCAATTGGAGAAAGTTATGGAAAAAGATGTGTTTTGGAGCAAAAACGAAGATATTGAAGAATGCCTACTGATCAGACACTCAATACGGCGTATCAACTCTAATTAGATACGCCGTATCCATATACTTAGAAGAGTTCAAGACCTTGCCTGACTTTGATGCATACGGCGTATCCATCTTTGGGAATACGCCGTATATGAAACTTGGTCGATTTGAAGAATACGGCGTATCGGATTCTATGAATACGCCGTATAGAAGCCCTAGATATTTGAAGACCAAGACGGGATTACATCGAATGCGGCGCATCCTATCCTTGAGATACGTCGTATATGAGCCTTAACCGATAAATCAAGTGAAGAATCGAAGCCAAATGAAGAAATAATGTTTACGTAACAACTTTAGAAGATGCTTCACTGTTTTGGTCATAAAATCTTCATCCGGACTCCGTTTTAGTTGATTCAAGCGGCCACGCGAAGAGAAAAAGAAAATCTATCTGATTCTGAAGGAGATGCGGCGCATAGGATTTCTAGATGCGCCGTATCGGGGTCGTAACAGCAGACTGCATATTTTTGGTAAACTTGGAGGCTACTCTTCCTTACCCCTATAAATACCACAGCCCTATGGACGATTTTATTATCACCAGAAGGACCATTATCAGTGGGGAACAGCCCCAAATCGTCCCCAACACCTTCTCCATCCACCATTGAAGATCGACGAAGAACATCTCCATACTTATCTTTGTGTATCATTCGGTTAGTGATGAGGCGAAAAGTGTACCGCTTTTAAGGGGTCATTTAAGCCCGAAATCGTATTTATTTGATCAAATATTGCCCTAAATCGTTCCTTTTGTCATTTTAGGTACTTTTGAGGAGAAATCTGGAAAAGGAGGCATTTTGGACGTTTTTGGAGCATTAAAGTGAAGAATACGACAAAGTCTCAAAATCGGCTGAAATTTACCTTTGACGGCGTCAGACTTTACTCTGGACGGCGTCATGCCTTGGCAAGAAAAGTGGGATGTGAAATTTACTCATGACGGGCCAGTGAGTTAGCATGATAATTCTGACGGCGTCACGCTTTAACTAAATCAAGGGCGTCACGGCTTAAATCATAAGGGGACGGCGTCACGTTCATGATCCGACGGCGTCAAGCCTTGATAAGCCAGAATGGATTTTTGAAGAGCTAAAGAGGGACGGCGTCAAGAAGGTCACCCGAGAACCCTAAAAGCGGCGAGGTGACGGCGTCACAATGCATAAGGTGACGCCGTCAGATCCAAAAATCTATATATAGTTTTCTAATCTTTTGTCATTAGGGAGAGCTTAGTGTGTGGAATTTTGGGATAAAACCCTAAGACGATTTTAGCTACTTTTTCAGGGCTTTTTGCCTTGAGATCTTCCATGTTTCATTGAAAGATAAGTTATCAATTAATCATTCAATATGTCTATATGTTGTTTGATTCTATCTTATGCTTGTCTTTTGTTTAACATGTTAGGCTAAATTTATCTTGTGTTTGCTTAGATCTAATGAAACTTAGCTATTGATTATTGGTTGTTAGTGTGTTGTTAGTTGTATTGGATGATTGTTTATCTATGTTAGGCTTAAGAAAACTGGCTAACTTCCTATTCGGTAACTTGCTTGAACGTCTTAAGAAACATGAACCAAACGCGTACTAAAGGTTTTTATGGTTGTATTTAATGCACAAGCGAATTCTAGTGATCCCATGTTAGGAGCTTCCTAGCCGGCTCGACATAGGAGTGAAGTAGGAGCTTGTAGAGTTGGGGAAGTAAGTACGCCACCCCACGAATGGTATTAAGGAATACGCCCGTCATCCACGCGACTAATACACACTAATTAACCGGTAAAAGATAGTTAGGGAGTAAGGAAATCTAAGTAAACACATTTCTCTACACATAAGTTTCTCACCACTTTTCATTTTTGTTATTTTATTTTATTTGCATTTGTAGTAATTTGGGTTAGTTGACTAGCAACTAATTCCGCCCACTCCTTCAAACCCGAGATTTTACTTGCTTTCATAAAATTATAAAAACATAAAAAGAATCTTCCTCAACCCTTAGACCTAATTAGAGTAGCCTTTCATACCTAACGAACACTATTCCCTGTGGAGAACGATCAATCCCCCGTACTTACCACTACACTATACTACATCGGTCAGGTACACTGCCTGGTGGGGTTGTAAGCCTCTTGAGATCCCTCGAGAGGTAAAACCTGTTGTAAGGTTACAAAAACCGCACATCAAGTTTTTGGCGCCGCTGCCGGGGAATAGTTATTGTTTAGGTTGAATTTTTATTTCTATTAGGTCTACTCACTAGATTCCTTTCTAGTGAGATTTTTATTTTATTTTTCTAGGTTTTCTTTAGTCTATCTATTTTCTTCGTGTCTTTGTTCGTAACCATTACCGTCCGACATCATGGAAGATGGTAATATCCTTAACCCACACAACCCACCACCACAACAACCACAACCACCTCCTAGAGCCCGTACTTTAGGAGAGTATTCCCGTCCTAGCCACCATGGCTATCGAAACACCATTGAGCTCACTCAAGGAGCCAATATCACACCCTTGCGATCCGACACCATCCGGTTGGTGCAAAGTGGATGCGCATTCCATGGACTTCGTTCTGAAGATCCTAATCAACATCTCAAGGACTTTCTTAAAATCGTTGATTCTATAGACCTTGATGTTGCCACTCGAGAGACGACCCGATTGCGTCTCTTCCAATTCTCTCTGCGGGACCAAGCTAGTCAGTGGCTAGAACGTCAACCCGCAGGATCCATTACCTCTTGGGATGATCTCACCACTCGTTTCCTTGCTCAGTTTTTCCCACCGGGAAGAACTACCAAGCTAAGGAATGATATCTTGATGTTCCAACAACGTCAAGGCGAAACTCTCTACGAGGCATGGACTCGATTCAAGGACTTACTCCAAAAAGTCCCTCACCATGGCATAGAACTTTGGCTCCAAGTCCAAATCTTCTATGACCATATCAATCTCTCCACGAGGCAAACCATTGACCAATCGGCCGGTGGTAAGCTACGTGATCTAAGTGCGGAACAATCATGGGCTCTCCTAGAGGATCTTGCTCTTTATGACAACGAAAGTTGGAGTGATCCCCGTGATTTGAATAAAACGGTCAAGGCAATATCTTTGCCTTCGAATAATTCAAGCACTTCCGACCGTAGGATCATAGAACTTGAAGACCAAGTCAAGTTTCTCATGAAATCCTACGAGGCTCCTAAACCTTCAAACCAAGTGAACAAAATCACTTCTTCATGTGAATTATGTAGTGGTCCCCACGACACTCGTGATTGCATGGAACTCCCCGAACAAGCTTTTGTGGACTACGCATCCTCGCGTACCGACGGAGCGGGAGACAAGTGGTACACTTTCAAACCCGAGCCAAACCATTACGGTGATACATACAACCCCTCATGGAAAAATCACCCGAACCTTAGGTGGAAACAAAACCAAAACTCTCAACAAACCAATTCTTCCAACCCACCTAATCGTTTCCAATCAAGCGGTTCCAACTCGAACCGTACTTTCAACAACAATCCTTCCGGCAATGGTGGTACCAATAACTTTGAAGGATTGATTTCCCAATTTATGGCATCTCAAGAAGCTCGGATAGCTAGATTCGAGACCGAATTCAATCAACAACAAACAGAGATGACCAACAAAATTGACAACTTGTTGAAAGCCCTCAATAACCAAGTGCTATCACCTCCACATAAGGACGCTAGGAACACAAATAGCGGACCCCAAGTAAAAGACCCCTCTTCATCCAAACACGTCCACTTTGTCAACATTGTCACTATTAAACCAATTGATAGGAATGAGGATAATAGTGAACCTAAGGATGAGGATAGGAAAGTCGAGGTTGATAAGGAAGTTAGGACAAGTGAGATTGAAGAAGTAGATGATGATGATGACTACTTCAATAGGCTACCCACTAAGGAAGAGCGTGCATATCATACAAACCTATTCGATGACCCCGAGACACCATACTTCCTAGGTAGACCAATCATAGAAATAGGCGACCCTTCTAATTTCAACATACCATGCAACATCGGACATCTACATGTGTGGAAAGCTTACATCGACCTTAGATCGCCCATAAACATCATGACTAGAGCCCACTACAACTTGATAATGAAAAATCAACTTGGGTATAGGATGCTCCCTGACAAGGGTTGGATGAGTAACTTCACGGGAAGAGTTAAGGGATTACCGGTTTATGTAGGAAACTTCACCTATGTCACCGACTTTGTAATTGTAGAAGATATCCGCCCAATAGTCGATGCATCCTTGACTCAAGTGGTTTTTGGAAAACCATTTGTTGAGGTCTCTAGAATGACTTATGAACCTTCCTTAGGGATAGTTAGATTTAAGGATGAGACCGATGAAGTAAGCTACCAAATGCCATATAAGATAGAACAATTCCAACACTTGTCAAATGTTGAGAAGGAGCTTAAGCAAGCGGTCTACTATAGGAATGATGAGGATAGAAGTAAAGGAGTAGACTATGTTATGGAAAGGATATTCGGTTTCTACAAGGATTGTTTGAAATTAGGACCGGAGTATAAAACCGGGAAGGAGAATGGCCTAGGAACCGTGACCGATGATGGAATCACGTAATGTACGTGACTTTGAGTCTAGCTACAAGACTCGTTAATAAAGAAAAGCGCTTCTTGGGAGGCAACCCAAGCTTTATTTGTTTTATTTGCTTTGTGTGTTTATTTATTTGCTTGTTTGATTTTATTTTCCGTATGTGTGTTTAATTTTATTAGTATTGATTCATGTTCAAAAGTAATTTGTGAAAATGCTTTATGTTGTTTTTAACTTCGTCTTAACTACATATAAAGGTATTTTGCAAAAGATAAGTGTAAGGGAAATCTAAATCGGTTTATTAGAACACATATGAACATGAATCGTAATAATAATAAATTAGCATACATATTCGTAGTTGTTTGAGTCAAATGCTTGTATCGAGTCATAATGATATTTTGCAGGATTTCCAGGAAGTAAGGTAAAGGTTTTTCCAGAAATTTTCCGGAAACTTAAAATGAAAATTTTTGTCAGGTCATTTCTGACGGCGTCAGGGTTTATAACCTGACGGCGTCAGATTTAATTTCCAGAAATTTTTGAAAGTTTTGTTTTCATAAAAAGTTTTTATTAAATCTCCAACTTATAATCTCCAGGAATCTGCAAAATTATCATTCCACAAGCATTATATCCTTATATATAGATTTTATCCCGCCGATGTTATGCAGGTTTTCGTGTTTGTTTTCTCAGGTTTAACAGGTTATTTTGGACAAGGAAATGTTTTTGGATCAAGCTTATGGCGATGCATTAGTCATGGAGCCTCAACATTCTCTTTGGAGGAAGATTTAACCGTGTGATTTCACTATCCAACGAGCGAATCAGGGGAGTATTTGATTTCATTCTTTTACTTTATGCTTTTACATCTTGTTATTTGAACATTGGGGACAATGTTCATCTTAAGTGTAAGGGGAGGGTAAAAGTACGATTTTAGAGAATACAATTGCGCTTGATTTTTGTTTGTTTAATAATAGATGTGTAATAAAACTGAGAGAAATACTTGATTAGGGTAACGTTAGTGCCAAATTTAAAATTTTTTACAACATATAGGAGTGAAACTTTGATCTTAATGAGCGTCTCATGGATAGGAGTTATATGACTAGCACAAAAACCGTACCACTAAAAAATTTTCCACCCCAAATATGTGAGGTTCGCCCCTAGAATTGGTAGGAAAAGCATTTATGCTATGATGTGTGTACCGGTAGCACTTAGATTCTAGAACTTGCGTTAGGACCATTCCAAGGCCACAAGTGAGACTACATTCGTGTAGTTAGATTTACTACATGATAAGAGGCATTAGGATTAACCCATTGTTTTACACCTGTGTTTTTGTTATAATTACGTTGGCTACATTGGTCAAGTAATTCTCCCACACCCTTTGTGTTGTACTCATTTTTAGTACACGATACCCCTAGTACACCCCTCAGAGCCTATCTTTTCGTTTCGACCTTTAAGCATTTTACTTAAAGGAAGAATTTGTTACACCTCACTAAAATGTACACCCAAATCGCCTTAGCCTACCTTGTATGCACTCATTTTTAGTGCATTATTGTGACAACATTTGTTTAAACCCAAGTTAATTATCTAGTTGATTACATGGTTGCTAAGTCGAGTCATATCTTTGTACATATTGTTTTGGGACGATTGGGACTCATGGGTAAAGTACTAGTATAATGGAGTAATGGGGAAGATCATCATTTATTACCCCCATATGTGCTAAATGTTTTAAAAGTACTCCAAGTTTTTCAATTATCTTAATTCGAGTCATTAGATTAGTATTTGTAAAGTTATGTAAAAATTCAAGTGTAAGGGGAATGCAACGCCCCTATGATGTATTATTTTGGATGGTAGGGCAAGAGTGTATGCAAAAAAAAAAAAAAAAAAAAAAAAAATCAAGAAAAATACAAAAAAAAAATGAGAAAAAGAAAAGTAGAAAAAAAAACATACGGACTACCATCCCGTTTCATTTTATGTTTGCTTTATATTTTTGTTATTTTGTTATTTCGTTTCTAGCTTAAGATCGAGTCTAGTCTTGGCTTAGCAACATTGTATAGTACATGTAATTGATCAAGATCTTTAACTCGCCACCAGTAAAATATCCCGTATCCAACAAAACCGTGTTCTCCTTTTCCCTACACCTAACGTTATAACCCATTTAAAAGCCCTCTTTGATAGTTTATCTTAGGTGCTTACGCCTAGTGGAGGAGGTTTTCGATCCTTTCCCAAGCCTATGGTAATCTATTTGCTATGACAGGTAGTGAGAGATATTTTCCGTTTTCATTTATGAGATTTATTTTGATGACACTTGAGAGATGTGAGTATCTAAACACTACTTGTGAGGTGCTAGTATGTAATCTCCGTGCTTATTATGATTGAAGTGGAACGATTATTTGTTGTAATTACTTTTATGTTTGCATTAAATGACCCCTAACTTGTATTTTGATTAGAATAAAAGCGCATTTGCTTGAGGACAAGCAAATCTCAAGTGTAAGGGTATTTGATGAGGCGAAAAGTGTACCGCTTTTAAGGGGTCATTTAAGCCCGAAATCGTATTTATTTGATCAAATATTGCCCTAAATCGTTCCTTTTGTCATTTTAGGTACTTTTGAGGAGAAATCTGGAAAAGGAGGCATTTTGGACGTTTTTGGAGCATTAAAGTGAAGAATACGACAAAGTCTCAAAATCGGCTGAAATTTACCTTTGACGGCGTCAGACTTTACTCTGGACGGCGTCATGCCTTGGCAAGAAAAGTGGGATGTGAAATTTACTCATGACGGGCCAGTGAGTTAGCATGATAATTCTGACGGCGTCACGCTTTAACTAAATCAAGGGCGTCACGGCTTAAATCATAAGGGGACGGCGTCACGTTCATGATCCGACGGCGTCAAGCCTTGATAAGCCAGAATGGATTTTTGAAGAGCTAAAGAGGGACGGCGTCAAGAAGGTCACCCGAGAACCCTAAAAGCGGCGAGGTGACGGCGTCACAATGCATAAGGTGACGCCGTCAGATCCAAAAATCTATATATAGTTTTCTAATCTTTTGTCATTAGGGAGAGCTTAGTGTGTGGAATTTTGGGATAAAACCCTAAGACGATTTTAGCTACTTTTTCAGGGCTTTTTGCCTTGAGATCTTCCATGTTTCATTGAAAGATAAGTTATCAATTAATCATTCAATATGTCTATATGTTGTTTGATTCTATCTTATGCTTGTCTTTTGTTTAACATGTTAGGCTAAATTTATCTTGTGTTTGCTTAGATCTAATGAAACTTAGCTATTGATTATTGGTTGTTAGTGTGTTGTTAGTTGTATTGGATGATTGTTTATCTATGTTAGGCTTAAGAAAACTGGCTAACTTCCTATTCGGTAACTTGCTTGAACGTCTTAAGAAACATGAACCAAACGCGTACTAAAGGTTTTTATGGTTGTATTTAATGCACAAGCGAATTCTAGTGATCCCATGTTAGGAGCTTCCTAGCCGGCTCGACATAGGAGTGAAGTAGGAGCTTGTAGAGTTGGGGAAGTAAGTACGCCACCCCACGAATGGTATTAAGGAATACGCCCGTCATCCACGCGACTAATACACACTAATTAACCGGTAAAAGATAGTTAGGGAGTAAGGAAATCTAAGTAAACACATTTCTCTACACATAAGTTTCTCACCACTTTTCATTTTTGTTATTTTATTTTATTTGCATTTGTAGTAATTTGGGTTAGTTGACTAGCAACTAATTCCGCCCACTCCTTCAAACCCGAGATTTTACTTGCTTTCATAAAATTATAAAAACATAAAAAGAATCTTCCTCAACCCTTAGACCTAATTAGAGTAGCCTTTCATACCTAACGAACACTATTCCCTGTGGAGAACGATCAATCCCCCGTACTTACCACTACACTATACTACATCGGTCAGGTACACTGCCTGGTGGGGTTGTAAGCCTCTTGAGATCCCTCGAGAGGTAAAACCTGTTGTAAGGTTACAAAAACCGCACATCAAGTTTTTGGCGCCGCTGCCGGGGAATAGTTATTGTTTAGGTTGAATTTTTATTTCTATTAGGTCTACTCACTAGATTCCTTTCTAGTGAGATTTTTATTTTATTTTTCTAGGTTTTCTTTAGTCTATCTATTTTCTTCGTGTCTTTGTTCGTAACCATTACCGTCCGACATCATGGAAGATGGTAATATCCTTAACCCACACAACCCACCACCACAACAACCACAACCACCTCCTAGAGCCCGTACTTTAGGAGAGTATTCCCGTCCTAGCCACCATGGCTATCGAAACACCATTGAGCTCACTCAAGGAGCCAATATCACACCCTTGCGATCCGACACCATCCGGTTGGTGCAAAGTGGATGCGCATTCCATGGACTTCGTTCTGAAGATCCTAATCAACATCTCAAGGACTTTCTTAAAATCGTTGATTCTATAGACCTTGATGTTGCCACTCGAGAGACGACCCGATTGCGTCTCTTCCAATTCTCTCTGCGGGACCAAGCTAGTCAGTGGCTAGAACGTCAACCCGCAGGATCCATTACCTCTTGGGATGATCTCACCACTCGTTTCCTTGCTCAGTTTTTCCCACCGGGAAGAACTACCAAGCTAAGGAATGATATCTTGATGTTCCAACAACGTCAAGGCGAAACTCTCTACGAGGCATGGACTCGATTCAAGGACTTACTCCAAAAAGTCCCTCACCATGGCATAGAACTTTGGCTCCAAGTCCAAATCTTCTATGACCATATCAATCTCTCCACGAGGCAAACCATTGACCAATCGGCCGGTGGTAAGCTACGTGATCTAAGTGCGGAACAATCATGGGCTCTCCTAGAGGATCTTGCTCTTTATGACAACGAAAGTTGGAGTGATCCCCGTGATTTGAATAAAACGGTCAAGGCAATATCTTTGCCTTCGAATAATTCAAGCACTTCCGACCGTAGGATCATAGAACTTGAAGACCAAGTCAAGTTTCTCATGAAATCCTACGAGGCTCCTAAACCTTCAAACCAAGTGAACAAAATCACTTCTTCATGTGAATTATGTAGTGGTCCCCACGACACTCGTGATTGCATGGAACTCCCCGAACAAGCTTTTGTGGACTACGCATCCTCGCGTACCGACGGAGCGGGAGACAAGTGGTACACTTTCAAACCCGAGCCAAACCATTACGGTGATACATACAACCCCTCATGGAAAAATCACCCGAACCTTAGGTGGAAACAAAACCAAAACTCTCAACAAACCAATTCTTCCAACCCACCTAATCGTTTCCAATCAAGCGGTTCCAACTCGAACCGTACTTTCAACAACAATCCTTCCGGCAATGGTGGTACCAATAACTTTGAAGGATTGATTTCCCAATTTATGGCATCTCAAGAAGCTCGGATAGCTAGATTCGAGACCGAATTCAATCAACAACAAACAGAGATGACCAACAAAATTGACAACTTGTTGAAAGCCCTCAATAACCAAGTGCTATCACCTCCACATAAGGACGCTAGGAACACAAATAGCGGACCCCAAGTAAAAGACCCCTCTTCATCCAAACACGTCCACTTTGTCAACATTGTCACTATTAAACCAATTGATAGGAATGAGGATAATAGTGAACCTAAGGATGAGGATAGGAAAGTCGAGGTTGATAAGGAAGTTAGGACAAGTGAGATTGAAGAAGTAGATGATGATGATGACTACTTCAATAGGCTACCCACTAAGGAAGAGCGTGCATATCATACAAACCTATTCGATGACCCCGAGACACCATACTTCCTAGGTAGACCAATCATAGAAATAGGCGACCCTTCTAATTTCAACATACCATGCAACATCGGACATCTACATGTGTGGAAAGCTTACATCGACCTTAGATCGCCCATAAACATCATGACTAGAGCCCACTACAACTTGATAATGAAAAATCAACTTGGGTATAGGATGCTCCCTGACAAGGGTTGGATGAGTAACTTCACGGGAAGAGTTAAGGGATTACCGGTTTATGTAGGAAACTTCACCTATGTCACCGACTTTGTAATTGTAGAAGATATCCGCCCAATAGTCGATGCATCCTTGACTCAAGTGGTTTTTGGAAAACCATTTGTTGAGGTCTCTAGAATGACTTATGAACCTTCCTTAGGGATAGTTAGATTTAAGGATGAGACCGATGAAGTAAGCTACCAAATGCCATATAAGATAGAACAATTCCAACACTTGTCAAATGTTGAGAAGGAGCTTAAGCAAGCGGTCTACTATAGGAATGATGAGGATAGAAGTAAAGGAGTAGACTATGTTATGGAAAGGATATTCGGTTTCTACAAGGATTGTTTGAAATTAGGACCGGAGTATAAAACCGGGAAGGAGAATGGCCTAGGAACCGTGACCGATGATGGAATCACGTAATGTACGTGACTTTGAGTCTAGCTACAAGACTCGTTAATAAAGAAAAGCGCTTCTTGGGAGGCAACCCAAGCTTTATTTGTTTTATTTGCTTTGTGTGTTTATTTATTTGCTTGTTTGATTTTATTTTCCGTATGTGTGTTTAATTTTATTAGTATTGATTCATGTTCAAAAGTAATTTGTGAAAATGCTTTATGTTGTTTTTAACTTCGTCTTAACTACATATAAAGGTATTTTGCAAAAGATAAGTGTAAGGGAAATCTAAATCGGTTTATTAGAACACATATGAACATGAATCGTAATAATAATAAATTAGCATACATATTCGTAGTTGTTTGAGTCAAATGCTTGTATCGAGTCATAATGATATTTTGCAGGATTTCCAGGAAGTAAGGTAAAGGTTTTTCCAGAAATTTTCCGGAAACTTAAAATGAAAATTTTTGTCAGGTCATTTCTGACGGCGTCAGGGTTTATAACCTGACGGCGTCAGATTTAATTTCCAGAAATTTTTGAAAGTTTTGTTTTCATAAAAAGTTTTTATTAAATCTCCAACTTATAATCTCCAGGAATCTGCAAAATTATCATTCCACAAGCATTATATCCTTATATATAGATTTTATCCCGCCGATGTTATGCAGGTTTTCGTGTTTGTTTTCTCAGGTTTAACAGGTTATTTTGGACAAGGAAATGTTTTTGGATCAAGCTTATGGCGATGCATTAGTCATGGAGCCTCAACATTCTCTTTGGAGGAAGATTTAACCGTGTGATTTCACTATCCAACGAGCGAATCAGGGGAGTATTTGATTTCATTCTTTTACTTTATGCTTTTACATCTTGTTATTTGAACATTGGGGACAATGTTCATCTTAAGTGTAAGGGGAGGGTAAAAGTACGATTTTAGAGAATACAATTGCGCTTGATTTTTGTTTGTTTAATAATAGATGTGTAATAAAACTGAGAGAAATACTTGATTAGGGTAACGTTAGTGCCAAATTTAAAATTTTTTACAACATATAGGAGTGAAACTTTGATCTTAATGAGCGTCTCATGGATAGGAGTTATATGACTAGCACAAAAACCGTACCACTAAAAAATTTTCCACCCCAAATATGTGAGGTTCGCCCCTAGAATTGGTAGGAAAAGCATTTATGCTATGATGTGTGTACCGGTAGCACTTAGATTCTAGAACTTGCGTTAGGACCATTCCAAGGCCACAAGTGAGACTACATTCGTGTAGTTAGATTTACTACATGATAAGAGGCATTAGGATTAACCCATTGTTTTACACCTGTGTTTTTGTTATAATTACGTTGGCTACATTGGTCAAGTAATTCTCCCACACCCTTTGTGTTGTACTCATTTTTAGTACACGATACCCCTAGTACACCCCTCAGAGCCTATCTTTTCGTTTCGACCTTTAAGCATTTTACTTAAAGGAAGAATTTGTTACACCTCACTAAAATGTACACCCAAATCGCCTTAGCCTACCTTGTATGCACTCATTTTTAGTGCATTATTGTGACAACATTTGTTTAAACCCAAGTTAATTATCTAGTTGATTACATGGTTGCTAAGTCGAGTCATATCTTTGTACATATTGTTTTGGGACGATTGGGACTCATGGGTAAAGTACTAGTATAATGGAGTAATGGGGAAGATCATCATTTATTACCCCCATATGTGCTAAATGTTTTAAAAGTACTCCAAGTTTTTCAATTATCTTAATTCGAGTCATTAGATTAGTATTTGTAAAGTTATGTAAAAATTCAAGTGTAAGGGGAATGCAACGCCCCTATGATGTATTATTTTGGATGGTAGGGCAAGAGTGTATGCAAAAAAAAAAAAAAAAAAAAAAAAAAAAAAAAAAAAATCAAGAAAAATACAAAAAAAAAATGAGAAAAAGAAAAGTAGAAAAAAAAACATACGGACTACCATCCCGTTTCATTTTATGTTTGCTTTATATTTTTGTTATTTTGTTATTTCGTTTCTAGCTTAAGATCGAGTCTAGTCTTGGCTTAGCAACATTGTATAGTACATGTAATTGATCAAGATCTTTAACTCGCCACCAGTAAAATATCCCGTATCCAACAAAACCGTGTTCTCCTTTTCCCTACACCTAACGTTATAACCCATTTAAAAGCCCTCTTTGATAGTTTATCTTAGGTGCTTACGCCTAGTGGAGGAGGTTTTCGATCCTTTCCCAAGCCTATGGTAATCTATTTGCTATGACAGGTAGTGAGAGATATTTTCCGTTTTCATTTATGAGATTTATTTTGATGACACTTGAGAGATGTGAGTATCTAAACACTACTTGTGAGGTGCTAGTATGTAATCTCCGTGCTTATTATGATTGAAGTGGAACGATTATTTGTTGTAATTACTTTTATGTTTGCATTAAATGACCCCTAACTTGTATTTTGATTAGAATAAAAGCGCATTTGCTTGAGGACAAGCAAATCTCAAGTGTAAGGGTATTTGATGAGGCGAAAAGTGTACCGCTTTTAAGGGGTCATTTAAGCCCGAAATCGTATTTATTTGATCAAATATTGCCCTAAATCGTTCCTTTTGTCATTTTAGGTACTTTTGAGGAGAAATCTGGAAAAGGAGGCATTTTGGACGTTTTTGGAGCATTAAAGTGAAGAATACGACAAAGTCTCAAAATCGGCTGAAATTTACCTTTGACGGCGTCAGACTTTACTCTGGACGGCGTCATGCCTTGGCAAGAAAAGTGGGATGTGAAATTTACTCATGACGGGCCAGTGAGTTAGCATGATAATTCTGACGGCGTCACGCTTTAACTAAATCAAGGGCGTCACGGCTTAAATCATAAGGGGACGGCGTCACGTTCATGATCCGACGGCGTCAAGCCTTGATAAGCCAGAATGGATTTTTGAAGAGCTAAAGAGGGACGGCGTCAAGAAGGTCACCCGAGAACCCTAAAAGCGGCGAGGTGACGGCGTCACAATGCATAAGGTGACGCCGTCAGATCCAAAAATCTATATATAGTTTTCTAATCTTTTGTCATTAGGGAGAGCTTAGTGTGTGGAATTTTGGGATAAAACCCTAAGACGATTTTAGCTACTTTTTCAGGGCTTTTTGCCTTGAGATCTTCCATGTTTCATTGAAAGATAAGTTATCAATTAATCATTCAATATGTCTATATGTTGTTTGATTCTATCTTATGCTTGTCTTTTGTTTAACATGTTAGGCTAAATTTATCTTGTGTTTGCTTAGATCTAATGAAACTTAGCTATTGATTATTGGTTGTTAGTGTGTTGTTAGTTGTATTGGATGATTGTTTATCTATGTTAGGCTTAAGAAAACTGGCTAACTTCCTATTCGGTAACTTGCTTGAACGTCTTAAGAAACATGAACCAAACGCGTACTAAAGGTTTTTATGGTTGTATTTAATGCACAAGCGAATTCTAGTGATCCCATGTTAGGAGCTTCCTAGCCGGCTCGACATAGGAGTGAAGTAGGAGCTTGTAGAGTTGGGGAAGTAAGTACGCCACCCCACGAATGGTATTAAGGAATACGCCCGTCATCCACGCGACTAATACACACTAATTAACCGGTAAAAGATAGTTAGGGAGTAAGGAAATCTAAGTAAACACATTTCTCTACACATAAGTTTCTCACCACTTTTCATTTTTGTTATTTTATTTTATTTGCATTTGTAGTAATTTGGGTTAGTTGACTAGCAACTAATTCCGCCCACTCCTTCAAACCCGAGATTTTACTTGCTTTCATAAAATTATAAAAACATAAAAAGAATCTTCCTCAACCCTTAGACCTAATTAGAGTAGCCTTTCATACCTAACGAACACTATTCCCTGTGGAGAACGATCAATCCCCCGTACTTACCACTACACTATACTACATCGGTCAGGTACACTGCCTGGTGGGGTTGTAAGCCTCTTGAGATCCCTCGAGAGGTAAAACCTGTTGTAAGGTTACAAAAACCGCACATCAGTTAGCATAATAAATTTGTCTATGGATTTCTTATGTTTAATTTTTAATGTATACTCTATCTTTTGCTGAGATTATGGGCTAACACCCTTAGGTGTTAGCCATGTTTATGAAGTTTTATTAGTTTTTATGCTTGTGTTGATGTGTTTACTTTGTTATTGGATTGGGTGCTTATCGATAAAAACTCGTTTATTGCTTATAACTAGTAAAAGTCTATGTAACTAGATTATGATCTTATTGGTTTAATTACTGAAATTTAACTATCTGTAATTGTGGTTACTTTAATTGATCATAAGTGTAGTAATCCGAATCCTATATAGACGGCTTAGAGGGAACACACCGGAATCGTGCATCATGCCACTATTAGGACTAGTAGCGCGTAATGCCAAACTAGGTTAGACGGTTTAAAGCAATAAGTTAGTATTGATGCTAGATAGGTCACTATAATCATGTCCTCTTTCCCACCACGATGGTAGGTTATTTAATCGTGACAGGATTGATAATCGGATTGGTGGCAAAACAATTGAATGAATTAAAACAAGTAGACATAAGCTTATATAACTATAAGATGGATTAGGCGTGGCTAACCCGTTCTTCCTTATATCGATCTATTGTTCCCTATCCTTAGTTTAGTTATTTACTTTCCCGTATTTAGTTTATATAACACACAATATCGTGGTAGCCTCTCAGGCTAAACCCCCTTATCTTTAATTGCTTTCTAGGATAGGATAGAATAGTTAGATTAATAATTAGAATACCTTTAGATCATTTTAGCTTCGCTCCTAGTGAACGACCCTTGCTTACCTAGAAACTATCTACATTGATCGGGTACACTGCTCGTGAGTGTTTAGAGTCTATAGGTTAGTTCGGCAATAAATAAATTTAAAACTTGGTAGTTTATTATAGACCTAAAAAAACACATCAAGTTTTTGGCGCCGCTGCCGGGGAGTGATTGTTTTAATTTGATTTATTGGTATTTTAGTTTAGTTAGTTTTATTTGTTTCTGTGTGTTTCTGTCTCAGAAAGGCAATACGGCGTATCCTTGTCTGTGGATGTGGCGTATCTGTCTTATATCAATACGGCGTATACAGGTCAATTGTATACGGCGTATTGACGTTCTGTGACCAATTTTTTTTTATCGTTTTTCTTTATTTTTGTTTATTTAATTTTTATTTTTCGTTTTAGTTTTTATTGTTTTTGTTTCGGTTACTGCTGTTCTTGGTTGTTTATCTTTCAGGTAATAATGATGATAGATAATCCGGACATAACTATGGAAGAATATCTTAGGCTTAACAATGAAAGATCCTTGAGCAATAAAAAGGTTTACGATTGGGAAAGAGCAAGATATGGTGCACAAGTCATCAATGATAAAGAACCCACGATGGAAGAGTACTTATTATCAAAGCAGGAAGAGTCAGGGAAAGAAAGAAAGACATTGCCATTTAGACACACTTGGACTTTATCCAATGATGATGATGAAGAAGAATCATACGATTTTGGTGCAATTAGGTTTCCGGCAATAGTTATTGATGATGTTATTTCTCCGGAAGTTGCCCAAGATGAAGAAGAGTCACAAGTGTTTGATTTGAATGAAAATCCGGCAATTGTTTACAAAGAAGCTTATTCATCCGAAAGTGCTTATGATGAAAATGAAGATGAATGTGGAACAATGGTGTATGGTGCTATTACTTGTGATTTTTCACCCGAGTTGGAAAATATATTCTCATCATATCAAAAACACCATGATGATATTCCATCGGATGAAGATAATGAGTATTCTCATATTGAAAGTTTTGATTGTATTGTGTACGATGCCATACCGCAATTGCCACAACAAAATGAAATATTCATGCGTGGAACAGATGAGCCAGATTATGACCCCACAAAGGATTTTGAAGAAATGTGGGATGACTTATTTGAGGCGGCCATTCGGGATAAAGATGAAATTGCAAGACCACTAGTTGAAGATGGAGACTCACAAGATGAATTGGAGTCACTTACAACAAAAAGTGGTACTAATTTATTTAATATTATTAATCCCGTTACTAATAATCTTGCTAGTTTTCCTAAACAGGTTGCAAAACGAAAGAATGATGAGGTGGAATTTACTACACCAACTAATGATGAATATAAAGCACATGTTATCAACCCATTTTTGGTTGAAATAGAAAAAGAATTCAAGGATGAGCTGATGGACACGACCATGATTGAAGAGTATGATTTCAATCCTATGAAGGATATAGAGGAACCCGAACTTTTACTCGCCAAAGACCCTTTCTCATCTTTTATGGAAGTCAAGGGATGCCTTACTACCAATAGAACAAACGAAAAAGAAGGGAGATTCATTGATCCTCAACATACTACTCTCTCACATGTAATGTTCATGTCATCCAATTTAACAACCAAACCGGGTAAGGTAATGAACGAAGTACACATATTGCCAAGGTATTATCTTTACATATTCTATCCATCTCTAGTAGCAAATTTACACCATTATGGTGCCTATTGCTACTATCACCCACACTTGACCGCAAGTGGGGGGAAAAACACCATATTGCCTAGTAAATAAGGGTGGAGTCAGGCTCGTGACTCTAACAAAAATAAGCGCTTCTTGGGAGGCAACCCATGCTTGTCTTTTATTTTGTTTTTAGTTTATTTTTATTTTCGTATTTCTGTCAGTTGGTCAAATACGACGCATGCACTTTTAGTAGATGCGTCGCATTAACCCATGACGTGCATTTTAGTATTTCCTATAGGTTGTTGATGCGGCGTATCCAATATTCCATGGATACGGCGCATCGACACTCTAACCTGTAATTTTTTCGTATTTTTATTTTCCTAACCAATGATTAACGAGATGCTCTCGAGATTCTTTTTCTGTGGTCTCTATATTTTTACAGGTCTGGACAATTGAAGAGGTTGATGGACTCCCGCATTATATACTCTCGCACGTTTACATTGGAAGATCATACCGGGCAAATCTCAGGGGAGTTCTCCGTTCTAATTCTTTCTATCTCTTGTTTTTAATTTCAAATACAAACAACGAGGACGTTGTTTAACTTAAGTGGGAGGATGGAGAATTAGAACGTTACTTGTCCTTAATTTTTCAAAAATATGCTTTAATTTATGCTTAATTATAAAAATTTAAATTTTTTTAGCATGTTTTTGTTTAATCTAAGTTGCATAGCTGCACACATAACATTATTTTCAAAAATTGTGAACTTTTCAAAATTCACAAGTCTATGAGTGTGCCGGTGACTTGTAAACTTTAGAACTTGGCTTGTATACTATTCGAGACCACCATAATAAGTATTATCTACATAATTGGAATGACTTGTCTAAATTGGTAAATTTCTAGGATTACACCCAAATAGCCTTTATATGTTATGTGATATTAGCTAACTACACTGGTTAGTTAACCCCCGTATAAACCCTTTGTTTACTCTCATTTTTAGAGTAAGATACCCCTAGAAAAACCCTCAGAGCCATTCCTTTCGTTTCATACACCCTTTGTTAATGTTTCGTTACACCCTTACACCTTAGCCTACCCTGTAGATTAAAGTTCGTGGTTAGTTACTTTAAGCAAAGTGTGTTTCCTTACAATTAACTGTGTTCGCGTGCGTAATTCATTATCTATGGTTAGGTCGGAAAATTGCACAATGCAATTGGAGTGAAAGTAGATATTGTATATTTTGAGTCTTGTTTTTCGTGTGTTTACTACTTTCACTATTACCGTTATTTCTGAAGTCATGAAAAGTATGGAAAAATTATCCAGAGTTATCGTTTTAGTGATGTGGTGAAATTTTACACATCTATGTTTATGTTAGTAGTTTGAAAAAAAAAAAAAAAAAAAAAAAAAAAAATCGAAAAAATGAGAAAAGAAAAAGAAAGAAGAAGTTGGAAGTTTGTTTATACCAACATTGTAAAGTTATGTAAAGTTATCATTATTGTTGTTGTACTATATTTATGGATTGCAAGGGAGTTGGCCATTATGGGAACGCCAACTAAGGTTTATTTTGTGATGATGATTAAGATTTAATTGAGTCTAATTCGTGTCTACCCAAAGCGTGAGTTTCAAGTGTCAAAGTGTGAGTTAGTCAATGATATGTGTCTTATTCATGGGATGGTTGGGAAGTGATTAACCACATTAGGACTTAATCTATTCGTTTGTTTATTTTTCATTTTACACCAATTTATATCCCAAATATTATCCATACCCTATATCATTATTCATCCAAACCTTTGATTTATTAAGATTAGGGATTTGAGCAATCTTAAGTATCGTAGTCGTGGATTCGACTATGTATTTATGATTTTGTCGCCCTTTTTGATATAATATTATTGGTGAAGATTACTTGGTCCTATCTTTAGCCTATTTGAGTTAAGGATTTGAGCAATTGCAAGTATCGTGTTCGTGGATTCGATCATGTATTTGTGATTTTGTCGCCTTTTCTGAAATTTGAGATCGATAGAGATTAAAAAGGATGATCAACCCTTAACCAAAAAAACCCTTTTTACCGCTTTAGACTTGTTACTCCTTAGCTTTAGTGGGGGAGATGTGTATCATTGCCAAGCTTATGATAGAATATTCGTCACGACTGGACAGTTAAACGATTAGATTTGCTTTTATCGAAATATTTTATTTTGTTTCTAATTCGTTAAGTGTTTGGTTGTGCAATTATGATAAAACGAATAAATGCTTAATTGTAAAAATACATCCTATTTAGGATACATTTTCATAAGTTTAAATCTAAGGTTTACTTGAGGACAAGTAAAGTTCAAGTGGGGGGATATTTGATGACATCAAATAAGTACATATTATTAGCATCATTATCCCGTTTATATTGCTCATTTTATACTATTATGTGTGAGATTTGGTACTTAATCATTTACTTTTGTAAATCTCAGTAATATCGGAAGCAATTGGAGAAAGTTATGGAAAAAAATGTGTTTTGGAGCAAAAACGAAGATATTGAAGAATGCCTACTGATCAGACACTCAATACGGCGTATCAACTCTAATTAGATACGCCGTATCCATATACTTAGAAGAGTTCAAGACCTTGCCTGACTTTGATGCATACGGCGTATCCATCTTTGGGAATACGCCGTATATGAAACTTGGTCGATTTGAAGAATACGGCGTATCGGATTCTATGAATACGCCGTATAGAAGCCCTAGATATTTGAAGACCAAGACGGGATTACATCGAATGCGGCGCATCCTATCCTTGAGATACATCGTATATGAGCCTTAACCGATAAATCAAGTGAAGAATCGAAGCCAAATGAAGAAATAATGTTTACGTAACAACTTTAGAAGATGCTTCACTGTTTTGGTCATAAAATCTTCATCCGGACTCCGTTTTAGTTGATTCAAGCGGCCACGCGAAGAGAAAAAGAAAATCTATCTGATTCTGAAAGAGATGCGGCGCATAGGATTTCAGATGCGCCGTATCGGGGTCGTAACAGCAGACTGCATATTTTTGGTAAACTTGGAGGCTACTCTTCCTTACCCCTATAAATACCACAGCCCTATGGACGATTTCATTATCACCAGAAGGACCATTATCAGTAGGGAACAGCCCCAAATCGTCCCCAACACCTTCTCCATCCACCATTGAAGATCGACGAAGAACATCTCCATACTTATCTTTGTGTATCATTCGGTTAGCATAATAAATTTGTCTATGGATTTCTTATGTTTAATTTTTAATGTATACTCTATCTTTTGCTGAGATTATGGGCTAACACCCTTAGGTGTTAGCCATGTTTATGAAGTTTTATTAGTTTTTATGCTTGTGTTGATGTGTTTACTTTGTTATTGGATTGGGTGCTTATCGATAAAAACTCGTTTATTGCTTATAACTAGTAAAAGTCTATGTAACTAGATTATGATCTTATTGGTTTAATTGCTGTAATTTAACTATCTGTAATTGTGGTTACTTTAATTGATCATAAGTGTAGTAATCCGAATCCTATATAGACGGCTTAGAGGGAACACACCGGAACCGTGCCTCATGCCACTATTAGGACTAGTAGCGCGTAATGCCAAACTAGGTTAGACGGTTTAAAGCAATAAGTTAGTATTGATGCTAGATAGGTCACTATAATCATGTCCTCTTTCCCACCACGATGGTAGGTTATTTAATCGTGACAGGATTGATAATCGGATTGGCGGCAAAACAATTGAATGAATTAAAACAAGTAGACATAAGCTTATATAACTATAAGATGGATTAGGCTTGGCTAACCCGTTCTTCCTTATATCGATCTATTGTTCCCTATCCTTAGTTTAGTTATTTACTTTCCCGTATTTAGTTTATATAACACACAATATCGTGGTAGCCTCTCAGGCTAAACCCCCTTATCTTTAATTGCTTTCTAGGATAGGATAGAATAGTTAGATTAATAATTAGAATACCTTTAGATCATTTTAGCTTCGCTCCTAGTGAACGACCCTTGCTTACCTAGAAACTATCTACATTGATCGGGTACACTGCTCGTGAGTGTTTAGAGTCTATAGGTTAGTTCGGCAATAAATAAATTTAAAACTTGGTAGTTTATTATAGACCTAAAAAAACACATCAATATCACAAATAATTAGGATCAAAATTCTACATCAAAAATCAATCATACCAATCTGTGAAATAACTGAACAGCCTGATCCCTTGGCTATAAGGTGTCGTATCCCTTTTCCAAAGGATCCTGCGGAACCGGCATATCAGCAAAACAGATAATAATATGACGATCACTGTACACTCTCACTTTACACTTTCTCTCATAAAACTCGGACTAAAAACACCCTCAAACCCTCCTGGAGATTCATCATCATTCATCTCATCAAATTAACCATCTCCGTAAGTACTAATCTTACTACATTGTAATTTATGAATTTCTAAGTGTTTTGTTCTTAATGTTCATCTAAATGGGTTTATCAAATTAACACTTAATGATCATCACATTGTGATTATTAGTTTTTGTTTTAGATAAACATTGTGTAATTAAACAACATACTCTTCCCATAAGAATTCTCAAAACTTTAATGAAATAATTAAATGATGTAATTTAGCATTATTAATACAAAATGAGGAATAGTTAAACCCATCTAATTAACATTGTGATACAATACACTTAGAAGAATTTTTCGTATATAAAAGTCGTATTTTGTATCGTCACCTTATGTTTTGTTCTAAGTTTTAAACATGCCTAAGTCAACTCAACAAGACTACCGCGACACCGCCCACTACATCCCTTTGCATCATCACAAAGAAAACCTCTCTCCCAATGACCGAAAAGCATTCAAAATGCTTCAAAAGCGTTTCTTCCACGAAGGACGTGTTGTTGACCCATCCTTCCTCGATGACTGATTGCGTGGTTTTGTAACCTTACAACAGGTTTTACCTCTCGAGGGATCTCAAGAGGCTTACAACCCCACCAGGCAGTGTACCTGACCGATGTAGTATAGTGTAGTGGTAAGTACGGGGGATTGATCGTTCTCCACAGGGAATAGTGTTCGTTAGGTATGAAAGGCTACTCTAATTAGGTCTAAGGGTTGAGGAAGATTCTTTTTTATGTTTTTATAATTTTATGAAAGCAAATAAAATCTCGGTTTTGAAGGAGTGGGCGGAATTAGTTGCTAGTCAACTAACCCAAATTACTACGAATGCAAATAAAATAAAATAACAAAAATGAAATGTGGTGAGAAACTTATGTGTAGAGAAATGTGTTTACTTAGATTTCCTTACTCCCTAACTATCTTTTACCTGTTAATTAGTGTGTATTAGTCGCGTGGATGACGGGTGTATTCCTTAATACCATTCGTGGGGTGGCGTACTTACTTCCCCAACTCTACAAGCTCCTACTTCACTCCTATGTCGAGCCGGCTAGGAAGCTCCTAACATGGGATCACTAGAATTCGCTTGTGCATTAAATACAACCATAAAAACCTTTAGTACGCGTTTGGTTCATGTTTCTTAAGACGTTCAAGCAAGTTACCGAATAGGAAGTTAGCCAGTTTTCTTAAGCCTAACATAGATAAACAATCATCCAATACAACTAACAACACACTAACAACCAATAATCAATAGCTAAGTTTCATTAGATCTAAGCAAACACAAGATAAATTTAGCCTAACATGTTAAACAAAAGACAAGAATAAGATAGAATCAAACAACACATAGACATATTGAATGATTACTTGATAACTTATCTTTCAATGAAACATGGAAGATCTCAAGGCAAAAAGCCCTGAAAAAGTAGCTGAATTCGTCCTAGGGTTTTATCCCAAAATTCCACACACTAAGCTCTCCCTAATGACAAAAAATTAGAAAACTATATATAGATTTTTGGATCTGACGGCGTCACCTTATGGAGTGTGACGCCGTCACCTCGCCGCTTCTAGGGTTCCCGGATGACCTTCTTGACGCCGTCCCTCTTTAGCTCTTCCAAAATCTATTCTGGCTTATCAAGGCTTGACGCCGTCAGCTCGTGAACGTGACGCCGTCCCCTTATGATTTAAGCCGTGACGCCCTTGATCAAGTTAAAGCGTGACGCCGTCAGAATTCACATGCTATTTTCACTGGCTTATCATGAGTAAATTTCACGTCCAACTTTTCTTGCCAAAGCATGACGCCGTCTAGAGTAAATCTTGACGCCGTCAAGAGTAACTTTTAGCCGATTTTTGAGACTTTGCCGTTTTCTTCACTTTAATGCTCCAAAAACGTCCAACTTGCCTCCTTTTCCAGATTTCTCCTCAAAAGTACCTAAAATGACAAAAGGAACGATTTAGGGCAATATTTGATCAAATAAATACGATTTAAGGCTTAAATGACCCCTTAAAAGCGGTACACTTTTCGCTTCATCAATGACACCAATATCCCTCATGTCTTTTCTAGAATTAACTTCGATTGTCTCCTTCATATCAACGAACAAATTTGTCCCGTCTTTGTTCTTGAGTTCTATAAGAGTATCTGTGTCATTCGCAATGATGATGAAACTATCTCTATTTCCTTCATCATCAACAACCAAACCATTGTCCTACCCCTCACAGTGTTTTCCGAAGTCCTTCGCATTCCATGTCAAGGTATTTGCATGTACTCAAACGATTGGTCTCTTGCTAAACTTCAAGAAATGGTCGATCCACATCAAGTCTATCTCACTCCTCTTGATGATCCCATCACGGTTAGGAACACCATATTCATTGAAAGAATCTCACCAACTCGTCTCACTAGAAACTCCGAACTCATCCATCGAGACCCATTCCAAATGGAGCTCTCCGAGATGATTCCTCAATACAAAAAGTGGGAACAAATCCTTAGAGAAAATGTCCTCTGTCTTATCGGAAACAAGGATCACCCCAATGCCTTCCTTGTCTATATGATCTATTGTCTCATTCACGGAACTCCTTTCAACCTCGCCTACTACATGGTCAAAAGAATGGCTAGTGTACTCCGTACCGACAAAATGGTGCTTCCTTATGCAATGATTCTCACTCGCCTTGCAAGATACGTAAGTGGAATGCAACCTTCTCCAATGAACAATAACCACTTTCTTTGTGATCATGTCATGGTACCTCTCACCGAGGGATGGACACAGAGGTTCATGGTTGAAGGGAAAATGCCACATCCCCCCACCGACTCTTCTGATGAAGTTGAAGTTGATCTTAACGACCCAATCCAAAACTATCAACTCGATCCCATCACATACATTGATCAACTCCCTAGAATTCACAAAGAAACCGATGAGTTCAAGCAAACCAAGGGTATGTTCAAGTGTTCACTCATTTCATATCAAACATGGGAAAGAAGAAGAAGTGAAGAAAAAAATTGAATGTTGTTGATGAAACAAGTTTAAAACAATTTGGTGAATGTCTCAAAAACAAATTCGGTATTATGTCTCTTCAAACATGTAATATTTGTCTCTAACGTTTGGTAAGGCTAGATGATAGCATGATGGGTAAAACTCTAAACATCTGTAGTTTCTCTAATCACCTACTAGGAAATTTTACCACTTTTGATCATATATCAAAAGTCGGTCATTATCTCATTTGATTATCTTTGTGTGCTCCTTAAGTGTCAAACTTGTTGTATCAGTAGTGTACCTATGTATAAGTGTTGCCTGAAGTGTTAGATTTTTATTCGACGAGTAAGCTAACTTCTACGAGCCCACTGTGAAAGAAATAGTCTTAGATATAACTAGCCGGATCCCTTATAGAAAGGATCCGGAGGATCCGGTCATACAGGAAAACTTTTATACCACCTCTCATCACCCTCAACCTTTCTAACCTTAGTACACTAGTTCTCCTATTAGTCACATTTGAGCTGCTCTTGAGGTTAGTAGTTCTTTTGATCTCTTAGGAAAAACTTAAGTTTCTTTCGAGATGTTTATGATTTATTATCTCCAAGATAACCAAAATTTTCCTGTTCCACATCTTGCATCACCTTTCTCTAAACATAACTCACTTATCTACATAATAAACAATTTTTTCACAAATTTATTTCCATCATTTCTACCTCAAAATGCTCTAAAACCAATCTTTTAATTCTTATGATTTTTAAAGCATTTTTAAATTTTTCATACCACATTTCCCTGAAGCCTACAAACAATTAACATTTAGTGGTATGATTACCTTAACTCATAGTCACTTATTGGCCTACTTTAGATCTTTTTCTCCCCTCTAAAGACCATTAATGGCAACCCCTCATCACTAGTCTTAAACCACTCATGATTTTCTCATTTAAGACACCTTCTCACACTCATTACATCAGGAAACATAGGGCTGCTATAGCTTAATCATAATCATTTTTCCCTCACACCTGATCTGTTAGTCGGATCCCTTAGCTAAAGCTAGCCGGATCCCTGTTGGAAAAGATCCGCTGGATCCGGGCAAACAGACACAGGTTTGATCACCTAAAACCTTCCAAAACTCAACTTTATCCATTCAAACACTCTACATTGCTTTTAATATATCTCCTAGAAGATTGTATCCTTGTAGTTGACCTTGGTGCATGCATATCATTGCAATTCAAAGGATTTTAGTGGTTTAGGCTTTAATTACTAAACTTGATCCTTCACTATTTAACCACTTGTGTTTGTGCTTACCACACCTAAACAAACCTTCTTCTACTATAAACTCACTTTCTAAACTTACCTCAAAACATGACTAAAGCACCAAGTGCAAGATCATCCACTAGAAGCCCTCCAAGAAAAACCGCACGAATTGTGTATGAGATATCCTCAACGGAAACCTCACCCATCAAGACACCCTCTACTAGAAGAGCTCTCTCAAACTACATCCAAACCCCTCCTTCTAATGAGACAACTCCACCACAACTTGCTTCCACCAAAATAACCTCATCACAACCTACTCCTCTTGAACCAAATCCTTTACTTTACCACACCCCCTACCTCTCCTCATCCATTCTTGAACTCATTGGAGGACTTACCTCCTAGAACCTTCAATCCATCACCATTGCCCACATTCTCATCTATTGAGAGAATGTCAACTCAACCACCATCCCACCACCTAGATGTTGACATAAACATACCACCACCTATAGCAAACTTGCCTTCCTCTCCTCCACCCTCAAATGGCCCATTTTGGGTTATGAGAAGATGTCAACCATCTCAACCGCCTCAACCAAACATTGACATACTTTCTCCCACACATACTTCTCAACCAACACCCGTGATACATCCACAATCTATCCACCAAGGTGCTTCCACCTCAAACATGCCTAATGAACCATCTATCTTAGGCTCTTACCAACCAAGTCATGATGAGACTTGTACCCATTGCAACCATACTCAAACCGTAGTACATGAACTATGCAATGAAATGCGTTTCATTTTCTACCATCTCCTTGAACGTCTTGATGACGTCACCAAACCTAACCTTCCCTAAAAACCTTGAAATACAAGCATAAGTGGTCTCCCTCCTCTTAGTCTTAGGCCGTTACTAGGACTTTTTCATGTTAGATCATTTTCTTAGTTTTTAGAGATTTAACCATTGTTGTATCATTTCTCTTATGTTTATTAAATGAATCACCATGATTATGTGATTTGTGTTTATGTGAACATGATTGGTGTGATTATTACTTGATTTCATACCTTTTCTTTTCTTTTTTGTTGCTAACAAGTTGCAGGTTAGCCGGATCCCTCATTTTATACTTGCCGGATCCCTTCTGAGAAGGATCCAAAGGATCCGGGTATACAGAGGACTAACAAAATTCTTATGCAGCCAAAATTTCAACGAAGGGACAACATATACTTGTTTTCTAACATTTGTTTTGTAGATTTTCAAAAATACACATGGAGTGATTGACGCCCTCATTAAGGGGGAGCTTTCGTCCAAGCAAAAACATTGCAAAAACTTGCAATGATCACGCCTTAGTCTTCCTAATTTCTTGACACCCTCAACAAGGGGGAGCAACCATCGAAGGGGAGCAACTAAGAACTTCTTACTCCACTTTTACACCCTTTCATTCATTTCTTTCTAAAACTTGCATTCGGGTTAGTTTCTTCTCGACACTCTTTTTGTTTCGACAAAAAGGGGGAGAAAAGAGTAAAAACTTAAATTCAAAAACTTACAAATTTTATCGTTTTACTTAAAATAATTTTATGTTTTGTCATCAACAAAAAAAGGGGAGATTGTTAATACAAATAAACCTTAAAGACGTTTATTAATATTTTACGATCTTCTAATGTTTTGTCAATAACAAACGTAAAATCTTTTTAACGAGATAGATAAAATACATAACGCTTTGAACCAAAAGTTTACAAACTCATTTCATTAAACAAATAAACCTTAAACATATTTAGTTAACAAGTTTACATAAAACCAAAACCATTTTATAAAAACACTTAAGTAACTTAGTTACTTACATTTTATAAAATACATGTTACTTGTGAAAATAAACAAGGAATGACTTGGACTATCCATGACCTAAAACCAAGTCCATAACCCATAACCCATGGAGCTTGATCCATAACCCATAACCCATTTGCATGACATCATGCATGATTTCATAATGGGTAAAACCCATGATCCATGACCCAAAGTCCATAACCCATAACCCAAAGTCCATAACCCATGACCCAAGATGTCCTTGACATCATGCATGACATCACATGAACCATGGATCATAACCGATAACCCAAAACCCGGAAATGTAACCCAAAATCCGAACTCTTGATACCAGATAGCTGGATCCCTGGGTTTTGTCTTGCCGGATCCCTTTTGGAAGGGATCCGTCAGATCCAGGTGAACAGTGCTCAGAATTGCCTATAAATAGTTAGTCATTTCTCTCTAATCTCTCACCCCTTTTAGACATATCTTCTCTCTATGTTCTAAACTCTCTAACCTCAGATCCAAGGATCTTTCTATGGAGTCTTTCTTTGTGATTCTCTAGGTTCCTTCTAAAAGGCGATATCACAACCTCTCAAAGACTTGCAAGCTCGTGACATGAGTTGCTAGGATTCTTCATTTCTAAGATCACAGAAGTGCATCTTGTTCTTTCTTTCTCTCAAAGGGTGTTGCAGATGTGTTGAGTCATTAGGTGTAAAAAGGGACGTTGGTTCCTTTAGTCATGTTGTGCTAGTTGTGTTGGTTTGGTCCGCCGTGCTAAGGACTCGGTATCTAGCCTTGTACCGGATAAAGTGTAGGCGACGAAGGTTTGGCTCTACCTCGTGGAAGAGCTCGGTATTTAGCTTTGTACCGGATAAAGTGTAAGCGACGTTGTGAAGGCTTCTCCGCCGGTGAAAGGAGTTACTCTTGTGTAGTGTTTACGGAACTCTCGAGTTGGGTACTCGGGGAGTGGAGTAGGGCAAGGAAGGTGTCCTTGTAGCCGAACCACTATAAATACTCGTGTTGTGGTTGTCTCTCTCTATCTCTATCTCGTAGTTTAGTTTTATATGCTTTTCTACTATCAATATCCAACACATCAAAACTAGATTGACATAAGTTGATCTATAAGCTTTAAAACGAAGTTTTAATTGGTAAAATAAAACTATTCAACCCCCCCCCCCCTTCTAGTTTTCTACAAAACGCACCCTAACAGTTCATAATACATTGGCGCCATAGGCTTATGGCGCGAGAAACCACACTATTGCTCGCGTTATAGGTGGTGGCGTCGTGGCCACCACCACGTTACCGACCTTTTTTTTTTTTTTTTTTTTTTTTTTTTTTTTTTTTGATTTTTAGTTGGGTTTGTATTTGTGTTTGAGTTTTTGTGGTATGTGTTTGTGTGTTTTTTGTCTAGACAACGAGAGGTAGAAGATGACACCTGAAGTTTTTTATATTTTTTTTCACTTTCAGTCTTTTAGAATTGGTTGTGCTAATTTTTAATCCACGTTGGTTAAGTTTTCGCATCGTTATTTCTTATTAGTTTTGCGTTGTTAGTCCTTTGATTTTTTTTTCTTACTTAGTCTTTAAAATGTATAAACTTGGTAAGTTATTTTATTAAAATTATGTAATGTTTTAAATTTTACATGTTGCTTTATTTAAAAAAATGAAAAAAAAATAATAAAAATAAATAAATAAAAAAAATTGTGAGGTCCGAAAGTGTCTTATAACTTGAGTGATCTGGTAGTGTGATTTTTAACTGATTTATAGGTTTTGAGTTATAGAATAAAAATCTTACGTGACATCACTTTTTGCTATAAAATGAACTTATAGCTACACACCTCATCTTGTGCTCTAAGTAAAATCTGACGAACAGTTTTTTCTATGCTTGTTTAGTGTTAAATACTAGTAGTAAATAAAAATACAGAACTATGGTCTATGGCCCGGTGATTTGTGCCTCGATATAGATTTATTGACTAAAGGTATTTAATAGGCCTGTGGTCAATATTGTGTACAAACTATCCACTGTTGTTAAATGGGCCTCGCCCATTAAAATACTTTATAGTTTGTATTGTTGAAAACATGTGTAAAACATGCTATCCGCAATAATTTAATTTAGTAGATTTGAACTTTAAAATATTTGAGACTCGTGAAATCAGTGGTGCATTTGCTTTCTATACGAAAAAGCAAATTTTCTTCCTCCAGAGTAATGTTGAATGTTGATTGTTGATGATATATTTTGTTTTAAGTTTTTACTATAGAATATTCGGTGGATAAATTTAGTTGATAAACTTTATGTATGAACATGAAACACATGGACGATAAGATTAACTACTCCACGCATATAAGTACCATGAAAATAGAACTTTAAGCATGTATAACAGAAACATCATACGTAAGGAATATGAATATAGAGTATGCTTAAGTATGAAAAGAAAATGATGGGTATAGTAGCCATTGTTGAAAACTAGTTTACTAGAGTTAGTTGGCCTGTATTCATTGACAGAAAATGCTAAACAACTTGCGTGCATAGAGGGTTTTTTTTATAATATGAAATAACGTAATTAGTTGGCCCGAGTTGGCGAGTTCATTGATGAAGGACACTGATCATCTAACATGGTTGTTGAAAGACTGAGAGCAGCGTGTTATGCGCGTATCATGACTATGCCATGTTTAAAGAACGTCCAATTCAAACTGCGAGAGAGGTGTGCATTTATCACGAATAAATCATGTTTAAAGAATGTGCATGTTGTATGGCAATCCTAAACACAAACTACGAACTTCGAATTCAAGTAATAATATTCTTGAATTATCAAAACTACTTTGATATCTCTTTTTTAGTTTCTCTCGAGAAAGTCTTTGTGAATCCATACAACTTTAGTTTTTCCGTTTCTCTATCCCGAACCGCTCTTTGACTTTGAATTCTTCGATTTTTTTATTGACTTCATCTTCAACTCACAGTCACATATGAGACAGAAGGACTTCTATAGAATCCCCATCTACACTCATATTCGATTAGTAGGGAAATTTAGATATATCTTTAGCTCGTATATAACTAGTCAATATCTAATATCACATATACATGTCTTTTTCCACAATGTAAACCCACTCTTTCTTCATCTTGAATGCAATCAGATTTAATAAGGATGCGTCTAACCCTTGACAAGAGTTAACTTATCGCCATTCAATTCCATATACCCAGTTCGACCTACCCTATATGAACCATTTATGAATCCCCTTTGTTATAAATTTTCCTTTCCCTTCCCCCTTGTTTTTCATTATCCTCCAACCTAAATTGATAAGATAATCAATGGATAAATTGATTGGGCCGAATCGTTGCATAGAAATTAATTTGATTGATCTAAGTTCATATAATTGATTATTTATTAATATTTTCGTTTGGTCAATCGTTGAATAAAATCAACTCAAAAAGCGAATCGTTTGATAGAACAACCTTTTTATTTAATAACACGTCGTAATATCGCAAGACTTCTTAGTCAAATTAGGAGTCCAAATAGTGAATATCCGGATTTGATGACCAATCTAAATTCAATATCTATTGAGGGGAAGATTTGATTATGGTATAAATGGACCAAACGGGAATTTTAGGAAAAAAATCTTTGAGATCTCTTTCCTTTTTTTCTACTCTAATATCAATATTGTAATCTTTATTGTAATCTTTTTTTCTATTACTCGAGATCGTGTAGTTGTATATTTTTATTCCATAAGTAAAAAATTTTAGCCATGCACACATTGCCTTAGATTAAAAAAAAAAAAAAAAAAAAAAAAAAAAAAGACTATTTAGAAAACTAGTCAATGGTGGCCTTCCATGGATTCACCTATATAAGCCACGGCTAAAGTTGCAAAAATAAGAGTTTGAATACCACTTGTAAATAATCCAAGGAACATGACAGGGATAGGAACCACTGAAGGTACTAAAGAAACAAGAACAACAACTAATAATTCATCAGCTAATATATTTCCGAAAAGTCGAAAACTAAGTGATAGGGGCTTTGTGAAATCTTCTAAGATGTTAATAGGTAAAAGAATTGGAGTTGGTTGAATATATTTCCCGAAATAACTTAATCCTTTTTTGCTAAGACCCGCATAGAAATATGCCACTGACGTGAGTAAAGCCAAAGCAACAGTAGTATTTATATCATTCGTGGGTGCGGCTAACTCCCCATGAGGTAATTGTATGAGTTTCCAAGGTAAAAGGGCGTCTGACCAATTAGAAACAAAAATAAATAGAAACATAGTTCCAATAAAAGGAACCCAATGACCATATTCCTCTCCAATTTGAGTTTTACTCACATCTCGAATAAATTCAAGGACATATTCGAAGAAATTCTGACCACCAGTCGGAATAGTTTGTGGGTTCCGAACGGCTAAAGCGGCTGAACCTAATAAGATAGCAATTACAACCCAAGAAGTAATAAGTACTTGGCCGTGGACTTAGGACCACAAATACTATGACACCCGTTTTGCAACTTTCTAAGATTTAAAGAAAGGGGAGAAAAATATATTGCCCATTCGTTTTAATTTTTTTATACATAAATAATTTTGTACAAGTTACGCAACACATTGCATAACACTACATTGCATTCATGATGGTGCGTGTGCGCACAAAAAGATGACGCATATATCAACTCTCTTAAAAATTTACAATACTACATTATAAAAAGCTAAATCATACAATTTTGTTTGATGTGCGTCTATGTTTTTCGTGATTATCTCGATGTTATCAAAAAATCATTATTACGGATGATTATGTAATAAAATACGTCTTGTTAACCACGAACCTGATGATTATTATTAGCAAAACTAAAATTTCAAAATTTAAATACAAAAACATTATAAGAGCATAGGATATGATAACCCCGTGTTAAACATTAACACACTGCCACATCAGTTTTAACCTTTTCACTTTTAACTAAAAAAAAACCTCCTTATCATAACTCACCTTTAACTCACAAAAAAACGTACCTTTAACGCACCTTAACTCACATGCATGGTGTGGTAACTTACTTTAACTCACATGCACGGTGTGGTAACTCACCTTAATTCACAAAAAAAACACTACCTTTAACGCACGTTAGATGGTTAACGTGCCCCTTAACGCAAGACATTAACTCACATGCACGGTGTGATAACTCACACTTAACGCACATTTGAATTAAACCTTAACACATCTTTGATTTACAATACCGTGTGCTCTAATAGGATGGTTGTAATGATGCCCATGATACCTCGAGGAAAATAGCACAAATGCACTATGAAGTATGAACACTGAGAAATGTAGAATAATTGAGTGGTCTTTTTCAAAAGTTTATAAATGGACCCATATTATTCAATAAATCAAGCAATGGAATATATGATACATTAAAAAAATAGGAAAAGTGGGGCCTGCCGGTTTGTTCACAACCTAAGGGGAAGCTGTCGGATAGGGTCCTCCATGTCCGCCCTTTGTCTTCATTTTACACTACACGTGTTTCAATCTTATTCGTCACGCGCTTTCACACACCCACGCCCGCAACTACGGCTGCTACACGCGTCACATCTCACGCGCTCTTCTTACACAGTCACACGTGTGACACGTTTTGTTTTCTTTCTTTCACTTGAAGGACTCCTAATTTGATATTTAAACATTTTCACTCTTTTACTCGATGGGGAATTAAGTTTCGACCAAATTTCTTAGTTGCCTCATTTTTGAAGACCAAATCTCAAAGATACCTAAAAGAAAAATTCCCGTCCCAAAATACACCTTGGTGACTCTACTAAAAACTTAACACTTGTCCCATATTAAATGATTAAAGTATATGATGCGCTATTGTATAATTTAATTTCTTGTGCGATTAATGGCTCAAAAGTTGCACGACCTCTTTAAAGTTGTGCTAACAACAGCCCTAAGGGTTATTATTAACAACAAACTCTATTTTTCTTGTTTCAGAATAATATAATATAAGACATGAGTAAAACATGTGACCTTTTTCGCTTATACAACCAATTAATAAAATGGATTACAAATATGTTTGAGAAATAATAAAAAGCTAATAAATAATTCATGGTGATTTTGTTTGAACAATGCATTATTTTTTAATAAAAGTGAAAAGTTTGTTGTTAACGACAACCCTAAGGGCTATTGTTAGCAAAATCTTTTTTTTTTTTTTTTTTTTTTTTAATTTTATTAGGCTCACATACCCACCCACCACCACACCACCACACCCGTGTGTAGTGGTGTCGGGTAGAGGTGGTGTGATGGTGGGTCATCTCGTGTCAGGTGGTGGTGCGGTGGTGGGTGGTGTGGTAGTGGGTAGTGGGTCTTTTTGTATCGGGTGGCGGGTGGTCAGTCGACTGGTGTCGGGTGGTGGTGTGTGGGCCACATAATATTAAATAAGAAAAAAAGTAAAATAAATAAATAATTATAAAACCTTATTTAATATAAAAATATGTTGTCAGTTACACAGCTTTGAAAGGGTAGTCAAACTATTAAGTCGTCGGTCGCATAAGAAATTAAATGATACACTAGCTTACACAACTTGTACTTTAATCATCTAATAAGATACACGTGTCAAATTTTTAATAGAGTCGATGAAGTCGCCCAGCCCTATTTTAAGAAGTGCCACTTTTTTTTTGGGTATCTATGTGACCTGGTTTCTAAAATTGGGGCAAATATTAAATTCGCTATTAAGTTGGTGTATTTTACTTGCAATGATTCACTATACAAAACAATATCCGATCTCCCAAGTGCAGGTTATTAATTATAGAGCGTTCTCTTTACTCTTGGGTTTACCCAAAAGTAAGAGTATGATCTGTCTACATTCTACCTCTCGCATAAACCGCTCATACAGGATCATGTATCGTTGTTGTTGTATACTCTTACGAGTAGGTATTGATGTTTGAGTTGCAGGAGATACGTATACGTGTGTATTTGAACTTTTATGTATCAATATTGATGCAAACCTTTGGGACGGCTTGTTGAATCATTTCACGCATTGTCTCCTAGTGCGAAACATATGTGCTAATTACTCTTGCCGACGACCCGCTACCTACTTGTTGACAAGCAAGCACTTGTTTTCATGAAGTCCACATACTATCCAACCACAACATCCTTTCTCATTTGTCCGTCCAATGGCTAGAAACGTTGTGAAACCCATATTCACATGGTATGCTTCCGGTTTGTTTGTACCACATAACGTTATTTCGCCACGTCGCATATTTTAATAGGGACCCCAACAAATCACATCGCATTGGAATATTGAACATACCATTATGATTATTTATCGGGTTAAAACTTTTTACCTAAAAAAACGACATATCATTATGATCATCACAATTTTAACCTCAAACATAATAAGAGTAATCGTATAATAGACCACAACTCTACAAAACAAGTGATGTATATGCCATAAAAACCTTTTTGTTAGTTGTAACAAATTTTAAAAACATTAGTGTAGAGGTGAAAATATGAAACTCAACTTGGAACAAATTTAAGAGAGATTCACTTTCTAAAAAGGTATGTGTTAGACCATCTCCAACAGTTTCTGGTTCAAACCAACACATCACTGCCACATCAGTTTCTTAAAAACCACATTTTTTACTCCAACAATATCACTTCTCAAACCATCTTTACATTTCCAACATCATATTACTTTTAATTTATTTTAAATAAAGCAATGCCTTTTGATTGGTACAAACATATAGTGGGGCCAATTGGTGTTTTTGCTGGTTTGATTTTCACAAACCCACTTGGTACAAACAAGGCCTCCAATGGTTTGGGTGGTTTTTGGGTGGGTTTGAAAACCAACCAAAAAAACCCCCGTTTGAGAAAGGTATGTGTTAGTGTGGTACCAAAAATTAGGTCAAGTAGTTTTTACTTTTTACTCTTTACATGGACTGTGAACATGAACTATTATGTTCATAAATTATTTACACTAGTCAAAATTGCACATCAAAAAAACAAAAGCCGTAAAAATGCAATAAAACTCAAATAATAACCGGAAAACTCGAATAAATTATAATTCAACTAAACCGATACAAAATACCATTAAAATTAAAACCAAAAGTTAACTAACAACAACAACTAGAGAAATTACAGCGAGAAAAAATTTCTCAAAATGTTGCTAAAAATTTACAGATCCCTCATATTATCACTATTTACACGATGACGTCATCAACCCAACACAGATCCAGCTCAAAACAACTCAGCCGGTGGAGGTAGGTTCAGATCTAACCCGACCCGTGCCTTTACGGGCTTCACATCAACAACAGACGACGAATTCGATTCGTCGCTAACAGACTGACGAAAAACAGGAACTTGACCAGAATACAATATCCCGTTGTAGTAAAACATCTGAGGTGCGAAAAAACCGGTAACCGGTGGAAACCGGTACATGGGTATCTTTTTAACCGGTGGAGCAACGTTGTTGTACGATGAAGATAAGTTGAGATCTAGCGACGGTTCGGTCGTGGTTGACGAGTCAACGGTGCTTCCTTGACTTGTGCTTTGTTGTTGGTTACCTTTTTTAGTGTTTTGTAATTGTACAAGGTTAGAATTTGTATTAGAAATATTATTTTCTGCAGGGAAATTGGTTTTGGCTTTGCAGCCGCGAAACTCACGCGCGGCTGCATCGTACGCTCGAGCGGCCTCTTCGGCCGTATCGAACGTACCAAGCCAAACACGGCTTTTTTTCCCGGGGTCACGGATCTCAGCCGCGTAACGGCCCCAAGGGCGTTTTCTGACCCCTCTAAAATGGGCTTCTTTGTTCACTGCAGCATTGGTGGATGTGTTTGGTTTAGAGGTTGTGTTTTTAGGAGACATTGTTTTTTTTTTTTTTTTTGTTGTTGTTGGTTAAGAAAATGTAGGTGTTGAGTGGGTGGTTATATAATGAATGAATTGGAGTGGTCAACGTAAGAGGAGGAGGAGCGTAGAGAGGGGGCAGCCGCCCATAAAGGAAGGGGGTTACGTGGCATGGCGGCAATGCTTTTAATGTTTATTTTTTATTTTATTCTATTTTATCTTGTATTTTTGTATTTGTATTTTTGTATGGTTATATATATACGTGTGGGGTTTGCTTGTTGTCAGAAGCGGCTGAAAATGGAAAAGAAAAGGTAACGGGTGATGGGTGGGTCGTGTTTTTCACGCGCTAGTGGATGTGTTGTGTGATGAATTTTAGGTTAGGCACAGTCGTGATCGAGCATTCTACAGCCACATCAGCTTTTTCTTTTCGATTACCAGACATGATCAAATTGCAATAGTCGGTGACCGAGTTAATTTTTTTCCTTTGTTTTTTTAGTTCAACTATTTTAAATAACAAATTTAAAATTCATTAAAAACAAAACATTACATAAATTAAACATTAAATTGAAAACACGAATTACAAATTAACAAACTACGATACGGAAATTAAAATGAAAATACAAATTACAACGAAAAGTCTTAGTTTTCACCCTCGTCCCAATATTCTTGAAAAGCCTCAGCAGTCCGATCCTCTTCATACTCTTTTTTCAAGATGTCGAACAAGTTGTCCCTGCCGGTACTGGGCATCCGCAGGTTCCTGCTCCATACAAGCAGCTTCCTCTAGTAGTTCTCTATCTTCTGTTTCTCTTCTGACTTCCTCATCCTGCTCAAGTAGTCGGAGTTGATCCTCAGTAAGATTAAACGGATTGGGTTGGTGTTCCACAACCAGTGGAGTGTTAACCGGTTCATTTTCCAGGTGGAATACCGTAAAGATATCTTCCGGTGGAGTGTTATAAACTTCATTTTCCTTTGGTTTGGAGCTGGGGATTTGTTCTGAGAAGTCGTGTGTACTGGAGAATTGTTGTGAGAAGTCGTGGTGACTGTGGAATTGTAGTGAGAAGTTATGTGGACTGGAGAATTGTTGGGAGAAGTCTTTGCGAGTCATTGTTGAGAATATGTGTGCTTGTTGTGTGTATGAGAAACAAAAAAGTTTGGGTATATATAGGGAATTTTTTGAATTTGAATTTGACTTTGAATTTTGAATCCTCCCGCTCGTATTGTACCATTTAAATTGAATTTGAAGGAGAGTGTGGGTAATATTTTGTGTTGTTTGTATTTTATTTTCTGTAAGAAAAAAAAAAGGTGTAACAAATATCGGTCAAGATTTCGACCGATTTGGAGAATTTGGCCTTGCTCGACCGAACATGATCAAACAACCACAGTATGCTCGACCGACCATGACCGACCGAATGTGCATAGCCTTATAGAGAAGTGTAATTTTCTTGAATACTTAACTAATTTAATTCACTTCAACTTTTAATAAAGAGTATTGTTACAATCACATAAAGTTCACATTAAAAAATCTATGAAAAAAATGTTTTCAATTTGTGTGTTTGACTTAGACGAAAAGAAAAAATAAAAAATAAAAAAATACACCAATCATAACATGATAATTTCTTTTTGCAGGTTTTTTTTAAATATTTTTCGATTATAGTAATGCTCTTTAATAAACTACAAAAATTTGATTGTTTTATATCTCGTGTGATTGATTCAGGGTGTTTGTTTAAGCTTATATGTTGGCTAATGAACTTATTTTATTTCTGCTTATATATTATTAACCATAATTAATTGGTATATTTTGAAACTTATGAGCCTATATAAGTTTATCATATCATAATAAAGTTATATAAGCTCACACACTCAAAGTAAGCTGGAAAATAAGGCTTAAGAAATATAAGCCGAGCAACAAATAAGCTCATAAGTCACATATAAGCTTAAACAAAACTCCCTAAGTTATCCATGAGATAGAAAAAGTCCATTAGAGTGGAAGGAGTGGAGCAGCGGGCTGGAAGGCGAGCTCGCGAGCTGGGCTGGAACACCGTTGCCGCTGCAGCGAGCTCGGCTTGCGGGTTGGTTGAGCGTGTTTAAAGCTCGCAGCGGGGAAGATTCAAACAACGGTCATATGACCGTTTAAGGGTGTGTTTGTAAAAAAAAATAGCCGTTTGAGGGGCTGTGGAGCAAAAAAAAAAAAAAAAACTTTTTTAGTCCCTTTTTTTTCCCTATATATACCACAACACACATTTTTTAAATCACAACACACAATTTTAACAAATCACAACACACATTCTTAAAAATATGGATCCAAGAAATTAGAAAATTGGTGCAAGTTCCTCGTCGAAGGGTCGTGAACGGGGCACTCGATCTAAACCCGCTCGACCTATACAACCACAATCGGCTCCTCGTCAACAACACCATTCAACTTCGCAACAAAACTATTATCGTCCCCTACCACCGAGTCCTCCACGACAAAACATCGACTACCGACCAATGCATCCAAACGATTACTACATATACGAAACGGCTAATTTTAACCCTTTCGAAACTTATCGAGAACAACCGGAGGCGACCTATTCCGAAGACGAGTTACTCTAGGTACCCGAAACGCAAATGAATTTCGGTATGGTTTTTAACTTTGTTTATTAAATGTTTATATACGGTTTAATTATGTATATTTATATACGGTTTAATTATGTAGACGATGACGATAACCATGATGTTCAAGAAGTTCAAGAACAAGACGTTCCAAAGAAGAAATACCCAAAAAGGGCCGAAAAAAAAGTTTGGACACCGGAGGAGGAGGAGACTTTGGCGAAAGCTTGGGTTCACATCTCCACATGTAGAACGGTCGGGATGGAACAAGGAAGAGATTGTTTTTGGAAGCGAATTTTGGCGCATTTCGCCACGAACATGAAAGGCACTACTCGAAGTCATCATTCACTAACCACAAAGTGGAGGGAAAAGAACGCGCTAATAAGTGTGTTCAACGGTTTATACCACCAATCGGTAAATTATATACGTTTTATTTATATTTTATATATATATATATATATATATATATATATATATATATATATATATATATATATATATAATATATATATATATATATATATACGGTTTTTATTTATATACATTATATTATCCGAAAATATATACGGTTTTTAATTATATACGTTTTATTGACTTATAACTTATACATTTGTATTTGTAGAGACGTCTTTGTGAGAGTGGTTGTAGCGATCTTGATATCTTCAAGAATGCCATGGCGAGTTTTGAGAAAAAATAAGGCAAACCTTTTACTCATCAACGAGCTTGGGAAATTGTCAAAGAACAAGCTAAATGGTTGGAATAAAAGTGTGTCCAAGATGAGGAACCCTCTCATTCCGACAAGCGAAGAAAGTCCTCGGAATCGGTCCACTCTGGGTCGGGTAGCAACGAATTTGATACCGTTTTGCCAAATCTTAATGAAGACCCAACGCCTCCCCTAGATAGCCGTGCAAGAAAAGGAAAAAATGTTGCTATTGAAGCCTCGTCGAAGGTTAGTGTTTCCGACATGGTCCAAGATTACACGTCGAAGAAAGCAAATTTGTTGGAGGAGAACGCAAGGAAACAACAAGAACTCTTGGACAAACATCTCCAAGAGAGGGATCAAAAGGCCCAATATCTTGCACAAAAGGCCTTATATCAAGATCACAAGTTCTACAACAAATCGCACCAGCACATCACCGATCCCGCAATGCTAAAATGGACGCTTGATAAGAAGCGTGAGATAGCTGTGAAATATAACTGGCCTTGGACTTGGGGCGATTCGTAGTTTTTTATTTTTATGATTTGTAGTTTTTTTTTTTTTTTTTTATGATTTTTTGTTTTTTATTTTTAGGATTTGTAGTTTTTAATTTTTAGGAATTGTATTTTATTTTTAATCAAGTGTTTGTTTTTTTTTTATATAATTGTTTTGTTAGTAATATAAGATGAAAGGGCTAATTATGCGCATATGGAAATGTTAGGGACAAATTATGAATATTTAAAAAAATAAGTTTGGAGGGTTGAGAATGATGGGCGCCACTAAAAAAGGTTGAATGGAGGGTTGGAGGGTTGAAATGATGTGGAGAAATTTGATTGGATAGTTTTGAGAGGGTTGGAGGGTTGAGAATGATGACTCCTTCCACCATTAATGAACTCGTTTGCACTATGCAAAACATTTGGTATTTTGTTGTTGTTATTTTTCTCGTCTTAAAACAAATGTTTATCTTTTAATTTTTATTTGATCTAGAATAAGGGTGTGCCTGATAAGTATTGGGGAAAGGGTAAGAGAAAGGGAAAGGGAATGCAAATGAATGAGTGATGGTGGGTAATCAATACCTTACCCTCCTTCCCCAATTTACTCTATAATGGTTCATTACCCATTACTGAGTAATCATTATATTTCTTAGCTTGAACCAAGCATGATTAATCATTGTGTTTGCTATTACCTACCCCCTTATCCCTATACCAAGCATCCCGTAAATGTTCATTTTGTGTTTTTTGAAATCAATATAAATTTTAGAAGGTAACTTGATGTTCAGTTAATGCAGAGGATAGTTATTGAAAATTACTATAATTTTGTTTCAAATGAAATTGAACATTTATTTGAGACACATGGAAAATATTATATGGGCTTGTATATGTAAAAAAACCAATGTTGCAAAAATCGGCCGAAGCCGTATCGGCCGATTAATCGCTGATATATCGCTTATCGGCCTTCGATTTTGTAGAATTTTGCATATCGGTCAAAAAATCGGTCTGGAAAAAAAAATGGCCAAAAATCGGCCGTATCGGCCGATTAATCGGCTGTATCGGTCAGCTTTAAAAAAAAAAAATTTTTAGGCTTTTTACTTAATTTGGTGATCGTTTATTTCACTTATAACACACAATGAGCCTCATAATCAGAATTGGAGCCTTTTATTGAGGTTTGGAAACATAGTTAGCTTGGAATCAGTTACGATCTTTAGTTTGATCTCCAGAAATACCCAAAACATGAAAAAAATGTCAATCCGATTAATCACCGATTAATCCCACCTTGGCCGATTAATCGCTGCAGGGTGGTCGACCGCCACACTACCGTTTCACGATTTTTGCAACATTGAAAAAAAACATGAAATGTATTGTTCAAGCTATCATATAAATGACGGATCATTTAAAAATACAAACATTTTCTTAAATTGAAATGTGGGTGTCAAATACCTCGTGCTAGTTTTGTGTCAAGTCTAGCCTTGCGTACTCCTTTCTTAGGTCGTGCCTTCTTTATTCTAAGGTACGTCAAGTCGAAAACTAGAACTTTTTTTTTCTTCATACATTTGTTTAGGTACGTCATTATCTATAGTTTTTCCCTTGATATAAACGTAAAGTGTTCGAATAAGTTAAATGTTACCTTAGTTAGAAGGTTTACTATAAAATGATAGTTGTAATTTAAGGGTCCGTTTGGTTGAGGTGAATAGGAATGAAACTATGACTTTGAAAGTTATTAAACGTGTTTGTTTTGTGGGCCCAGTAATGGAATGAGTATATCATAGTCATAAATTCATTACCCATCAATTTGATGTTTATGAAATTCATTCTCGTAGGCCCTTCTCTTTTCCACTACAAAACTCAAATATCTATACACTTTTTAATACCATATTTTGTCATTCAAACATAAATAATCATAATGATACATTTTTTCATATGCATCGTCATTTTACTCTATACTAAATTCGATACCCATTATCATTTCTAACAACAAACCAAACTAGCCCTAAGTGTTATATAACTGCAATTTTCAATTTGTCTTATTAGACGCGAATGAAGTGGTGTGATTCGTAATGTATAAGGTGAAAGCTACGTGTATTTCTACTTATTTTATTTGGAGTCATATACATCCACCTTTATCCTTCGTTGTATTTAATATAAATGGCGGAATATCATTATTAATTAATACAGTACAAATTGAGAAATAAATATTGAAATAAAGGTGAGCGGCTATGAAAATAGTGACGTGTCGAATTAGGACAGACAAGATTAAAGACACGAGGAGGCTGCGGTGTGGTTTGAGGTTTGAATAGAGAAGGGCCCCACCACCCACACCTCAGTCCAAACCCCACTTACACGCCACCTTGGTCCACTTTACGTCTCTTCATATTTAAAACTCACAACCCCATTCTTGAATTTATGTATCGCAAATGGGACATCGTATCCTAACACCTCCTATAAGGGGTGTTTTAATCATTAGGTGCTTTGTCGGTTTGTACTGTCTGCTTTATCAGGTTATATATTTGATCAAAAATAAAGGGGTCTCACATGTAGAGGGTGTTACCCTAACACATCCCATCGCGAATATTACAATTATGAATTTCTTAACGCCTACTTTTTCATCTAATTCTATTCCTTATTTTTTTTTGAACGACGACTTTCATATTTTTGGAGAGGAGTTGCACCTGCCGCAACGGCAAACCCTCATCCATCACATATCCAGACTATGATATCTAAATCGGGCCCACGCTGGCGTAGTGGGATTTTTTAACGGCGTCCACCCGAAAACCGAACCGCCTCCACACTAGATTTCTCGTTGGAGTAACGACCGGATGAAAACCGGGGGTGGCTTGGATTTGAACCTGCGCAACATTGGCAAACAGGCTCTCCTCTTCATTGCCAAACACCAATAGAGATTTGTGGCCCTCATGTGAAAACTTCTCGGCAGGTCACCCATGCCGTTACTACTTTCACATGAGCACGCTTAACCGACAAAGCGATTACCACTAGACCACAACTCTGTTGGTAATTCTATTCCTTATTGGTTCTTGATAAATTGAAAAGTACAGGAGCCCAACAGTACCTTAGTGCCCGTGTGCCACTTTCTCATTGGCCCTAAGGAGTTGGATGTTTTCCTGTTCAACCTCGTTTTCCCGTAATGACACCCGTAACAATAGTAATAGTGGTTTAAGGTTAGATTTTTCGAGACTTCCCACAAAAAAAATCCAACGCCTCTCATTTTATCATCTCCAAATTTCTCTCAGCTTCTAGAAAATTTCATAGCCTCATTCTTCTCATCCATTTCATCGCCACCACAGAAGAACCTCTTCACCAAAAAATAGAAACTAATTTCATCATCAAAACCCACAAAACGCATACACGACAACACAAATCCAAAGACCCACCAATCAATTGAAATTTTGAAACCCTTTTTCTGATTTTTTAGTCTGAATTATGAATTGTAGGTAAATGGTGAAAGGTGTAAAAGTTCAATCAAAACAGGTTAAGCAAGATGGGAATTTATATTTTATGAATAATCGATTAGGTGCTGCTATTGATGGTTACACAGAGGTATATACATAATTTTTTACAAATTTTTTGTTAATGTATATATGGAATTTGATGTAATGTTTGAACAAGTTTTTGGATATCATTTTACTTTGGCACATGAGGTGGCGGGTTTAGGTAGGTAACACAATGGAAATGTTACCTGATCTGTATTGGGTTTGGCTAGGTAAAACCATACTTAAACATATCGTTATTCAGTGTTTGGTGTTTTTAACGTGTTTGCAGTCGATGAGTAATTTGAAGATAAAATGGAGAAATTGGATAGTGTTTTTAACTTGATTATATTGGCTGAAAATGAAAGGTTTCCTGATCTAAAGAAGGTGTTCACGTTTGGAATGGGTATTTTATTTGATGTTGAATTAAAAAAATAAATGTCGTTCCATTTGTTTGAATGGTCTAAAACCATTATCTGTTACACTTGGGTTGACCTATTTTCTTTTTATCATAACAGGCTGATGTTTGACATATGCAAGTGACTAAGCTTGCCATGATAAAGAAGCTACTAAACGGTAAAAGGAATAAGTTGTTTGGTAAAAGGTATGTGTTGTCACAGGTTTAAGGTTTTATATCCAACTAGCAATCTTTTCTTTTAGCTTATTGATTGCCGAAATATGTCGTTGATCCATTTATAAGTTTTAAGTTGGGAAGCTGAAAAGATATGCAGTCCATTACGACAGGGCTGGCCGCCTAAGTGTAAGTATTATACATCTATTGCTTTTTATAGAGTATAGGAATAATGTTCGTGTTGGTCTTAGCGCATAACCTGTTTCTGGTATTGAAAACAAAAGTGGAATGGTGCTATATTTTTTGAAGGTTTAGGAATGGTGCTAATTTTGCTTAGGTCGAGACTACTGTGGATTTGAAAATTACTTTGATTTAAAAAAAAAAAAAAAAAAAAAAAAAAAAAAAAAACAAACTTTGTTGGTTTGTGTAGTATTTATTGATTATCAGAAAATGTTGCAATAAAATGATGATTTGACTAAAAAATGGTGGTCTGTTTGGATGCAGTTTTTGGAATTAGCTGGAAATAGCCATTGGTAGAAATGGGCCGAAGCCACATGGTGCGAAAAGGCATGAAGTGAAGAAAGAGGAATCTGTTTCGGGTTCGGATGATTTGCAGCGCTAAAAGTTTGCCAAGTAATGGGTATTTAGTAATTCCTTCTGCTTATTATTGTCTTATAGGAAAGCTCATATTTTTTTCCAAATCGCTCTTACTTCATGGAGTTACTGTCATTGGAAGGACAATATCACTTTCGAAATTAAAGGTACAATTTTCTATTTATCACACCTTCAATTTTCAAGAAAAACTCAATCTAGAACTATAAACTTTACATCAGGTATTTAATGCATCAATAGCCAATTGCAACAAAATTATGAATGTTACTCAGAGTTGAGTATGTCTGCATCCACAATAAAATCAGTGTCGCCGTAATACAAGCTAGCCTGTTTTCGTTTTTTGTTACTTTGTGCATAAAAAATACGAAACTCAGAACCACGGAAAAAATTGTGGTTCAGGGTGGTGCCTGCATTCGACGGAAAAAATACGATTTCTTTATCTTGAAGTTTTTGTTGGCATATCCACTTACATTATACAAAAAGAATGGTAAATGTAACCACCCGTAATTTTCCCAACGTTACTTTAATGGTAAAAATTAACTTATTATTATTTGGCAATTTATTTGAGCATTTTTGAAAGCCTACATGATTATTTCGGGAAGTTATCTCGCACACTGTAGCATACAGTAACCCTCCAAGCTGCTGTATTTTATCAAGAAAAGTGAAGTAATCACTTCCTGACACTTACTGGCAATTTATTTACAAAACCGATAAGTTATCTCGTTTTTCTGAAAAACGCGACACCACACGTGTACCGACACCATATTATTTATGGATTAAGTCCGATAATCATTTTTTGGAATCAATGGTATTGTTTTTATAAGAACATTCATGAAAAATTATTTTTCTCATTGTTGCTCGAAAGCACCAAACCGGGTTGCCGCAATTATATTTTAGCTCAACGGGACACGGGGTACACTGGGTAAAAATAAAACAAAACCTACCCCTTTTTGGTTAAACCTTAGCCGCCCCACCCATTCAATTGTGTTACCCTTTTCTTTTCTCAGTATCTTCCAAAAGGACCAAGGTTCCTTTTTCAGATCTAAAGAAGATATATCACCATCACCTTTTCTCTTTTTGACCACAATCCCTCTCCTAAAAAAAAAGGATCGCGAGAATTTCTTGGAAGATGGAGTTGATAACAACATTTTCTCAAAATAACCTAATCACAAAACCCATCAAAGAAAATTTGGTCAAAATTTACTCCTTTGCTTCTTTTTAAACGAGTCGAGGCAGTAGGCGGAGACACACACGACTCATATACCACATACATCACACACTCACCCTCCCTATAAAGTTCCAGCAGCCGCCGCTTTGTTTTTCTGGCCAAATTCCGGCGAGTCAAATCTGTGACGTGCACGTGTAGATCAAGAAAAGAAGGTCAAATCTAGGGCCTTATTTGAGTTCGAGTTGTGGTTGAGCCATTTGGTTCGAGGGTACCACCACAGCCACCACGGCTATGGCCACCTCCACCACCATCGTCACCGCCTCATTTCCCTTTTGTTTCTCGATATGGTAAATCACAAAACCCACATTTATACATTTTCTTGTTTAACCGATTACATATATATTCGGGCTAATAAATTTTCGTGGATAAAAACTCGATCTAAAAAAGTTTTGAAACATTCTTCGTGTGATTAAATACGAACTAAAGTGGTGTTTGTTTTGATTTCGTGTCGTAAAATCTTGGATCTATAAGAGTGTTCATGGTTATTTCAAACTGAGTCAACTCGACTCGGACGAGTCGAGTCGACTCAGCGGAGTAAGCAGTTTGGGATCACAATTTGGATTATTGCATTGTTACGGGTCGGGTTGACTCGGTTCACGTCACGGTTTTGATACAGATTTGCTTGTCATGATATTGCATATTCTTGTATTCTAGTGTTTGCGTATTCTTGTGTTTGTTGTTTCTAGTAATATATGAATTTGTGGATTAAAATACGTGCTTAAAAACAGTCAATAAAGTCTCATGAATAGAAACTAGGTGCTGTTTGTGGCGAGTCAAAGACAACTGAGAGGGTGTGTTAGCTTGTTAAATTGGTTCGAGTTCGAAACCCACAAGGACGAATCTGTTAGAAACTAAAGAGGATGTAAGTGTTGTGTGGAAAACTAGAAGGGGGGTTGAATAGTTTTTACCGTTTTAAAATTAATTTGCTTTGAGACTTAACGTGATTTCAAGTTAATGCACACAAACAATCAATATATGTAATGCAAGTAAGGAAAAGAAAAATCAAACCACAACACAGAGATTTATAGTGGTTCGGCTACAAGGACTCTCTTCCTTGCCCTACTCCACTCCTCGAGCCTCTAACTCGAGATTTTTTCTTCACTAAGAAACAAGCTCCCTTCTCGGCGGAGAAAACCTTTACACACGTCGCTTACACCTTTTTCCGGTACAAAGCTAAATACCGTGTACTAGTTCAAGGTAGAACCAACCTGACGTCGCCTATACAATTTCTAACACTAAGCTAGATGTCGAGTTCTTTACAAGGGTTCAATCACTCCCGACACTCTATGTGTTTTGAGGAATAAAACACTAACCGGACTCTACTGAATGAATGGTATAACAATGATGTGTGAACTACTAACTAATCACACAGTGACTACACTAACAGGATTGCAACAGTTTGTTGATCCTTGATGCTCGATCTCTTTGCTACAAAAGAAAGATCACTAAGAATGAAATTAATGAATGAATGGGTTAGTAATGTACAAATGAATGAATATGTAATTTATGCTATATGAGTGATGAGTGACCTTGAATGATCAGCTTGCTATTTATAGGCAAAACTGACTAGACAGGCCACGGATTTGGCGGACCCAAATTATGGGTTCCGCCCATATGGCTGTTTGGTTCCGCCAAGACATGCCAGCTAAGAGTTTACCAAATCTTTCCATATCTTGTACAATCTAACAAAGTAAACTCCTTTGCTTTAAGATCTTTCCAAAATATATTTCAAATCTTCCAAGATATCTAAAGATTTTCTAATGAGGTATGCCATGATGTCATGTGTATATTTCTATTTTTAAGAAAGAAAAATAAACATGTAAAAGTATATATCTATGCAATGTAATTCTTAGTGATCATGTGATATGTAAATGTGTTTAAAAAGCTTGTTACTATAAATGTAAAAGACTTTAACTTATATTTATGCTTTGCTAAAGATAAACCTTATAATTGTCATTAACAAAATAAAGCAAAGATCGTAAAATATAAATAGCGTTTTTAGGATTATATTTGTATTAACAATCTCCCCTTTTTTGTTGATGACAAAACATAAAGTTTACTTTTAAGCAATGGAATAAGTAAAGTGAAAGTCTTTTAAAAATATAGATTAAGTTAGTTTTTTGCAAGTTGTGAAAACTATTTTAAGCATAAAAGCATGTATTGTCGGTACTGACAGTGATTTATGAATTTAATCCTATCTTCCCTTTTTTGTCGAAAGAAAAAGAAGAAATGCATAGCGGAATGTGGTGAACGGTTCTTGGTAATTACTCCCCCTACTACACAACACAATGGTACTATGTTGACTCATGGAGATCTTCAAGAGATTGATGAAGATGACATTGAAGAGATGGATATCAAGTGGCAGCTCTCTCTTCTCAGCTTGAGAGCTAAAAGATTCTTGAAGAATACTGGCAAGAAGATTGTCATAAACAGCAATGATGTGGCTGGGTATGATAAATCAAAGATTGAGTGCTTTAATTGTCACAAGAAAGGTCACTATTCAGGGGACTGCAGACTGCCAAGACAACAAGATGGAAAGAGCAGAGGATATGGAAGCAAGTCAAGGGTTGTGGAGGTTACTGATTCAAGCTCAAAAGCCATGGTTGCCATTGATTGCTTAGGGTTTGACTAGAGTTACATTGCAGAGGAGGAAGCAGAAGCATCTACAGAGATTGCTCTCATGGCATTTTCAGACTCTGAGGTACAAGTTTCTAAGTGTTCTAAATCTTGTGAAGCATTAAAAGATCTAGAAACCCTTAAGAATAGATATGATGCACAGAGAATAGAGCTAACCCAAACCAGTTTTAATTTAGCTAATCATAATAGGGCTTTAGCTGTATTAGAAGAACAGATAGTACACTTTAAGGAAAATGAGTCTACCTTTAGTGATACTATAGCTGTTCTTAAGAGAGATTTAATGTTTAGAGAAAATGAGATTAGTGTGTTAAAACATGAGCTGGATCAGGCTAAGAAAGCAAATCAGAACATTCAAATGATTGTTGACACACTAGAATTTGCAACTCAGGGTGTTAGTAAAATTGTTGAGTGTCAGATCCTCAATAAAGCTAAGTCAGGCCTAGGTTATAAGTCAGTTCCACCTCCCTATAGAGGAATTCCAACACCACCAGGCATAGACCTTGAACACACATGACTTCCTGAATTTCAACTACCTGAGCTTAAATATGGTCCTCAACCTAAAGAGAATGTAGTTGATAAACCTGTGTATGAGAGTGAAAGTGATGCCTCACTTTCTGAGGATAAGGTGTCCTCAGCTAAGGACTCAGATGCTCCAACCATTGAGGACTGGATTACTGATGATGAGGATAATCAGGTTGAAGTTAAGCCTATTAGTGTTAAGGTGGAGGAACCAAAAGTTCCAAAGATGGTTAAAACTGAGACTGTTAGGCCTAGATCAAATGCTAAACCTTTTAGACCAACAGTTAGGTATGCAGAAATGTATAGAACCACAAACAAGCCCAGAGGTAACCAAAGGAATTGGAATGACCTCAAATCTCACCAACTAGGTGATGATTTTTTCTGCTATAGGAAAGCTTGTTACTCTTGTGGTAGCTTTGACCATCTTGCAGCCTTTTGTGATAAATGGGTAACCAGGTATTCAACCCCTAGGGTGAACTCAGTAAGACCTCCTTCTCACTCTACAAATGCTAAGATGATACCCAGGTCAGTTCTTTTGAGGTCTGGACCAAGAGAAGATAATACTGATAGACCTGCAGTTCAAACTGTCAGACCTATTAGACCTTTTCACCCAAGGCCAACAATTCAAGGTGCACAAATAGTTTTTAAACCAGCACAGAAGATTGGAAATAGAACCTTTTATCACAGAGAAGTAGTGAAAAACCAAGTTTGGAAACCCAAGGTAACAACTACCAAGCCAGCATTTCCAACTGCTAGCAGAGTAATTGGTACTGGTGTTTATAAAAACACCGCTAAGGGAAATATGGGTACTGGAGTGAATGCATCAGCGTGTTGGGTTTGGAGACCCATCAAACCTAATGGTACTAAAATTGTTTTGAAAAGAATGAATTATGTTGATGCAAGAGGAAAGCCTAAGTCTGTTTTGGCTTGGGTTCCACAAGGAAATTAATTTTTCTTTTTGAGTGCAATGTTAGTCATATACTTTTGTATTGTGAGACAAGTTTTTTGTGGCTTGTTTCTTTATTTTTGGACTAACACTTGCAGGATTTGGATGAAAAGCACCAAGGAGTTAATATGTTTTGGACTATATGGTGATTTGGAGCTCAGTGTGTTATCTGTGCACACAACAAATGGTAATTGGTTCACCATGTCTAACCCACATAAGAATCAACTAGTCCAGAGCAAACGGTATCTGGTAAAGACTTCTCAAATCCGTTGATGGTTGACAATTTACCAAAAATTGTATGGTTATCAGCTCACCATATCTAACTGTGAAGAGTTGGCTAGTACAAAGCAAACGGCTATTAGTAAAGACATATCAAATCCGTTGATAGGTGATAGTTTGCTAAAACTATATTTGAGCCATGGTATTTTAAATCTTTTCAGTAAGTTCATACGGCTCAATAAAAATTTTCCAGCAGTTTGTATTGTTCGTTAAAAGTTGGTACGGCTCAACTAGCCGTTGTAAAAATCTGTCAGTAATTAATTTCTAGACGTTGGGGTAAAACCGTTATTCTGAAGCATACTTATAGGGATTTTTCTTGAGATAATTATCTTTTTACCATAAATTGATTTAATATATTTCCCAAGATAATTTATCTCGTTCGCAAAATTCTCAAAACCCTAACAGTATCTATAAAAACCCAATTGGCTGCATAAAACTTCAATTCCACTCTAAACGATCATCTTATTGCTATAATCTTTCACTCTTCATCAATACAAATGGCTAATTTGGAATTTGTTAAGCGTCACAATCAGGTTGCGTTTCTAGAGAAAACAGAGGAAGGAGATGGACCAAAATTTTATGAGATTGTGGACTTTCTAAACCACTCTCACATAAGGTATGCTCTAACCGTTTCTCCTACTCTTTATGTCTCTCACATCACACAGTTTTGGCAGAATGCTACTGTCATGACTAGTGAAAATGGAGACTTAGAAATTCATTCTGAAGTGGATGGTGTATCTTTTGTTGTTACCGAGTCTATACTTATGAGACATCTTAAATTAAAAGACTCAGATGGTATCCACACTATGCACAACACTGAAATATGGCAAGAACTTAGCAAAACGGGGTATGATACATCCGAACACAAATTAACTTTTCAAAAAGGATGTTTCTCACCTCAATGGAGATTTTTGATACATACCCTTTTACATTTTTTAAGTCCTAAAAAGACTACTTGGGAGCAGTTCAGTAGCAATATTGCTATTGCTCTCATTTGTCTGTCTACAAACAAGGTTTTTAACTTTTCAAAATTTATTTTTGAGGGTATGGTATCAAATGTAAACAGCAAAACCAAGTTTCTAATGTATCCAAAATTTGTTCAAACTCTTTTGAATAAAAAGACATACATGCTTACAAAACCAACAGAAACTTTTGCTACTCCTAGCCTTCAATCAAAAGTTTTTCAAAACATGGCTGTGGCTAGTAGGCTTTTTCAAGGAGTAGTAGTTCCATTGTTTCCTGAAATGCTTCAAACTGAAATGGGTGAAGTTTCAGTACCACCAACTGATCCCCATCACACATCTACTTCAGCTCCTGAAAGGACCCAAACATCCCAAATTCACGTCACTTATAAGAGAAGGGAAACACCCAGAGTGATTCCTAGATCCTTTCCCCATGATTCACCTCTCCTAGCAGGTAACACAGCTAGAAGTGATGAGGGTTGTACTTCACATGTTGAATTGATGGAATTGTGTACCAAACTAGTTGAGAAGGTAGAAACTTTGGAGGAGGAGCTAAAGAAGAACAATGAGGAACTCAAAGCTCACAAAAAGAATTTTGCCGAGGTCTACTCCAGATTGACTCTTAGGGTGAAGAAACTTGAAGAGCAGTTAAAGAAGAAAAAGGCAAAGGTAGTTTTGGATTCTTCTAATGATGATGACTCAGATGATTCTGATGGTGATTCTCCCAAACAGGGGAGGAAATCAGATAAAAGCAAGGGATATGGATCAGGTTCTCAGGGGAGGAAAAATGAAGAAGAAGAAGAAGAAAAATTTGATATGGGTTCTGGTAATGTTGATATGGAAATAGAAGAAACTACTGAGATACATGAAGCAGTTCAGACTGGTACTCAAGAAGCTGAAGAAGTTCCAACTGTTGAAGCAGTTCCAACTGCTGATACAGAGCATGAGACAGTTCCAACTGGTGATACTACGGCTGAGGAGGAATATGCTAGAAAAAGGGAAGATAAGGGTAAAAAGCCTATGACACTAGAAGAAGCTGTTCAAGAACACGAAGCTGCTCAAGTACTAGAAAGGCTCAAGAAAACAAAACCAAGAACTCAGGCTTAAATAGACTTTGATGCAGAGGTAGCAAGAAAGCTTCTAGACAAGGATTTAGCTGATGAACAAGCTCAGATAGCTCAAGATGCAGAATTAGCAAGGAAGTTGGCTGCAGATGATGTAAGAAACATAGCTGAATTCATGGAGAGAACAAGATATGAAGATGTTGATCAAGAAGTCTTCAATGAACAATTACAATATCTGTTAGATTCTGATTTCATTATAAGAGCTCAAGCAATGATGATTCTTAGAGATGAAGATCTAAGTGAAGAAGAAAAATCAGAGAAACTTAAAGAATTCATCTTGTCAAAGAATAAAGAAGCTACTTGGAACGACTTAATGCAGAGAATTAGAGATAGGCAAAAGCATGGTTACAAGACAAAGATGCCTACCAAGAAAGAACAAGTCAATTTTATGAAGCATTATTTGAAGAACCAAGCAAATTACAAGATGAGTGATTTCATTGGAAAGACAGATGCTGAGATAGAAAAGGCTTTCTATGAGACATATGCAAGACTGAATACTTCAGACAAGAAGGATGCTACAAAGAGAAAGAAAAGAGAACCAGAAGTTCTGGAATCTGATATTGCAAAGAAGTTGAAGTCTGGTGAAGAAGGATTGACCAATGAGCAAATCAAGAATATGATGGTGATAGTTCCAGAGTCTATAAATATCAAACCATTAGAAGTCAAATATCCTATCATTGGCTGGGAAGTTTTCACTGATGGAAGGATGATGGGATGGAAGATCATAAGACTTGGAGGTATTACTGAGAGATACAAGATGTTTGAAGATCTACTAAAAGGTTTTGATAGGGAAGATCTTAATCAGTTGTGGAGCTTAGTCAAAGAAAGATTCAGTGTTTAAGACCCTATTGAAGACAAACATAAAAAGTTATGGGTGCAGCTGAAAAGGATTTATGAACCTGATAATGGAGAATCAATGTGGAGATTCCAAGCACAAGTTGAAGATGTCTCTTGGAAGTTGTTTGAAACATGTGGAGTGCACAGAGTTTCTACTAAGGATGGCATAGAAATCTATATGTTAGTGAAAAAGGATTATCTACTCAGATCAAGTGTTTTAATATCTATGTTATATACAAAACTGAGGGTTGAAGAAGATTTTGAAATGGCAGATCTGTTGGTAACAAAGATTTTCAACCTTGCAGAACAAAGAAAGATCAGTAGTAAGAGACAATTATGAAAGGTGTTTGGAAGAATCCCCCTCATATAGGAGATGAAGCTTAATTTGAAGAAACTTAGTGATTTGGGAAGAAATCATAAGTTTAGGGGAGGATTGTTAGGAATTAAGCTTAAGCAGTTAGTACGGCTGAATGTGGAAGTTAGTACTGCTGATGAGTTTTGAAGACAAGAACAGTTAGTACGGTTATATGAAGAAGTTAGTACGGTTTATGTTTTTGTAAAAGATAATTATAGAAAAGATATTGTGTATATCTTATACGATTAGGTGATAGTTATCTTGTAAAGGAATCCTTAGTCTATAAAAAGATCTCCTAGGTGAAGGTTAAGGGACATATAGATATCGAGTTTTTGTTAAGATTCAAGGTTGTAAACCCTAGTACTAATTAAGAGTACTCGTATTATTCATTAATAATATTGAATCATTGAAGTTGAATTATTGTTTTCATTGTTCATTCACTGTTACATACAAATCATACAAATAAATCTTCTAAAGTGCAAGCTAGTAAATTCCGCGTGCTAGACTAAGCATCATTCAAAGTATCTATCTAACACAAGGAGTGTGTGTAGATCCGGTCACCACATGTGTAACAAGCTTTGTTATAAAAGGCAAAGTCATCACCTAATTGGTGAGACTTGAGGTTATTCCAATTTCTATGGTTACCTCTGGGCTTGTTGGTGGTTCTATATTATTCACAATATTTAACTGATTGCCTAACATGTTTAATGTTTGATTTAGGCCTAACAACATCTATTTTGAACACTTTAGGAACACTTGTTCCTGCTTTCTTAACAACTTCAGGTTTAGACATTACTTGTTCTTCTTCATCACTATCAGATTTCCAGTCCTCAATGACTACAAAATCTGATTTACTATCAGAGGACACCTTGTCCTCAGGAAGTGAAGTATTACTTATACTTTCACTTACTTTCTCTACCTTAGGAATCTCAATAGACATAGAACCATATTCCATTTTTGGTTCTTGAAACTCAGCAAAACCTGTGTGTGCTAGGTCAATACCTGGAGGTGAAGGAACACCTCTGTATGGTGGAAAAAACATATTTGTAACCTATACCAGACTTAGCTTTATTAATAATTTGAGCTTCCCAAAGTCTATTTATTCTATCTGAGGCATTATCTAGTGTGTCTACTGTGATCTTTACATTTTCACATTTCTTTTTGTGCTCTGCTAGAGATTCATTCAGCACAAGAATACACTCATCTTTGAACTCTATGATTCTTGTTAGAGCAGCCATGTCATCACTAAACCTAGATTCATTTCCTTGAAAATGTAAGATCTGTTTTTCAAGAACAGCTAGACCTCTTTTATGATTAGCTAAATTAGCAAGTGTGTTATAAAACTCTTCGAGCTGATCATCAGATTCCTTTTTAAGTTTTTCATAAGCTTTAAGAGCAGAGCATGATTCAGTACATTTGATTATAGAATTTACCTCTGAATCAGAAAAGGCCATCAGTGCAGTCTCAGTAGCCACCATTGCAACTTCTTTTGGTGCTTCCTCTTCATCAACCATGAAGCTCCAATCATAGCTAACACCATCAATGGCTAGCATAGCCTTTGGCTCTTCCACTGTGACTTCCTTCTTCTTCTCTTGCTTATACCATGTGTTTCTATTTTCTTGCTTTCTTGGGTTTCTACACTCTTTAGCAAAATGTCCCGGCCTATGACAATTGAAACATTCTACTTTCTTCTTATCAAACCCAGCAGTTTCATTACCATTTATGGTAATCTGCTTTCTAGTTCTTTGCTAAAACTACTTAGCCCTCATGCTAAGTAAAGCAACCTGCCACTTGATATCCATCTCTTCTAAATCATCATCATCCACCTGCTCAAGGTCTTCATGATTTAGAGTAGAACCACTAGTTTGACTAGACATGAATACATAGAATGATGGATCTCTAAGTCCAGCAGCATTCTTTTGTGAACTAGTAGTAGGACCACCATAGTTAGCAGTAGAAACACATTCATCTTCATCTACCTCTTCTGACTTGCTAATACTAGGAGATGATAAGAGTGCCACATTCCCAGAATTAGTACTATTGTTTCCAGACTTCTTTAGACTTTGTTCAACAATTTTGAAATTGTTGTACAAATCATTGAGTTTTATGGTTTCAATGTCTGGCTTATTCATCCAGACAACCACATGAGTATGGAATTCATCAGATAGGCTTCTTAAGAACTTCATGTTGAGATCTTCCTTTGCTATCTCAACCCCCAACACAGCTAACTGACTGACAAGCTTGTGTAATCTGGAGAACAGCTTATCAAGAGATTCATTGCTATTTGAACTAAAAATTTCAAATTGTTGTTTCAGCAATGTCTTCTGTGTTTTCTTGGTAGTTTCATTACCAGCAAACCATGCACAAATCTCTTCAAAAAGAGTTTTTTGCATCAGGATACTTGCTAAAAGATAGCATATGGTCACCAGGAATGGTCATAAGCAACAAATTCCTTGCCGTTTGATCATTCCTCTGCTGTAACCTATCTTCATTGGTAACTGGTCCAGTATTTCTTTTCCGAATTGTTTTGCCTTCAAGAATGACATCTGAATAACCTAGTGACAAAGAATCACCATACAGAATGATATCCCAAAGAGCATAATCTTGAACCATAAAGTATTGCTCAATCCTTAGCCTCCATAACTCAAACTCATTCGGTTTGATCATGGGTAACTTTGCAGCAATATTTGTAGCCTGAGTATTCTCCACGTCCATTTCTTCTTCTGCTTCTAAATCAAATATATCAGCCTTGCTCTGATACCAATTGAGAGGATTCGATACACTAAAAGGGTGTTAATCCTTTGTAACTTTGTGTATATGATATGTTTGAGTTAATATGATTAAGTATGCGGAATCTACTTAACCACACTTAGAAGGTTATTTGGTTATGGAAATGGAACAGTTATGTTTGTTTTGAACAATGAACAAAGAAAGTTTATCACCAAACGATTCAATATTATTCAAAATAATACGAGTGATCGTCACTATCACTAGGGTTACAAAACCTTGAATCTTAATGTTTCTATAACTTGTGATATTGTTATGTTTGTTCTTTTCTCTTAACAGATATTCAAGTTCTATTCTTGGCTCAAATCTAAGTTATACAATATCTAGTCTAAGATCTCCCTTTTATACAAACAAATGAGATCATTACAATTATGATAAGTCTTGTCGAACTGCTTGCTAGATTATGTTGAGTGTGTCAGTAGCTAAGATACAACATGTATCTATGTTTACAACTTGTTTGACTGACTACAAACCAACGATACTATCTACCGTATATACTTGACTTTTATACACAAATATCTTTTCGTACTTATCCAACCAGCAGTAGTAAACGTGACACTTATCCATCCAGCAGTAGTATAAGTTACACCAGCAGTAGGATCAACCAGCAGTACCTTCTTTGTACAAGCAGTACTAACTTCAGTTAGTACTGTTAGTTATAACTTGAGAGGCTTTAGATATACACTAGCAGTAGGAACTATTAGTATATTCTTCTCAGCAGTACTAACTTTGTGAACTTGTAATTCTCAATACTAATCGTCAGAATGTTTAATTCCCAACAAACTAAGAAGCTTGTCTTTCGAAAACTCTTTTACTTTATGAGACATATTATGAGATAACTATATATATATTAGGTTGTGCCGATCCGGCACCGTTGTGCCTGTACTCTCGATATCGTTGTGTTTAGCTCTTGATGCCAGTTGTGACCACTGTGATATTTTTGCGTTGCTGCAAGCTAAGGTGAGTTCATGGCCCCTACTCTTACTGGTTTTTAAACTGTTTTCGGAGGAGAATACATGCTCGTTTTAACTAAACTCAAAGACTGTTTATTTGGCATTTGATAACTGTTTACTCAATATCTGACTGTTGAGAGAAATTATTTGAATTGGTTATTTGAAAGCGATATGTGATTAACTGATATGCATGTGAGTTTATAGCCCCACTCTATTTACACTTGTTTTACAATCGTGGTGAGAAACATGTAAAACTATTTTATGGACCAACACTGTTGTTATCAAAGCATTACGCGGATTAGCCTAAGCACTATTATGTCCCAATTGGCCCATACTCATGAACCGTCAATTCCTGCTGGGAAGCGCGAATGTTATAAATAGATCTATTAGGAGTAACGTCCCCGTTCGGGTTGACCGGATAGGCAAACGAACGTATACCATATCGAAACCACAAGTGTCTGGGATACACACTTGCCGGGCCTTGATATTTAACATGCTTCTAGAGCATGCAAACAAGTTATAGCTTCGGTTACATGAACTTAGAGCTAGCGTAATGAACTGTCTTATTTTGGGTTGCATACCCTACACCTGGTCCACATCACAGATTTTTACTTCAAGGTAAACACTATTTTCATGACATTGTGAGCGACACAATGGTCACAAAACTCTTAATGGAACTCACAGTATTTTTACTACTCTATCATAAACCTATGAACTCACCGACTTCGTGTTGACACTTTTAGCATGTATTTCTCAGGTTCATAAGGCGATAACTTACATTTGGAGGCTTTTGGCATGAAATTGTCATAGATGACTCTGATATATTTGGGACCGCTTAAATTCTTTATGGGCCTGTATTTCCTTACAAATTTTTGGAATGATGTAAACGTATACTTTTGAATATAAAATTTCTTAAAAAACGAATAAGGTAAATCCGTTTTCTATGCTTTTTGTTGTGATACCAATTGAGTAGCACCCCGGTGACCCTACCTAAAGCTTCTCTCAAAAGCTTAATTTCAGCATCTCTAAAGAATATGTCCTGTCTTAGGAGAGCTTTGTCATCAGAAAAAGCTAATTCCTTTTCTTTATAATGTGTGATTTGTTTCTCTAAAGTCTCTAATCCACACTTATAGTTTATAAAATTTTGAAAAGTGCTGCTTAGCTCTTTCTTTTGATCATCATATTGTTTGATTAAAACCTGTAGAGCATTAAGAGCAATGCAAATATTTGAACAAGCTTTATGATGTTGTACCTCAGTAGCAGAAAAAGCCATAAGTGCCATCTGAGCAGGAGTTTCTTCTTCATCTGTCATGAAGCTCCAATCAAAACCTAAGCCATCAATAGCTACCATAGCTTTTGGCTCAATAACCTCCTCTGTTTTGGATTTGCTTCCAAAACCTCTATTCTTGCTATCTTGCTGCCTTGGTCTTCTACACTCTCTTGAGAAATGACCCATCATGTGGCAGTTATAGCACTTTATCTTTGACTTATCAAAACCAGCAGCATCAGTGTTGCTGATTATGAGCTTCTTCCCCGTCTTGTGATAGAACTTCTTGGCTCTCATGCTAAGAAGAGAAATTTGCCATTTTAGATCCATTCCTCCTGATCAACCTCATGGATCTCTTGGAGGTCTTCATAGGAGAGCATGGACCCATTATTCTGACTTGTAAGAAATGCACAACAATCTTTTTGTTGGGCTATAAAAGTCAAAGTACTGCTACTCAAGTCAAAGTACTGCTATTCAATGAAAGTACTGCTGCTCGTTAAAGGACTGCCATGCAAATAGTTTAAGGACTAATGTGTAAATCTAGAATATTCGTATTAGATTAGAGTTATAATTAGAATTTACTTGTCGTTCAAGTATTGTAAACCGACTAGGGTTTTCCTTGTGCCTATAAAAGGATCCCTAGGTTGGCATTAGAGATATATGTGTTTTAGAGAGACAAGATATAGTCGATTAGTGATATACGATTATTAGAGTTTAGAGTTTGTTAGTGAATCTGTATAAGAAAGCAGGTTCAAGGTTTTAATAATATTCAAAGTTGTTTATTAAATTCTTCTTAGCTTTGTTGAAGTAGATTCCGCATACTTAGCAAAGTATATCAGTGTTTCACTATTAATAGGTTTGAATTTATTCAAAGCTGTTAAATCGTAGACAAGCTACAAGTTAGTTTGGTCAGAGTATAATCGATCCAACAAGTGGTATCAGAGCTTGTGTGGAGACTCTGATTAAGAAGAAACTCTTAAAACCGATTTATCAACAAACCCTTAACAATGTCGACTGAAGCTGCACCTATTCCATCCATCACCTCACTTAGAATTCCTATCATCAAGAAGGGAGAATATGATCTCTGGAGCATGAAGATGAGACAGTACCTTGCTATTACTGACCATGCTCTATGGGATGTAATTGTCAATGGTAATGTTGTTCTTGATGAACCTCTACAAATTGAAGGACAACCCAAACCACCTCAACCACCCTTACCAGCTGCTACAAAGAGAAATCAAGATAAGGCTCTCAACATACTGTTGTCTGCTATTCCTGATGGTCACCTACTGAAGTTCCATGATGCTAAGGATGCAAAACAATTATGGGCTGCGATCAAAACAAGATTTGGAGGTAATGATGCTTCAAAGAAGATGCATAGAAACTTATTGAAGCAGCAATTTGAAACCTTCACTGTTGGTGAAAGAGAAAGTCTTGATGCTGCCTATGACAGATTCCAAAATCTACTTAGTATGCTAGAACTATATGGAGCAGAGGTATCTGTTGAAGATGCAAATTTGAAGTTCTTAAGGAGTTTGCCATCTGTCTGGCATGTGGTTGCTACTATGATCAGAGGACAACCTGGATTGGAGTCTATGGACTTTGATGATCTCTATAACAATCTGAAAGTGTATGAGCAAGAGATGAATGGTCATAGTTCTCAGAAAACTCACAACATAGCTTTTGTATCGTCTGAAAACAGAAGCAGTACTTCCACTAAAAGTACTGCTTATCCTTCTCAAAGTACTGTTGGTGATTCACAGCATGTTTGCACAACCACAACTACCCCCAACCCATCACCAACAAACAACACCAATTCTGATGAAATTGTATGTTCCTTCTTTGCACAACAAGCCACTTTACCTGTTACCTATCAAGAAGACTTGTTGCAGATTGAAGAAGATGCTTTAGAAGAGATTGACATAAGATGGCAAGTAGCTATGATCACTGCTAGGATCAAGAAGTTCATGAACAAGACAGGAAGGGGAATTGATTTCAAAGCTAAACAAGGTATCACTTTTGACAAATCTAAGATTGAATGTTTCAATTGTCAAAAGCTTGGACACTTTGCAAGGGAATGCAAGTTTGCAAAATATCAGGCAAACAGGATGATTGAACAACCCAAGGTTGAAAGAAAGGAGGTTCCTATTACTGAATCACAACCAAAAGCTTTGGTGGCTCAAGAAAATTTAGCAGAAATTGACTGGAGTGCTGAATTTGATGATGAACCTGTAACATATTCTATGGTTGCAATGGAAGAGTTTGATTGGGGCACAGCTTTTGATGAGGAACCTGGATATGCTGCTTTGGAATCAAGAGATGGTCTTGGAAGCTTTGACTGGAGCATGGAGGATGAAGATGAACCTGTTCAGATTGCTATGGTAGCCACTTCACCAAGTTCATCCAATGTCTCTGAGGTATGCTCTAAGTGTAATGATGTTTATCAAAAGTTGCTTAAAGATTATGTGACTGAAAGAGATAATTGTAGAACAGCTAGGTCTGAGGTAGCTGGTTATCAATTAACTTTAGAGTCAATGGAAGCCAAAATTTTAACACATGAAAATAATGAAATAGCTTGGGCAGAAAAATATGAGCAACAAGATTATCAATTGAAATTAAGTGAATGGAAGTTAGGATGTAAGGTGTCTGAATTAGAAAAGATTACTAAGGAAAGAGATACTTTGTTAGAAAGACTTGGTAGTATTAAACAGGCTGGTCTATCACATGTTCAATTTGTTGAGAAACAAAGAGTCATAAACAGTAGAGCTGGACTAGGTTATGGTGTAGATAGTAGTTCAGATGAGTCCTCACCTAGTGCTAAGGAAGAGACCTCACCTAGTGCTAAGGACGAGATTCCACCTAGTGATGATGACCTTACAAGCTCAGAAGAAAATACATCTAGGGATGAGGAACCAATTAGTGAATCACCTCCTGAGTTTAAGAAAGATAAGGAGTATCATTCAGTTCCTCCACCCACTGGTCAGTTTCAACCTGTTAGGACAGATGTTTCTCGTTATGGTGTAGACAACCTAGAGTTTAGGAAGAAGCTTAATGGTAGAATTAGTTCTGAGAAACCTAAGAATGATTTTCAAAGGGGTAATGATCAAAAGTTTCCTACAGCCTTTCAAAAACAAGCAGTACCTCCAAAAACTTTTCAAAGTACTGCTGGACATTCAGCAGTACCTCCAAGAGAAACTTTTCAAAATACTGCTTACTACAGGAAACCTTTTAATCATAGAAGAGGATTTGGGAATATGGAGAGAAAGTTATGTTATGTATGCTATAGTCCTGATCACCTGATTAAGCACTGTGACTTTCACTCAGAATACTTAAGTCAGTTTCCAAAGAATAGTCCTCCCACCCATAAGCCAAGAGAGACTAGACCAGTTTGGAATCACTCAAATAGGGTCAACCATAGTAACTTCTCAAAAGACTATAGGTACCCTCACCAGAAAAGAATGTTTTCCAAATCACCAGTACCTTCACAATCTGATAAGTCTCAAGAAGTACCTTCACCAAGGACTGATAAGTTTTCACCCACTCATGGTACTGCTCATACTTTTTCACATAGAAGACCTAAGAGATTCAATTCATATAAAAAGTTTTCCACCTCAAGCAGAGTACCTAGCTCAGAGAAACCTAAGGTCAAACGAAATTGGGTTAAGAAAGAAAGTACTGATGGGGAACAAGAAGTACTTTCATCAGATAAGGGTGAAACAGGGAGTGTTGTTGATATTGCAACACTGGACATGGGACCAACTCAAATAATCATTGACCATGCCTTTAAAACCAGTGGAGATTACATACTGAAGGAATTCAAGTATGTCACTCCACAAGGGGAACACAAGTCAGTAATGGCTTGGGTTCCTAAAAGAAACTAACCTTTTTCTTTAATGTGCAGGGCAACCCAGAGGAGGAGCTTAAAGATCATATTATTGTTGATAGTGGTTGCTCTGGCAGCATGACAGGGGACAAGGAGATCCTGTCAGACTTTAAGGCATATTATGGAGGAAGAGTTGCATTTGGTAATGATCCTGATGGAGGAAGAATCACTGGCAAAGGAACAATCAAGGCTGGATGTATTGATTTTGAGAATGTTAGATATGTAAAGGAGCTCAAATTCAACCTATTGTCAGTATCTCAAATTTGTGACAAGAAGTATCCAATTCTGTTTACTGATACAGAATGTCTCATTCTCTCACCTGAGTTCAAATTTGTTGATGATCATTTGGTAACATTGAGAGTACCAAGAACCAATGATGTATACAGTTTAGACTTAAAGAGTCTCAACTCTGCTGGAAGAGCAACATGTTTAGTAGCAAAGGCATCATTGGAAGAAGCACATCTGTGGCACAGAAGATTAGGTCATGTTAATTTTAAGAACATTAACAAGCTGGTCAAAGGAAATTTAGTTAAAGGTTTACCTTCCAAAACATTCAAGGCTGATCATTCATGTTTGGCTTGCAAGAAGGGTAAACAACATAAAGCTTCATGTAAGAAGCTTGGGGAAAGAGATATTAGAGAACCTTTGGAGTTGCTACACATGGATCTGTTTGGACCAGTTTCAGTAGAGAGTTTAAACAAGAAGAAGTACTGCTTGGTTGTGACAGATGATTGTAGCAGATTTAGTTGGGTCTTTTTCTTGGGATTTAAAGATGAAACCTTTGATGCTATTCATGACCTGATAGTAGCCCTTGAAAATCAATTAAGACTCAAGGTAAGAGGTATTAGATGTGATAATGGAACAGAATTCAAGAACAAGCATATGGATGAATTCTGTGCCAAGAAAGGGATCAAGAGAGAGTTTAGTATTGCTAGAACACCACAGCAAAATGGTGTTGCAGAAAGAAAGAACAGGACTTTGATAGAAGCAGCTAGAACAATGCTTGCAGATTCCAAATTACCTATTCTCTTTTGGGCTGAAGCCATAAGTACTGCTTGCTATGTGTTGAATAGAGTTTCAGTAACTAAACCTCAGATGAAGACACCTTATGAGTTACTCATGGGAAAGAAACCAAATATTCGTTTTCTAAAACCTTTTGGTTGCTCTCTAACTATTCTTAATACCATTGATTCTCTTGGAAAATTTGATGGTAAGTCAGATGAAGGATATTTATTAGGTTATTGTACAAATAGCAAAGGATTTAGAGTTTATAACAGGAATACCAGAAAGGTACAAGATTGTCTTCATGTTGAATTTTTGGAAGATAAGGAAACTCAGAAAGGTAAAGGTCCTGATTGGATGTTTGATCTTGATCTCAAATTCACACCATCTATGAATTATGTTCCTGTTAGAGAAGAGAATCAGGCTAATTCCAAAGAAGATGATTCACAGTACATTGTTCATGGAGTTAATGGTACACCAGAAGAAGTTCCTGACAAAGAACCTGAAGTTACTGTTGAAGAACAAATTACTACTCAGCCATCTCATATAGTATCTGATGAAGATCAAGCCATACAAGATGAGCTTAATAGGATGCTGTTTCAAGAAACTATAGCACAATCCTATGAAGATGAACAAAGACAAGCTTATGAGGCTGCAAAGAAAAAGAGTAACTTTCAAGATACTGCCCACAGTACTTTAGATCAAAGTACTGCTGATCCATTTGACAGTACTTCTGATGTATTAGAGCAATCAAATTGGAACAATGCTGATGATTCCAATGTTGATGATGATGATTTAGTTAATGCTAACATTCCTGGATTAGAAGAAGTTGATGATGAGCTTAATCCAGAAGGTATTTTCTCCAATGAAGGAATTGATTTTACTAACTTAGAGTCTGCTCTTTCAGTACCACCAACTCCTACATTGAGAGTTCATAAAGCTCATCCTCAAAGTAATATTATTGGATCACCCTCTTCAGGAGTGGTTACAAGGAACAAAGTTAAAGGCCTTTCTAAGCAACATACTGCTTTACTTAGCTTTGTTTACAAACAAAACATGATGAATCACAAGGATCAACAAACATGCCTGTTTGCTTGCTTTTTATCTCAAGAAGAACCCAAAAAGGTAGCTCAAGCTTTAGCAGATGAAAGTTGGGTTGAAGCCATGCAAGAGGAACTTCTACAATTTAAGCTTCAAGAAGTCTGGGTATTATGTGATTTACCAGATGGCAAAAGAGTCATTGGTACAAGATGGGTTTTTAGAATCAAAAGAGATGAAAGAGGGAATGTTATCAAAAATAAAGCTAGATTGGTTGCACAAGGATATCGCCAAGAAGAAGGGGTGGATTATGATGAAGTATTTGCTCCTGTTGCAAGGATAGAGGCAATAAGGTTATTTCTTGCCTTTGCATCATACATGGGATTTCCTGTCTACCAAATGGATGTAAAAAGTGCTTTTCTTTATGGCACAATTTCTGAGGAAGTTTATGTTAAACAACCTCCTGGTTTTGAAGATCCTGCACATCCAAACAAAGTCTACAAAGTGATCAAGGCATTATATGGCCTTCATCAAGCTCCCAGAGCTTGGTATGAGAGACTCTCAAATTTTCTATTACAACATGGTTATAGGAGAGGAGCAATTGATAAGACTTTGTTCATCAAGAGGGATAAGAAAGATATTATGTTAGTCCAAGTATATGTGGATGATATTATATTTGGAGCTACAAAGAAGTCTATGGTGAAAGAATTTGAAGATCTTATGCAGAAGGAGTTTCAAATGAGTTCTATGGGAGAATTAACCTTCTTTTTGGGACTTCAAGTTCGACAAACAAGAGATGGAATCTTCATTAACCAAGAAAAGTATGTTGCAGACATACTTAAAAGATTTGATCTTCCAAATCTCAGGCCTGCCACCACACCCATTGATAAGAATAAACCTCTAGGCAAGGATGAAGATGGACAAGCTGTGGATGTCAAGCTCTACAGATCTATGATTGGTTGTCTTATGTACTTAACTGCATCCAGACCTGACATCATGTTTGCTGTTTGCTTATGTGCAAGATTTCAGGTTACACCCAAGGTTTCCCATATGTATGCAGTCAAGAGAATTTTTAGATATCTCAAGCATCAACCAAAGTTAGGATTATGGTATCCTAAGGAGTCACCTTTTCACTTAGAAGCCTTTTCAGATAGTGACTATGCAGGGGATAACTATGATAGAAGATCAACCTCAGGAGGATGTCAATATCTTGGAAGAAGATTAGTCTCCTGGCAATGTAAGAAGCAAACCATTGCTGCAACCTCCTCAACTGAAGCAGAATATGTTGCTGCTGCAAGCTGTTGTGGACAAGTTCTGTGGATGCAAAATCAACTCTTGGATTATGGATTCAATTTCAAGAATACTCCTATCAACATTGATAATGAGAGTACCATCTGCATTGTGAAGAATCCTGTTTATCACTCCAAGACCAAGCATATTCAGATTAGGCATCATTTTATTCGGGATTGTTATGAGCACAGGCTTATAAATGTGTTTAAGGTTCACACAGATGATAATGTAGCTGATCTACTCACTAAGGGATTTGATGTTTCACGATTCAACCACTTAGTTGTGAGCATTGGGATGATTAACTACTAGGCTACATTTGAGGGGAGGCTTTAGTATTAGTTAGAATACTTTCTATTCAGTCTTAATAACAGTATTGGTTATTAGTGATTTAGTTAGCCTATATGTTGTATTTGAGGGGAGGCAACATTAGCTATTAGTTAGAACTTAAGCATGCACCTTTTACAAGTTCTTGGTTTTAGTTGGCATATTGATTGTGGATAACAAGATGGAACGTACTGCTTTATTGCCTAAAGTACTGCTTCACCAACGTACTGCTTCAACGTACTGCTTACGTGGACGTACTGTTCCAACGGTCAAAATTTGTGGGGCTAACGGTTAATTAATTCCTTACAGCGGAGATAATAAGTTAATCCAAACGGTAACTTTATTATTAAGAGTTTTTGATTTATTTTCATTCTATTTAAAGAAACTCACTCCTATTTCCCCGCCTTTTACCATATTTGAGATCCCTCATTCGCTTTTACTCCACAATCTTTATATCAAAACACACATTCAAAGCGAATTCTTCTCTACCAACTCATCATGGCTAATCGCCTTACTGTTAGCAAACATAATATGATCGCTAATTTGGACAAGACAAGGGATAATCTTGATTTTCATGCGATCCTTGATTTCTTAACTGGGTCTTCCATCACCTACTCTATTTTAGTTGACCCTGATGTTATTGGTCCCTGGATGCAAGAATTTTGGGCTACTGCAACGAAAGACGATGATTCGTTGATTAGGGCTACGGTTGCTGGACGAGCTATTAGGATTACTGAGGCCACGATTAGGGATGTGTTGATGTTTGATGATGAAGGAGGGGCTGTTCGTTTTGAAAAACAAGTGCTTTGGGACACTTTAAGTGCTTTGGGTTATGAAGGCGATCTGACGAAGCTTACTTTTCAAAAGCCTTTGTTTTGTTCTCATTGGAAGTACCTAATTCACGTTCTACTTCATTGTTTGAGTCCCAAGAGTACTTCTTTTGATCAATTTGGTCAAAATATTGCATCTGCATTAGTGGGTTTAGCTACCGATCGAAGATTCAATTTTTCAAGACTCATTCTGGATGGTATGCTTACACATATTGGTAATGGTTCACCATTTTTGATGTATCCAAGGTTTGTTCAGTTATTCTTGAACAATCACCTTGAGGATGTCCCTAAACCTCAAAGTTTTCTACCCACTGTAAAACTTCCATCAAAGGTGTTTACTTTTCTATCTAAACAAAGTGCAAAGTTTTCTGGAACCAACACACCTTTGACTGCTCATATATTGGGAGTTGCACAAGTTGTAAGAGATGCAGAGCAAGAGCAAGAGCAAGAAGCAAATTCTGAGTCAGCAAGCCAAGAGTCTCCAGTTTCAAGAGAAGATAGTATTCCTCAACCTACTGCTTCTCAACATTCTGCTTCTCCAAATTCAGTTACTAGGGAAGGTACTGCTCCTATGGACATTCCTACTCATGAGGAGTCAGACCAAGGTATGAATAATCCACCATCTCCTATTGATGATTCTTCCACAAATGTGTCTAAACAATTTGAAGAAGAGGAGGTAGAATTGGACAATTATGCTTTAACAAGAGAGTTAAAGAGGTTGAAGAAGGAGAGTGAGGCTCAAGCAGCTAAGATAGACAAATTAAAGACAAAGTTTCAAAAGTTGAAAAGGTATGTTTGGCCACTAGTTCAACACCATAGGTTATGGGTGAAGTCTCAGAAAAAGAGTGGTAGGATACCTACAAAGATTACTAAGAGGAAAAAGTCTAAGAAGCAATCTTCATTCCAATTGGGGAGGAATTTAGAGAATTTGAATGAAGATGATGCTGGTTTTAAACAAGATTTGAATGAAGATGATGCTGGATTTATGGATGATACTCAGAGGACACCACCTGAACATATTCCTCAAGATACTGTTGAGAGGAAGAGTGATGAAACAGAGCAAATAAACTTGGAAGAAGCTACTGTTGATGTGAGAAGTGGTGATACTGAGGAAATAAACTTAGAAGGAGCTGAAGTTGAAAGTACTGTTCAAGAAAGTACTGCTCAACAAGGTACTGAGAGGCAATTCACGATTACACCTAGAACCTTAGATTTTGAAGAGGATATTGGTCCTTCAAATCAAGTTCAAGAGGAAGTAGGTCCTTCTAAACCAGCTCAGGAAGAAGTTATAGCTCATACTAACAGTGATGATGAAACAATTGCTGATATCATGCTTAATATGTCAAGTCAAAGAGGTATTAGTATTCATGAGGTTGAACAACATCATACTTCTTCTCAACCTACACAAGAGATAGATCCAAAAGATAAAGGCAAAGGGATATTGGTAGAAAAGAAGAAGAAGAAGATGACATTGGCACAGTTAAGACAAATTGAGGTTGCCAAAAATGAGGAAGCAGCAAGAATATTACAAGCAGAGATAGATGCTGAAGAATCAAGGAAGAGTGTTCAATCAAAAAGGCCAATTAGTAAAGCTAGAGAAAGGAATGATATGATGGCTTATTTGAAAGGTCAAGGATTCACAGGTTTAGTTAGATTGACATATACAGAGATGAAGGATCTGTATGATGCTGTTAGAGAAGCTATTCAAAGAGATCTTGCAGGCATTATTTCTTTTGAAGATGACAAGCCTGAAGATAAAAGAAAGGAAAGAGCTGCTACAAGAAGCTCAAAGAGGAAAAGAGTCACTGATGAACAGCCATCAAAGAAGTTCAAGGAAGCTGTTGAATTAAGAACAGACACAGTTGATGAGCTCAGAAATTATCTTAGAGTTGTTGACTTTGATAATCCAAAATTGAAAGAAGATTCTGATAAGAAGTCCAAGATATCTACTTTTTCAGTTGTAGAATCTAAAAAAGGAGATTATCTAATATTTCATAGACAAGATGGAAGTTTTAGAGTGTTTAATTCATTGTGGGATATTCTACATCTGATTGATAGAGATGATATGCTTCAGTTATATCTCCAAGTGCAAACTTATTTTAAACATATTCCACCACAAGGAGTAGGTTTGGTATTGTTAGGAGATCTCACAACAATCTGGGAGACAGAGGAGTCTAAGGACAGTGCTTTGTGGGAAAATCAAGACAACTGGGAGATTAACAGATGGAGATTCTTTGGATCAGTTGGGATACATGTTTTGGAGTTAGAAGATGGCACTATGATTCATATGCTAGCAGAACAGAGATATCCACTCACAAGAGATCTGATGATCAGAATGCTAGAGCATGGAATGGAAGTGGAACTAGAGGATGAAGTAGCATTGATGGTCAAAAAAATTATTCATCAAGTGGACTACAGAAACTGAAGATTAGTGCATAACTACTGGTATGGTTTAAATATTATATAAATCTTTTGAAAAATAAAGTACTTTCTTAAAAGTACTGCTGGTCAGACAGTACTTTCTCAAAGTACTGCTTGCAGCATAAAACCAGTAAAGTCTTTTGATAAAATTAGTAATTTTTGATAAGTGCAAAAACATTTTGAAGCACAAAGATTAAACAGCAACAAATGGTTTTGAAAGCAACAGCATGGTGTTAGTACTTGTACTACACAACAAATGGTAATCAACTCACCATGTTTAATAAACAAGAAAGAGTTTGACTCATCATGAGGGTACGGCTCTGATGTGATTATCAAATCCGTTTTTAGTTGGCAATTTACTAAAAATTGTATGGTTTTCAACTCACCATATCTATATTAGTGAAGAGTTGGCTAGCCCACTAATGAGCTTTGTGGTAAAGGCTGTTGAAATACATCATATTGGAATTAACGTTCCCCGGTAGTGATTGTACTAAAAGAACTATACCATTCCCAAATGCAAAACTCGGCTTATATTTAAATGCTTCTAACTCAAAAGTTGATAGCTTCGGTTTCTAAACTTAGATAGCGTAATAATGTCCTTATTTTTTCATAACTCTAACACCTGGTACTCCAGATTATTTCTTGGAAAAGAACATCATACATTGTGTCCAAATGGTCAAAACCTATGCTCACAGTAGTTTACACTCACATACCTATGAACTAGATTGTAGTTGAACTTTTAATGATTATGTTCAAAATGGCCATAATTAATTTTGGGAGGCTTTGCATGAAATTGTCATAGATGCTGAATAGGAGAATTTTATGGCCTGTTTTCTACAAATTTGAATGATACGTTTACTTTTGAATATACAACATAAAAAACAGAATTAAGGTAACAATCCTTTCTTTTGGCTTTGTGTTGTGTTACAATTGATAATGACCCTACTAAAGCTTCAATCAAAGCTAAGTTTAGCATCTCAAGAATATGTGTTAGGAAGTTGTGGCATCAAAAAGTCAAAGTTACTTTCTACAATGTCAGTGATGTTTTCAAGTGCAATACTGTTCTCAAATTTTAAAAGGACTGCTAGCTTTAGTTTGATCAATATTGTGTTGAATCTAAATACTTGTATAGATTAGAGTTATATATTTGAAATTTATATGTTGTTCAGTATGTAAAACCGTCCATCTAGGGTTTTTCCATCTGCCTATGAAAGGTAATCCCTAGGTATGCATTAGAGTACATAGGTTTTAGAGCGACAAATATACTCGTTTGGATTGCTTAATAACCATTATTTGAGTTTAGTGTTGGTCTTTAATCTGAGATAAGAAAGCAGTGTTATAGTCTTTTAATTATCAAAGTTGTTTATTAATACTTCTTCCAGCTTGTTGAGTAGAATTCTGCTCCATACTAAGCAAAGTAATATCCATTTTACATTATATGTATAATTATGATTCAAGCGTTTAAATGTAGACAAGGACCAATTATTTGGTCAAGAAAATCGATCCAACACTTTTCATCCAAAATACTTATGGTACTACTTGATGAACTAGCAGTACCAATATCATCAACAACGTTTACCTCTTCACTTGATTTCTAGGTACTAGGAGTTGACATAAATGCCTTGTTCCTAGTATTAGAACTAGTACCTCCATTCTTCTTCAAATCTTGCTCCACAATCTTGAAGTTGCTATACAAATCCATCAGGTCCATGGTGTCTAGGTCTGGCTTGTTCTTCCAGACAACAACATGCATAGCCCACTCTTCTGGTAAGCTTCTCAGAAATTTTGAGTTTAAATCTTCTTGAAGCATTTCAATCCCAAGAATAGCAAGTTGGCTCACAATATTCTGAAGCCTATTAAACATGTGGTCAAGAGATTCATTGTATGTAGAGGAGAAGTTTTCAAACTGCTGCTTGAGCAGTGTCTTGTGGGTTTTCTTGGTGGCTTCATTTCCACCATACCTGGCAATAATAGCTTCAAATAATGACTTGGCATCTTTGAACTTGCTGAAGTTTAGAAGTTGATCATTGGGAATGGTCATCATCAGCATGCTTCTTGCCTTCAAGTCATTTTTCTTCTTTATTCTATCTTCTGCAGATGTTGGCTTTGTCTGCAGAGTTGACACCACTTTGCCTTCCACTGTTGATGTAGTGGTGGTAGGCTGGTAAGAGTCTCCATATTCAATGATTTCCCAAAGTGCATAATCTTGCACTTGGAAATATTGCTCTATCCTCAGCCTCCACATCTCAAACTCATTTTGTTTGAGCATGGGAATCTTCGCAGCAACATTTGTCTGAATAGATTCAACGTCCATTTCTTCAGCTTCTTCTTCTAAATCAATAATATCAGCCTATGCTCTGATACCACTTGTGAGGGATTCGACACACGGTTAAGGTGGTTAAACCTTTTGTACTTTGTGTGTATGATATATTGAGTTAATATGATTAAGTATGCGGAATCTACTTAGTCACACTTAGAAGGTTATTTGTGTTATGGAAATGGAACGGTTGAGTTTGTTATATGACAAAGAACAATGAAAGATTAACTCCAAACGATTCAATATTATTAATGATAATAATACGAGTGATCTTGAGATATCACTAGGGTTACAACCTTGAATCTTAAGTTTCTATGTTCTTGATATTGTTGTGTTTGTTCTAGTTCCAACAGTTATGAAAGTTCTAAGTGTTTTTACAATATCAACCAACTTATCGACTTATTGACACTTAATATCGAGTCTAAGATCTTCTTTTATAGTCCAAGAAGATCTTTACAATATTGCTTAAAGTCTAGTCGAACTACTTGCTAACTTATCTTGAGTGTGTCAGTACATAAGATACAACAAGTATCTGTGTACACAACTTGTTTAACTAAGCACATGGGGAAAGATATTATCTACCGTATATAATTGACTTTAGTGTACAAATATCTTTTCCATACTTATCCATCTAGCAGCAGAAAGCTTATAGCAGCAGCAATGAGTTTACGCTAGCAGCAGGAATGAGATAATGCTAGCAGCAGGAACAAATGCACTAGCATCAGCATCAACCAGCAGCATTATCATCAGTAGAAACAATACACTACCAGCAGGAATGATACACTACCAGCAGGAATGAAATGTACTACCAGCAGGAACACACTTGTAGTATTTCCCGATTCTTGAACTCCAGAATATTTAATTCCCAACACTTTGTATGCTTATGACCAATCAAACTTTCCTGTTATATTGTACACAAATGAGTTAACACAACAGTTACAAGTAATCTCAGTGAATCCAAAGACTTTTTGACCTTTTTGTTTAACAGTTATTTTTAGCCCATTTTGCAGGAAGAGGAAGTCAATATTGGTGTGATCTTGCTACACTCTGGACGTGGCCAAGTTGACCACGCAAACCATGGAGTTGTCAAGCTCCTTTCACAACCAATTCACTAAATAAGTGGGACCTACAACAAAGTCATATACGTCCTTCGGATTCCTATTTAAAGGGCTTTCTACTGCAACTTTTAATCTAATTGCGGAATCGTGAACGGCACAGTTACTGGCACTATCAAATTAATGATCTTGACTAAAAAACCACAGGTATGTATCTGATAAATTTTGATTGAATATTAAACGTGTATACTTTTTAACAACCATAAAAATTGACCCTCTTTGCGATTGCTGTTCATTTTAGCCATTCGGACAACATGTTTACAAGTTTAGATACTTTTTACAACAATACAGTAAAAATTATATGCATTTTTTTTTTTCCAGATTATGATATTGTCATATACAGACATAGAACATGCTATTTTGGAGGTTACAAGTTATGCTTTAAAAGTCTGGGTTACGATTAGTTACTTAATAATCTTGTTTTACGTTAGTTACATCAAATGCCCACCATTAGATAGGTTGCTGATTATGATTTCAGAAAATGGAATAAAAATAAATATAAAATAAAAAATAAGAATAAAAAAATAAAAAAAGGGAAAGAAATGAAAAAAAAAAATGCAATTTTTTTTAATCCTTTTTTTTTTTTTTTTTTTTTTTTTTTTTTGATTTGTAAAATGTTGAACTGATGGTTGCAAGTTGGAATTGCAGTCTCTGGCATCATTCGAGTTATTGTAAGATTAAGGATTCAAAATGCCGAGGAGATGGTTACGGATACTGATTTGCGAAGTGTCATGCTTAGTCATTTCTAGTCTTATGTAAGGGTGTGCACGGTCTAAAAACCGGACCGGACCGGACCGAGACCGAGGTAGGCAAAAACCCTAGACCGAGACCGGACCGAATGTGGTCGGTCCAGTCCGGTCGGTCCTTCGGTCGGTCCGGTCCAAATTGGCTAAATGTCCGGTTTGTAAGCCGGACCGGACCGAGACCGAAATAATGAAAAACCCCTGACCGAGACCGGACCGTTGGTCCTTCGGTCGGTCCGGTCGGTTTTGTCGGTCGGTCCGGTCGATCCGGTCCGATTGCTCACCCTTAGTCTTATGTTATGGAGTCACTTTCTAAAAGTTATATTTATAAGGAGCATACATGCTTCTATATGCAAGGTACTCTTACTAATTTTTGTGCACTTCAACCTGCTTTTCTGCACATTATTCATTTGACTTCACACATGAATGCATGAACACACTGTACAGATCATATACTTATTTAATAAAGGTGTTTCTTATTTAATTCTTTTTGTATAATCTTCAAAACACGGCCGCACAGAAACAACGCGCGGACTAACCCGCTCGTTTTTTTAATATAGTACGAGTAGTAAATACTATGCACAAAAAACATTATTCACATATTATAGTCCTTCAATATTATAAGCAAAGATATTTTGTATGAAATATATGTCTAGAAGGTTAAGAAAAGCGTCCAAGCCCAACACTCATGGCACAAAGTTAAAAGTACAAACTTCCCTAAAATGATTTGCACGTATTTCCTTCTCAAACTACCAACTATAACATACGCCATAAAAGTTATATAAGCCTATAAATGTCAAAATAAACCATAAAATTGTGGCTTATAACACATATAAGCTAGTGTATATAAGCTTAAACAAACACCTTCTAAGGCAAACCAAGCAAACCAAGTACAACCCTCCCAACAGGGGCGGATCTATTTGAGGGCCAGGGGGCCAGGGCCCCCTCTGGTTTTTCGCTCTGTAGTGTTAATTTATCCGTATTTCGTCCGAAAAAAAATTATATTTACTAAGTCGGCCCCCCCGAATTAAAAGACCCTAATATAATGATAGGACAAAAAAATTTTCGGCCCCCCTACTAAAAACTTCAAGATCCGCCACTGCCTCCCAACATCCATCCACTCGTCGAAAGGTCCTTTTCAAGGAAAAATTCCACTCGTGAAACACACAAAATTCCATCTCCATCTATTAGTAAAAAACCTCTCCCCACTCCAGGTGACAAAAACCACTGAATTAAGCAACTTTTTAATATTATTATTTTTGTGTTCACTTTGCAAAATCAATCTCCCTGTTTCAAATTGTGATCTTATAACTCAAGACACACAAACATCGCTGATAATGTTATTTAGTAAACTGCAATGTTAATGTATTTTAGTTATACTTGTTATCCGAGATGGATTCGTGACTCTAAGTTATCAAATGCATAATTTTTTTGTTTTTTTTGTCACGAGTATGAAAGAAATATAAATGAACTAAAAGGTACAGTTTCATTAAGACTAGTAAAATTAAGAAAACATGTATTTATTTGACATATTAGTGAAATAACCAAACACGACATGTATTTTTATAAAACAAAATTTCGAAACAATGTGCGTTTTGAAAAAATAGTTATTTTTAACGAAAATTTATAGGCAAACATCAATTGGATCTTCGTGAACTCTCGAAAACCCCCTAGGTCTGCTCCTAGTTGTTACAAACCTTACCATGGTATAAAACTATATAGTACTTCCTCCGTCTCAAAATAACCGTTAATTTTCAAAATACACAAAATTCTAAGAAATCTTACTAACTAGTTTATTTGTAAATTAAATATCATTTTCAGCCATTAAAATCTTTTTTTGTTGGTTGAATTATAAAATAGACACTCATTTTAAAATATCATAAAAAAAATATATATATATGGAGATTTTCTTGCGAGAACAATCTTATCTGCGAGAACTGACAGAACCACCAAAAATATACATGCACGCCTTTTAAAATAAAATGAAAATACATGCAAATCATCAATAATCGTAAGTATCCACCTATGTTCTTCAATATCATCATGAACTCATCATCTTTTTTCACAAAAATCTTACACACGGCCGCAATATTGTCATTGCACGCCTTATAAGAACATACATGCACACCTTCAAAGAAAAATTTTGTATTTTCAATTTCTTATCAAATTCTTTAGAACATTCATGTTTTTTTTTTAAACATGTATATTGTTCTTAGAACATATGTGTAAAAATACAATTATTGAAGGCGTGCATGTATGTTTTTTGTAGTTCTGTCAGTTCTCGCAGATAAGATGGTTCTTGCAAGAAAGTCTCACTCTATATATATATATATATATATATATATATATATATATATATATATATATATATATATATATATATATATATATATATATATATATATATATATTATATATATATATATACACACACAAACACGCTTATTACTCCGTAGGATAGTATACTTTCAAACATGTAAACATCGGAAGACTAAACGGCAAAGTAGGTGTGATTGTGTGAATTTTTTATTTTTTTGAAGGCGACTTTCATTTTTTTTATAGGAGTCGCACACGTCATATCAGCAGGCCCTCATTCTTCACGTACCCAGACTATATTATCTGAAATGGGTCCACGCTGGCGTAGTGAGGATTTCTAACGATTTCCGCCCGGACTATGTGATTGTGTGAATGAAATGTGTTACTAGTAAGAAAATAGGGATATAAAATGAATGGGGGAGTTTATACGGACTCTCTCATAATGTGCATCACGATTTGTATAATTTGATCAAAATCTCCTATTATCACATTATAAGGGTCTTAATAAGATAACCCAAAATAAAATTTAAAAAGTAAAAGATGTGGAAATAATGAAGGTTAGGTGATAATTTGGTCCACCTAATAAAGCCGAAGCCGTAGACAGCAGCAGCCACCACCACCTGACAGCTCCACTGGCTGCCAGACGGCATGCCCACACTGTTCGCATAAATTATTCCTTTTTTTATTATTGTTTTTCCTGTTTAAGGATAAGAAAAAGATGTCTTTAAAAAAGATTTCATATAATTTCCAAGATTTTTACGCCCACCATTTCATTGATTGACTACTTTAATTAACACGATGCTATTGCTCCATTTGTTTAGCTTTAAAATATAAGTAGATTTGTTTAAAATATAAGTAGATGATTAGTTGATACTTGAAATAATTCATTAAAGAATTATCAAAAACTTTTCTATCGACAACGATATGTATAGCGTAAGTTTAGAAAATATTTAGCGGACATATATAACATCAAACCATCTTTACAATTTCAAAACTGCCAGACATACGTGTCTTAAAAGGTATAAACTGTCGTAGGAAAAGAACAAAAAAAAACTTACAAACATAAGGATAATGTAGAAACAAAGTAACAAAAGTCTAGTGTATATCAAAAGACTTGAGCACGATTATTTTAAGTGTCAACTAAGCATCATAGGATGCGTCAACTTAAGGTATCATAAGGTACGTACATGTGATTTTTCTTTTGTGAGATTATTGGCCATATGTTTCTACTTTTTGCTTGTATAGTACATATTCAAGTAGATATATCATTAATGCTAGTAATAAAGGTATTTGCCTTTAATGGTTTTATAATATCGTTGAATTTAAAAAAAATAATAATAATGTATTAAGTATATACAAAACAGGGCTTAATGTAAAACTTAATAGAAATAAAACAACAGATTTTTTAATATGAAATGAGAAGTAACTTAGTGTATGAAAGTTGATACTTGTATTGTATTGAGGAAATTTTTGTATAGTTAATACTTAATAGACGAAAAAGATTGCGCAGGAGTGACTTTGTATCCACCCCACTAGGATCAAGAACAATTTTGAACCTTTATTAGTTGACTATAATCTTGATGAATTTGGCATGTTCCTTTTAGTGGGTTTTGTTAAAGACAACCCTATGGGTTGTGCATAAGCATACCTTAATTAAAAAATTTGCATTAAATGAACACTAAACATTCCAAGTTTAACATCACATTCCATGTTTAAAATGAAAAAATCAAAAAATATGTATAATTATGAAATGTGATGTTAAACATGGAATGTTTAGTGTTCATTTAATGCAAATTTTTTAATTAATGTATGCTTATACACAACCCATAGGTTGTCTTTAACAAAACCCTATTTTTTTTTAAAATAATTAATGGTAAATGTATTTAAGTTTACCCAATCGATTTCATTTGTCATATTACATTTTCTTTGACGTGTATCTTGATCCTTTTTTGGGTTTGTTTGTATTGACGGGTCTGTATACAATGTGTTGTGCTATAGTATAGACCAACAATTTGAAGCATTTTTTACATATACATAACTTGCAAAGATGGAACTTCTTAGAATACAAAAAAATTAGTTTTGGCTTCCACCCTTCTAGTTACATCATTTTAAAACCAAACTACTTCTTTAAAAACAAAAATAAATACAAAAAAGAAAAAAATAATAATAAAGTTATTTTCTCATGTTACGTACGTAGTTTTCTATTTTAATAAAAAACCACACAATTTTGAAAGATGTTGCCTTCGCATTTACTACATTGTCAACCGTTTCGGTGACTTTCAATACACTTGCACAACATTTTTGAAAAAGTAAAGGATCATAGTTGCCATTTTGAAGGATGTTACCACAAATCACAATAAAGAAAATATTTTCAATAATTGGGTTGTCAACCAATACCACACACAATATCTCATACCACACTCACAATCACTTTGAAGGTATGAGGTGATACCCTGTCCAAACCGTGCCGGTTGCGAACCCCCTAAGGCCTATTCAACAACGCAGTACCCTGGCTGGCACACCACTGACTCACGCCGCCAAGACTCACTATCGGTGAGTAGTTCACCACGTATGGTTTTGTACAATTGTGGGCCCCTAGTGTTTTTTTTTTTTTTTTTTTTTTTGTGAGTGTATGTGAAATCTAAAAATGCATATTCTAATAGATATAAAATTTGGTTGAAAGTTAAAGTGGTGTGAGTTGTTCAAAGTGAAATGAGAGGGAAAGTTGATATGGCGCTAAGGTGAAAGGCAAAATGGTGTTATGGATGTGAGTAGTTTGAACACAAATATACTTGATAAAAAACTAAAACATTACATAAAAAAAAAATACAAAAAAAAGAGGATAATTCCATATATATATATACCCGATCTAAACATGAAAATGACTTATATACTCAAAATACATATTTTGAATGCATTGTGTACAATGTACTTGATGCATGTTTTGGGTATATAGGTCATGTTTTAGTTGGGTATATATGTACTTTCACAAATCAGTCAATTGAACAACCGAGTTCTCCCATTTGCACACCTAAGACGCGTCTTCATAAGATCCGCGTAATAAAGAGCATGCGTTGTTTGGGTGCCAACGAGAAAATGGATGTGTCGTTTGTATCTTTATTACCACCGATTTTAAAGAAGTTATAAATTAATTAGATAATAGTAAGGGTGCGTTTGGTATAAGTTTCGGAATCACAATCGGTATACTGTATGTTTTATTATACAGATTACATGAAATGTATCTAAACCAACCACTTGTGAGTGGTTTGAAGTATGGAAATTATCAAAGAATGAGCCATGACTTGAAACTCATATATGTCAACAAAACATGTATTATCATCGTAATTATCATGTGATGTGTTATACATACCCTTACTATGTTGTCATAACAGAGAGGGTTTGGTCAAACTGTACAACTCACGATTCATGTCATATAAGCCAGCGATGCATCAAATGATTGGATACTCTCCTTATGAGAGACTTAGGATAAACTCACCCAATTATCATTCCCTCATTTTCATACATCCCGACAAACGCATCATAAGTCTTTTTTTATCGTGAGTCAATAATTTTGAAATTGAGTGATTAATAGTTCAGGGACCGAAAAATCAATTTACTCCCTCCGTCTCAATTTATTTGTCAGGAGAGAGAGAAAACACAAAGTTTAATAAAAGTGGGGCCACTTTAATTTTCAACCATTAAAATGGAATATTTCTCCACTAGATTCTCTAGTTTTTACTAAATAAGGAAAGTGGACAATTAATTTGAGACATTCATAAAAGAAAATATGGACAATTAAATTGAGACGGAGGGAGTTTAGAATCTTCAATCTAGTACATGAAGTAGGTGACAAGAAAACATATCTAGCATGGGGACCACAAAATCTATACGTGTCAAGAGGATAATGAGATGGGCCCACCATATCACGAGGGTGCGAAACTAGTCGTCACGGCGACTTTTATGAGTTTGCTTTTGTCTTTGTCGTTGGCGCAGACAGCGGCGACGGTTTCCTCTTCTTCAGAGTGCAGCTCCCTTTCTCGCCACTTTCTTATTTTAGCGGCGCCGTTAATTCCTTCTTTATTTGACCTAATCTAACTCTAGCCTTTTTTTATTTATTTAAATAACTACATTTAAGGTCCACTATGATAGTGGATGATCCTTGATTGGGTTGTATTATTGGTACACTTCTGGTTAATAGTCTTCTTACTTACCCTCTTTTTTTTTTTTTCACTAGATTTATAAGTTAGTATAATTTTGTATGGGTTTTTATTCAGGATTTTTTTTTTTCCCTTGTTTTGACTTGTAAAACTTTACTATATATAATTAACTAAGTTATTGACCCGTGAAATTCACGGGATTAAATTGAGAACCGTGGAATAGTATTTTTGAATCTGTTATAAAAAGAAATTAGTTTATAGAAGAGAACAATTTTTGATATTATGTATTATGGATATTGTCTTCCTTAAATTGTTGGCATGCTACTTGTATTATGGATATTGTCTTCCTTAAATTGTTGGCATGCTACTTGTATGTCTTCCTTAGGGCCCAAGGAGTGGTAACATCCAACCCTCCCAACCCTCCCAAATTCCACCAATAACATCTCTCCAACTCATTTTATCCTTTCAACCCTCCCAACCAACCCTCTCAACTTAATTCTTAGGCATTCATCACATTCTCAACCCTCCCAAATTTTTTTTTTCAATTAATTTAATCAAACATTTATATAATAAAAACTTAAACATTTCATTAAAATAAACTAAAAAAAAAAATACATAAACGACATAAACATTACATAAACCTAAACATAATTAATAAAAACTACATAAACGACATCATTATTAGAAAATAAAACACGACATAAAGAAACCTAAATCAATATCTCGATCGGTGGTGGCTGCTCCGCTGGGTCATCAAGGTATGCTAAGTCCAAACCCGATATATGCGCTGTCAAATCATACCGGAGGCGATGATGGACTTCTTCGTCATGTATCTCCCACAGCACATTCCGGTTATAAGCTACAGGGGCAGGTGGATCCATAATACGAACCGGTGATATTGCCCTCCCGTCGTCTTTTATGATCATGTTGTGCAATATAGTACATGTGGCGACGACTTTCCCGATCTTCTGTTTTGTCGTGGGCCGTAGGGGACGCTCCAAAATCTTCCATTTCCCCTTGAGAACACCAAAGGCCCGCTCAACATCCTTTCTTGCCGCCTCTTGGAGTCTTTTGAACTCTTTTCGTCCTCTTCGACCGGATGCCGGTATGCCTTAACAAACGTAGCCCACCTAGGATAGATTCCATCGGTAAGGTAGTACCCATGCTTGTAATGTCTTCCATTTACGGTAAATGAAGTGTCTGGTGCGGTTCCATTACGCACGTTTTCAAACAATGGCGACTGATTCAAAACGTTCACATCGTTGTTCGATCCAGCAGGACCAAAATACGAGTGCCAAATCCACAAGTCCTGAGAAGCAACACACTCAATCATAATAGTCGGCACCTTATGATCACCCCTCGTGTATTGCCCTTTTAAGTATCTAGGACACCTCGCCCATTCGATGTGTGTACAATCAAGAGAACCAAGCATCCCTGGAATGTGGTGTCTTTCTTCGTGTGCTTGTGTGATGAGAGCAACATCGTGAGATGTTGGCTTACGTAAAAACTCCGCTTCGTATAAAAAAATGACCGCATCACAAAAATACTCGAGGGTCTCGCGAGATGTTCTTTCCGCCATGCATAAATACTCATCGAACGCGTCTGGAGGTTCACCCGTCGCCAATTGTTTGATCGCCGATGTGCATTTCTGTAAAGCCGTGAAACTTTTTTTTTCCCCGAGCGTCGTATCCTTCTTGAAAGTACTCGAACCCAGCTTCAATATCCGCAACAATCTTCAAAAACAACCTTTTGCTCATGCGAAAACGATGACGGAAAACTGACTCATCGAATTTCGGGTCTTCAACAAAATAGTCAAGCATTAGTGTTTCCCCCGCTTGGACCCGTTCCCGATCAATGTACCTACGGGTGTCAGTAGAGCTTCCGGTGTCTTGATACGCGTCTAAGACCGTTTGGAAGAAGTTAAAAGTGCTCTCCGTTGACGAGTCGAAAAGCGAAGGCGGATCACAATACGAAGAAGAGGAAGAAGATGATTCCATTTTGTGATAAAAGTGATGATTTTTGGGTGAAGATTTTAGTTGTTTGAGATTAAATATGTGAAAGTTGTGGTTTAATATGTGAAGTTTTAGTTGTTTATATAGAGGGATTATTATTATTTTTTTTTTTTTGAACGTTGCAATTGACCCGTTTGGATTTTTTTGAACGTTGCATGTGGTTAACGGTCGAATATGTGAAGAAAACAAGCCCAGCCCGCTGCTTGCCCTCCGCTGCTTGCCCTACCCGCTGGAACCAAACCGTTGGGCAACCCGCTGGGTCGGCGGCGGTGTTCCCCAGCGGGTTAGCCCAGCCCGCTGCCAACCCTTCGACCACTCCGTGTACCCTTAAATTGCCAAGTAGCATGCCAACAATTTAAGGAAGATAATATCCATAATACATAATATCAAAAATTGTTCTCTTCTATAAACTAATTTCTTTTCATAACAGATTCAAAACTACTATTCCACGGTTCTCAATTTAATCCCGTGAATTTCACGGGTCAATAACCTAGTCTATATAGTAAACAACAGTTGTCTCAATTTTCTCCGAAATACAAAAAAGTAGAGTATTATGTCATCACTTATGAACAAACAATAAACATATTAGATGACCGTCTTCGTATCGACAAAAACTGCCACAAAACTAACTTCGTGATTATACTTGATAAACTAAACTATGTCAACAACCCTAAAGAATACCAACATATTATTACTAAATGAAAAAAAAACATAAATATTCGTGTGATACATGAAAAGAGTGAATAAGATATCAAAAGAAAAAAAATAAATTGCACTCATTCAAATCCAAAATAAATCTTCTTTGTAAACCCGTTGGCAGTGCACTTTGTATTTCCTTCTTTGATTTTCCATTAGTTCGATTGTTTAACATCAAGTTTGGATTGAAAACACCTCTACCAATTCTTGCTTAAAATGCTTCCAAACCTATGTCATGTTACAATAGTTGATTCAGAATTTTCCTGACCATATAATTAAAAAGTTGTGAATATGTTTGAAAAACACATAAATAGAATGTGTTATGGACATCTGCAAGTTTCTTTTACAGGCTGTAATGTTACAGATAAATGATTGCGCTCCTTAATAAATAGATGTTAAACATATGGATGGAATTTAAGAAATGATTCTTATATCCTCGCAATACACTATCTGTTTTCACGACAATTCTTCTTCCATTCCCATGGTTTTTCAGGATTTAATTGTTGAAGCCCAAAGCAAGCAATCTTCATGACGTATCCCCTTTAATACACTCATAACCTAGATAACTTAGAAGATTATTAGCAATTAAAATGAAAGAAACACAACTGGTGAACATTTATAATGATATGCGCAGAGATCCAGGATCATTTGTCCATAAGCATTTTTACATATGCTCAAAACGTCTCGTATGTGAAGATGACTAGAAGAATTACCCACCCCTCATTTTCTCATAACCTTGTACCTCTTATATATGCATTGAGCTGATGGAACTACGAATGAAACTTGATTTCATAGATCGTAATAAAGTAATTCATGTTTAATTAGTGAGTAAAGATAGTTATCAACCAACATTGTGCTTGATGGGATCTCATCATTCTTTAACAAACTTATTTGCAAAATCACAACCATTGCCTTTTAAAGACTTTCTTGACGGTTTAATAGAAATGGATCTGAAGTATACCTTGACTAAGGCCAAACTGACAGATGACTTTGCTTCTGAGAGTCCATACAAATTTGTTCCGACTGTTGAAGGGATCACCGGGTGAGACGACTACATATTTAGCACTTTATAAGTCATCATTATATATATAGAAGCGATAATCAATCAACCAACAAAAGGAAACACAATTAAACTTAACCATCGAAAACTGTAATTACCTGTAACGTAAGTAAGAAGCTGCACAGCTGTGAGTCTGTGACGCTCGATATAATGCCGGTAAATTTAAGACCAACCCATTTCACTTTGATCTAAATAGGTTCATCTCTATCTCCGGCACTATATCTGCTTCCATTTTCCTTATAATGAGAAATATTGTACAAAGTAGGATTTTCTTAGAATAAGTAATATTGCATTTCTAACAAAAAAAAAAAGGTTATTTTCATCATGCTAACCTGCTAATGGAAAAGAACTATACCAATGAGAGCTCCGCCATCCACTGTGGTCCCTGGGATCCATGATCGGAGCATGAAAACCATCGACATCCATTGGTTTCTGTTTAAGGAATCCCTCACAAACAGTAGCCCTTTGCCTCCTAGTCTCTCTAGTCTCTACTACTGATTTTTCGTCAAAGCTGCACAGCAAAAAGAATCACTTAAAAAAATAGCAGTAAATCATTAGTAATGCCAATAGTTAATTGGGTTACTGAAACAAATGCATCATAATTCCTACTCGTAGTTTTTTTCATGGTATATTAGGCTTAAGGTGTTTACAGTAATGCTAGTACTGCCTGCGTCGACCCATACACATTTTATACACATTCTGACCCACCCATCCCACCCCATCCATTTTGTCAATTTTAAAGTAAACCAATCTCGTTTACCTGAACAACTTCAGTTGCACCATCTTGAATACACTCTGTCAAGTACTCGAATTTCATCTTTAGTGAAGTAGCATCCAGGTTTCACCTTCAAAGTTGATGAAAGTGAGTATAAAGTTCAGTTTTTAAATCTAAATCGAGTTCTTTCTTTACCTTGGAAAAAAGGAGTGGACTTGTAAGTCATAATATGGTTTTTGACGTCCGTAGCATTTGGTATGTTATTCAACCATTATGGTTATATGATAAACTTAGTTGCAGATATATAGTTTATTGTTATGCACTTGTTTAAAAACCATAATTTTTAGTGGCATAAGAGCATGAATTTTGTATAAAAGCATACCTGATCCCCTGCGCAACCTTCTACATAACTGCATCTAAACAAACAGTTTCATCTTGATTATGTTGCATTAATATGAAAAACGCTTCTGTATACTCATCCATATCTTTTATTTCCTCTCAAACTGTAAGAAGAAGACATGCCTGTCTCCGATGGTTTATAAAAACATAAATGAAGGTTAGATACAGAATCGATTTCCGAAAATATGTATTCACATAAATACAATGTGGGAGGGAAAAGAGTCAAAAATCTTATTTACCTTGAACTTCACCACTGCTTGATACTACACGTTCAGTCCCCGTATCATCGGTCAATAAAGGACCAACAGAACTGTTTTGTCGCAGATAACCGAGACCAACTTGTGGCCTTGTTGCAGCATGGCTTTGTTTCCAACACGCGCCTGTATCCAACGATTTTTGGAAACAAAAACAATAATCAAGCATAAAATCAATCATTAAAATTATACTACTGTGAAACAAATGCAACATATGAGGAAAGAAATCTTAAGTGAATTCGATACAGGGAAGTAATAAACTTACAGGCAATGGGAAAGCCATGGAAGATGAAAAAGGGAAGTTAGTTGGTTCATTCATTAATGGTTCATTAATGAAGATTCTACGACCATTTTAGTACAGGAAAAATTCATTTCCTGACAGCAGGATAGTCTGCAATGTAAGAAAAATGCAATTCATTGTCAATTAGAATATTGGTGTTTTTTAAAATTCCAACGAATGATGGTAACTTGGTACTGTTCATGTAAATATGCAAGAACTAATAACACATGAAGCGAGAGTATATTGTCAAAGTACGTTTTTGCAGGAGATGATTTTCTAAAATCTGAATTTTTGCCTGTGAATGTTGTAAGTTATAATCATCACCTTCCATGAAATGTTCTTTTGTATGTAATTGTTGGGTCATGAAAAACCCAAGAATACGTAAAACATGATTTGGACACAAATTAACTAAGTGTTAAACTTAAACCGAGAACAATTCAAGTCACTGAGAGAACAGCCTCTCAGTGAGTCATCTTTAAGATGCTTAAGGCGAATTCAAGAAGAAGGATTCACTTCTCAGGAAGGCGGTACTCCCTGAGTAAGACTTAAGCCAAAGAAGAAGATGATGGTTTAGTGAGTGTTGGACAAGAACTCACTGAACCCCAGTCTCCTCAACAAACAAAGTGATTGAAAGACTGAGGAACCAACGCCTGAAGAAAAGGCGGGAACAATAGGGAAAAGATCTGAGAAGATAATAGTGTCAGCCCAACACTCTTCTCTTGTCAGATCCAACCTTCCCTATTGCGGCTAAAAGTCATGGAGTGTCAGCCAACAACTCCCAAAGTCTTATTAGCCCTTTCCTATTGGTTCTTGGAAATGACAATTACTATTTGTAATTGTCAGACACGCAACCTCAACAACTTGTATTATTTTTAATCACTTATACTTAGATTACTTGTGTATAAATAGATCAGATGGGAGAGAAGTTAAAGTGTGCTTTGTATATTGAAAGTTTAGAACTTTTACAAAGGAACTTCTCTCCTACAAAGAGTATACAACTCACTGAGATAGCTCAGTGGGTATATTGTTACCACTCAAGCAAAACTTGAGTTTCGATAAGAGACACCCCATACCCTTGTCTATTCAATCCCAAGTGTTTGTTCCGCAAAACACTTGGGTAATAGATTCTTGGAATTATTTCTAATAAGAATTTAAACGTTGAAAAATATTGTTGTTTTTATATTCACGTTTTATAACTGTTAGAATTAACCTTAAACATTGTATTAGTCATAAACACAAATAGATTAACTTTCTAGTTAACTCTAATCGTGTAAAGGGACCATCAAGTGGTATCAGAGCCTCTGGTTTATAAAATCTTTTAAACTAACCAAGAGTGCTCTAGGTTTTTAAAACCAAGATCCTACTATGGCTGATATCAATGTACCCCAGCTAGTCGACAAAAAGGGTGGCAGCTACTCCGCTGTTGCACCCAGACTTGAAGCTGGGAAATTTAGCAAATGGAAGAAGCGTATGATTTGCTATCTTACTGGTATGGAACCCTACTACATCACTGTTAGTGCAAATATTATGATATTTAAACTAAACGGTTTCTTCGGTTTTAATAATGACAAACATGTAACTTGTAATACATAACGTAAAATGTGCAAGTTACTTGTAAACACAAATCATCAATGCATACTTACATCAACACCTCCCGACGTCTCAAGTATGCTTCAACGAAGTCGTAGATTTCCATCCCGACATAAATCACTCAAGGTATGGACAAACAAATCTACTACTTGACAAATGATCAAAGGATTATATTTTTCTAAACTTCACATTTTTATAAATGTGACAAAACATTTTTCAAAAATACATTTTACAAATTATTTTTGAATTAAAAAGAAATATTTTATTTGGAAAAATCATTTCAAATTATTTTGAATTACCAACAGTCATTTTTCCTCCCAAAACAGCTCCAACTTCCCCAAATAAACCTTCCCCACTAAAGACAAACGAAGGAGCGTCTACGGCACCATTAAATAGGTACGGCTCCATTAAATTTAACGGAGCCGTCGGGTATTTAGTGGAGCCGTGGGTCTGTAACGGTCAGATTTTCCCTTGCCTATAAATAGTGGACCATTCCACACTTCCAACTTGATTTTTCCAGTCCTTTTTCTCTGGTCTTATCCCTCTTCACTTAGATAACTTTCTTTGATCATTTGGAGAGTCTTAGGTTGTTTAAGAGTGATCCAATCATCCACTCAAGTGATCCTCTTCATTCCTCTTGATTAGCAAGAGAAGAACACAAAGTATCCTAGATACAAAGTGTTGTCATCCCTCTTGATTAGCAAGAGAAGAACACAAAGTATCCTAGATACAAAGTGTTGGAGTTGTTAGGTCTTGTAACATTTGTTACACTCTTGATTGTATCATAGCATACATCAAGATTACTTTTCTTTTGTGAGAGAGTGAGTCAAGATCATTGTGATCTTAAGAGATAGTGAAGATCTCTTGAAGCCATTGGGCTTGTGTGATTGATCATGTGGATCAAGGGTAGATCGTGGTAGATTGGTGCTAGCTAAGATTAGCACTCGACATCTAGCTTAGTGTCGGAAATAGGATAAGCAACGTGTATGGTGTAGATCGGGTAGATCGTGGTAGATTGGTGCTAGCTAAGATTAGCACTCGACATCTAGCTTAGTGTCAGAAATAGGATAAGCAACGTGTATGGTGTAGATCGGGTAGATCGTGGTAGATTGGTGCTAGCTAAGATTAGCACTCGACATCTAGCTTAGTGTCGGAAATAGGATAAGCGACGTGTATGGTGTAGATCGGGTAGATCGTGGTAGATTGGTGCTAGCTAAGATTAGCACTCGACATCTAGCTTAGTGTCGAAAAATAAGTTAAGCGACGTGTACGGTTTTCTCCGCCTAAAGGGAGTTTGTTGATTAGTGAAGTAACTCTCGAGTTGGGTACTCGGGGAGTGGAGTAGGGCGAAGAGGAGCTTCGTGACCGAACCACTATAAATCACCGTGTCCGGTTTGCGCCTTCTAACTTATCTCTTTACTTTCATTTTATTCTTTATCGCTTTATGTTTATATTTGCATTGTGTTTATGCTTGTGTGGCTAGTTGCTTATGTTATGTATGTGTCATGATTGATTGTGCTTGTGTTGTAGTTTAATTTATTCATCCCTAGATGATATATGATCATTGTTGACACTTTTCATATTACGTCACACTTGATCGGGTGTTTGATACAAAAAGTTTTAAGTTTTTAAATGGAAACGTATTCACCCCCCTCTACGGTTTCCACAATTGGTACCAGAGCCACGTCGCTCAAATTTTTAAAACAAACGGTTTTCAAAATTGAGTACGATCCATGTATCAAATTACCTATGAATGTGATGAAATATGATAAGTAATTAGTTGTCTAATACTTACAAGTTTTGTTGTTAAGTATACTTTGTCATACTAGCTTGAAGGTTTTCTTAAACCACTAAAAGAATAGTGTTTTTAAGTGTCCGGTCATGTTTTCAGAACGAGTCATTAAGTCATGCAGTTCTGAATCAGAAAACAGACCACGGTACCACTAAATATTGTACGGTACCGTTATATTTAATGGTACCGTGGGTTATTTAACGGTGCCGTGCATCTGATTGTCTGTTTTTCATTTTTGGTTCATTTTCAAAAATCCATATAAAATCAACCATGAGTCTGTACGAGTCGTGTCGCCCATCATTTTAAACGATGTTGAGTCTACTTTCATTTGAGAAACATTTTTATGAATTAGTTCTAAATGAAAGTATGTTAAAGTCCTTGATTTTCAACTAAAGGTCTTCTGGTCATGCAGTTTGCGTAAATTTTTGGTCAAACTGAAAAAGGGCGATTCAACTTTTAAACCTTGACGTGTTTTCAAAGTGTCTTAGCAAAAACCTTTGAAATGGGGAGGAAATCAATTCGTTTTCAAATAAAATCAAGCTTAGTATACATTGTTATACATAATACATAAAATGACGATAAGTATTTTTGTGTGTTAAGCTAAATTGCTATTTGCTTACTATAGTTTTTCGGTTTATGCATTTATAAGGCTCATGCTAAATCACTTGCACTATATTAAGTAATTAGTTTGCATTGCATATAGGCATCAACCATTTGTCTTGCATTTATTGCAAGTTCTTAAAATGGTTTAGTAACTTTCTTAGGAATAGAAACTAAGTTGGTAGATCATGTGTGTAGAAAGATATTGTCTTACACAATTATTTTTCCAAAGGTTTAAGTGTAAAAAGTATATCACCCCAAAACACTTAACACTTTCATAAAATCCGTAACATGATCTTTAAAACATTACATCATTTTGTCTTGTTTGACCATGGGTTGTCTAAACAAGATAAAAGGTCAATCTAATACATTAGTACTTAAGTAAAGGAAAATGTATTAAACTTGAATTGATCTAACACACATACAAAATGTTTTAGACATTTAGTATTTTACGTATGTTGTATAAAAATAGTTAAGATAATTATTTTTATACTAATGAGGTGTCGAAAAACTAAAAGTATTATACTTAATAATATAAATAGTTTTTCTCAAATAAAAATAAATGACAATATCAAAGTAGTAACTTAATATGTCATTAACCTCACACATACAACTAGTATTAGAATAAATGGAAAACACTCCTTAAATTTTTATTTTCTTTTTAAAAGGAGTGATCGTGAGGGTCAAGAAAGATCTCGAGTACATATCAATTCATTATTCAAATTATGATTGATATCATCATCGAATCTAATTGACAAGTTTTCGAGTGTGGACATGAAATTGGAGTCATTATTTGTTTAGCTTCAAGATAACATCAAAACATGATGAAACATATTATCTTGAATCTACATACTCAATCATACTCGATTGTTATGAAAATAATGACGTCCTCTCAAGACTAAAATAATATGCATCGGATCATAACTCACACTTGTGTTGAAGATGCCATGTTAAGTCTTCTTGTCCAAAGGTTGTGTTCCAAACTTTAAACTAACATGTTTAAAAGATACATAAAATACACAACCAAGTAGGATTGACAACTTGGATGTTTCATCCGAAATATACAAGTAATTTACATTGCAATGCAATTAGTAAATGTGTCATTTCAGAAAAACCAAACAAGAGCAAACAAACAACATATGTAAACTTTGCTCATGAACAACTCAACACTCAAAGTCACATGTCTAGTAAAAGTGTCATACATAATATATGTAAGTCATCAATCTTTGAGAATATCACATGTATTTCTCTTATCAAAAGATTGACAAAGGATAACCTATATCCTATGCATTTTATTTTCTTTGTGACATGAATGGTTATGTTACAAGAGAATACATTGCATCCTGTTAACAAATATAGGATATTAGAGTTGAATAATAACCTAATATGACATGTGTCATTTCATAAACAAGTAAAATTGGTCATACACTAAAATACTTGTTTCACAAAGCATTCTTAAGAGTGATAAGTCTCCTCTTAGAAAAGCATACTTGTTGAAATAAACAGTATGTCTCATTTTAAATAAAACACTCACAAAATCTATTGAGGTAAGTAACCTCTACTAGATTCTTTCCTCAAGTTATGCAAAGGAGCATTCTTGAAACACACACAATGTAGTAGGTTCTACATTGTATCACATTAGAGTGTCTCTTGGTTCTAGGAAACCAAATCATGTTAAAATAACATGTAACAACTCAACAAATAAAGATGTTGTCCAAGAGATCATAAAATACACCATCTCCATCAAACAACCTTTAAATCTCAAACACGAAATTAAAACATCTCGCTTGCCTTTGTTAGGAGTTGTGTAAGACATGTCATTTTCTTAACCGAATTTCAAAGTATGGTTAATTGAGTCATATTAGGCCATGTATAAGCAAAGCAAGATAAAATCATCTTTGCTATACTTCGATAGGCAAATATAGGAATTCAAATTCTTCTAACATGAGAATGACTACTGGAGAACCTATCGCACTAGAAATTCAATTTGACCTAACGGTTGGATTGCTTCCAGGAGAGAAGTTGGGTTGGTGTATAACCTGTAAAAATGGTCGTGTTTAGCCTTAATTGAGGACCACTAGTGATAGTCTCATACTCATTCTCTAACTTGAAAAGTTTTCATTCCTACATTTGACTAGAGATAGTTTACATCGGTGAACTTTATCTCCCGTTAGGATCTCATTTTGAACAAGTAGTAACTAGGATCTTTCTTAGCAAACCTAGATTGCTTGCATCCCACATATGTGTTTCAAAATAATAACATGTTTTCATAAGATATGATTAAATGTCTTCGTGATCTTAAATGCTAAATGATTATCATGTTCTGCATGATGTTTGCATTTATTCGTTATGTGCATTTTACATGATTTGCTTGCACCCACACTAGGTCATTTTGACACATTAGGAATTAGGTATGCCTATCACTATGAACCCTTAGAAGCCATAGAGTCATACACTAGTGTCAAAACCCATAAGTTAGAGTAGTCGCGAAGTTGTGCTAATTCCCTAGTCATCACTTTGCCTTCTTCCAAGCAATACACCCTTTTGTCATGGGTAGGTTAGATACAAACCCAGTAGAACTCGGAGTAGGGTTGACAACTTAAATATTTCATCCGAAATATTCAAGTAAATTTAACTTGCGATCGCAATTGTTAAATGTCATATCCGAAACATCATACTCAAGCCTTTTAACAACATATGTTAAAACGCTCATCCAAAGGACTCACGAGTTACTATATAAGTAATTAGTAGTTCCTTTCATCCTCGTGTGAATATACACGTCTTAAGATCCCAAACCTTGCTGCGAATCAGCACCATAGGCCTAGCTTTACGTCTTTCAAAACACCGTGAAACACTCGCGTGCGAAGCACCTCGAAATCCGTAAATCAACCAATCCTCTCAACCGAGAATCCCTTAACCGTCTCCGTCTAGGTCTAGGAATGATGGAACTTATTCCATAAATCTTATGACTATTTAAATATTTCACTGGAAATATTGAAGTCATCTCATGTGTCTCGTCTCATGACTCTTTAAATATTTCACTGGAAATATTGAGTCATTCTTCACATCACTTTAATGACTACCTAAATATTTCTTCGGAAATATGAATGTCATCTCTCACGTCTCGTCATATGACTTCTTAAGTCATTTCTATCATCCCGCTCATGACTATTTCAATATTTCTATGGAAATGTTAAAGTCATCCCTCGCGTCATACCTTATAACCTTTCATCCCCATTATGACCTCTCAAAAGTTTCGCGGGAAACATTGAATTCATTTCTCTACTAATCACCCATGACTTTTTAAGTCATCTTTCTCATTCGTCTCATGACTTTTAGAATTTTCTCTAAGAAATTCTAAGTCATTCCCTTTCGACTTGTCACATGACTGTTTGAATATTTCACGGGAAATATTAAGTCATTCCTTGCGTTTCGTATTCCGACTAATTAAATATTTCATGGGAAATATTATAGTCATCCTCCAAAACACTACTTATAACTTCTATTTATTTCACGGGAAATATTATAAGTCAACCTTCATCCAATGACAACTTAGTCAATTTCCTTGGAAACACTAAGGTCATTTCATGTCATCTCTCCTAGTCGTTTTCATCAAAAAGTTTATTAGGTATAAACTTTTTCCTCGTGTCAAAAAGTCTAACTATATAAGTAAGATTAATCAGCCAAAAGTCAAAACAGAAGAAAAATGGCTCAATCAGACACACGGCTCCATTAAAGAGACACGGCTCCACTAATGTTTAGTGGAACCGTGGAGCCGTGCATCTGAAAAACGCGCCTATTCACTTTTCTTCTGCACAGCTTTTTTCAAACAAACCCAAAACCATTTCCTCTTGCCATCAAAACCCACTCAATGTAGTCTTGAACTCAAAACCATCTCCTATCAGAATAGATTGTATCTATCATCTGATTCCTTAGCCTTTTTCCGTCACACTTCCGCATGGTACTAAACACTACCAATGCTTCCGCATCCCACTCACCTTCCACACACCTCAAGCGAAGAACCGCTAGGATAAGTTGAGATAACCCCACTAGAACCTTGTCACCAACCTCACAACTCTGAAGATTTTATCTTCTTAACCCTTAGGATATCTCCTAGTAATCGCATGCCTCATCATAATATTCTATGAATATTCACAATGATTGAGAAGAGCTACATGACTTCAAAGGTGAAGTTTATCGTACGCTATCCACCACTTGTCATGACGTTACTAAGCTCATCGCTTTCGTCAACGTTTGTTTTCCTCTTTATCTTTTACATCTTGTCCGGATGGTCATAGATTAAGGGGGAGTGAAAACACACTCATATAGTCTTTCACCAAACACCCTCAAGAACACACAAATGTGGTTCTTATTCTCTAGGAAACTTCCCTTTAGCTGCCCAGAACTAGGCTACACAGGAAAATTCGTGACTTCCAGGTCACGGTACCGTTAAATAGGCCACGGTACCGTTAAATTTAACGGTACCGTGTGGTATTTAGTGGTACTGTACCTATGTTTGACGAATTTTCACTGTTTCCTTTAGATCCCTGCATTCCTAACCTCAAACCTGCAAAATCTTGCAAACTCACATACACCCTAGGATTCCCTCACTACACCATAGGACTCTAACACCAACTTTAGTTCGAATCCCACAACTCTTGCCTATATAAGGCCTCACCATTGCAAGCTTATCTTGCATCTCACCTTCAAACCTCACATTAACATCATCATCACACTCAAACCTTTTAGCTACACTTCACTCTTGACAGTGACAGTTAGTCTAAGAACCTTCAACCCATAGATCATCACACTAAAACCTTATAACCTTCAACTCATCACACTCAAACCTTACAACTACTCCTCACTTTGGATAAGTGATAGTTAGTTCAACAACCTTCAATCCTTACAAACACACGAAACCCTTCATGCACCAAATTATCCCTAACACACAACTAGGATCATCCAACCTAGAAACCTAGAACTTCATTACCTTAACCCCGTTAGAGATATCCACCAACAATCCTGTTAGGATCACATGCACATTTTCTTTTTCCCTTTTGAAATATATCATGCATCTCATTGTCAGTGCAAATGATATATTAACCTAAAACATCCTTTCCCACCTTTCCTCAAAGGGCAAAACCAACACCTCCAACCACATCATCATCATCCTACACCTTTAGGATTCCTACACCCTTACCTCCACCAAGTCCACCACAACCTTTAGCCATCACACTAACCCTATCACCATCAAACCTCTTTGGACTTGGCACCAACACATCATCCTTATCACTTTCACCTTCACCACAACTACTAATGGGTCATTCCATTATTTATCCCCTACAACCACATAACCCAAATTGTCCTTGTTGTCACCACAACCAACACTCTCCCACCTTATGGAATTATTTAAGTATAACCTCTATCGAGTCTACTTTATGACACGACTTGTCATAATAGTAATCATTTAGAGTATGTCTTATTAACAAACTATCCTTAACATCAATCATCTTAGGTAGATGATTATGTTGTTCAAAAGGTTTGTTAGAACTTTCCTTCCCAATGACAACTTGGAAGAAGTCATTTAATGCGTCAATCAATGAACGAATCTCGTTCTTGATTAGTGTGATTGAGTGAACAATTATACCTTAGGTTTCGGTCGGGTTGTGACACTTACGTGTTAACATAGCTTAACCTATGCATGTCTTGCTATGTGTATTCTATCCTTATAATGCTGCTCCTATACTGTTATATATTATGCTGCACGAAGCTAACCCTTGATGTAGGAAAAGTCTTTGTAAGAATTTGATCCATGGATCCGCTAGATACTAAGGTAAATAAACAAGGGGTTTAAGTCACCATAGGGGAGCATTGAGCTAGGGGGAGCTCGGGACTATTTGAATACATAGCATGGAGTCGTCTTCACAAGTGTTGATAGAAGGCTTCACTGGGATGATGCAAGCTCGCCTTTCGGGGGAGAAAGGATAGTAGTGCAATAAGGGGGAGTAGGAAGTAAATCCAAGGAAGCGCTCGAGGCAACTACCTTTTTGATTCGACAAAAGGGGGAGAAGGAAGTGTAAACAGGTAACTTTTACATTTTACTATGTCTTATGGTTTACATATTTGTCATCATCAAAAAGGGGGAAATTGTTAGTGCAAATATTACGATATTTAAACTAAACGGTTTTTCTGTTTTAATAATGACAAACATGTAACTTGTAATACATAACGTAAAATGTGCAAGTTACTTGTAAACACAAATCATCAATGCATACTTACATCAACACCTCCCGACGTCTCAAGTATGCTTCAACGAAGTCGTAGATTTCCATCCCGACATAAATCACTCAAGGTATGGACAAACAAATCTACTACTTGACAAATGATCAAAGGATTATATTTTTCTAAACATCACATTTTTATAAATGTGACAAAACATTTTTCAAAAATACATTTTACAAATTATTTTTGAATTAAAAAGAAATGTTTTATTTGGAAAAATCATTTCAAATTATTTTGAATTACCAACAGTCATTTTTCCCCCCAAAACAGCTCCAACTTCCCCAAATAAACCTTCCCCACTAAAGACAAACGAAGGAGCGTCTACGACACCATTAAATAGGTACGGCTCCATTAAATTTAACGGAGCCGTCGGGTATTTAGTGGAGCCGTGGGTCTGTAACGGTCAGATTTTCCCTTGCCTATAAATAGTGGACCATTCCACACTTCCAACTTGATTTTTCCAGTCCTTTTTCTCTGGTCTTATCCCTCTTCACTTAGATAACTTTCTTTGATCATTTGGAGAGTCTTAGGTTGTTTAAGAGTGATCCAATCATCCACTCAAGTGATCCTCTTCATTCCTCTTGATTAGCAAGAGAAGAACACAAAGTATCCTAGATACAAAGTGTTGTCATCCCTCTTGATTAGCAAGAGAAGAACACAAAGTATCCAAGTAGATACAAAGTGTTGGAGTTGTTAGGTCTTGTAACATTTGTTACACTCTTGATTGTATCATAGCATACATCAAGATTATTTTTCTTTTGTGAGAGAGTGAGTCAAGATCATTGTGATCTTAAGAGATAGTGAAGATCTCTTGAAGCCATTGGGCTTGTGTGATTGATCATGTGGATCAAGGGTAGATCGGGTAGATCGTGGTAGATTGGTGCTAGCAAACATTAGACAAATGTTGGCTTTGTCAACAGTCTCCCTAAGAAGTGGCTCAACTTCTCACAAGGCCTGAGGAATGCTAACCACATTCAGAACCTTGAGCTCCCTGAAATTTATGGGAAGTTTATCTATGAGGACAACTTGATCTCAAGGAGATACCCTGACTCAAAAACTCTTGAGTCTAAAAAGGCCTTAACCTCCACACCCATATCTACTGCTTTCTATTCTAATGGTGTTGTGCAAGATATTCAAGAGGATTCTGAAGAAGAAATTGATGAAAGGACTGGTGAGGAGTACCTGAACGACCTGAACTTGGAATTCCAAGAAAGGGCACTCCTTGCTAGCTCAAGACATTTCATCAAAAGAAATCAGTCCAAATTTACAAAACCAAAAGCAAATGAGACCACTGAATGCTTTAAATGTGGTAAAAAGGTTCATTTTGCTAGGGACTGTTATTCTAAAACTATCTCAGAACCCTCTTACAAGTTCTCAGGAAACAGTTCCTCAGGAACTAGCAAGTTTCAACCTAAAATGTTTCAGTCCACCCAACAATTTCAAAACAAGGGTCAAAAGGATTTTGAAACAAAATATAGGAAAATCAAAGCTAAACTTGCACTTCTTGAAACTAACCCCATATTACCTCAGGCTGCTCAAACATCTAAACCTATTCAGACAAAGAACAAGGTATTAGTAGCTGAAGCATATGATTGGGATGATGAAGAGGTTTCCTCAGATGAGGAAATAAGAGTTAGTGCACTGATGGCACTTTCTGAAGAGGATCAGGTGGCTGTGGGAAAAAGCCATGCTAGAAATGGAGAGTGGGTCAACATCACCATGAAGAAGGTAAATACTTTACTTTCTATGGATGATGATTCTGATTGGCAATCTTACATGAATTATATTTGTGTTGATTTAAAGTTTGTTGAGGAACAAAGGCTTAACCTGTTTTCAAAATATAACAATATTGTGTCAGAATTGAACAAATGTAGAGATGAACTGCTTGTACTAAAGCAAGCCAAACTAGAAACGATAACTCTACAATATCAGAACACTGAGATTTTGAAACAAAACCAAGCCCTTCAAACTGAACTTAACAAAGAAAAGGCTGTCATCCAAAGCTGGACCAGGAAGAACCCCAAGGTTTTTGACACTGTGGGATTAATCTCTCAGAAAACCATTGGTATTGACCCTCTTATGGTTGATCCAATTGTGTGTCAAAATGAAATAAACTTTGTTCCAGCTGGCATATCTTTTGAGCAAGAATTGCTTCCCAAGTCAAATGACTGGATTGTCAGGGACAACCCAGTCAGTAAGTTACCTAACTTTGAGACTGGAAAGATCTTGCTTCCTGAAAGCAGGCCTTGAAAAATATGCTCGGACTTACTGATCAACTCAGTAAGCTTGAACTCACTGAACAACTCAGTAATACTGAGTCTGTGAATGAGTCTGAATCAGAATCATACCCTCCACTTCCTCCACTAAATACCCTTCAGGGTGCTGCACCTAACTTAGGCCTCCCACCAATGGTCTTCTCACCACACTCTCCAAAGGAGAGATCAGGAAGGGGAACAACCATCCTGAAGAGAGCAAACCTTGATGTCTCAGTAAATACTGATGACTCATTAACTTCAGTCCCTTCTGAAGTAACAACCCAAAGCCCTGACTCAAAATTTGATCAGTTGGCTGAAATGGTTAGGAAGCTAGGAGAGAAGATTGCATCTTTTGAGAAATCTTCTCATTCCAAAAAGGAACAAAAACCAACTTCCTCAAAGACCAAACCCAAACCCACAAAACCCCTGAAAAGATGAGAACTATGCAACTATACAAATCATCTCACTGATGATTGCTATAGAGTCCTTTATTGCATGATCTGCAAAAAGGAAGATCACAGGACCTCTGATCATAAACAATGCTCAATCATGTCAAACTTTTCAGGACTTAAGGCTCAGTGCCTGAACTACCCTTCTGATTCTAAGCAGAAACAGAAGCAAAAGGCCAAGCCTTTTTCACCTTGCCCTTTATGTGGATTCAATGATCATCTTCCTGAGGATTGTCAAATTGACAAACACTGTGAATCTAGTGGAAGTTCCACTCAGAAATCCTCAGGGAAAGAGAAGGTCATTCAGTCAAGAAGAGGAATGAAACAATCCTCTCAGACTACTGAGGCTACCCCTGCAACTAAATGCAAAACATGTGGTAGCTCAGTCCACTCAACCTCTGACCATGAATCAATTAATACTTTCATAAAGACCTACAATACCAAACCCTCCATGAAATGGAGTCCTAGAAAGAACTGACCCAGTTTACTATTTGTGCAGAAGCATGCCAAGGATCCTATTTGGCATCTAGACAGTGGATGTTCAAGGAGCATGACTGGTGTTAAGGAATGTCTGCACAAATATGTGGAAGAACCAGGACCCAAAGTGATATTTGCTGATAATTCATCATATCTCACTGAAGGTTATGGTTCAGTAAACTGCAATGGTATTGTCTTTACTAGGATAGCATATGTAAATGGTCTTAAGTATAATCTGATCAGTGTCAGTCAACTATGTGATGCAAAATACATAGTTCAGTTTGATGATAAGCAAGGAACCATCTTCAATGCAAATAAGGAAATTGTCCTCATTGCACCAAGAAGACAAGATGTTTATGTATTAGACATGTCCAGTCTAACTCAGGATGGAACTTGTCTCTTTGCTAAGGCCAATGATACACTCAACTGGCTTTGGCATAAGAGACTCACCCACCTGAACTTTAAGAACATTAACAATCTTGTAAAACAAAACAAGGTCCTTGGCTTACCATCTCTTGTGTTTTCAAAGGATAAACCATGCTTAGCTTGTGAAAAAGGTAGACATCACAGAGCATCCTTTAAAACCAAAACCAACTTTTCCATCAGGAACTGCCTACATCTTCTCCATATGGATCTATTTGGACCTATCAGTCCAAGGTCTATTAACCATGAGAAGTATACTCTGGTCATAGTGGATGAATATTCTAGATACACCTGGGTATTCTTCCTGATCAAAAAGAGTCAGGCAGCTGAAACAATCATGTCCTTTGTCAGGAACATTGAAAATCAAAATGACATTAAGGTCAAACAAATTAGAACTGACAATGGGACTGAGTTCAAAAATTATGAACTTGAATGTTTCTGTGATGAGAAAGGTATTTCCCAAAACTTTTCCTCTCCATACACACCTGAACAAAATGGTGTTGCTGGAAGGAAAAACAGAACACTCATTGAAGCTGCTAGAACAATGCTATGTGGATCAGTCCTTTCCAACCATTTTTGGACTGATGCAGTCAAAACTGCCTGTTATACACAAAACAGATCCATAATTGTCAAGAGACATGGGAAAACCCCATATGAGTTATTCAAAGGAAGAATCCCTGACATCAGCTACTTTCATGTCTTTGGGTGTCCTGTGTTTATTCATAATCACAAGGATCACCTAGGGACAGTTGATGCAAAAGCTGATGATGGATACTTCCTGGGATACTCACTTGTCTCAAAAGCCTTCAAAGTGTTCAACACAAGGAGACAACAGACTGAGGAAACATTTCATGTTACCTTTGATGAGAGCACTGATGCAATGAGGTTCTCAACTGCCTCAGTAGAAGAGATAGGAATTGATAATTCTTCAAGATATCCTCCTGATGAATATCTGTCTGAAAACAATCCTTCTACTCAGTATCAAGATGATGCTAATCTCTCCTATTACATAATCCCTCACAACCTACCTAACCTAACCATCACTGAGTTTGTTGAGGCACATGCACACACTGATGATATCAATCAGCCTGTTCAAAATACTCAAGAACCTAACAATCTCAGTGAGCTGGTAGACACTCAAGATCCAATCAATGTTCATATGTCTACTCCAGAACCAACCCCTCTACCCAATCAGGCCTCCACAAGTTCAAATCAGTATCCAGGACCTCAAGAAAGCTGGACTAGGTCTCAGGACATTGAACTTGTCAATATTATTGGAGAGCCTACTGAAGGCATGCTCACCAGGAGCATGGCTGCTAATCTAAGAGCAGCCTCATCCAATGAATGCCTATTTGTGGACTTCATTTCCACAATTGAACCCAAAAGTGTTAAAGAAGCACTTACACATCCAAGTTGGGTTCAGGCCATGCATGATGAACTGGAACAATTTGACAGAAACAAGGTAATGACCTTGGTCAAATGTCCTGAGAATGTCTCAGTCATTGGCATGAAATGGGTGTTCAAAAACAAAACTGATGAAAATGGCATAGTCATTAAAAACAAAGCCAGACTTGTAGCCAAAGGCTATAATCAACAAGAAGGCATTGACTATGAGGAAACATTTTCACCAGTAGCAAGGATGGAAGCCATCAGGATCTTCCTTGCTTTTGCTACATACATGAACTTCAAGGTTGTAACACCCCCATTTTCGGGATACGCAGCGGAATATAAGCTTGGGGTGTTACTTCATGGTTCACAGTCATGGGAATAGAAAACGACTCGAAAAGAGACGTTTTTAAATAAAAATTGTTATCATTCATTTATTTAATATCAGAGTACATAAGTCCCAGAGGGAGGTTCGGAAAATACATTATAAAAGTTACATTATCCTTTTGAATGATAACAAAGTGGACACCCTTTTATTTTTAAGAAGAAAGTCCACCGCCGCTCCGTGCCAATAATCATACTTCTAAATACCTGAGATAAACATGCTTAAAAAGTCAACACAAAGGTTGAGTGAATCCATAGCGTTTTAAAGTTATAATCAGTTTGAACACAAGCTATATAAGAGAAATCAGTTATATCACAGTTCGGGAATATTGCACTAAACCTCATGACACGCAATGCGTTAACAGTTTCCAGGTTCCACAATCACGATTGAAATGAGAGTGGTCTTGCCCCCAGGTTAAAGATATCAAATATAATGCATCTGTCTAACCGGCTACCATAAAGATATCCATCCGGTTAGAACAAATGGGTCGTCAGGCCAATAGATCTATTCATATATTCGCGCTCACCCAGCAGGTGACTAATGGTGCATGATATGAGGGTCTTTTAAATAAATAATTCAATCTCAATAATAAAGTAAGTTAGCCTAGTGCAATAACAATCAGGAAAATACTTGTGTTCGGTTTAATAGCATGTATCTCCCCACATATTTGGAAAACATGTAAATAAGAAAGGTGGGACTATAAACTCACCTGAGCAGTCTGGATGGAAAACAAAGTTATACAAAGTTGATAAACGTCTCTGGTACGCAACCTGGGTTGATATGTCAAGCTTTCAGTAATCGTTTCTGAATATATAAGTTTCCAATGTTCGTTTCGTTTCGTTATTTGGTTGTGATTAAATGTTATAATAAGACAACATGAAGTCTCTTCAAAATAAGATTTTATCTTATTATTCGTCCTTATGTTTCCGTTCTTTCGTTTGTTTGTTAAAGATATCTTGCGTTTGTTTGATCGTTAAATATAGCCTTCGTTCGTTCGTTAATTCGTTATTGAAATAAACGTTTTATGATTATAAATTTTATATTAGATCGGAAAAATAAGAATAAAAATAATAGTTACGAAAAGTTATACTTTTATCCCTAAGGTTTGGTCTAATGACAGTTTATACCCTGAACTTTTGGAAAATGACAGTTCTTACCCTTAAGTTTCAAAAATGACATTTTCTACCCTTTTTATTTGTTATTGTCAAAAATGATCTTTGATTAAAATAACTTTGAATAATTTACAATTGCGGCCCATAAAAACTCTAATCTTGGAAAATATAGATATACTAAGGTTTAAAAATAGTTTTGTGATCACCCCCCTTTTTGGACACAATTAAATACAAGGCGAGAGCTCGGTTTTTCCCCGTTCTTTTTCCTACTTAAAGTTAACTGGAGGATTGATACTATGACCAAGTTGTATAATTTTTGATAGTTATTTAGTGGTTGAAATAAGATACCAAAGTTAGCTGGTTGGACTACTACTCGACCAGGTTCTAGAAAAATAAAACTCAAGTTTTCATTATAGTGATTAGGACAAAATTTGTGACTCGATAACTCTTAACTCGATCATCCTTTTTATATGATTCTTTCTCCTAAATAAATTTAGCTTGGTGATCTTTGATGTAGCAAAAATTCAGAATTTATGAGAATCATTTAGTAGTCAAAAATCATGTCCCAAGTTAGTGACTCAGGTTGTTTCTCGACCAGATTTTAAAATCAAGACTTACAATTTCAATTCTAGCGATAAGGGGCAATATTCAAAATATAATAACTTTATGTTGTCTAGACCATTTTACGAGATTCTTTTTCCTAAAAATAGACACCTAGTTGAACGTTAACTGGGAGGAAATTCGGATTTTATTGAGATCATATACTGATCTAAAAGTAAATTCAAAGTCAGGCCACTGGACGTTACAAACCGAAAAGAATAAACTAGTACTATGTTTAGCGATTGGGGCTTAGTTTTGGGACTCAATATTTTTACAATGACTTGATCTTTTTACAAAATTCTTTTTCCTAGATTTAGACAGCTAAGTGGGCTATATTTTGGCCAAATCCCAGATTTTATTAGGGTCGCTTAGTGGTTGATTTGTAAACTCAAAGTTGGGACATGGGGCTGATTTACAATAGACAACAGAAAAGGGAAACAACATGGATTTTTTATATTTAGAGTTTTTAACTAGTTTTTAACGCATGTTGTGTTGATTATAATTATGTTAAACTTTAAGATCATGTGTTCCTAGTTTGTGTCCTAGCGGTCCTTATGCCTATTGTGGTCTTTGCTATTGGGGTAGACAAGGTATGGGGGTAAGGGTTGTTTTTCTATGTAATCCTCAAATAAAGCTTATTTATTCTTATGCCTAATATTTAGTCTCGCGGTACTTACTACGCAGGATAGTCAAGGTCCTTCATCCCGTTGTGGGTTTAGCTATTGTGTTGTTGGTGATGATCCTCATTTTTATGGTGGGTCAACCTATTAGTGAATCTATTCCTTATCTTGTAATCATTGTAACCTTAGTACTTCCGTTCCTAATTATTTCCCTATGTATGAACTTTCGAGGTTAAAAAAATTTGTAATAGTTATATCTTCCATAAAGTCCTCGTTTTCTTTCCTAGGTAATCCTTAATGAAATTATGTAATCCTTGTAATTTTAGCACTTCCGTTGTTAACTATGTTTCTATGTATTATCTTCCAAGATTCCTAATAAAATTTTGGGTTTGTAAATGTTTGTGAATTCCTAGGGTTTTTCTATCCTCAATTCTTGTTGTCAACTTCCTATCTTAGGGGTGACGGTTGGTAGATGTAGACTTTCAAAAGTAATATTTTATAAACAGCTTATTTTGTTTCAATATTTTGCTTTGGAATGAAAATTGTTATTAGAAAATTTGAAAAGATAACTGAGCCAATTATGACATGATTCTTCCTAGTTTAGACAGAGTTGGCCACGCTATGTATAACTGAGGACTGAATGATGTGATATTTGGTCCAGTTGTGGTGGTATTTTATATTTTTCAAATTGTTTTAGATGGTGTTCAACGTTTTGTTTTTATAAAATGACTTCATAAATGTTTTTCAAAAGAAATTTTTTGTTCATACTATGGTGGTAGGTCAGGAATTTCTAGGGTGATACTAAGGTAATCCTCGAAATAAATCTTAAAGTTTGTTCTAAGGATCCTACAGTTCGATGTTTACATAGTTGAATACTAAATTGTGTTAGATGGACCTCATAACGTTTTAGGTTAAAGATGTTTACATAGTTGAATACTAATTCAATTAAGGTTGAGTTGCAAGCACGGTTATTCGGGATGTGATCTTCGTCACATAAGATAATAGTTATGATCAAGAGAGAAAAAAAAATTCTACGTGGAAAAAGGATAAGTATTCTGAGAGATAGTTTATTTTAAATGAGGGATTTTTCATAGTGGTTACAAAGGTGTACCAAATGGATGTTAAAAGTGCATTCTTAAATGGTTCACTGAAAGAAGAAGTTTATGTTGAGCAACCTCCTGGATTTGAAAGCCATGAGTCTCCTGATCATGTCTGTAAGCTTAACAAAGCCCTTTATGGACTAAAGCAAGCTCCCAGGGCATGGTATGAGACTCTCTCAGCCTTCTTAATCCAAAACAAATTTGTCAGAGGCAAGATAGACAACACATTGTTTATCTATAAGACAAATAATGATGTCATACTAGTACAAGTGTATGTTGATGACATCATCTTTGGCTCAACAAGTTTCAAACTTTGCAAACAATTTGAAAAACTAATGGCAAAGAAGTTTGAAATGAGCATGATGGGAGAACTGACATACTTTCTTGGTCTTCAGATCAAGCAGACTGATAGAGGAACCACTATCAGTCAAGAGAAGTATGTAAAGAATCTACTGAAGAAGTATGATCTCAGTGACTGTGCCTCAGTCAAAACTCCCATGGTTCCCCCAAACAACCTTGGTCCTGATCTAACTGGTAAACCAGTAAATCAAACTCTCTTTAGAGGAATGATAGGATCACTAATGTATTTACTTGCATCAAGGCCTGATATCCAATTCTCAGTATGTCTATGTGCCAGATATCAATCTGACCCAAGAGAATCTCATATCACTGCTGTGAAAAGGATATTCAGGTACCTGAAGGGCACTCCTAACCTTGGATTATACTATCCAAAGTGCTCAGGACTTGATCTCAAAGGATACTCAGACTCTGACTATGCTGGATGCAACATGGACAGAAAAAGCACCTCAGGCTCTTGCCAAATACTTGGTGGGAAATTAGTCTGTTGGAGTGCCAAGAAGCAATAATCAGTTGCCTTGTCCTCAGCTGAGGCTGAATATGTTGCAGCAGCTAGTTGTTGTGCAAATGTACTCTGGATGAAAAGTCAACTCAGTGACTATGGAATTCAGTACAAGATGGTACCCATCTTTTGTGATAACACAAGTGCAATTGCAATCTCAAACAACCCTGTTCTTCATCAGAGAACAAAACACATTGATATCAGATATCACTTCATCAGGGACCATGTCATGAATGGTGACATTGAATTACACTTCATTCCTACAGAATATCAGTTAGCTGATATCTTCACCAAACCTTTGGATGAACCAACTTTCACAAGACTGAAAGCTGAATTAGGAATGTTGGATATAGAGAATCAGTCCACTAATTGATTCCTACCAACTGAAGTGTAAATTCTTAAAATCTCAGGTCCCTGACTCAATGTGTATGTCAGTGAATTAATATCACTGAATCCTCAACCTCAGGAACTAAACCCAAGTTCCTGAAATCTTTAGGGTTCATGAACTAAACCCAAGTTCATAAATCCTTTTTTGCTCAGGAATCATTCCATATTCCTGAATCATCAGTGACTAGTCCCAAGTCCCTGAAATACCATCACTGAATGAAAAGTCATTCAGGGCCCTGAAAAGAGACATTAAATACTGACTTAAATGCTCTAAGTATCTAGTTAGTAAATGTCCGAGGTTGGTAACTGAACTCATATTTAATTCAAGAATATTTGTTCTTTTAGCCTTTCTGGCATACACCTAATGGGCCCCCACTTCCCAACTTGGCATTCAATGCCCTCTCTCACACAATACACTGTGTGATGATGGAAACTCTGCAACTTCTCCTTTTGCAGAAACTGCTCAACTGTTCACTCTGCCAATTGTGAAAAAAAAGGAAAAGTGGAGTGGTGGCATTTAATGCGGATCTCAAACATTTTATTCAAAATAACTTCCAAAAATTATATTTTGATTAAATAAGATCACTCAAATGCCAAAAATACCCCCATCTCCACTATCCTATAAATACCCATCCAAAAGAATTCACACACACGTTTTTGAAAATTATAAGCAAACTCTGCCCTTTTTTTCCTCTCTCAAAACAAATTGTGTGTGTGTTCTTAGCATTTAGAAACATTCGACCATTTTTTTTCGACCAAAACCAGATCATAAAATGGCTTCCTCTAATGCTATAACCACCGCCCCCAATGTGAGCTTCACAATGGAGGGCGTGGACCTGACAAAAAACAATGTGGTTGGAAATTTCCACTATCCCCAGCAATATGGGGGTTACAAGGATGTAGTTAAGTATTTACAAAACTGCTTCCTAGGCACAGCTTTTACAACTACCCCAGAAGTCATTTATAATGACTATCTCAGGGAGTTTTGGTGTACCGCAACGGCTACTTGCCCTAAGGACACCAAAGAGTCGATCATCACTTTCACTGTGATGAATGGGACTAGGACTCTCTCCTTCAACTACAAGACCTTCATCTTAGCCACAGGTCTTAACTTTGTTGAGAACTTTGAGGCAAACCCTACTGATCAGGAAATAAAAGCTGAAATGCTTTTCCTAGGGCCTCATGATGTTAGGCGTCCTACCGAGTCCCCTGAAGCCTTGCTGGCAAAGGCTCCAATAGTGAAGACATGGTTTCACCCTGTCTGGAGACTGATGATGACATTCGTTATTCAGGTACTCGGAGGAAACAAATCCTCCACTGAGCAGTTGAACTCATCACAACAATTGATGATGTTCAGTCTCTTGGAGGGTAGAAAAATTGATATCGGAGGAATAATCTTCCGAGACCTCGTGTCAAAGCTCTCAGGGAAACATAGGCAAAGACACATGTCTTATCCTAGGTTCATTTCCTGTGTGCTTCAGGATCTTCTTGGTTCTGACTACTTAAGGTCTGACGATGAAGGTACAAAACCTGACGTCTTGCATAAGACCAACTTTAGTAGTGACATTACTGAGGTACAACCGGTTGCCCTGACCACCTACATGTTAATGGTGATTCAGGGTGAAAATGTATGCTCACCAGTTCCTTCACCAACCAAGAAGGTGAAGAAGACCAAAGGGAAAGGGGGACAATCCAGTAAGGTGGTTAGACATAAACCACTCGTCACTGAGACTGTTGCCTCAGGCACCAAGAAAGTTGTTGTGACCTTGACCTCTCAGACTCTCATACTAGAGACTACATTGGCCACAAAACAAACGCCACTGGAGGGTGCTGAGCAATCATCCTCAGTATCCTCGGGCAAACCCTTTCCTAATGTCCCTACTGACAAAAACAAGTCAGAAGGGTCAGGAGCATCCACCCACTCACATCCTAATGAATGCACTGATAAATCACAATCAGAGCCTGAGGGAGTTCAGGGTTCTATAAACTCAGTGGAGCAATACTACTCCACTGAGAAGGGGACCCATACCCACTCACATCCTGCTAACGTCCTTGAGCAATCACACTCAGGGTCTCAGGGAGTTCAGGACCCTAAATCCCCAAAAGGACAGACCAATCCTAATGGGAAGGGGGTCCATACATCTTCACAAGGAGTGCCTCTTGATTCCACTGGAAAACACCCATCAATGGATGAAGGCGCTCAGGGGGACAAAAAATCTGAGGGATATAAACCACCCGCCGATACGGAACCCAAACACACCTCAGGCATTTTTGTTCTCTCAGGAACTGACCCTAAAAGTCAGGCTGGGCAAACCCCCCCAGTTATTATGACTAGTCAGGCTGGTCAAACCCTACCAGTTATTATGACAAAAGAGTCAGGACCTGGCCACAACGAAGGTGAGCCCTCTTCTGAGGGGGAGCCGGATTTACTGAAGGCTCCTTCTCTGGCTGACTATGAAAATTTGTTGGCTGATGAGTCAGAGGAGGAGATTGATTTTGGTGATGATGATATCCCTGATGCTGAGGAGGAAATGGAAACCCAATTAAGCCCTCCTCAGCCCTATGAGAAACAACATTCCTCTCCTCATCCTGAAGATCAACCACCCAGTTCTCAATCAACCTCATCATCATCATCATCAGGTGCTTCAACCACTCCTAAGTGGTTGCAAAAGTATGACAATGCTCGTCCAGCTTCTGAAAGACAAATGGAAAAAGTCCTTCGCAAAGCCAACGAAGGTCTTTACAACTCTCTTACGGATGAGCAATGGGATAAGCACACTGAAGTGGCAGCCTCCTATGCTGACTTCAGGGCTTCTGTTGAAGAATCACAGGCAAAGATTCTTCAGGCCGCCACCCTCACTGATAAACAACTTGGCGACCTGAACAAATCTGTAGATGACATAGCCACTAGACAGCATCAGGAACTGTCCAACATCCTCAAGGCTATCGAATTCGTACAAGAACATCTTACAGATGATCCCACTTTTGTCACCAGATTGGATGCATACTTGGCCTCTCAGGCTAACACCTCCACCAGCATTACTGCGCTTCTAAAGCTCCTTCAGGGGGTAGATCTTCAAAGTTTAAGGACACAGCAAGAGTCCATTCATCAGGCTGTTAATGCATCCAAGGAGCACCTGATCAGAATCTCCTCAGCCTTTGAGCAGCTCTCAACAACACATAATGAGCTGGTCAACCACTACACCACCCAAGTAACTGAACTCACCACCCACCAGAAGGAAATGGCTGCCGAATTAAGTGTCGTGAAGAATGAGACTTCTGAAACAAAGTCTATGGTCTCAAACATCCTATCCATTCTTCAGGCCTCTCATACTCCTCCACCTCCTCAGTCAGCAGGTGTCTCCACTGAAGCTCCACCATCTGCTGAGGGGGAGATAAAAGATGATCCTCCAATCCCTGACCCTAATTCGGCTTTGGTAACTGTCCCTGAGACATCCACCAGTCAACCTCCTCCCATTGACAAAGGGAAGAAAATCATGGTGACTGAAACAAACCCTTCTCCTGAAGCACGCTTAGTCAAGGCTTCATCTGAAAGACGTGCAGATCCTGATGCACCGTTCTATGTTGATTTAGAGGATGGGAGAAGGGTCTATGGGACTCCTGAACAACTTGCTAAAATTTTACACCAAGAAGAGCTCAGGAAGGAAAGAGAAAGAGCTGGAACTCAACAGGTCTGAAATTTCTAAGGTTGCCAAAGAAGTAATCAAGGAGTCTGAGAAGAGGGACATCAAAGGGGATGAGTTTCTCAAGCTTCAGGCTGAAATCCTTAAGGAACACAACAAACAAGCCAAACTTAAGGAAGAAAAGAGGCAGAGGATTTATGAGAGGTATGTATGGCACATGACCAAAACCAAAGGTGAAGGAAAAATAACTGACATCACCATTCACCCCACCAGACCTCTGAGCTTAACAATCCATAGAGGTCCAAGAAAGTCTGAACATCTTCCAACTGTCAAATTTTCAGACTATGGGTTAAGAGAATGGGATATGATGATGCCTATCCTAAGGAAGAAAACCACAAGCAAGAATGCCCCAATCATCATCAAGTCACTGAGTGCTAAGTATGAGGAACTCGCAAAAGTGGCAAAGAGTCTTGGAATTAACCATGATGAGGCACTTGCTTCTCAGGGATTGGCTATCCCTGAACTTACTCAGAAGACTGGGAAGAAAAGAAAAGCTGTGGATATTGAACCTGAACAATACATAGCTGCACTTCATTGCAACAGGACTACTCCTCAGGGAGTCAAGTTCCGTCCCAACCTGGTCATAAAGGAACCTGAGTATGGTATCTTCTTTGTGGATGAATTTGGTCAGGAAGCCTTTCAAAGAGTCTCTGACATCGACAAAGTGGAAACGACAACACTCCTTGCTTACAAACTAATGGCGCTTAATATTAGGAGACCTGAAAATGAGGAGTTTTTCAGGCTGATGGATCAAATGATGAAGGATCGACCTGATAAAGAGGTGTTGATGTCAAAGAAGGCGAAACTTGAACTCATGGGTCTTGTTCAGGAACCTTGAGTATTTTGTACTTAGAATAATAGGACTTGTAATGATATGAATAAATTGATGAATGTTTTGCTATATCAATATCCTTATTTATTTTCTAGTACATTCAGTATGAGCAGAAGACTTTAGCTCACTCATACTGATCAAAACACTTAGGAATAATTTATATCCAAATAGGGGGAGATTGTTGGGTCATGAAAAACCCAAGAATACGTAAAACATGATTTGGACCCAAATTAACTAAGTGTTAAACTTAAACCGAGAACAATTCAAGTCACTGAGAGAACAGCCTCTCAGTGAGTCATCTTCAAGATGCTTAAGGCGAATTCAAGAAGAAGGATTCACTTCTCAGGAAGGCGGTACTCCCTGAGTAAGACTTAAGCCAAAGAAGAAGATGATGGTTCATTGAGTGTTGGACAAGAACTCACTGAACCCCAGTCTCCTCAACAAACAAAGTGATTGAAAGACTGAGGAACCAACGCCTGAAGAAAAGGCGGGAACAATAGGGAAAAGATCTGAGAAGATAATAGTGTCAGCCCAACACTCTTCTCTTGTCAGATCCAACCTTCCCTATTGCGGCTAAAAGTCATGGAGTGTCAGCCAACAACTCCCAAAGTCTTATTAGCCCTTTCCTATTGGTTCTTGGAAATGACAATTACTATTTGTAATTGTCAGACACGCAACCTCAACAACTTGTATTATTTTTAATCACTTATACTTAGATTACTTGTGTATAAATAGATCAGATGGGAGAGAAGTTAAAGTGTGCTTTGTATATTGAAAGTTTAGAACTTTTACAAAGGAACTTCTCTCCTACAAAGAGTATACAACTCACTTAGATAGCTCAGTGGGTATATTGTTACCACTCAAGCAAAACTTGAGTTTCGATAGGAGACACCCCATACCCTTGTCTATTCAATCCCAAGTGTTTGTTCCGCAAAACACTTGGGTAATAGATTCTTGGAATTATTTCTAATAAGAATTTAAACGTTGAAAAATATTGTTGTTTTTATATTCACGTTTTATAACTGTTAGAATTAACCTTAAACATTGTATTAGTCATAAACACAAATGGATTAACTTTCTAGTTAACTCTAATCGTGTAAAGGGACCAACAATACTTTTCAAAAAATTAGAAAATGGTTTGCATGCTAACCTGGTTGGTATGGACGATCTGTTGTGAATACAACTCCCTTTGTTGACTTATCATAATCTAAAGTTCAAGTAAAGAAAATAGTTGTCAGGAACGTACATCACAACTATAACATTTCTACTCATAGCACCAATGCAACCCTTCTGTCTAAAGAAGCTAATCGAACCTGAAATAGTCATAAATAAGACCAAGATCATTCACTTACTGGTCCAAATTTGACCAATAGACTTCATATAGCATGCTTGGCATATATGAATAAAGTTGAAGGATTCAAAAAACGGTAATCTAAAAATTGTTTAAATAATGACTCCATAATCCATCATTGCTAAACCGGTTTGAATTTATTTGTTTTCAGAATATGTCAACATTACGTTTTATAATATGTATAATATTGGATTTAACAAACTATTATTCAAAGTCTGCGCAGGATAATAATCATGGATAAGGAGCAATATAAATCTATAATAGCACGAATAGCTTCTGAAACGCAAGAACCATTATTTGACGTAAAATGGTAATAAAAGATAAAAAATCACGCACCTTTTCACCCTAGAGCGAAGAGGGTTTCGAATTTCTGGGCCATTCTGCTGTGGACCAGACACGGCTTCCCCACTTTCAGAAGATGTTGCTGCATATGAAAAAAAAAATCGCCTTAGATGGATTAATCATAAACCTAAATCTTACACACAGAAATCCCATATGACAGTAGATTCACCTCGAAAATGGGCTGATAAACCAACTTTTAGTCGCAATGCCCGTTTTGTTTACCATCAATTGTGACTCAAATTTCATTTCAGTTGACTTCCACATAATGGTGTAGACACATAATGTTTTAGTTCCTCTACTATTTTCAAGATACATACTCTCATAAGTGACTATATGCAAAATTGAAATATTAAAAAAAATGGACTTCAATTTAATTGAGACTAAAACTTACCGTGAATTGGAAAAGCCTATTGAAAGTTTCCTGGAAAATAAAATGCTATAATTAACCAAAATTAAAAATCCTTATATAACATTCAATAAAATTGGTTATTGAACTTACTTCGGATATAATCATGAAACATAGCTCGATTTCCTGATGAATATGTTTGGGAGGGATGGTGGCTGTCGGCGGCGTTGATGATTTTATTGTTAGGGTTTCATTTAGAGTGGATTTGAAAATGGGTTAGACTGGACCGAAAATTTAGAAGCTTTCTTCATAAGCTTTTGACAAAAATATTAACTTTCCTTAATTATTGGTTTAATTTAAATTGTTAGATGAAATGACAAATGTAGACATCTTAGAATTTGAGTATGGCTTTTTTAGAGGGGCATTTACCGTCTTTTTCAACTGCTGTATATTAGAATACTAGATTATTGACCCGTGAAATTCACGGGATTAAATTGAGAACCGTGGAATAGTAGTTTTGAATCTGTTATGAAAAGAAATTAGTTTATAGAAGAGAACAATTTTTGATATTATGTATTATGGATATTATCTTCCTTAAATTGTTGGCATACTTGTATTATGGATATTGTCGCATAGACCAACTACACTCCTATCTCCATGTTTAAAACCATCTCCATCAAATGTAGTTGTACGCAACCAATTTAGCAACTTCAACTATGTCACTGTCAACTCTCATCTTTAAAGTATTTTCTGCACTTTTTTTAGTTCTCTTTTTGGACCCTTCAATTTATAAACAATTCATTATTTTGTAACCTAGGACACAATTAATTTATAAAGAACTCATTATTTTTGGAATATAAGTGTTTCAGGCCAACCCGAATCTACCCCCTTCAACCTACTTTACTAAAGAAAATTATGTTTGTAAGTGACATTGTGATAATAGAAAAGTTTAATAGTAATACGAAGTTAGTTATCATTGTGTTCTTCATACTTGTTGTTTGTTAAGATTCCGCATTAACAATCAATACACTGTTAAGAGTTTCTCATATAAATTAATTTGGATTTATTAAAGTTATCTATTGTCTAACACAGACTACTTAGATCCATAACCGTTGGACCTACAAATACTGTTTGAACGCGGTATATGATATGGAGTATAGCACATCAAATTTTAGTAGTAGATTCTCATTTTGATTTTTAATAACTCTTCAATCGTGGACGACATTATTTTAAATCCTTCAAAAAAATTTGCAAATATAGATAAACATGAATGATTGTTTCTCAAGAAATTTACAGAGGACTAAATAATTACATCTACAAATCTAGGAGCTCAAAGACAATGAAGAATTTTGGTACATCAATACCGTAGATGCATAAGATGAATACATGCGGTGCATAAGGTGAATACATGTGTTACACAAACCATTAGAGCCGTACAATGTATTATCAGAGTGTTAAATTAATAATGTGTGATTGTTGTCAAATTAATTTGTAAGGGGTAAGATAAAAATAATGTGTGATGGTTTATCGATGCAAAGAACATTTGTGGTAATGCATTTGTAAATGCAATTGTTGTCTAATTAATTTGTTGTTGCTAGTATTTTTTTTTTTAGCCAGGAGTTGTTTTTGTTGAAAAAAAAAAATCTTTAAAGACTAAATACCCAGGTTGGGTCAAATTTGCCACCTGTGGCTCAAGTCTAAGAAAACCATCACTCTTTTTTTGGGTTAAGAAAACTATCATTCATTATAAAACAGTTGCTTAACTAATTGTTCTTGTGCAAACTACACATATGGTTTGAAAAAAAAAGACTACATTATGGACGAAGAGAAGTCTCGTTTTGACAAACATTATTAACTATAAATACAGACATACAAATTTATAATGAATTTAGACATAAGAAGCAAACATATCATTCTTAAAACACATTAAACATCTAATAAAAAGACCATACAAATGGTTGCTAGACACGCTACGTGTCTAGGCCAATGCAACTTTTACCAAAAAAAAGTGCTTTGACATGCAGTGAGAAAATTGTTTCATTATGGTTGACCCATTTGATTATAGCTACATTAATAATTTTCCAACCCATTTTATCTATCACATCGTCTTGATCAAAATCTGCCATCTAAAACGCCAGCATGTTTCTCATTCTATGCGACTTGAAATCAAGTAAATTTTCCTTGCATTTGAAGGTGCAAAAAAAAATCATAATCAAGGCTATTTCATTGGGGCGACCCATCCAAACATACCTGTTTCAACGCACTTTAACAGCCGGTTCAGTTCCCATTTCAGCACCAAAACACATCCATCTCACCCGCCAATCCCATGGCCATTTCAACCCTAAAATATGTCCATTTTACCCTACACTTCAGCCCCGATATGCACCTATTGCAGTCCTATTTCATCACTGTAAACGCACCCATTCAGCCCCCAAACGCACTTGTACCAGCCCCTATTCCACACCCATTTCAGTCCACACACTAGCCCATTTAAGCCCCCACTTCAGTCCCCAAACACATCCATTTTTGTCCTATTTCATCACCCAAACCAACCCATTTCAGCCCCCAATCGCACACACTTCAGCCCCTATCTGAGCACTCAAACGCACCCATGTTGGACCCCATTCCAGCTCCAGATCGTACACCCATCATTATGATCGTACACCCATCATTATAATGCAAATGAACACTTGTGAGGAATTTTGAGGTTACAAATATAGTGACTATAAATCTAAATTCAGATTTGTATGCATTAGACAAATCAACATCATTACATTTAAAGTTGAAAATCAAAATATTCGCAACAAACCTTTTTCTTGTATCAATACACAATCCGAACCATGGCTCGGGCAGCGGAGACGGCATCACTTTCACTCTGCATCAGTTCGTTGATGGAAACTTCTTTGTCTCTTCTACATGCTTCGAGCTCCCAAATGTCGGACAACGATACGAATGCCATCTTTAAAAGACATACCAAAAACTTGTCATTAGTGTAACGGATGCAACCGTTAACAAAACAAAAAGCATTGTCGTTAATATATCCCTCGATCTGTATTGTAAAAACTTTTCTTAGTACTGCAACAAATACTGTGTTTCTTGTCATCTATATGTGGATCACAAATTGTGTTTACAATTACTATTTTTTTTCGTTCTCATCATTATGATATAAGATAGTTACCTAACTTTAAAGTTCGTTTTCAAAATTTGTCATGGCATAACAACTTCAAGCCACAGAACTATAAAGTTAACATGTATGTATTGCATATTTAAGTAAACTGAATTCCATAAACATAGAACATGCTTACTCATCTTTTTAATGAAATATTTGTACAAAGTCGGTTGTATTAAATGAAATATAAAAATCAGTATTGGATTTTTACACGAAGTTTTATTATGATTATGCTATAATAAACAAAATCTTACTTTCATAGCTTACTGTTCCTTAGCTTCTAATCGGTCACACATATGTAAACACATTCTTTAAGCTTTACGTCAAAACAATACCACACCTATCAGTTAACTAACTGAACGAACATGCAAAATAAAGAATGCAAAATAAAAACTGTTATCAGATAACTAACTGAACGAACATGCAAAATAAAATAAAAATGGATCTAGACCTGTCTGTCTTGCTAGTCCCCTCTCCTACTGTATCATAAATGCTCTTGTCCCAGTTCCCGGTTATTGTTGCGTGTTTTTTGCCACTTGTATCTTCAACGAACCCATGCACCTATTCAAAATAAGCATCCAAATATTACATGTTATCATCAGTTGTTTAACCTCACCATCTTCAAATTCGAGAGTTAAAAGTCCAAAAGGGTCTAGTTGAATTGATCTCCCCTGAACTTTTGTTCTTATTTTGCAATCACCTGAAACATTTATTCATATTTATTCAGAAAAGACATTTCAATCACCTGAAACATTTATTCAGCAAACATATGAACCAATGACACCGTTACAACTACAGTTTTAATTAGCACCAACCACTTGATTAGCTCTCTTAAGTACCAAGTCTTACAGAAGGTGGTGCCATCACTCTGCCTGAGACTTCCGTCATGTTTACTGTAACACCCCAACCCGACAAGGGTAAAGGTGTCACATCACGGTGACAAATCAGAGCATACATAATACACAGCGGAAGCCATAAACCATAATCAATAAGAAAGTCAAGCCAACACGGCTTAAACCAAATTACATGAGTTCAAAAGATAAAGATAAACCAACGAAATAAACAAAAGAAACAGAATCCCGAAACAAATGTCATAATATAAGGGTGGTCATCTAAGGTAAAAGCTCCAACCAAAAGCTCTAATCTCTCAATCCCAAAGCAAAAGCCCCAGCTCCTAGCTTAGATACCTGCCGCACACGAAAAGAAAAAGACGTGCGGCTGAGCTTAAAAAGCTCAGTGAACAGATACATATAATAAGCAGAAATAATGAAGAACGAATCATGGCAAAGATTAAATGATAACGAAACAGATATAATATATGGTGCAAAGGAAAATATCATAAGGTACAGTCAATAAAAGGGAAAGAATAATATAGGATAGTAATCCACCACGAGCCCAGAAACATATCAGATCATATCATATACAGTAACCATAGAGGAGCGACCTCTCAGAAATGTGAAGGGCATGTATAGCACACAGTACCAATCACCAGACAAATCATATCATATCATATACAGTCAAATCCACTAAACAGACACAGATCTAGGATGCATCCATACGCCCCTACCCAATCACATGCAGACCAAATCAAAGGGACGGTGTAACCAAATCACTAGGGCTACACACTAGTCATGCCAGTGGTGCATCACAGACACGGCCATGTTACCTTCATGGCTAGGGTCACAAATTTTGGCTCGGGTATCAAACTAAGAGTTAGATGTCAAATCAAATCAGAAGGTCATATCCAAAGGTCCAAAATAGATAGTTCATAACAGACAGTTCATATCAAATGTATCAGATGTAATATGCCGAAGGCCAAATCAGAGTCTAACAGATCAAGGTTTGCAAAGCAACGAATCATATCAAAGGTTCACAACAAATCAGAAATCAGAAATCATATCAAGGGATTAAGACGCCCTTACTGAGAAAGGGCAGAGTATCTGTACCTTATTCGAATGCAAGCACAAAGAACAAAAGCAGAAAGTACCGAGAAGGATCAAGACCTCTCTCTCTTCACACCTAGAGAAAGTAGAAGACAAATTACTAAGGGGGTTCAAGTTCAGATTATCATTTTTAGTTCATCTTTCCATTTTAAGAACTTTCCAAATTTAGTAACTTTCTATTTTTAGCAGGTTTCCCGAATTAGCAAATTCCCATATTTATCAATATTCAAGTGATACAAGCCAAGTTAAGTCTTCAATTAGCTTATTATGGAAGGAACGTTCATTTTAACTCATTATACAAATCTAAGATCAAATATGATAATCTTTCATAGTTTAGGGTTATTAATGCAAATTTACCAAAGTTAAAGGTCCACATTTGAAATCTTATCATTTTACCTTTCAAACACTTATACTTTCCAGAATTACATGTTTAGCCTTCAAGTTCCATAATTTACAAGTTACACCCCTTTACTTTATTAATTACAAATTAAACCTTATACTTTTATTATTTACCATTTAATCCTCATCTTAGTTACATTACACATCAAGCCCTTTTATTTATTCAATTTACAGAAAATACCCTTCAATATAAATATGTTACAAACAGCCCTCAAGGTTTAGGTAATTTACATATTTAGTCCTTGTACTTATTTAAATACAAATCGAATTATATAATTAGCCATAATTACACATTAGCCCCATAAATACTCCAAATTACACAAAATACTCTTAGCATTATTATTTACACAAAACCACTTCAAGTTTCCAAAAATTACATTTTTAGTCCCTCGTTTTATTTATTTTCCAATTCGAATATACTTAATTAACAAATTACATTTTAATTCCAAAACTTCCATATTTTACAAATAGTACCCTCAAGACATATTTTATTCATATTGTACTTGATTTATAGAGTATTACAAAAATGGTCCATGACTTTTAAAAATTACAAAACATACCCTTAACTTTATTTTTCCAATCGATATGTACATAATAAAATCAAAATCGAACCCTAACAATTACTAATCATTATGCAATCATTACACTATCATTTAATCATCATTTATTAGCCAAGAACAAACCCTAAATCCCTAACCCTAACTCGATCCATTTTATTTCTTTTTTTTTTCTTTCTTGTTTTAATTTAAATCGGTATAACCAATTAATTTCAAAACCACGAATCAAGCAACAACAATTCGAAATATTATTTTTCTGATGTTATATAATGAACATAGAAGCCACGAAAATTATATATAAGGTCCAGAAAATTCGTATGAGTGTTTTAGAGAATTATTGTGTTTTTAGGGTTTCGAACACATTAATTTCCATACGATCAAATTAAGCCATTACAATTCGAACCACCATTTTTCTAGACTTGTTTGATGACTAAAGAACTCAGGAAAAATATATTAAGAACCCAGAAAAATCGTTTTATATATTTTACATAATTAACCCATAATTACACATTATAATTCGAATGATGTAAAAATCCATGCATGAATCGAGTTTAACAATTTTTATGAGTTATAACTGATGAAAGGGACATAAGAAAAATACCAAATCGATTAGTGAACGAGTAGGATGGTCACAACGATTTTCACCTAGGCGGATGAGTTTTTCGAATCAATAATGTCTAGCGATCGATCAAGCACCTCCAAGACTCCAAACTTATTTTTCTCCACTCCTTTAGATGATGAGCAACAGCAAAAAAATACCCCACGAATTTTTAGATGGCCGGATTTGATGGTACGAATTGTGTGTGATTTTTTTGTTAGTCGACACTTTTGGTTTTAGGTTAAAAATGGGTTTGTTGCTATTTTAATGAGAAATCCGGTCAATGGGGGAGGGATATGGGCTGTCAATCACAAATTTTTAGGGATCCAATTCAATCACCATAATTAGCTTCCAATTTTGCAATTTAAATCATTTTAAATCAATTTATAATAATACATATAATTATTTATTTAATTTAGTACTTATACATATTGTGTATTTAATATTTGTTACTTCCCAAAATGTTAATTGTAGCATTAGAAATAATTTTTCTTCGTATCTTACTTATCTCCCGAAATTTGGAATTTATTTGGTACTTTATAGACTCGTTAACCAAAGTTTTAGATCACAAGGGCATTTTGGTCTTTTTACACGCTTTCAGATTTTAGGGTTTTACAACTTCTTCCCCCCTAAAAAAAAAATTTCGTCCTCGAAATTTGCGAAGAACCAGAAACGAAACAGAACGGAAAACAACACAAAGGCATACCAGATCAGAACACGAAAATGCGGATAACTAAAATAGTTTCGGTTATGATTTCATAGACGCAGAGATAAGGATACGATTAGTTAATGATGTTGGTTTCAGATTAAGCTTCTTGGCAAACGGATCAGATATGACGAAATGATGCAAAGACAAAACGATCTCAAATGAAAAGAAAGCCGGTAATAGTACCTGATGAGTCCTCCGCATGATCACGAGCATAAACTCGTCCCAAAGTGGGTGCTGGCTTAGCCGGTTCCGTCGGTACAGTATAGTTCTTCCTGGGACAGTCCTTCACTCGATGATGAGTAGAGCCGCATGAGAAACAACCGCCGGTAATCCTAAAGCAAGTACCCGGATGCGCCTTCCCGCAAGTAGCACACAGAGGTGGAGGTGGTAAGGCCTCAGTAGTCCTCCTCTGCTCGTGACGATCACCATCCCGTCTAGAAACTGACCTCGACTCCCGACCTCGCTGATCACGACCACGGTCCGCCCGATCTCGTTCCTCATAACTCTTATACTCCCGACTCTGGCCCTGCCGGCCCTGCTCCCTGGAGTTTACCCGATTACCGTCCCTATCCCGCTTATTAGAATCCCTGTCTGCATGTAACAACTCGATGTTACGCGCGGCGTCCTGAACTCCAGCCACATCTTCGAACGGAGTGTTAACAATCCGGTCTAACACCCACCCCTTCAAAGCCCATTTGAAATGACGAGCCTGCCGCATAGCATCACCAGTGACCTCTGGCCCAACGAAACTGGCCAGACGCAGAAACCGTTGCATAAACTCTCCTGACGACTCATGATCACCCTGACGAATCGACCCGTATTCCCTTTCATACCTTAGCTGCTCCGACATAGGAATATACTGTTTATAAAACACCTCGATGAATTCCGCCCACGAACAAGTCTCAGCAAAATCATCCCCTTTCGCCTGAATAAGAGCAGTCCACCAATTTTGAGCATCACCTTCAAATTTGAATGTGGCCAACCGAGTTTTAAACTCATCAGCACATCCCAGAACACGAAACAACTTCTCGACGTGTGTGATCCAGTCCTCCGCTTCATGGGGAGTAGCAGCGGACCTGAAAGAGAGAGGCTTAAGCTTGTTAAACCTCTCGATCCACACATGAATTCCAACAGGAGGAGCAGCGGGAGGAGCAGTGGGTGGAGTCTCGGGTTGAGCACCACCACCACCACCACCACCAGAAGAACTTGCAGCGTTCCTGATGTTATTGGTGACCTGAGTCACCACTTGAGGAATAGCGGCAGCCATCGCAGCGGCTATCATAGCCTGAAAATCAGGGGCTTCCCCTCCACCATTCCCATCAGTGTACTGAGTAAAGCGTGTATTCACCATCTGAACGATCACGAAAATGATTAGCAAAACATAGGAAGAATAAGCACGAAAGGAAAGACGAAACCGAAACCTATGTCTACCCAAATCCTCACCAGTCAAGACTCAAATCTTAAGGGTCAAATCCTAAGGTCCACATGATCCACAGGTCATGGCTTATGTACTACAGGTCGCAACCTGGCTTTGATACCATAATTGTAACACCCCAACCCGACAAGGGTAAAGGTGTCACATCACGGTGACAAATCAGAGCATACATAATACACAGCGGAAGCCATAAACCATAATCAATAAGAAAGTCAAGCCAACACGGCTTAAACCAAATTACATGAGTTCAAAAGATAAAGATAAACCAACGAAATAAACAAAGAAACAGAATCCCGAAACAAATGTCATAATATAAGGGTGGTCATCTAAGGTAAAAGCTCCAACCAAAAGCTCTAATCTCTCAATCCCAAAGCAAAAGCCCCAGCTCCTAGCTTAGATACCTGCCGCACACGAAAAGAAAAAGACGTGCGGCTGAGCTTAAAAAGCTCAGTGAACAGATACATATAATAAGCAGAAATAATGAAGAACGAATCATGGCAAAGATTAAATGATAACGAAACAGATATAATATATGGTGCAAAGGAAAATATCATAAGGTACAGTCAATAAAAGGGAAAGAATAATATAGGATAGTAATCCACCACGAGCCCAGAAACATATCAGATCATATCATATACAGTAACCATAGAGGAGCGACCTCTCAGAAATGTGAAGGGCATGTATAGCACACAGTACCAATCACCAAACAAATCATATCATATCATATACAGTCAAATCCACTAAACAGACACAGATCTAGGATGCATCCATACGCCCCTACCCAATCACATGCAGACCAAATCAAAGGGACGGTGTAACCAAATCACTAGGGCTACACACTAGTCATGCCAGTGGTGCATCACAGACACGGCCATGTTACCTTCATGGCTAGGGTCACAAATTTTGGCTCGGGTATCAAACTAAGAGTCAGATGTCAAATCAAATCAGAAGGTCATATCCAAAGGTCCAAAATAGATAGTTCATAACAGACAGTTCATATCAGATGTATCAGATGTAATATGCCGAAGGCCAAATCAGAGTCTAACAGATCAAGGTTTGCAAAGCAACGAATCATATCAAAGGTTCACAACAAATCAGAAATCAGAAATCATATCAAGGGATTAAGACGCCCTTACTGAGAAAGGGCAGAGTATCTGTACCTTATTCGAATGCAAGCACAAAGAACAAAAGCAGAAAGTACCGAGAAGGATCAAGACCTCTCTCTCTTCACACCTAGAGAAAGTAGAAGACAAATTACTAAGGGGGTTCAAGTTCAGATTATCATTTTTAGTTCATCTTTCCATTTTAAGAACTTTCCAGATTTAGTAACTTTCTATTTTTAGCAGGTTTCCCGAATTAGCAAATTCCCATATTTATCAATATTCAAGTGATACAAGCCAAGTTAAGTCTTCAATTAGCTTATTATGGAAGGAACGTTCATTTTAACTCATTATACAAATCTAAGATCAAATATGATAATCTTTCATAGTTTAGGGTTATTAATGCAAATTTACCAAAGTTAAAGGTCCACATTTGAAATCTTATCATTTTACCTTTCAAACACTTATACTTTCCAGAATTACATGTTTAGCCTTCAAGTTCCATAATTTACAAGTTACACCCCTTTACTTTATTAATTACAAATTAAACCTTATACTTTTATTATTTACCATTTAATCCTCATCTTAGTTACATTACACATCAAGCCCTTTTATTTATTCAATTTACAGAAAATACCCTTCAATATAAATATGTTACAAACAGCCCTCAAGGTTTAGGTAATTTACATATTTAGTCCTTGTACTTATTTAAATACAAATCGAATTATATAATTAGCCATAATTACACATTAGCCCCATAAATACTCCAAATTACACAAAATACTCTTAGCATTATTATTTACACAAAACCACTTCAAGTTTCCAAAAATTACATTTTTAGTCCCTCGTTTTATTTATTTTCCAATTCGAATATACTTAATTAACAAATTACATTTTAATTCCAAAACTTCCATATTTTACAAATAGTACCCTCAAGACATATTTTATTCATATTGTACTTGATTTATAGAGTATTACAAAAATGGTCCATGACTTTTAAAAATTACAAAACATACCCTTAACTTTATTTTTCCAATCGATATGTACATAATAAAATCAAAATCGAACCCTAACAATTACTAATCATTATGCAATCATTACACTATCATTTAATCATCATTTATTAGCCAAGAACAAACCCTAAATCCCTAACCCTAACTCGATCCATTTTATTTCTTTTTTTTTTCTTTCTTGTTTTAATTTAAATCGGTATAACCAATTAATTTCAAAACCACGAATCAAGCAACAACAATTCGAAATATTATTTTTCTGATGTTATATAATGAACATAGAAGCCACGAAAATTATATATAAGGTCCAGAAAATTCGTATGAGTGTTTTAGAGAATTATTGTGTTTTTAGGGTTTCGAACACATTAATTTCCATACGATCAAATTAAGCCATTACAATTCGAACCACCATTTTTCTAGACTTGTTTGATGACTAAAGAACTCAGGAAAAATATATTAAGAACCCAGAAAAATCGTTTTATATATTTTACATAATTAACCCATAATTACACATTATAATTCGAATGATGTAAAAATCCATGCATGAATCGAGTTTAACAATTTTTATGAGTTATAAATGATGAAAGGGACATAAGAAAAATACCAAATCGATTAGTGAACGAGTAGGATGGTCACAACGATTTTCACCTAGGCGGATGAGTTTTTCGAATCAATAATGTCTAGCGATCGATCAAGCACCTCCAAGACTCCAAACTTATTTTTCTCCACTCCTTTAGATGATGAGCAACAGCAGAAAAATACCCCACGAATTTTTAGATGGCCGGATTTGATGGTACGAATTGTGTGTGATTTTTTTGTTAGTCGACACTTTTGGTTTTAGGTTAAAAATGGGTTTGTTGCTATTTTAATGAGAAAGCCGGTCAATGGGGGAGGGATATGGGCTGTCAATCACAAATTTTTAGGGATCCAATTCAATCACCATAATTAGCTTCCAATTTTGCAATTTAAATCATTTTAAATCAATTTATAATAATACATATAATTATTTATTTAATTTAGTACTTATACATATTGTGTATTTAATATTTGTTACTTCCCAAAATGTTAATTGTAGCATTAGAAATAATTTTTCTTCGTATCTTACTTATCTCCCGAAATTTGGAATTTATTTGGTACTTTATAGACTCGTTAACCAAAGTTTTAGATCACAAGGGCATTTTGGTCTTTTTACACGCTTTCAGATTTTAGGGTTTTACATTTACATTCACACCAAATTTGAAATTCTGAACCACGGAGGACTTGTTGGATACAAAAAAATATCTTAAAGCTTAAATACCGTTCAACGGTTAGGTTGCAGGTCAACCCAATCGGAAGCAACCTTTTTCTACCAATGCAAAATGTTCTTTTCAACCCAAACCCGTCTTGACCTGTTACCTTAAATGCCTAACCGCACAGCTATATGTAACATACCTAAGAATTCTGGTAGACTACATCTTTGTACTTGGTTACTGTTACTAAAAAAAAGTTCTAATGATCTTCTATTTGGATAATTACTTATGATGACTTGAAAAATTTAGAAACAAATCATGATTTAAGTTATTAAAAACATGTAAGGTGTAAGATAAAAATAATTACCCAGATGCTCGTTGTCCGTATTCTTTGTGAGATATCCTTTGTATCTCCTCACTTCTATTCTTTCGTGGCAGAACCGACAACCCCTTTATTTTCTTATCAGCTTTCGTACATAGCCTCTCTACCGAAAATCTTTGACCCCCAGACAAACACAGAACTCTATTGGAACGACAGATCATTAACTTCCCTATAAAACCTACAAATATCATTAAAAAAATTATCTGGGAATGCGTGCTTTGATAAAAGTCTAGAACAGGCTCCTTTTCCTACACCCGTAGCAATTTTCTTACCGTTATCAGTAGCACCGACTCCTTTTCCTCCACCCGTAGCAATTTTCTTTCTGGCAATAACCCAGTGAATCTGTTTGTATTTCAATCCCAACACAAAACAATACGAAAGTTAATCAAGTTCGATAATGAACTCTGTCACAACTGCTGTAACTATATGACCAGCCCGAAATGAACTTTGACTACAATTTGCATATGGGCTGCTCAGAACGCATTTCCATGTGTGCGAATCAAAGTAAATAATAAGGACAGCAACATTTAAGCAGTATACCTCATCATCTTCATATTTTTGGTCCCCACTTTTCTGTCTAGTACGTTTCGCATAAGCACTTAAACCCATCCCCATGACCTGCTAATATCATAACGCATTTCCATCTCAGCTTTAATCAGAACCACTTAAACCCATCCCCACGACCTGTTATAATCAATATCACCATCAACCTCATCTCATAAGAACTCATTGAAAGCGCAATAAGCAGATTGTAAACAGTTTCAAGCACTAATGTCGATATAGTATTTAAAAAAATGATGAATTTACACCGGATAATACTGAATTGGTTTAATTTGTGATAAGATTTAAATATTTGAAAATAAAATATTTGAAAATATTTGAAAATAAAATAAAATATGTATTGTTAGGTTGTGATATTATCTAATAAATTTAAATAAATAGATTATTAACTTGTGATATAATCACACAACATGGCTCGATTTCAGGATGAATATGTTTGATTTAGGGTTGGATTTAGGCGGCGGCTGTATAATGATATTGTTAGGGTTTGATTTAGGCGGGTTGGTGTTTTTGTTGAAAAGATGAGTTGGGCTGATATGCTTAGTTTTTTGGAGATGGGTTGTGACCGAACATTGAAAAGGTTAGACTGGACCTATAATTTAGAGGCTTCCCTCAAAAGCTATTGACAAAAATATAAAGTTTCCTTAATTATTGGTATAATTAAAATTAGTAGATTTGCTAACAACAACCCACTGGGTTTTGTTTAAGCATACCGTAAATAACTATGTTTCCAAATTTGAACTCATCATTTCTGTAAATAACAAACATAATTAAGGTAAGTAGTTTTAATAAGGTATATATTAATGTCAAGTGAGTTCATATTTGAAAACATATTTATTTAAAGTATGCTTAAATAACACCCAATGGGTTGTTGTTAACAAATCCCTGGTATAATTAAAATTATTAGATGAAATGACAATTTTAGACATCTTAGAATTTCAGCATTGCTTTTTTAGAGGGGTATTTAACGTCTTTTTCAACTGCTGTATATTAGAATATATAGATATAGATTTTTTCCATTTTCTTACACAGTGTTACCCATTTCATTAACTGAACAATACAATTTTAAGAGTTTTTTACTATGTACTTTTTGTGTTTTACTACTTTTGACTTGTCAAACATTATTTTTTTTTTTCATACTTTCTGTTTCGCAGTTTAATATATAAACAAAATTAAGAAACTAAAAAAACAATAAAAAAAAATAAAAAGAGTATTAAAATCGTCTCGAAGAGTATCAATAAACTATCCCTTATTGGTTTTCATAAGCACTGTAGAAGGTCCAATACGATAGCTAAGAAAACGAATTATACTCCTATACAAAAATAAATGTTTACTATCAAAATGAACGATATTTTCGATAATCTCACTAATTAAATTGTTAATCAATCAAATATCATATTTATTCATTAAAATATATTTTCATTGATTAAGACATAAAAATAACATTTATTTTTAAAACGAGGAGCCACTTTTAGAGAGGGGATTTTAATTATTTTAAACATACTTTCAATAAATCTTTTCTATCACACTAATAAATCCGATCAGACTTAATTTATCAAGTTAACAAAATTAGTACAGCTTCATCAAGCGTTGCTTTTCGATGTTATAATCTATCAAATTACAAATAAGTTGATATTATTAATATAACAACCAATATAATAAATTTTTTAAATGTAATTAATTTTGTGAAGAACTGTTTTTGCCCATCCAATATGCAAATTCTAACTCCTGTCACTACTCACAAATTCAATAAATATCAATTTTTAACTTTAAGTGCTAACAAAAGCTTTTAAAGTTTTATGTAAGCCATATCAAAAGATTAAGGTATGCATGACTAAGTTAAAATACGAAGTACTCATTTTTGGAAAAACCATGTTGGAAAGTTGAAACTTGAAATGTTGTGCTACACTGGACCCCCTACATTGGCACCATTAGTTTTAGGGTCAGTTTATAAGGACTCTTTATACGGGGTTTTTCAATGATTACAAGTTCCGGACGGTTGCACTATGTACTTTCCGGTTTGTACAAATAGCTCATAGGGAGGGTATGTATAACATACCCTTTAGTTTTAGGCTATGTAGTTAATAATTTATTGCAAATTAAGCCTCATTCAACAATGCAAATATGATAAATATAATTTCATAAATCTTATAATAAACTATATGTTTTGATCTAATGTTTGTGACGGCGTAATAGAGTTAGAATTAACGAAATTAAACTGCTAGTAAACTCATGGAGACTTGGAGAACAATAAGCTTAAAACTTGTGAAAGTCATAAAATTATATAACGGTAAGGTGGTTGGAAAAGAAACTAATACGGTGTCGGTGTCGATACGACACCACAAGAGTGTAAATGGGATGACACAACTTACTAGCTATTAAAGATTGATTTGCAAGATAAACGATATCGACATACGTTACAGATAATGAGACAAACACACATTACCAACATAGTTTTCTCTTCCAGAATATAAATACACACAAATACACACTTGGTGTTGTTTTTTAATAAAATGTCATACATAAATTAAACACATAAATATCAAAGTATTGTGTAAGCATTAATATCAAATAACATGTAATTAGTTAACCGAATATTAAATAGTTTTTTTTTTTTGAACGGCAAGTTAGTAGTTAGTTATTCGAGCCCACAGTGACATCCAATTGGGAATTATGCAAGGCTCGAATATTAAATAGTATGCGTACCTTTTTGTAATCTTCAAACAAGAAATAACGGATCGAGTATAAACGGTTTAACGAATCGACCCTTACCTTTTTTCGATTCAAACCAAGATGTAAACAATAGTGTGTTTACACCACGTCATGTGCTATTAACGAATTAAAGTTAATGCTAGTTAAAGAAACACAAAACGTTTGGTTTTGGAAAAACAAACCAATCGACCCTATGAGGGTGTTTGTTCGATCGGCTAACACCAAAGAAAAAGGGAAAACAAGTTTAGGGTTAACTTATGTGTACAAAGAGTTAACAAATAATGACCATAAGCCTTGTTTATATACTAAGAGAAACCTGGAGAACAAGTTGGAGTGGGATTGGGTTTCCCCTTGACTAATTCGACAGGCCACATAACCCACAAGGGTTTCCGGATCATTCTTGACATCCAATTTCCACTCTAGTCCGTTTCTTTAACTGTTAATCAATATTCGTTAATTACTTAACGGTCGTTAGTCGTTTTGTGTAATTAATAATAATTAAATATAAAATTTTATATTAAATTATTAAACTTTTATTCTCATACGTAAAGTGTGCAATTCCGTGGTCTCGAGTTCGATGCTAACATACACCATTAAATTATGTCCATAAAACTATCAACTCCCACTTGAACATATATTGATAGTGTAATCACATTTGTTAGCGTCTAGCAACACGCCAATGCCTCTAGTGCAACTCGAGTAAGGCCTCCTGAAAAAACCATTTGATGATCCATCGTCATTATTATCTTTTTGTTTCTAATAGCATGTTAAATAAGGATATGGATCTAAGTCATTCTTTTATTTAACTATTTTGTTTCTCGTTATTTGTGATTGAACAAGATTACCAAATCTTTGAAATAGATAGTGGGTGTGGCAACGCAAACATCTTGTCAACCCTACGAGGGGTCCAATAGTATTAAACTCTGAGAGGATATATGATACACTATAAGGTGGTTAAACCTTTGTTGCTTTGTGTATATGATAAGTTGAGTTAAAATGATCAAGTATGCGAAATCTACTTAATCACACTTAGAAGGTTATTTTGGTTATGGAAATGGAACAGTGATGCTTGTGTATATTGAACAATGAACACCGAATGTATAATACCAAATGATTCAATATTATTGATAATGTTTATGATTGTTCTTGTTCTTGACAGTTATGAATATGAAAGTTTTATCAAATGTTCTTATTCAACATATAAAACTTAATCACATAAAAGACACACTATTTCTCAAGTCACACTTACGACTAAGCTAAGATCTCCTTTTATAGTTCAAGGAGATCTTTACAATATTGTTAATTCTTGTCAAGTCTTGTCGAACTACTTGCTACCTTATGTGAGTCAGTAACTAAGATACAACATGTATCTATGTTTACAACTTGTTCTGAGAATATAACATAATGACTGATCACATGGGGTAAGATATTATCTACCGTATATTATTGACTTTATTATTCTTATCCATCCAACAAGCAGACTTAACATTCGAAGAGCAGACTTAATTGTGGTAGTCACCAGAATTAATCGCTACACTTAACCACCAGACTTAACCTTGGAAGAGCAGACTTAACCAGCAGACTTAACTTTGGAACTCACCAGACTTAACACTAAAGCTACCAGAATTAACCACTTAAGAGAATTTCCCGATACTTAGTCTTCAGAATATTTAATTCCCAACAATCCTCCCCTAAACATGTGAACCCTTTTCAACATGTTTCTTCTGAATTGAATTTCTGATTGTGAGGATCTTGCAAATACTTCATAGTCAGACCCTTGATCTGAACTTTCTTCTGATCTGTGAGATATAGAATATCTTTCTCAGTAACTCATCTGCTTTCTGTTCTTTGACTTTAACAATATCAATATACATCTTCAGGTTTTCATTCCTTTACCTAAAAGATGGTGCAATTTTCTAGGATGGAGGAATTATAAGAGGCAATGGTGTTGTGTATCCTGGATGCTTGTTTCAACAAGTGAAATCATCTATCAGCATGCCTTTGTAAGTGATGAACAAACGTAGTGAACTGAAATTGAAACTTTTCTTCGTTTGACCTAGATAGAACTTTCTCCTTTTGAATGCTTCATCCCTTCTGAATATACATAATACTCCAGAATCTTGTTCATGAAGAAGAGATTATCAGCTCTGTTCTTGTCATTTTCAACCTCTATGTCATCATCTTGTATGCTCTTGTCTTTTCCTCCCTTTCATTGGTTAATCTTCCTTCTTTGGATTTATTTCCTCCCCTGAGACATTTCCTCCCCTGTTTGGAAGATCTCTCACAATGTACCAAAATATTTCTCTCCCCATCATCTGAGCTATCAATTAGAACTTGTTATCAGACAATGTTGTACATGTAGCCATCAATTCCTTAAGAGTTTAATTTCCTGCCCTCATCACTTCTAGGTGTGTTAACTCCTATGAGAGGTGATTCATGGGGCATTGACTCATTATCCATCAATGGATGGTTTTACTGAGTCCTTTTGAAAATCATTTTTAAGAAACTTTTGACTTAGCAGTATGTTCATGATTTTATTATTAAAACTCATACTGCTTTCAACCATTTTGAAGGGATTAAGTGTGTAACAGACACTTAATCAAGATTTCGGTTTAAAGCAACCTCTGGTTGTGTGAGAACCAATGTTTTCAGTTATAAATAACTGTCTGTGTAAAGATAAACCTATTCAAAAGGCTTTCTTGACAGGGTTTCCAGCTCATAGCAATTGTTGCCTCTAACACAAGTGTTAGATTCACTTTTACTAGCTGTTCTTTCTATCAGATGTCCTTTGACTTGCTCATTATACTTAAAAGTATAAAATGATAGAAAGTGAGTTGTATCAGTTACTTTCTGATCAACTAAGTCATCAAATCAATGTGAAACATCATAATCAAGCTTCAAGAAAGAGGTTTTAAGGAGGTTTGAAATTCCCAAACTCTTTCTATCATAAATCTATTATGTCAGCAACTGATATTATCATTCTGTTGCTTCCATTTCACTTGAAACATCCTTTGTGTTTATTTGTTCATACCTGAAATTATTAGTCTAAAACCAAAAGAACAATGTACAAAGTACTTGTCTTGTATTAGAATAATCATACGACTAACTGTATGAATAACACAATTTAAATTTGTACTAGCAGCACAAACTTTTGTAATAGCAGCATTAACTTATAAAGTTAGCAGTACAACCAAAATTTTATACACAAAAACACATTAGATTGAAAATTTCAAAGGTTAAGCATTCCAATACTTGCTACCAAGTACTTAAACCTTCCAACATCAAAAGCTTTTGTTAGTATATCTGCAAAGTTGTGTTCTGAAACAATTTTAAGAACTTGAATTAATCTTTTCTCATTGCAGTCTCTTATAAAGTGATGTCTAATTTCAATGTGTTTTGTTTTAGAATGTTGTACTGGATTTTTAATAATGCAAATAGTACTACTATTATCAATATGAATAACAGTGTTCATAAAATTGTACCCATAGTCAAGGAGTTGGTTTTGAAGCCATAGGACTTGAGCACAGCAACTTGCAGCAGCTACATATTCAGCTTCAGTTGTTGAAGTAGCCGCAATTGTTTGCTTCTTACACTGCCATGAGATAAGTCTACACCCAAGGAATTGACATCCTCCAGTTGTTGACTTTCTGTCAAAGCTAGCACCAGCATAATTACTATCCGAAAATGCTACCAAGTCAAAAGGTGACTCTCTAGAATACCATAGTCCCAACCTAGGTTGACCCTTGAGATATCTAAAAATTCTCTTGACTGCTGTTAAATGAGAAACCTTTGGAGTTACTTGAAATCTTGCACAAGCACAAACAGAGAACATGATATCAGGTCTTGATGATGTAAGATACATCAAAGATCCTATCATAGATCTGTATGTGTGTACATCCACATTTTCTCCATCTAAGTCTTTAAGAAGTGGCTTCTCAGAGTCCATTGGTGTGCTTGCCATTTTTGAATCAGCAAAGTTGAACTTCCTTAGAATCTCAGCAACATATTTATCTTGACTAATAAATATGCCTTCATATGACTGTTTAACTTGCAAACCCAAAAAGAATGTAAGTTCCCCCATGGAGCTCATCTGAAACTTATCATGTATAAGCTTCACAAATTCCAAACACATCTCCTTCCTTGTAGACCTAAAGATAATGTCATCCACATACACCTGCACTAACAGAAGATCTTTCTTGTTCTGTTTGATGAAAAGTGTCTGATCAATCTTTCCTCTTTGAAATCCATTCTCTTTTAAATAGGAAGCCAGTGTTTCATACCAAGCTCTTGGTGCCTGATGCAGGCCATATAGAGCTTTTACAACTTTGTACACCTTGTCTGGATGGTCAGGATCAATGAAACTAGGAGGCTGTGAGACATAAACCTCTTCTTCAATAGTACCATATAAAAATGCACTCTTGACATCCATTTGATAAACTGTGAAGCCTAAAAATGAAGCATAAGCTAAGAAAAGCCTTGTTAGCTTTAAAGTTTTGTCATATGTCGGGAATTGCATTGTTAGTAAATACGAGGACTAGTCTTGCCATTAGGGCAAAGATATCTTTGTATAATTACCCCTCCTAGTTGTGTAGGAGGGTTGGGATTCTCATTTGTTCTTTGGAATTGTATGTGTGTTCTAGAATACATATACACCTCCGCCAATCTATTAATAATATCATGTTTAAACTTTATCACGAGTTTCCCCGACCTCCCATACGTGATTCTTGGTCATAACAATTGGTATCATGAGCTAACCGAGGGCGAATCGTGGTGTTTTTAAGGTAAAAAATGTGATTTTTTGGTGTATTCTTGCTCGTTACTGTTCATCAGTAGCAGTTTTGAAGTCTTTTGTGTTCGATCTTTGTTCTTTAAATACCAAACTGTCATGTTTTTGTTCTTCAAAAATCGTGGCTGTTTATGTTGTTTATCTTGAAATCGTACACATGTTGAAGATGAAAGGTTGTGTTTGTTTGGTGTTCTATCGAAGTGGGCTGTGATGTTTACTAGTTCTTCACTTAAAACTTGGTTTGTTCTTTGTTCCATAGATCGAATTGAATCATACATCTTTTATAAGATTTATGTTTTTAGTTGTTTATGTGAATTATTGAGTTGGTAAAAGTGAGTGAAAGTTAGTGAAAAGTTGTCGGGGATGATAAGGTTGCAAGTGGGTGTGTAAGGGAAAAGGCTCAAAAGTCAAAAAGTTGGCAAAAGTGGGTGGGAATCTGCGTTTTATCGCAATTGCATAGCAGCCAGTGTTTTATCGCATTTGATAAGGTTTATCGCAATTGAGGTCTGAAAATCTCTATCGCATTTGGTGTCTGCAAGGTCTTATCGCAATTCGAACTCAAATAAGCATTATCGCAATTGACTTATCGCAGTTGACCTATCGCAGTTGACCTATCTCAATTGACTTATCGCATTTGACGTCTGCTCATACTTATCGCAGTTCATACGTATCGCAGTTCAGTCTTCAGCTTTGTCCGACATCTTTGTACCAATTGCGATATCGGACGACACTACATTCTAGATATCGGACAACCTTTGGCGGGAAAACTTGAGTAAAATTTAATTTTCACAAGTGACTTAACGGTCCATTTTTACGCGAGATTCAAATTCTGGTACAAGAGTGAAAATTTTGGCCCAAAATTCAAATTTTTTGGCCAAAATTCGAATTTTTCGGGGAATTTTTGGCGTAAAAATTTCTTAAACTCAAAATTTTCCAGCCTCATTAGAATTACATTTTATGGCATTTTTCACACCAAAATCACAAATGAACTTATCGGACTGTACCTTCAAATCCTACCACGTATAGCCAAAAAGATCCTGATCAAGATTCACAATCAAATGACAATGGCTATATATTGATTGTTGATTGTTATCAACTGTGACTACAAGGATGATGATTCGTTGTTACTTATTTGAAGATGAAGTGGAATATCACGGGTGCGTGTACTTAGTATCTTGAAGATATCGCAAATCTGACCCTTTCGCAATTGGTTGAACTCTTTTGCAATTGGTTGAACTTTTTCGCAATTGGTCCCTTTCGCAATTGGTCCCTTTTCGCAGTTGGTTGGTTGCATGATTCTTCGAGATCCTTGCTCGATCTTAAACGGCTCTCAGAGCATTCGATGATTAAGTCTTGATTTATCTAGTTTTCATAGGTCAAGGGGTGGACGGACGAAGACCTAGTTAACTATCACTTAAAGGAGATACGTTGTAGTACTCAGTGGCACACAAAGATGTGGATAATTCAAGAGATGTTCATATACTATTAAGGAAGGATGGATGGGTATATGAAACGACCTATGCTATAAGGAGTTACGTTGTAGTGCTCAGTATAGGTACTTAGTCATACAACAGTGCAAGATTAAGTCACAAGTCTGGGTTATTTTACTTCAGTCTCAAGTTCGTCATAGTGGGTTTTCTCCATCAGTAGTCACTACATGAAGCCGTTGTTTTTGATACAGGAGGTTAGATTGGGCATATCGACATCTTCTCACGGGCTGATATGATTCCTGATAAAGGGCTTCCAGTTTGTATTTCACATACACATCAGTATGCTGATTCCGATAAATCGCAACCAGCAGGGGAGAGAAATGTACGGGCTGATCTCTCATGGGAAAAATAACTAGGATGCATTTGGTGAGATAAAGATGTTGATACTATATTCCCCCAAACTGTAGGGCACTCAGGGCATTCAAAATATGAGGTTGTTAGTTTGGGGGAGAGCACTAATTAGGGGAGAGCACTCAGGGCACTCTGAATTAAACCCTAATTAGATTTGCTCACTTAGTTCGTCTGCAAGTAAAGAAATGGCGGCTGAGAAGATTATGCAAGCTGAACGAAGTAATGAAGTTTGAAGATCTTTCTCATGTTTTTGTATTGAATTTTACTTGTAGGGAACATTGTAAGCAATTCCCGTATGACATCACTTTGTGGAGAGATTGTTAGCTTTAAAGTTTTGTCATATGTCGGGAATTGCAATGTTAGTAAATACGAGGACTAGTCTTGCCATTAGGGCAAAGATATCTTTGTATAAATACCCCTCCTAGTTGTGTAGGAGGGTTGGGATTCTTATTTGTTCTTTGGAGGTGTATGTGTGTTCTAGAGTACATATACACCTCCGCCAATCTATTAATAATATCATGTTTAAACTTTATCACGAGTTTCCCCAACCTCCCATACGTGATTCTTGGTCATAATAATCCTAATTGCCTCAAGTCTTGCTACTGTAGCAAAAACCTCATCTTCTTGTTGTGTGTACCCTTGGGCTACTAATCTAGCCTTATTCCTAATCACTATTCCCCTTTCATCTCTTTTATTCTTGAAAACCCATCTAGTGCGAATTACCTTTGCATCGTTAGGTAAATCAACTAGCACACATACCTTCTGAATCTTGAACTGAAAAAGCTCCTCTTGCATAGCTTCTACCCAGCTTGAATCATCTAAGGCTTTCAGAATGTTCTTTGGTTCATCTTGTGAGAGAAAGCATACAAACAAGCAAGAGTTTGAAAACTCATGCTGTTTTGAAGCATAAAGGGCAGCAAGAAGCCCTTGTTGGTCTGAAGACATCAGTTGTTGTCTTGTCTTCACACCTGATTGTACATCTCCAATCACATTTTCCAGGGAGTGGACTTTGTGAATCCTTGTATGTGGAGTAGAAGGAACTTAATAATCAGGTGGGATATTGCTCAAATCCACCACATCTTCTGTTAATTCTGCTTCTTTTGTTAATTCTGCTTCTTCAGATAAGTTTGTTTCAGCAGTTAATTCTGGTTCTTCAGTTAAGTCTGTTTCACCAGAATTATCAATAGCAGAACTATTTTCTTGATCATTTGTTCCATCTTCCTTGTATTCATCTTCAACATCTTCTTTAGCTTTACCAGAAGAAGATTCACCATTTATTGAAGTTGAATCCACACTTGTACTTGACCATATTGGCATCATCACATAATCTTGATTTGTCTCCTTTTCTAACCTTGCCTCATCTGATGTTTCATCAGGTTTTGAACCTGAGAATTCGTTAGTTTCTACAGCAATAGGCACATAATTCATTGAATGGGTTAGAGTCTCAAGATCAAATAGCCATTTCGGTCCTTGACCTTCTACATTGGATTTATGCTCTAAAAATTCCACATGTAGGTTTTCCTCTACTTTCTTTGTTCTTAAGTTGTATACTTTAAATGCTTTACTATTGAGAGAATATCCAACTAAGAATCCTTCATCTGCTTTACCATCAAATTTTCCTAAATGGTCTAAGGTATTCAGAATTGTCACATGACATCCAAAAGGTCTAAGAAATCCTATTGCAGGAGTTCTACCTCTAAAAAGTTCATATGATGTCTTATCGTGAGGCTTGACAACTAAAACTCTATTCTGAACATAACAAGCAGTGTTGACTGCTTCAGCCCAAAAAGCTATAGGTAGCTTAGAGTCAGCTAACATAGTTCTAGCAGCTTCTATTAGTGTTCTATTTTTCCTTTCAGCAACTCCATTCTGTTGTGGAGTTCTAGCAACACTAAATTCTCTCCTAATACCTTTCTCTTTGCAGAAGTCATCCATAACTCTATTCTTGAACTCTGTCCCATTATCACATCTAATGACTTTTACTTTCTTGTCTACTAGGTTTTCTATCTCTGTAATGAAAATCTTAAGGATTCTAGGTGTCTCATCCTTAGATCTTAAAAAGAAAACCCATGTAAATCTACTATAGTCATCAGTAATAACTAGACAATATCTCTTATGTTGCATACTTCTAACATTTGTAGGACCAAATAAGTCCATATGAAGCATAAACAATGATTGATTGATAGAGTTAAAAATATTGGGCTTACAAGTGGCTTTGTGTTGTTTGCCTTTAAGACAAGCAATGCATGTTTGATCATTTTCAAATCGTTTTTGAGGTAAACCTCTTACCAAACCATTCTTAACAATTTTATTTGTGGTTTTGAAGTTAATATGACCAAGTCTTCTATGCCATTTCATTGATTCATCCAATGTGGCCTTTGCAACAAGACAAGTTAAAGCCTTTTTAGGAACAATGTTCTTCATATCAACACTGTACATATTGCCCTTTCTAGGAATTTTAAGATGTACTTGACTTTCATCAGGCATCTTAAAATCAGGAGAAAGCACAAGAAATTCAGTGTCACAGATAAGAACTTTGTTCTTTTTGTCACACATTTGTGAGACACTAAAAAGATTATAATTTAGCTCTTGTACATAGTACACATCTTCAAAATCTAAATTTCCAGTCGTAATTGTACCTTTACCGGAAATTTTGCCACCAACACCTCCTCCAAAGGTAACATAGCCTCCATCTATTGATTGAAAATCTGAGAGATAAGACTTGTTGCCTGTCATGTGCCTTGAACATCCACTATCTGAGTATCCTTGATCCTCTTGTTTATCAATTGAATGTTCCTGCACAGAAATGAGAAGTATTAGTTTCCTTTGGGGACCCAAGCCAATACTGACTTGGATCTGCCTCTTGCATCAATGAAATTTAATCTCTTAAGAACAGTTGATGCAACATTGGATTTAAGAATCCAACATGCTGAGGCCTTAACAGCATTTGCCCTGTTTTTTCAAGCAGCAGTATTAACTACTTGCCTAGCAGAATTAACTGCTGGCTTTGTTGTTGTACCCTTAATTTTCCAAACTTGTTTTTGGACCACTGCTTTTGATTGAATGGGCCTTCTAGCAGTTTTTAATGCATATTTGAAAGTTGATTTTGCATTTTTAACTGCTGGTGTTGGGTAAACAGACTTAAATGGTCTAGCAGACTTAACATGTTTTAAGCCAGACTTAATTGAAACTGTTTTGGGTGATGATTTATTAAAATTAGAACTAGAGTGAAAGTGAGTTTGAGGAGTTTTCCTTTTGAAATTCACCCTATTGTTTTCATACCCAGTTACCCATTGGTTGCAAAAAGCTGTAAGATGGTCAAAACTTCCACATGTGTAACAAGCTTTATTATAAAATTAAAAGTCATCACTGTTTTGGTGAGACTTGAGGTTATTCCAACTTCTTTGGTCACCTCTGGGCTTGTTTGTGGATCTATATTGTTCACAATATCTAACTGGTTGCCTTTACATGTTTTACATTGGACTTAGGCCTATCAGTATTGTGTTTGACTATCTTAGGAATACTTGTTTCTGCTTTCTTAACCACTTCAGGTTTAGACATAACCTATTCATCTTCTTCATCATCAGATACCCAGTCTTCAACAACTATAGCATCTGGTTTCCTAATAGAAGACACCTTGTCTTCTCGAAGTGAATTTTTACATAAACTCTCACTTAACTCCTTAGGCTCATCAACAACTACATTGGTCTTTGGTTGTACACCGTATTGTAACTTTGGTAGTTGAAATTCAGGTAAGCCTGAGTGTTCTAGGTCAATCCCTGGAGGTTTAGGGATACCTCTGTATGGAGGTGGGACACTTTTATATCCTACTCCTAACTTAGCTCTGTTGATCACTTGACATTCTATCATGTTGGTTACACCTCTAGAAGCATGTTCTAGTGTTTGTGTAGTCAAGTGAATGTTTTCATTCTCCTTTTTGACCCTATCAAAAGCCTCTCTTAAAAGCTTAATTTCAGCATCTCTAAAGAATATGTCCTGTTTAAGGAGAGCTTTGTCATCAGAAAAAGCAAGTTCATTTTCTTTGTAGTATAGGATCTGCTTTTCTACTGATTCTAAACCACACTTATAATTTATATAGTTTTGATGAGTTTTGCTTAGCTCTTTCTTTTGTTCATCATAATGTTTAATTAAAGTTTGTAATTCTTTAAGAGCAGTGCAAGCATTAGAACAAACTTTATGATTTTGTACCTCAGTAGAGAAAGCCATGAGTGCCATCTGTGAAGAATCTTCTTCTTCATCAGCCATGAAACTCCAATCAAAACCTAGCCCATCAATAGCTACCATAGCTTTTGAGTTTGGCTCAGAAACCTCCCTTGTTTTGGATGTGCTTCCAAAACCTTTGTTCTTGCTATCTTGCTGCCTTGGCCTTCTACATTCTCTTGAGAAGTGCCCCATCATGTGGCAGTTATAGCACTCTATCTTTGACTTGTCAAAACCAGCAGTATCAGTGTTGCTGATTAAGAGCTTCTTCCCCGTCCTTTGATAGAACCTCTTGGCTCTCATGCTAAGAAGAGAAATTTGTCATTTTAGGTCCATTTCCTCCAGATCATCATCATTGATCTCTTGGAGGTCTTCATAAGTGAGCATGGACCCATCATTTCGACTTGTGAGAAATGCACAACAAGTCTTCTCATCCAAAATACCCATGGTACTGCTTGATGAACTAGCAGCACCAACACCATCAACAATTTTCACCTCTTCATTTGATTTTGAGGTACTAGGAGTTGACATAAATGCCATGTTCCCAGTATTAGAACTAGTACCTCCACTTCTCTTCAAATCTTGCTCCACAATCTTAAAGTTGCTATACAAATCTATCAGCTCCATTGTATCAAGGTCTGGCTTATTCTTCCAGACAACAACATGTATAGCCCACTCTTCTGGTAAGCTTCTCAGAAATTTTGAGTTCAAATCTTCTTGAGGTATTTCAACACCAAGAATAGCAAGTTGGCTCACAATATTCTGAAGCCTATTAAACATATGGTCAAGAGATTCATTGTTGGTAGAGGAGAAGTTTTCAAACTGCTGCTTGAGCAGTGTCTTGTGGGTTTTCTTGGTGGCATCATTTCCACCATATCTGGCAATAATAGCTTCAATAATGACTTGGCATCTTTGAACTTGCTGAAGTTTAAAAGTTGATCATTGGGAATGGTCATCATCAGCATGCTTCTGCAGTTGTTGGCTTTGTCTGCAGAGTTGGCTTTGTCTGCAGAGTTGTCACCACTTTGCCGTCCACTGTTGATGTAGTGGTGGTAGGCTGGTAAGAGTTTCTATCTTCAATGATTTCCCAAAGTGCATAGTCTTGCACTTGGAAATATTGCTCTATCCTCAGCCTCCACATCTCAAACTCATTCTGTTTGAGCATGGGTAGTTTTGCAGCAACATTGGTTTGAATAGATTCAACGTCCATTTCTTCTTCTTCTTCTTCTTCTAAATCAATTATATCAGCCTGGCTCTGATACCAACTGAGAGGATATATGATACACTGTAAGGTGGTTAAACCTTTGTTACTTTGTGTATATGATAAGTTGAGTTAAAATGATCAAGTATGCGGAATCTACTTAATCACACTTTGAAGGTTATTTTGGATATGGAAATGGAACAGTGATGTTTGTGTATATTGAACAATGAACACCGAATGTATAATACCAAAGGATTCAATATTATTGATAATGTTTATGATTGTTCTTGTTCTTGACAGTTATGAATATGAAAGTTTTATCAAATGTTCTTATTCAACATATAAAACTTAATCACATAAAAGACACACTATTTCTCAAGTCACACTTATGACTAAGCTAAGATCTCCTTTTATAGTTCAAGGAGATCTTTACAATATTGTTAATTCTTGTCAAGTCTTGTCGAACTACTTGCTACCTTATGTGAGTCAGTAACTAAGATACAACATGTATCTATGTTTACAACTTGTTATGAGAATATAACATAATGACTGATCACATGGGGTAGGATATTATCTACCGTATATTATTGACTTTATTATACTTATCCATCCAGCAAGCAGACTTAATTGTGGTAGTCACCAGAATTAATCGCTACACTTAACCACCAGACTTAACCTTGGAAGAGCAGACTTAACTTTGGAACTCACCAGACTTAACACTGAAGCTACCAGAATTAACCACTTAAGAGAATTTCCCGATACTTAGTCTTCAGAATATTTAATTTCCAACAAACTCCAAAATGAATATGAAGAAACAAATTCTTTATTGACTACAAGTAAAACCCATGAACTTTGTAACACTTCTGAAAATAATCCTTATAACTACCAGTTACGTATACCGTTAAAATTTTCCACAGAAATGCACTACATCCATAACAGTTCTCTGGTATCTCAAGTCTGAGAATAACTATTCATGATTAACTTAATGACAAGATCCACAAAGTACAATCATGTAGTTTGGGATAAGTCATATATTCAATCCATTGAATATCATGTGAATTTTGTATGTCAACGCATCAATATACTTTCAAGTATATTCTACCAAAACTCATATTTGTCTTAGTTTAATGATATTCCTATACCATTAATTGACAACGGACATTTTAGAATAACTAAATTATTCACGGAATAAACATTCAAATATAGGACACAATATTAGTGAATGAAAAATAGACATAACAAATACTTTATTTCATTAAAAGATAATAATTGTTTAAAATATCATTTATCCAAATACTAATCACAGTCATGCAAGAAACTATTAGCTAAACGAAGTCTAATGCCATTGGCAAGTTCAGTAAGCTTTTCTTTAGATAAAGCCTTAGTGAAAGGATCAGCTAAGTTGTCATCTGTGTGAACTTTCGGTAGATTAATTTCACCTTCGCGGACTTGATCCCGAACATAGTGATACTTCCGTAGAAAATGTCTGGTGCCCCTCATGACTCCAGGTTCATTGGCAAATATGATTGCAGCAGAATTGTCGCAATTACATATCAATAGGTGATTCAATTGAAGGTATAACACCAAGCCCTGAAATGAATTTCCTCGTCCAAACAGCTTCCATTGCAGCTTCTGAAGCAGCTACGTATTCAGCTTCTATCGCAGACATCACAATTGTACTCTTCTTCTTGCTCTTCCAGTCTATTGCTCCTCCATTAATAACAAATACATAACCCATCTGAGACTTCGTATCATCTTTATCACATTGCCAGGATGCATCGCAGAAACCTGTAGCATCAAGTTTTGCAGCTGGATTTCCACCATAAACTAGAAACATATATTTTGTATTTCTTAGACACTTGAGAATATGTTTAACAGCAATCTAGTGAAGTTCAACTGGATTCTGTTGATATCGACTGGTGATATTTTGAGCGAACGACACATCTGGCCTTGTTCATCTAACCGCATACATGATAGATCCTACAACCAAATCATAAAGAACTTTACTCATGCATGCCACCTCTACAGGTGTTGAAGCGCATGCTTCGCTACTTAAGCCATGCTTTACTTCCATTGGCAAACGTCCTTTCTTCGAATTTTAAAAATTGAATCTCTTCAATATTTTATCAATGTAAGCACTTTGGCTTAATCAAATTAACCGCTGCGATCTATCCCAGTAGATCTTGATTCCAAAAATGTATGCAGCTTCCCCTAAATCCTTCATAGAAAAACACTTTCCAATATAGGCCTTAACCTCTTGTAATCTTGGAATGTCTTTTCCCATAATTAATATGTCATCAACATATAGGATAAGGAAAATAACATCACTCCCACTAGCTTTGTGATATACACATGGCTCATCAAGATTCTGAGTAAATCCAAACTTTTTGATTTTTTCATCAAATCTCTTATTCCATTGACTTAATGCTTGCTTCAATCCATAAATGGATCATTGCATACATGGTTTGGTAATTGTGGATTCACAAACCCCTCAGGCTGCGCCATATAGATGTCTTCATCTCGGCGACCATCTAAGAAGGCGGTTTTGACATCCATTTGCCAAATCTCATAGTCATAATATGCAGCTATAGCTATTAGAATCCTAATAGCTCTAATGTCTGCTACAGTAGAAAAGTTATCCTCGTAGTCAACCCCATAGGTTTGAGTAAAGGCTTTAGCTACCATACGAGCCTTATAGGTGTGTACAATGCCATCCATGTCAGTTTTCTTCTTGAAGAGCCACTTACTTCCAACGACTTTAGCATTAGGAGGAAGGTCTACTTCAATTTCAAATTAAAGGCTACAGTACGAGCGGGAGGATACAAAATTCAAATTTAAATTCAAAAATTTTCTTATATATACCCACACTCTTTTGTTTCTCATATACACAACTCATATACAGATTCTCAACAATGACTCGCAAAGAATTCTCCAAACAATTCCCCAGTCACCACGACTTCTCCCAACAATTCCCCAGTCACCACGACTTCTCACAGCAATTCCCTAGTCCAACGAAAAATGAATTTTATAACACTCCACCGGAAGATATCTTTTCGGTATTCCAACCGAAAAATGAACCGGTTAACACTCCACCGGTTGTGGAACACCAACCCAATCCGTTTGGGCTCACTGAGGATGAACTCCGACTTCTTTAGCAGGATGAGGAAGTCAGGAGAGAAACTGAGGAAAGAGAACTACGAGAGAAAGCTGCTCTTAAGGAGCAAGAAGAAAGAGAAGCAGACTACCTTAGGAACAACTGATTTGATATTATGGAAACACCTTAGCACCGTATTATAATGGTGAGTTTAGGGATGCAGAGTTTTCGAGCGACGAGGATTATAACTCAGACTTTTCGTTGTAATTTGTATTTTCATTTTTATTTCTGTATCATAGTTTGTTAATCTGTAATTCGTGTTTTCAATTTAATGTTTAATTTATGTAATGTTTTTATTTTTAATAAATTTTAAATTTGTTGTTTAAAATATTTGAGTTAAAAAAATAAAATTAACTTAGTAACCGACTGTGACAATTTGGTCATGTCTGGTCATCAGAGAGAAAAAACTGATGTGACGGGGTCGTTATTTGTCACGACTGTGTCCGGCCTTAGGGGACAAGGAGTCATCACTCCCAAATTTTCAACCCTCCCAAATTTATCCAATAATATTATGCCAACTCAGCTCAACCCTCCAGCCCTCCCAACCAGCCCTCCCAACCAATTTTACTCGCGCCCATGATTTTTCAGCCCTCCCAAATTTTTTATTTTTTTCCCCTAAACTATTAAACTACACAATTTATAACTAAAACACATAACATTTCATAAAAGTTCGTTACATGATAATAAAAATAAAAGTTCATTACATAACAATTAAAATAAAAGTACGAGAAAGTCCATAACATAATAATAGAAATAAAACTACGACAATAGATATCTAAAGATCACAACGCCATCCGTACTTCGCCGCGATTATTTTTTTTTTTTTTGCTCAATCATCCACGCTAACATTGCTGGGTCGGTTATGTGATCGTGCAGCTTGTTGAAGAACTTGTAGTCACTCTTCACAGCCTTTCTAGTCGCTTGTTCAAGTAGTAAGTCAAAAAGTGCTTGTTGTTTAGCATTAACATCCTCAATGTATTTTGTTTTCCTTGCCGCGTATGCCTCGACGGTCTCGACAATACTACTCTTTGACGAAGCTTCACCACCAACACTCCTTTTCCCTTTTTGACCGCTTTGAATGCCCTTGTAACGTTCCAAATTGACAAGACATAAAAGAATTAAATGTTACACACCACCCCCCTATAACGTTTGAATTAGCGGCTTGGTGACCAGGTATATTACTCGCTGTGCAACCCGTTTAAGCCAACCCGCTATAAACAGAATGGTGTTACCGGTGGTTTGAAGAGCCTGCTGTGCAACCCGCCGCTCCACTCTGAGTCCCTTTAAAAGAAAATTTTGGTTTTCAACTTACTATTAAACAAATGAAAGGACCATTCAACAGGGGCCTACCTTTACTCTTACATTGCGTCGGTGTAAATGTGCATACAAAAGATTCTCCAATAGAGGAGTATTTAATAACTTTGATAAGACCATTCAAAATTAATTAACTTTTCTAATAATCAAATAATCTGCTAAAAAAATGGGTTTTTCTAAAATGTGTCCTCAAAAACATGTTAAGCTATATTTATTAAACACATAATTTCTTTTTATATCAAAAAATGCATTTAATTCTCATTAAATATACTCAAAAATTACCATAAATATATGTAATTCTGAATTTAATAATCTTCGACTTTACTTTTCTATAAACTAAAATGTGTGTCTTGGGGCACATTTAAAAAAATCTCATAAAAGAATTAGTAATGATAAAAAGAAAATAAATGAATAAATAGCTATGATAAAAATCCGAATATATTCTATGCTACTATATTTACAGTAATCAAACGTAATATCCACATTTTCTTTTTTGAAATTTAATGAGTCAGTTGAGAAATATACTTGTGGAGGATGATCTTGCATATTTCATGCCCAATGCAGTTCATTTACATCATAATCGATTGATTTGTCAGTGCAAATCCTTAGCGTATTCTTGGAATAATTAAGCATGTAAACTCATTAATAAAATAATCGACTTCTTCGGTTGTATTTATTTTTAACAATATTTTTCGAACCAGATTCACTAAATCCACAAAGGCAAGTGCATAAGTCTCACGTTTTCATACAAAAACTTTAGTTATTTGTACATCATTCGAAAACTTTAATAAATCGAAGGAATAGTTAGGGTACGTTTAGTTGGAGAAAAAATTCTCTTGTTTTCTATCTCTAATTTTATAAAAATTTGGAAGGGAAATTTATCTCCACAAAGACTTGAAAATATAAAAAATGCGTTTAGTTGATGTTTTTATTTTCTATTTTGAAAAAGGGAAGGAAGGGAAACAAGGAAAAACAACTAAAATTTGTTTTGTAATTTTCCTCGTTAAGTTAATAAATAGGGGATGTTGTGTTTTGCAAAACGTTTTGTTGAAAAATGATTATTTGAACGCGATATCCGTTTTTCTTGTTTTCCACAAAATATTTTGTGGAAAACAAGGGTGTTTTCTCCCGATTAAAAACGGACACTCAAGTTAAAATGAATAATAATATAGCAAGTCTATTAATTGTAAAATAGACAAATTAAAAACATGATATTTATTAAAAGAAAAAAAGAAGACAACGTATATCATGCATACATGATTCATCTCATTCATCTATATTGAGTTATACATGAAAATAAAGTAGCTAAACAAAATCTTCTAAAGCTGTTTAACCGCTAAAATCTCTACCTTTGAGCCTCTTTTAACAAAATTTGCTTTTCAATAAAACTACTAAAATCAGTAGGAGTTTTGGTTAAAGATCAATAATTTATTAAACAAAATAAATTATTCATACAGATACTAGTAAAAATATGAGGGTGCTGTTATTGGTAACCCTTTATAACTTTTTTTGTTTTTACCTAATTTATTAACATTAGAAGACAGTTTTATTTCATAGTTTTCATTTTTTATTAATTTTAACTTGTCAAACTTTAAATTTAGGGTGCATTTAGTTGGAGAGAAAAATATCTTGTGTTCTAACTCTAGTTTTGTAAACATTTGGAAGGGAAATTTATCTTCAAAAAACACTTAAAAATATAAAAAATGCGTTTAGTTGATGTATGTATTTTCTATTTTGAAGAAGGGGAGGGAGGGTTGTGGGTTACAACGGAAAACAACTAAAATTTGTTTTGTTATTTCCCTTGTTAAGATAGGAAATAAGGGGTTTTGTGTTTTGCAAAACATTTTATTGAAAAATGCTTATTTGAACGCGATATTTGTTTTCCTTATTTTTCACAAAACTTTTTATCAAAAATAAGGATGTTTTCCTCAACTAAACGCACCCGTTTCTTAATTTTTGTTCCGTAATTCTTTAAAAAAGTTTTACGAGTAATTTTTTTTAAAAAAAAAGAAGTAATAAATGTTAAAGATATCAGTATTACTTTTGGGTCATAAATAACATTCCCCAGAGTAAAATTGTAGTAATAGGGGGCCTGGCCTGGCCTGGCTGAAGACGAGTCAAAGAACGAGGGGGCCTAGGACGCAGCAAGCGGCTGTCGCCTGCACATGGAACACTGACGTCATTTATGTACTATCCACGTGGGCTGACTCTAACACTCAATTCAACTTTCGAATATATTAAATGCTGCTGGTTTCACTTTCGAATATATTCTTCTTTACATTCAGAGTATTTTCCTCACATTTTTTTACTTTTAGATAAAGTGTCTTTAAAATAAAAGAATTACCTTACACATATTTCTTCCTTTTTTTTTTTAATAAGCAAAGATATTATACGCCATGCTAGGCATAACGAGAACATTTACAAATTACAATAGATGCTTTATGCAAGAGCAAATACACACAAAAAAAAAAATGCATGTAAATAAAGATAACAAAATACATAGATGAGTTATGAAAATTGATCAAAACATATTCTATTCTCCAATAACATGATACGAAACATATTTGTATAATTCATATCTCTGACTGTTTCACAACAATGTATCTATACGTGTTAAAGTTACTAATTGTGTCATTGATTTTTCAATTATGAATTTATTTTCATTTTCACCGTATTAAGTAAAGGAAATATGGTATTACCACGCCCCACGGCATCCTTTAGAACAACCTCGTATCCCGAATTCTTAAAGACATTAAAGAGACCCGTCATCCATAGAAGGGTGGTTGAGGGTTTCCTGAGAAGAATCACTTTCCTAGCGACCTTCTCAACATCCCTGTCAGATTGCGTCTCCGAAAACTCATCGGTTACCTTAGAATCTTTATGCCTCCATGGCATCCGGAATCGCCCTCCGGTCTATCAGAAAGAAATGGTCCTAAGAATGTTTCAACCCGGAAAGAACCTCCTCAAAGCATTTCTTGGCCCTTCTCCCCGTTCGGTTTTCAAACGAAAACCAATAGCCTTGCATACACAATCTATAAAAGACTCTCAACAAGGGAACAGTTGGCCGAACATCCAAACTATAGCAACGGATCTCAAACATTGTCACCCTATTCAGACCTATCGGAACAAGCTGGGGGATGTGTACCCGGAAGTATTGTATTACCGCCAGTAAAAACGTCGAGAAAGGTATCCTAACACCCCCTGTCCTCAACTGGTGAACATAAATGCCTATCTTATCGTCCGACAACTCATTCATAGTCATATCATCCGAGGGAAGGGTGGGTCGTAAATCTGAAGGGATACCGAACCCTAAAACCACATCATCTAATTCTCTTTGCGTCATTTTAGACGTATGTACGTGCATATCAAACTTAGGGACGACCCTACTGGACGAAGGTCCAAGTTTACTAACTAATGGAGGGTTCTCCGGTACGTTCATCTCAGCGGCCATAACTAAAAGGATGTCGGGAAATGTATACGAAAGATAATTACAAGAAAAGAATAAAACACACCTCTCGAAAACTCGTGAAAATGTTGCACAAAGAACGTCCGGTGATAGAAAGACGTAAAACTCCGAGAAAAAGTAAAAGAAATAAACAGTTAAAAGTGAAAAAATGAAGAGGGTAAAGCGGTATATATAGGGAAAACCTAGAAGGACGCGAAAACGTCGCGTCAATATGTACCTCTCTGACGTGGCTGATTGTGGGCCGTTGGATCTCTGCGGTAAAAACGCACGTGGCGTGCACCTATGCATGGTAAGATAATATTGTATTTTATTCGGCCCATGGGCCTGGAAGTCGATCAGCCCAAGAAGGTTTAATAAGCCCCTTCAGTCATCCGGGAAACGCTTACATAACTTGATTACGCGACAAAGACAGAGAAAGTACCGGAAGACGCAAGTTCTTAAGTATTGCACTATCGGCTCAAGGCCGATACTCCAATACTGGGGAGAACATGTTGGCGTATGTGTCCGGACGTCATACTTCGTCCGGACCAAGACTACTTGTCCGGACGTCACATTTCGTCCGGACTACAAGTTCACTTCCTTTCATGCATACCGAAAGGACAACCGCCGCCGCCGCTTACCCACTGAACAATCCCATCAACCGCCGCCACGCCGCCATCCCAGATTTTACGGGATTGTGTTCCCCACGTGATTTGACACCTACCTACTAGGTTAGGCGTAGGTCGGCTTGCTTAGTCCCAAGGCAAACAGGTAACAGGTGTGGGTAATATAAATACCCACACCTCATTTATGATTCGCATTCATTTTATCACCCATAGTATTTACTCTCATATACTGTTTCACCCTTCATCATATAATATACTTACTCTCACGCCGGAGGTTGGTCTTGGGGCAAAACCCAGGGCGAGTCAAACGTGCGTGTTTCTTGTGTGTAGGAGCTTACATCGTCCGGAGGAAACATTCCGAAGGATATTACATTGAAGTTGGACCCACCTACAAGGTTTTACTTCAACATCGGCCTTCTCGGAGCAAAAAGTTTGGGTCTCATTGACAAATGGATTTGAAGATTTTTTTGTGAAGAGGCGGCCCTATAGAGAAAGGTTATTAATCAGATTTATGGTTCTGATGGTGGTATCAGGGACGCTCGAGTTCTGAAATCTCGATATGATGGTGGTATCAGATTGGTGTCCCGCTTGATTCCCTCATGACTCAGAAAGTTGTCTCTCGTGAGAAACAAGCTTTTGGAATGATCACTAGTCCACGTTAGGTATTAGTCTTAAACATAGCTTCCAAACATTGTATGCCCTTGAGCTTGAAAAAAACTATATTTTACGTGATTGTTGGAAGATTATGAAAGGGATTTGGCATGGTGTCCGGGCTTGGAGATCTCCTCCGTGTGGACGGGCCGAATATTATCTTGACTCTCTTCAACAACTGCTTAGTGGCCTTTCATTGCAATCCGGAAAAGTTGATGCCTCGACTTGGAATGCAGTAACATCGAGAAAGTTTTCAATGAAAGTCTTACTGATTTTGTTCAATCTAAGTTTCTAGCAGAATCAAACTTGGAGGTGAGTTTCAAATGGAACTCTTCGGTGCCGGCCGAAAAGATTAGAATTTGTCTTGGAGGATGTCTTTAAATCGTTTACCAACTCAATTAAATTTGACAAATAAATGGATTAATCTCTAGTTTGCTCTTTGTCTATTTTCAAATGACCAGGAAGAAACGTTGGACCATTGCCTCATTAGTTGCCCCAATTTAAGACTACTTGGTTGAAGATTTCAGAGTTAGTGGAACATCCGACCTCCAAATGACCATTGGCTCCTCGTGACCTCTCTTTAGATAACATTTTATCCCGCAAAATAAAACTTCCTTTCAACGATAAATGGGTGGTGAAATCTTTATTTGGCGTAAGTCATGTTCTCCTTTGGTCTATTTGGAAGTGCCAAAATAAAAAAAATTCAAGTTACTCCTAATGAGGTATAGAAGGCTAAACATGAAGACATTTTTCCATCGGTGCATAGGTTATCTCTTTTGTGGCTTAAATATAAAAGTGCTTGTTCATTTTTAAACTGGGATAATTGGGTCTGAAAGCTTTATAGCTTGGATAATTATTGTGAATGAGTTTTTTTTTTTCTTCATATATTGATGCTTCGGTGTTTTTGTTAGTTGTTTCAAGCTCCTCATTCTACCCTATCGGTGTATTGCCTTTTGGCATTTCAATGTATTTAATATAATCGCTTTTAGAAATTATTAAAAAAAAAAAAAAAAAAAAAAAAAAAAAAAAAAAAAGCATAAGCGTGTTGCCGCATTGCCAGAATTTGTATAAAAGCATTGTAATACATATCTAAAAATAAAAACTACATACACCATCTTAAGAGCTCAGTGTACCCTACATCAAGACTAACATTTTGCCGCATAACGTGACCCGATGGCGCAGAGCCCTCAATGGAGGGCGCGTTTACTGATCTAGCGTCGTCACCGTCAACCCAATGGTCCCATATTTTTTTTTCCTTTTGTTGTTGTATTTGTATTTTAGTAGGTTATATGTGGAGCATAAGGTGCATCACGGGATCAGCTTTTGGTATAATAAAAGGGATGAGTGTTTTTTGTGGTGTGATGAATTATGTTGTTACTCCTTCCGTCCCAAAATTATTGTCCCATAACAAAAAGCACATTCTTTTAGAAAAACATCACTATCACTACTTTATCTCTCTTAGTTTTTTGCCAAATGACAAGTTTACCCTTAACCAATTAATTAATACTTCATTAAAGTTTGTAATATTAATTTCAACCAATGGTAATATAGTAAACTTTACCAAACTCCACTACCTATTCACTTTCCATTTTTGTTATGAGACAATAATTTTGGGACGCCCGAAATGAAAAAATGGGACAATAAAATTGGGACGGAGGGAGTATAAAAAAAAAATTCTGATATAACAGCCCTATTCACACAACACCATCGGAACGGTACCATGAAAATCATGCTCTAACAAATTAAATCGGACCTAAATAAGGTTGACATGATCACATGAAAAGTCTTTTTCAAAACCTAATGGTTCGTTTGGTTTAACACTTTATACGTAATGTGTTTAAGTTTGATGTGACACTAATTACATGTTAGTTTGAGAGGTATGGTTTCAAAATTGTAATTGAGTCCCGTGTTACAATTCTAGCCTATAGAGGTGGGATTTGTTTTATTCTTTGTGAGTCTCATGAACATCTCTTTATATCTCAGTTAATTTTTTTTCTCATACTTATTTTATCTGTTAAAATTATTTTTTTATTTAAAATTAAATATAAAATATATTTAAATAATAATTATTTCTCTCTTCAAAGCCACGTGAAATAAAAATCCTATACCAAATTCAACCCCATTTATAAATGAAACGCACCCTTAAGTGTATACAAAAATAATAGACATAAAGATAAGCAACATATACACCGCAATAAGTGCATCCAATTGGCAACTGACACACACAACCTAAATGATGTCACGTATGCCCAGTCTACCTTATGCTGTCCCTGCACTTCTATGCTGTTGTCTTCCTAGTCTACAAATTATTTTTTTTCAATTCTCGAAAATTACCACCATTTAGTTACCATGTTAACTATATCTTTCGTCCATGTTACAAAGATATTTACGGGAAGTGATTTGCACAATCGACACGTGTTTATCCACTTTGCTTTTGATACATTTGGTTTCCTATTTCCGGAGGCAGGGGAGCTATTGACTAGGTTTTAACGGGTTGTGCAAAGTAATTTTTCGACCCTAAAACACAAAATTTTAATTTTAGTAGGATTGGGTTTACTATCCAAAAGGGGTTGCGGCGCAACTTGTTGCTCGTTTGCCGGCCATCTTATTGTAATTGATATTTTCTCTATATACTTGGAGTAATACAAAAAAAAAAAAAAAAAAAAAAAAAAAATTATAGGTCAGGACACTCATAATATAAATAGAAAAGTAATGTGTAAGTTTTATACAACTAATTTAAGCATAAAAAAAAAGTGTCGCAATAACTATTATTAGTGTGCAAATCACTTCCCTCAAATAAAAGATACCAATATACAATGGTATAAAAATTAACAAAGATTATTGTATGTGAATAAAGTACTTATCGGTTTTTTAGACAATGTTGTAGGTGTAAAAATGTAACCCAAAATTTAAAAATCGTGACATAAATTTACACTATGCAAAGTTTCTCGTGCACCTCCGGGAACCCTTCTCGATTCGCCCCAGAATGGCCATGATGACATTTAAAGACGAGAGAAAGACAAGATACATAGATGTGTTTGGGTTTGGTAATGCTTATATGTAGGGGTGGAAACGAGCCGAGCCTGCCAGAGCTCGAGCTCGGCTCGTTTATATTCTAGAAAGCTCGAGCTCGAGCTCGTTTCGAGGCTAATATTTGAGCTCGAGCTCGAGCTCGGGCTCGACTAATTTATATGATTTTTAATGAAAACAAAGTTAAAATGGAGCTCGGCTCGTTAATTATATAAGGCTCGAGCTCGTTTACTACTTTTAAGCTCGTTTATACGTATAGACAATATATATACGTATATATTTCTAGGGCTCGTTTAGGCTCGCGAGTCTATTCGAGCTTTTTTTATAGAGCTCGAGCTCGAGCTCGATTATTAAATGAGCCCAAACTTAGGCTCGAGCTCGTTTAGGCTCGGCTCGTTCGAGCTTTTAACCGATCCGATCCCGAGCTTTTCACGAGCTGCTCGGCTCATTTCCACCCCTACTTATACGTTTGAAAAGGGAATCATAATAAGTAAAATCAATTTTATAGTAATAAAACAGAGTGAGAGTATGAGTTTTAGAAAACTCAACACTTTGGATGATTCAAAAATCATCATAGTATATGGATTTAGTGAAATTTTAAAGTTACAGACAAAACCACACATGTTATAAAAACTTTACATGCCACTTACTTTTTCTAAGAACTTTACGTATCTAGTATGAACTTTTTCTAAACCAATTTATCGCACGTAATTTTTTAAAACTATATCATCGACTCTTCCTTTTGAAACAATGCCCCATTCTGATTAACACTGAAATAAAAAATATATATATATTTTTTAATGTAAACATAGGTTTGAAAAGCTAGGCAAAATGACACGTGGAGTAGCGTGACGTAATCATTGTAGTATAGTAATTAATTTGTGTATGGCAGAGGTGGCAGATACGTAAGCAAGTGAGTAAAAGACGTCTACCTTCGTGTGGGAAAGTCACGTGAAGTTACTTTGACAAGTCATATCAGGCGGCGGCTACCTCCGGTCCCCACCGCATTTACCTACTCTCTTCTTATTTCAAATTCAGATACAGTAACTTAACAATACTTTCTTTATAACATTTCAAAAAGCTGAAATGAAATAAGAAGAGAGTAACTTTATATAAGCCAACCACCTCATTTAGAGCAGTGGGTACCCTAAAGCCATGACTTCGTGGCATGGCTTAAAATTCCTTTTTACATCAGCAAAAATCTTTTTAACATCAGAAATCTCACAGCATCACATTCTGGGCGGTACTCACGGCACTAGAAAATGTGGTGCCATCGTCAATTTTTTTTTTCTCTTTTTAACTTAAAATAAAACATACACAATATAATTAAAATAAAATTCATTACATTAAAAAAAAAACACACATTGCATTAAAAAAAATGCATAAATAATGCACACTTGTATCTTGTTTTTTGAACAGATAATGAGTTTGAGTTGGGTTGAATTATTGCACAGCCCAACTAAATAATACCGGTAGGAAAAAATATTGCACAGCCCAACTAAATAATAGTTTGCAAAAATATTGCGCAGCCCATTAGCGAGTACACTTTTATACCCTGAATATTCTCTATATACACACACGCAGCCATACTCATCTTCTTCATCCTGCTACAGTGCTACCTTCTTCATCCTGCTACTTAGATACAAAACATCAAAAAAAAAAAAAAAAAAAAAAAATCTATGGCGTGGGCTGGTGGCTACGGCGCCAGCCACCATGGCCCGGCCGACGATACCATGCGTCGTCGGCCATAGTTAGCTGATAGCCATGACTTGAGCCATCAGCCTAAGGTACCCTGTGCTCTTACGATACTTTCTTTATAACATTTAAATTTATGGATTTAAAAGATACCATAAACTAAATTTTTAGTCTACCTTTTAAAACCATTTCAAAGAGCATCAGATGCATTATTCAAGCCAAACCGCCACTTATGTGTCGCTTCAGTTTCTTTCACTTTTACTTACTTTAAACTTACACACCCAAACTCGATCTCCCGTCACTCAAGTTAAAACCCCACTTTTGAGACCCACTATACACAATTAAAACATAAACTCAACACAAAAATCAATTAAAAAACACACAAAACCTTCACTTTGTTGCAAGCCAAATTTCTCCCGATCACTTTTGCGTCAGGTGAGCGGCGCTGTGGCGCCACCTTGCCATTGTGACACATCGGATTGGCGTCGGTGCCGAATGATTGCACCGATGCTCTATGCCTTATAAAACGATTTTATTCAAGTTATGTAACGAGTACTTCCGCCGACCCAAAATAATTGTCCTCCGACAAAAAACATACAGTTTAAAGAAAACATAATTATTATTGCTTTCTCTCTCTTTTACTTTTTACATAATTACAGTTTTACACTTAACTAATTAATTAATCTCTTTTTTAATATTTATAATATTAATTTCAAACAAGAGTAATATGATAAAATGGATAAAATTTTCATGTCTATTTTTAGTAGTAGAAAACTAAATTGATACATCTTAAAAAAAACGTGAACTATTAAAAATTCCAAAAGCTATTAAAGTTTGGTTCATTCACACGACCTTATTAGTTTATTCAACAGCGTCTTTATGCTATGTTACTTTGATTCGATCATTTGAGCTAAAAAAAATAAAATAAAGAGATACTTTGTACTTAAAAAGACATTTAAGCCCATAAAAACTGTGTTTGTTTTAAGGATATTTAGGATAGGATTAGTACTTTGGTTCCACTCACACGATCAACGGCACCACTCAAAGCAACACGTAAGCAAGATCAACGTATCGCAGAATATTGTATCAGATAAATCAAAGGCTAAGATTAAACATGTCCCCACTCGTTTTCTTTTGTCTGTCTGCCGTCCAGCCGACGATTACGGGTGACTATCATGGGTCCCCACTGCTGCTTTTCACACTCAACTACAATTACTTTATTCAAAATCAATAATTTAATGTTGAGAATATATTTTAGTAGGCTGTTCAAATTAGGGTTTTCCTAACTTTGTATCCTAGGGCATTAAATATTCTATGGGACCCACGAAAAAGGAATCGGAATTCATACAAAAGTACACTTTTATTTAGTTTTGTGTGAGTCCTTAAATACTTTTACGTACATTTTGGTATGCTTAATTTATGCCTTTAAGGGGTTGGCAATGGGTGAGTGATGGCATGGGATGAGATCCATCACCCACGGGAACAGCACCGCTGGTCATGCGGTACCGTGTGAGTGATGGTTTTTGAGTGATGGAATCACGTACGGTATGGGAAAAAAATTAGAAGATTGTAGTTAGTTTTGTTTTAAAAAAAAAGAAAGTTAAAGTGAGTGATGAGATTTTGGGTGAATGATGGTGATGCCAATAAAATTGAAGCGAGTGATGAAAAAAGTAAGTGAATGATGTAGCATAAGGGGATTGATTGGGAGTGAGTGATGGGTTGCCAACCCCCTTAAGGCACAAATTAGAAAAACCCTTCAAATTATTTATTTACTCATTTTTATTTCAAAATTATTGTCTCTTAACAAAAACACACAATTTAAGATAAAGATAATTATTATTACTTTCTCCTTCTTACTTTTATTAGAATAACTGTTTACTCTTAAATAATTATTTAATGTCATTTTTTAAATTTTTTAATAATAATTTCATGCAAATATAATATATTAAACTTGATCAAACTTTTATATCTATATTTAGTATTGCATAATTAATTGAGACGTCCAAAAAAAACGTGTACTATTATTTTAGGACGGAAGGACTATAAAGTAAAGAATGTTTATAGTGCAAGTTGCACCGTATAACTATCATTGATGTCGTCACATCAGTTTGTACCTTATAACACAACTTTTACATGAATGTCTTCCTTATAACATTTCTTTAACACACCTCAAAATTATACCACTCACTTTAAAAAAAAAAAAAAAAAAAAAAAAACGCCTATTGTGACAACGGGCTATAACACGTATAACGCCACTATAGCGCGGGTGGTGGTGCCATTTGGGGGCGCCATAGGTGACAAATTTACTTACGACGATTGTCGTCCAAGTGCCAACAATGCACTGTACCGTCCAATCAAGTAGCAATAATCAAAATGTTTTTGCATGTGTGACTTATTCGTTTACGATTGTCAGACTATTTATATCTTAAATAAACGTCTAGACAGTCATTTTTAATGTGGCGTACTAGTTGCAATTTGGAAACAAACTAACTTCCAAGTACTACAACCAAGGTAGTTACTGGTTCCTCTAATATCAGTTTAGTTCTGGTTGCAACAAACTAACTTTCCCAACACAATTTTTTCTGTTCATAAATGAATACTTTAAAAGTAGGTGCCAACAAACTCACACTCCTCTAACTTCTACTTTTTGTATTCCTCAAAGATGAACATATACTCCGTATTAGCAATGGTGTTGTTATACACGTCACTTCTGACGCACAGTCTCTTCCATTTTAAAAGAGTATATACATCCATTCACAGTACACTATCTCAAAGGCGATGATTAAAACTTCAAACAATCTAAAACACATATAAACATTAGAGTAAACTGCAAAAAATTTCCCTAGACTTTTCGGAAAATGCAAAAAATATCCGAAAAAAAAAGTGCAAGAAATGTCCCGAACATTTCATTTTTTTGCAAGTTATGTCCTTTAAGGGTTATTGTAGCCGCAAAAACCCGCTAACGCTCGTTAATTTTTTCAAGTTAGTGGCATGTGAAATGACTATTTTACCCTCGCCTACTAGATTCTCTATTTCCGAGCCGGGCGGGAGGTGAAGGCCATAAGAGAAGATTGCCCTCCCGGTAAGGAAGAGGGGAAAAAGGCGCTGTCATCTATCTCGACCAGTTTCCCGAGGTGTTGAAAATCCAGACCGGCTCAGAGGATGACTTGTGCCTAGGGGTGCAATGAATTCTTAACTTTTTTTCGGTATGCCGCTCGGCGAGCTAAGAGAGTAACTAACCCTCTTAGCCCTCAGCGAGGGCCTTTTCTTGACTCTCAACCGTTGGTAGAGCTTCTCCCCGTTCCTCACCCTCAGCTAGGAGTTGCTTGCCACACCGATCAAATAGAAGGGAAAACGATATTCAAGTCACGGTTTCCCATGTTTTTCGTCTATCCAGGTCTTTTTTGCAAGATTATTTTTTGAAGTTTACTATTCATTTTCTTTTTGACTTACTACCACCACCACCATTTACCACCATACAACCATCACCACCGCTCTATAGATGTGTGCTGGAAATTTATATATTTGTATCTAGTATGTTTGGCATTTTTTCTTTTTAATTCTCACTTCTGGATTATCAAATCTGACTTGTCGCAGGTGCGATATCTGTTCCAGAAACGGAGCACATGTCAAACGCTGCCCTGCTATTCTCATACTTATGGAACATTTATTCTGAGTTAGGCTCCAAATTCTGAAGTTGGGCCGGCCTCTTTTGTCTTAATTGCACCCTTTTGTTGCTTCTGAGTTGCTTCAGTAAGCAACTCCATTTATAGGCCTTCATTTACCAAATTTGTTTTTTTTTTTCCAATCCAATCCTTTGTTGCACATAAAAAGTTACTTTTGCTATTTTTATCCAATCCAAATACCATATTTCAACTTCAAAATACCTAAACAAAACTGTGTATCCAAATCACAAGATATGAACCATTAATCAAAACACCCATTTTCAACTTCTCAATCCACATAAACAAACCTCAAAATCAACAAGAAGACCAAAAAACATATACCCATTACTCTAAGCTAATACGAGTATTCAATATGGAATAATAAAATAATAATATCTTAAAACAAGAATATTGTTGAGAAAAATATGGGCAAGGTGGAAATATTTATGGGGTTTTCAAGTTTGGAACTTGGAAGTGGTGGAGGTGGAGACCTGTGTTGTTTTGCTTTTTACTCTTTTTGCCTAGAATGACATCATCTCTAACTTTGTTTCTTACTTAAAATTGTTTATGTTTATCGAGTTACAGTTTTTTTTTATAAACTGATCAAGCATATATATGACTTCCTTATGTCCATTTTCGAATCTAGAAAATTGGTCTTATTCCACAATCATCATCGTTGAACACTTGAACTACTCATTTAAAACACTATATAACTGTTTACCCCGTATGGAATATCGGTTCTCTGATCATCTTCTTCAACTTCTATGACAACCCGCTAATTTACAGGTCAATACTATTCAACAAACTCGAATTTATTTTGACATTTATTTGAAAACAAATTACATATAATTTTTACTTGAACCAACGTGACACTTAGAGTATATTTCAAGTACACTAGGACTTAGGTTATATTTAGTCCACAATGCTCCAGTACCTTGCTCCTACTCCGGTTCACAAATTTTAAACCCTAAAACAATTTCCTTTTCTTTAATTACTTACGGTTGTCAATTCAACAAATGCTATTTGTAATTTAAAATTTAACACCCGATATACCCAATTCTCCCAACAATTATTTCTAACGTATTTTTATACTTCCTAAATTATTACCAAAGTTCCAAAAATATTTCCTTACACCTAAGGCAATTTCTTTATTTCTTACGTTTAATTACGTATAACTTTCGTTAATCACCGAACCAACAACCAATACCTATGTTTAATACCCAATACATACCAAATATACACTCTTGTATCAAAACAAGTCTTCTACTCCTAATTTTCTCACATATGCCCCCCCCCCTTGTACCATAATAATCTTTGGACAAAAAATTCTACTACAATTAATGCAAGGTATGTCACCTTAAATCAAGGATATGGCTATACCAAGACTTTGGTGTCTTGACTAAGAGATCTTGTCCCCCCCCCCCCCCCGGCCCCTCCCCCTTTAGTCCAATCGGCCATACTCCCCCCCCCCCCCCCCCACCCAAGCCATGATGATTTTGACTTACTACTAGGACCTTGAAAACCCTTAGTATAAATAGACCACATTACCTTCATTTTGCACCAACTAGTTCAAGAGCAAAAAAAAAAAAAAAACCTCCCATCTATACACAAAAATTCGACACACTCTAGAAGCAAGGAAGGAGAAATCTTGATTGTGGTTAAGTTCAAGCATACTTAAGGTACTCTAGCAAGGGTTTGGAACATTAATCTTGGGGTTAATCAAGTGTCTTACATTCTCATCTCACTAATCTCTTTTGTAAGTAATCTTACATTTGCAAAACTTCATGTTTTTCATGTTATAATGCTAGCCCAAGTATACATACTTAGTTATCACTTGGTACATGTTGATAAAGTTTTACATTCACAATGATCTTTTAACAAGAGGTTATGTTTTAAACAAGTTTTTATTACAAGTAAACTAGTTAGTAAAAATATTCACAAGAAAGTGATGATAAACATTATATATATGTTAGTGAACTTGTAATTTTAACCAACCTTGATGATCATTTACATAAACTCTTGAATATTGTTAAGTTTATTGTTAGATCACTATTGTTATGTTGAGAAGTTGGTGGATGAACTAAGACTAGATTTGGAGTTGTTGTTAAGTGGTTATAATAACTAGAAGATTAGGAAAAATAGTTTGACACTTTGATAACGAATCTGTCCCGTTTTGATCAATACAGGAAACTCAGTAGCTTGGTGATAAGTTTAGGCTAGAAATATAGAAAATAGACTCAATAACGAAAACGTAGCCGCTTGAATGAGTTAAAACGGGCTTATAACGAAAAAGATATGCTAGTTTTAAGTTACGCGACGAAAACTAAAATTTTCTGAAAATAATTGAAGCTGTTAGGAATTTTGAGCAATGAAAACTGATGCTAAATGGTAACTAGACTAACCGAGACCTTAAAAATCCGATAGTATACTTAAATACCTTCGCGGGGATGGGTAAACCTTAAGAAACGGAGTTACGACGAAAAAGTTATCGCCTAAAGAAAGTTTACGATGACATATACGTTGACAGCTTATTTTCTTGCTATTAGAAAAGCTGTTAGAATTATTTGAAATGAATTTTTGACCCTTTAGAGTGTATTTTGGCTAAAATGACGTAAACAAAAATGGTAGTACATTATATACACTTATTAGGCGCGTTAGAGATTTTTGAAATACCTATTAACATGACGACTAAAATGTGATCACGAGATTAACAAGTTACGTTTTCTAAAAAGGGTGATTTTCTAAATAAACGATCAAATTGACGCAACTATATTTTGACGATAAACATGTACAAGTGATAAAGTAGAGTATGAACTTGTGTGCATGACTTTGTTTTCGAACCTAAGACATATGTATTATTTAGGTCGCGATTAGAGTTATCGGACTTAATTTACCGTTTGCCAATTTACCAACCGAGATTTGCTTTTGCTAAGGTGAGTTTTATAGCCCCGATTTTTACATTGTTTATACATGATTTCTAAACCCTCGGGGTGGAAATACATTGCTTGTTTTTACATACGGACACAAGTACTAAAACTGTTACTTTGCCTAAGTTACCGCATTGCCATCTAAGTCCCCTTTGAATCATGAACCATTAATTACTTGCGAGTGAGCGTGGATGTTATGAATAGATCTATTTGGGTTGACACCTCCGTCCGGGTTGGTCGCACCAACCTGTCAAACGGACGCATATCATTCGGATTATTTTCGAGTGTCTGGCAAACACTTATTTGGGGCATTATTATTATTATGCTTGATTGCATACCAGTACGTCGAGCTTCGGGGTCATGAGCTTAGGCACTGTATTTTATTTTTGGTTGTGACATTATATTTGTTGTAATTGTCTTGCTATTGGAATCTTGTGGTCCGCATTACTGTTTACTTAAACCTATGATCTCACCAACATATTTGTTGACCCTTTTAGCGTGTATTCTCATGTAATTAGGTGATGATACACATCTTGTATGGAGCACTTTTGAGTCACATTTTGGAAGCACATCATGATGAAGATTTTATTGCATTATTTAGCGTTTGGTTTTGTATTTAAATCTTACATTTTGATGGTGAACTCTGATAATTATGTTTTGTAAAAACGTTAACTTTAAATCAAACACTTATTTTAAAACGACTCACTTAGAGGTCGTTCTTTATTCCTTGTATTTTGTTAACCATGTACGTTACGCCCCGGAATTCCATTCCGCTGCAACACAGATTTTGGGGGTGTGAGAACTTCCTCCTCTTGAATTGCATTTCTAAGTGTCACTATTTGTGAATTGGAAGTCAAATGATTATGTGTTTGATGTTGCATATCATTAACCGAGGTGGCTGAAGATGAACTGTCCAAGAAATCCATCTGGGTCCATTAATGTTGTTCATATACGTATTTGGCGCCAAATAGCCTTGGTTTTGACCTTTTGAGGCGTTGACCGACGACATATTTTGTTGCTCACTTCTAGAGAAGTTGACGTTCGCTAATACAGTTTCTACACCAGTATTCATGATCATCCCTTCACCGCCCATAGTTGTGCTCGTGTATGATCTATTATTAATCATTGATGGAATGTTTGAGCAATTATTTGTTGAAGGTGAAGTTGAACATGATGGGATATCATCTGTGACTCCAGATTGACCATTTATCGAAATCTAATTGGTTGGATGAAGCTTTGGTTACTGTGAAAGTTGAGAAAACCGAAGATTCGATTGGTTATTGTTTATTAACATTTGTTGTGACAATGGTGTGACGGCTGTTTGAGACACGTTGTCCATGGTTTGACTTGTTGGCATTGACCTTGTGAGGCTTTGACTTTGACCAACATCTATTAATGGCTTATGATCTTGTGGCTGTTGTAGTACAGATTGTTGAGCCAATAATTGTTGTTGTTGCTGTTGCTGAAGCTTATGCAGAAACTGAAGAGGATCTTGAAGGGTTTGGTCACCAAAATCTGGGTTTGCTCACTGGAGAAGATGAAGATGAAGGGTAAAGGGTGGTTGTGTGGTGGTGGGAAGTTGATATGGGAAGTTGATAAGGATTTATTTGATACATTTTTAAGTGGTCATTTAAGCCTAAAAGTCATATGTAATTGATAAAATATTGCCCAACATCGTTTCTTTTTTCATTTTAAGAACTTGGGACGAGAATTATGAAAACCGGCATGTTTTGGACCCTAATCGACGAAGAAACGAAGAAAAACGACCTAGTTGCGAATCTGTCAAGAAAGGGCGTCTGACGGTGTCACAACCCACAACCTGACACCGTCGCTTGTATTTGAAGACCCAAATTCAGTGCAAAGTTATAATGTGACGGCTCAGGAGTTTATAGAGTGACGGCGTCAAGACACACCTGACGGCGTCAGAGACTAAGGGTGTGTTTGGTAAATGTAGCGGTGAGCAGTAGCAGTGAGCTCTGAGTTGTAGCTGTAAGCAGTAGCTACAGCTCACAGCTTCTTAAAGGAGCATTGGAAAAATGAGCATTTCTAAAAAATAGCAAAGCTCACCGCTCCTTTGTCAAACGAACAACAAAAATGAAAAAGCTCATTGTTCACCGCTCATTGTCCTAAAAAGCTCTGAGCTAAACATAGCCTAAAAAGGGACGACGTCATAACGGCGATTTATCAAGACGAAACTCTAATTGGAGGCTAGCTGACGGTGTCACAACTAGCAAGTGACGCCGTTACAAATGTAATCCTATATATATTTTTCGTATCTTTTTCCTTCATTGTAACATCTTGGAGGATAACTTTAGGGATCCGAATTTCTGCTAATTTGTAAAGGGTTTTACAACCTTTTTACCCATGTTTCATTGAAGATAAGTAATTCATTCTTAATCATTCAATATGTATATGTGTTGTTTGATTGTATACTTTTCTTTTCTTCACTTTAACACGCTAAGCTAGATTTATTAGTGTTTGCTTAGATCTAATGAAACCTAGTTATTGATTATTGATTTTCGTCACTTGTTTAATTAATGGTCTCGCGTTAGAATAGGAAAACCTGTTTAATCTTATAAGTACTAGCTTGCCCATCTTATAAAACGCAACCCTATAGTGCACTAGTTGGTTTTTCTTGTTGTATTTATTGCGTGAATTGAGGCTTGTAGATCCTATAAGACTTAATAGACTTTAAGGTTTTTAGGGTAAACTTATACGTTCATAGAGTTGGGGCATTTGGCACCTCCTAACGACCAATAAAAATGAATACAACGCTTCAATTAAAACAAGGATGTGACAATTCGAATAATCAATAGAAGATAATTAGGGAGTAAGGAAATCTAAGTGAACACATCCTCCTATCATAAGAGTTACTACTTTAATTTTCTTGTTAATTTAGCTTAATTATTAGTTTTGTTTTAGTTAATTAGTAGCTAAAACGCCCACTCTTCAAACCCCGAGATTTTTACTTGCTTTTCATAAAATTTAAAAATACAAAAAGAATCATCCCTCACCTTTAGACCTATCTCGACATATACTTCAGCCTTTACATATACTATTCCCCTAGAGAACGATCAATCCCCCGTGTCCTACCTATACTACACTACAACGGTTAGGTACACTGCATAGGAGGATTGTAAAGTTTTTAGGAGGTCTTACTACCGCCGCATCAGAAGTTAAAAAGAAAATGAATAGCAAACTTCAAAAAATATTCTTGCAAAAAATGTCCCTGTAGTAGGCGAGGGTAAAATAGTCATTTCACAGGCCACTAACGTGAAAAAACTAACGAGCGTTAGCCAAAATTGGGTTTTTGCAGCTACAGTAACCTTTCAAGGACATAACTTGCAGAAAAATGAAACATTCGGGACATTTCTTGTACTTCTTTTGGCGGACATTTTTTGCATTTTTCGAAAAATTTAGGGACATTTTTTGCAGTTTACTGTAAACATTACTTAAAAGTTAGAAGCTACTCAAAAAACTTTCACAATATATTGTGTTATTTTTTACACATAGAGATATATACTTGATTATGATAAATGGATACCATAAGATTGTGGTTAGATGTTACAGTAGTTTATAAGAGTTTGAGTTTTCAAGGTAAGCTAGCTTACTAAGCATGTTTTGTTTGTCACATGAGTGTATAGAAGATGTTACAGTAGTTTATAAGACTCGTGAAGGATCGGTTTTGATTTTTGAACATAACTTGGTCATTAGTGCGATCGACTTTTTTTTCTTGGTGTTGTTTCTGTTTGAGTGTATTTCGCGGTATGTTTGTGTTTAAGTGAGCCATTTTTGTTCGGTCGATTTGGTAGTTATTACTACGTCTACTTGATAGTGGAGTGAAAAACTGATGTTACACTTTGTTGGCGGTGTTGATGTTAGTGGCTCTTACACTTAGTTTAGGCTTTCTTAGGCTCAAATTATTGGAAACGGGTATTCTTCAAATTCTAATATATAAGCACACAACTTTTTTGAATCATATGTGAATTAATCTGGTTTTTTATGGCATTTGATAATACTCTCTAGTTGTTAAATAAACTTTAGAGTAAATTACAAAAATCGTCCTTGTGGTTTGGCCAAATTGCATGTTTCGTCCTTGTGGTTCATTAAATGCAAAGATCGTCCTTATTTTGCACTGTTACGTGCACTTTTGGTCCTTCAATAGTGAAATTTGGCAAACCATAAGGGCGATTTTTGCAATGATGGAGGACCAAAAGTGCACATAACAATGCAAAATAAAGACGATCTTTGCATTTAATGAACCACAAGGACGAAACTTGCAATTTGACCAAACCATAAAGACGATTTTTGCAATTTACTCTAAACTTTAAATACAAGTTGTTAAACAAATATATAATAATCAAATTGATGAGTATTGAGAGTGAAAAGTGATAAGAAAATAAAAGAAAAAAAAGGGTTGTGTTACAAACCCTCCCTATATTGTCACATCAGAGGGGTTTGGTCAAATCGTATAACCTGCGATGTACAGTGTACAAACCGACGATTAATGCAATGATTGGATGGGAGGTCCAAATAACTTGCAACAAAAAAAGGTTGGGTTATAATGACCCTCCCTGGTAAGGAGAGTGTGTTGACTTTACTGTTGCCGCCGATTGTACTGTCTGCTTTGTCGAATTGTATATTCTTTCAAAAATAAGCGGAACCCATGCGTAAGGAGGGTTCTTATAACATCTCAAAAAAAAAATGATGTAAGGGTGAGATAAAATCTTAAATGATGTGACATTGAGAGCAGTTTGAGTGATACTAATTTATCACTAATAATGTTATCACAGCCCCACCTAAAATGACTTTAGGTCCAAAAAAGTGAATACATATCTCACCCATTTTAGCACTTATATATCTTGCCCACATTTTACCCACCTTACTCCTTATTCACCACCCTTTTTCACACACAAACACACTAAAAACACTTCCCAACCAAAAACCATGGCATCTCCAAACCACTACCGAGGTGTTAGAAAGAGGCCATGGGGTCGATACGCAGCCGAAATACGTGACCCATGGAAAAAGACACGTGTCTGGTTAGGTACTTTTGACACACCAGAAGAAGCCGCCTTAGCTTATGACGGCGCCGCCAGGTCTCTCCGTGGTCCAAAAGCTAAAACCAACTTCCCTTCTCCACCACCGCCGTCATTAACACTTGACCTCAACACCTTCCCTACCAACACCAACCTTAACCATCATAACAACCTTAACCATGTGAACAACCAACTAAGACAACAAGTACAGCAAGTGCAAAGTCATCAAGTGATAAGATGGGTGGCGGGCCCACCAACAAGAAACATGATGTTTGGAAGTCAGCTAGATGTCCGACATGGTGGTGGTGGGTGTCATGTTGCGGTGGTTAATGGTGGTGGTGGGGCCACTGAGATTGTGAGACGTGGGTTGGGTATAGATTTGAATGAGCCTCCACCTATTTGGTTGTGAGCTAGCTAATGGGGTCTTTGTTTTGGCTATTATTGCTTATTTTTTGGCTTATTTTGAATCTTTTTCGGCTTATACATGCATATTGTAACAAAAGAAACTTGTATAAGCTGAAAAGATTTAAATTAAGACAAAAAAAAGTGGGCTTATAAAACACAAGACTAAAATCAAATAAGCTATAAGCAGGCCGAAATAAACACCTAGGCTAACTTTTTTTACCTTAGCCGTTGTTTTAGGACTTTTTTTCTATGGTTTTTGTTTTACTTTTTTTATTAGAGTATGAGGAGCTAGACTATGAGACTATGAAGATCTTTTGTTAATATGAAAATTTGATCGCTGATTAAGGGTAATTTGTTTTGTATACATATTTAGTTTATGTGTTCTTAATTTGTTAATAGCTTGGTTAAGTATTTATTTATTTGTATGCTTTGGGTTACATTTTTACACAACATATGTTTAAACAAAAATCATTAACTAGGAGCATCTTCAATGGAGTTCAATAAAAAATTCAAACTTTGGTTGTGTGTTGAATACATAGGTTGATGTTGGTGAAAAAAGTTTTTGCCATCAATGCTTAAATTTTGAGCTCATAGATCACATAGATGCATAAAGCCTCACATGTTCTAACTAGGCGAATGTCATATGAATTTGACCGACAAAGATACGTAAGTTTTTGTTGAGTTGTATTGAGTATTGACTGGCATCTCTTTTAGGAAATTGTTGAGAAATATCATGAGATATACTATTAGGGCACGGTATAGGTGAATATTTCTTGTCGAGTGGTATTGACTTTCATTTATTTTAGATATCAAGGGGATGTTTGGTTATGGTTATATAATGAGTTGACGAGCTTATTAGATTATATTTGTCAAATAAGCGTAAATAAGTGTTTTATTAAGTTTATACAAATGGATTTATGAGCTTATATTTGTCAAATAAGCGTAAACTAAGTGTTTAACTAAGCTTATGTAAATGAGCTTATGAGCTTATATAAGAGGGTATTTTATCTTTGGCTTATACTTTATCTAACATTCCTATTTTTCGACCGATGTTCATTTTGGTCTTTTAACAACCTGAACTAATGCAAATGCGTAAGTTTATCGGCTTATTAAATATACGCTAATTCAAACACTCAACACGAGCTTATATATAAGCCATAAATCGCTTATAACATAAGCATAAATTTAACTCATGAGCTTAGCCAAACACCCCCACCTTGTGACATAAAATCCTAAAAGAATATAGAAGTGTTCCTTTGTTATGGAACTCAATTGGGCTTTTAGCCTTTTTAGCATTTGCGTTTCATAGTCCAATAAGAAGAGGTTTACAACTTCTGAACTTCATCATGTGTCCGAATGTCCGATTATTGATTCATTTCTATTTTTTTGACATTATGGCACCAAATATGCTTTAATCGGCTTAGTCTCTACATGTTGTGATTCTATTACTAATTTCCTAAAGGTGTAACATCAAATACTTCTTATCTATTATACCTAAATATTGAGTACCTTAATTTAATGTGCAAGGGGGGTTGTGCATAACCATAAGTACGGTACAAACCTTAGTATGCATACCAAAATAACTCCAAACAATTTCATGTTATCATATTGGTTACCGAATACAAATTTGTTTAGTCTTCCAACGATTAATTGCAGGTATCTCAATAGTCTGCAAACTCATGTGACTCAACAGTAAATACTATCCATTAAAAATCATTTTATTATAAATGCTATTTAAAGGGACACTTCATGTCTCCATTATAAGTCAGTATATAAACTCCACCTATTGAGATGTGAGGCAAACATATCACTTTCGTGCAATTAAGCTACTCTCAATTTATTGATCAATTACTTTTGCATTTAAAAGTGGTATATAAGATGATATGGTAGATAACGAAAACCTTCTTGATCGGGGGTGTTGCATTGAACCAGGTAATTACACAGTACTTTATGTAGTATTGACAGTTTTCAGTAATGACATTAGAGGGGCATCATGTGCAAAGCTTAGAATCTCATGTCACATATCTTCTACACAACTATTATCTCAAAATGTTGAAGACAGTCCTTGGAGGTTTGGAAAGATGACAACAAAAGCCGTGTCAGAGTCGAGTGACACAAAAGTCCTTCGTGTGATAATATAAATGCATGTTTGATATCTAACAGACTCTTCTAATACAACCACTAAGCAGGTGATTAAGGAGTACATTGTTGCGTTTGAAGGGGGTGTTGAACATGAAGAGCCTGTAGATGCTAATCTCGCTAAAAAACTTCATCAGGTTTTTGAATTTATTATTGTTGTTATTGTGTCGTTGCATTGATTTCATGTGTTTCTTGCAGAGTGAAGATTTGCAAATGATGGTACTCCTCAACTATGCCCCAACAAAGAAAAAGAGTTCAACCATCATCTCCAAGAGTATGTATTGATTTGCTTTATCTTATTGCTTACTTCAGGGTATATATGTTGTTCATTCTCTCATATTGGCTGTTTGAGCCACTCTATTAACCGGTATATATATTTGTTTAATAGAATCCGATGATGAGATGATTACAAGTAAAAGAAAGCAGTCTTCTGTTGAAGGGCAATTGTGGCCTTTGAGAAGCCGTAAATCACCAAAACACATTTATCAACAATATTACTGTATGTGAATTACATGAAAGGCAAATGTGTGGAGGGTATCTTTGATTTATAGAATAAAAAGAAGATCAGGTTTGTGAAGATGGCAATGAAGTGTTGTTTGAAAGCTCGAGTGGTTATGCTTTACCAGGAACAATGAGTGTGATCATGGGCCTAAAAAGTCATCTTTGAAAGCAAATATGAGTTTCATATAGAAAATCAGGTTAGTCAAACTTAATTTGTGGCAGCAAGTTCAAGAAGCTTTCACTTTCACCAATTAAACATCCTTATAGTTGTGTTACTGTAGCTGTTATTACTGATTATTGATTCATTCTTTTTTCTTTGTGTAGTGTCATTTTGTTTACGCATTAAATGGCGGTAGGTTATACTGTCAAATGTCCAATTCGACTTAAAAATTATGTCTTAACTATATGTTATTGTGGTATAACTGACAAATCAATATGCATAAAAGCACTTGAATCATCCAAATCAGATGGATGAAAATAAAGTAGTTGAAGGCATTGGAAGTGATTGTTCCTTTTATCAAATCAGTGTCTTGACAAGCAATGACAGTCAGTTTCTTCAAACAATAGATTTGATCAAATGTTTACCTCTATAGGCAACCAGCAGCATTATAGAAACTTAGAATATGTTATTTTGGTCACATGCAAAGCATATTATCTTTTTAGGAAACTTATATAAATTATAACAAAGAAGTTAGAATAATATTACCTTGATTATACATGATTGAACCTAGAAAAACTTGATCCTAAACAGGGACTCATCGGTTGGTTTGGATTGAGTTTACAAATGAGAACGATACATAAATATGCAGGTTGAACTTTTACAACATTAAGAATAGGTTACTTAACTACAAAAACAACTATGGAGGAGCACAAAGTGGCTTACATGTATCGGCAATTTTTTTGACAAATATAGATCACATCGATTGCCATGTTATCGAAACATGTTATTTACTTAAACTAAATTGCGTTTGTATTTATAAGTTATACATTGTTGTATATTTTAGCCTCACCATCATGATAAAAACTCAGCAATTTTCTCAAACATTAGCATACTCATTTATACATTGGATATAAAACAAGTATTACCATTAACATCCTGAACTTAAAAAAAATGATTATAATTTATCTTTATATTTATATGTTAATTGAAACTTTTAATGAAAATAAACTAATTCAAATGCAAAAAGTTATTATAACATTACTAGGCCTCTAAATATCAATTCTACTAAAATAAATACAATACAACTTCTCTAATAGGCATCTAAATACCATCATGTGCTACCCCGACCCGACAAGGCTAAAGATGCATCAACGTTACGGAAAACAACTTAATTAGTCAACAAACAAGCCTGTGCATAAGTATGGTACAAACCTTAGTATGCATACCAAAATAACTACAAACAATTTGGTTTATGAAGAGGCTCATCTTGAATGCAAATATCTTCATCCATCCGTGTAATGAGGTGATTATGGTCACATTTATTTGTGGCCATTGAATGCGGGGAAGATGAATATGAACCATTGCAACTCCATCAATTACAACTACAAAGAATACATATAGTTTGGCAGTTACAAGAGAACATGAAAAAGGGTTTGAGCTCTATAAATAAGGTATAGTTTGGTGATGGTTTGTAGAAAATGTATGCGCTTACTATTTGAAGAAGCCAATTTAGTAGTATGGAACTGTCTTTTGGATCTATGTATATGGACGAAGTATGTTCGAATGCTGCAACATTATACGTATTCTGTTTGTTAGGAATATGAATATTCAGCTGAAGACTCGGTCACCCCGAGTAATTATTAGTACATCATAGCTCATAGGATTATCAGTAATATTATTAGTAGCTTAGTTATTATTATTAGTATAGTGGAGTGGGTCGGGTCTTTACCCTCTGTCAGCTCACTCTACAGCCCACTAGGGGCATAATATGTTGTAAGTATAAATACCCCTTCCCTTGCAAGGGAAGGGTTGGAACTTCCCTACTTTTCAAGCTAATAAACACATAGTCTTTCTCTCTCTAGAAGTTCCCACTTTCTCTCTCTAGTTCTTTGTCATTCGATCCAAACTAAGGCCTCAATCAAGTGTTTCTTGCATTGTGAATACCCTACAATTGGTATCAATAGCCAGGTTAGGTCCATGAGAGTTGGTATTCATGGATTTGTTTAGTTTTTGAGGTTTTTGTGTTCGAATTGACAAGTAACAAAAAATTCATTTTGTGCATTGTTTAGTGATTAGAAGTTGTTATACCTTGTACTTTCTAGCTTAGGAACAGTATAAGAGTGGTATTTGGTGCTTGGATTCACAGATCTAAGAATTGTGTGGTGATTTTGGGGTAATTCGTGGGTGTTTGTTGTAGTGTTCTTCGCAGCGGTTTGTGTGCTTGGGACAAGTTCTTGGACTCGGTTTGTGTCACTTCGAAGATACGGTTTGTTTTATTACTAGTTTAGGCAAAAAGACAAAAAACAGTGAAAGTGACGTGCTTAGGAGTTTGTGTCTACACGGTTTGTCCCTGCAGCGTGTACTCGGTTTGTGTCTACTCGATTTGTCCCTCCAGCGTGTACTCGGTTTGTGTAGACGCGGTTTGTCTCTGAGGAGTCTACTCGGTTTGTGTCTACTTGATTTGTCCCTCCAGCGTGTACTCGGTTTGTGTAGATGCGGTTTGTCTCTGAGGAGTCTATTCGGTTTGTGTCTACTCGGTTTGTCTCTGTAGCGTGAACTCGGTTTGTGTCTACGCGGTTTGTCCCAGCAGCGTGTACTCGGTTTGTGTCTACTTGAGTTGTCTCTGCAGCGTGTAGTCGGTTTGTGTATACGCGGTTTGTCTCTGAGGAGTATACTCGGTTTGTGTCTAAGCGGTTTGTCTCTACAGCGTGTATACGGTTTGTCTCTCAGACATGTATGCGGTTTGTGTCTTGGTGATTTTAGAAATTCCCGCGAAAGATTCAATTTCTCGGTTAAATCACAAGATCTATAAAATCCCGTAGTTACTATGGCTACCACATCAAGCACATCATCAGAAGATATTCAAGCAGCAGGATCTGACACTCGTCCACCTATGCTAGATAGGACGGATTATGAGTCTTGGGCACAACGGATAAGACTTTACTGCTTGGGAAAAGATAATGGAGTTAACATTCTTAAGTCAATTGACGAAGGACCTTATCAGATAGGTACCACCAGAGACGTTGTTACAACTGGTGAAGATGGGACTGTAACTTGGGGCATCGACAGACCTAGAAACTACAATGATCTCAATGAAGAAGAAAAGAAGAGGTATGATGCTGACATTAGAGCTTCAAACATTGTCATTCAAGGTCTACCAAAGGATGTATACAAGCTCATCAATTTCAACACTGAAGCCAAAGCTGTGTAGGACAACGTCAAAATGTTGTTGGCAGGGTCAGAGCTCACAAAGGAAGATCGTGAGTCACAGTTATATGATGAGTTCGAGCATTTCAAAATGAATCCAGGAGAGAATATCACAGATTACTATGTGAGATTTCATAAGTTGGTGAATGATATGAGGATGATCAGAATGACTATGCCCAATATCCAACTAAACTCAAAGTTTGTGAACAACATGACTCCTGAATGGGACAGATTTGTTACTGCTGTCAAACTCAACAAAGGTTTAAGGGATACCAACTATGAACAGCTGTATGCTTACCTGCAACAACATGAGAAGCATGCTGTCTATGATCGGGTGCTGAGAGAAAAGTTTAATCCTTCAACTACAAATGATCCACTGGCGTTCATGACAAATGTACAACCAACAATCCAATCATCATCCAATCCAAGCTATCACCAACTTCACTCACAAGTACCTGCTATGAGTTCTCAACTTGACTCAGGCTACTCTCAGACCGACAAAATGATTGACAACCTCACCAATCAAGTATCTCTACTGGTTCAACAGTTTCAAGCATCACTCCCTCAGACCAACAATCAGTTAAGGAATTCTTCCAACCCACGCAATCTAGCAATGGTGGAGGATGGGAAAATTGTGGTTCAGAATGTGCAAGGGAGAGCTGGTAGAAACATGGGTCGAGGTTATGTGCAGAATAGAGCAGGGAATGCCAATCAGGGGCAAGGGAAACAGATCAAGTGTTATAATTGTGGGGGGCTTGGACACATTGCTAGAAACTGCAATCAACCTAAACGTCCTCAGAACTCAGATTACTTCAAAGACAAGATGCTGTTAATGCAAGCTCAAGAGAATGGAGCTGTATTGGATGATGAAGAGTTATTGTTCTTGGCAGGAGATGGAGGAAATACTTTTGATGAAGATGTGGATGAGAAACCTGTTCAGGATCTAGCACTTAATGATCCTAACATCTTCAAGGTAGATGACTGTGATGCATTTGACTCTGATGTGGATGATGAACCTACGGCTCAAACAATCTTCATGGCTAACCTGTCTTCCCTGGTCTCATCTCCCCGTCAAGCTGGTCCTTCTAATGCATCCGTGATATCTGAGGTACTAAAAATTTATGACACATATAATATAGTCGAGGGACAAAAGAATCCCGAAGAAGTACATCAGGCAGATGTTTCTGACTCAAGTAATGTTGACATGGAAAATAGCAATATTATTTCATATGAACAGTATTTGAATAGCAACAACTCGCCTGATGTACCAAATGGTGAATCTTTTGTCAATAATGATGTTTGTGTTATAAGTAATGTATGTGCCTTAGATAATGCGTATATTATAGATAATGCATGTGAGTGCCATGAGAACAAAGTGCCTGTCCCTGATGATAACTTGATCACTAGACTAAACATCTATAAAGAACAAGTGGCTATGTATGAACAGCGTGCTAAGTTTGAGCTTAATGATCGTGAGCAGAAATTAGAAGGTCAAATGAGTACACTTATTAAAGAGTCTAGAGTGAGAGAAGAAACATTAAAATTAGAGTTGAGTTCTTTGAAAAGTCAGCTAGAACAGTCTGTCAAACAGAAACAGGAAGCACAAAAGTGTGTAACTACACTTAAGCAAGAATTCAAACAAAAAGAAACAACTCTTTTAAATGATTTCTCTAGACTCAAGACGTTAAAAAATAAGCTTGAAGATAAGTTGTACACACAAGATCAAACCATACAAACTGCTCAAATGATTCATAAGCACAGAAAGTTGAGTGATAAACATAGCAAAATCATGATAGGTGAACCCAAGTCAACCATCCTTAGGGATATGAAAGTAGTTCAACCAGCCCTATATGATGGTAATGTGATGCTTATGCCTATTCATGACCCACCTGAGCATATATACACCAACGAAGAGGATGAGATAAGTGATAGAACAAGGGAAAAAATGAGTGAGAAAATGAGGGATCCCGAGTGCATAGCCAGACGAATAATAATCAAGCCCCATGATTATTATGAGGAGAATCGTTTGACTGTGTTTGCTCCTCAAAAGAAGTTAACACCTGAACAGATATTTTGGAAACAAGATAATGAAAAACTTAAGGTAGAAAAACTTAAGGCCAACACCCCCCTCATTAGAAAAGTTGCGTCCATAACGGTGTATCCTCCCAATACACCTAGGAATTTTGGTGCCTTTGTCTCTTCCCACTGAATGCAAAACCTTTATTAGCTTATATGTGCTTTGGCAACTGTTTGCTGATTTCGATAAAACATGTAAGAAGAGAATCACACCCACTGGCATTACTGAGGGGGAAAGGTGTTTTGAACATGCAAAAAGGTGTTACTTAACTGAGGTCATGCCATTCTTTAAACTACTTAAAGAACACTTTGAAGGGTTGCAAACTGCCCTTAAAGCCGGAATAAAAGAAATGGAAGTAGTGTTTAAAGATATGGAAAGTGAGGTGAATGAATATGCAATAGAACTTAAGAGTCGAGAGATTGAAAGAAAAAACATACTCATTACTAACGACAACTTGATTGCTAAATGTATTGCACAAGATGTATTTTACACTGTTACTGATTCTGCATTGTCTGCTTGTCAATTTAATGAGTATGCTATTGCGTTAAATGTCACCCAGAATCGTGTTGTTGAGCTTGAGGGGGAGAAGTTAAAACTGCTTGAAAAAATTCAAAATGATGACCATGATAATATGGTTAAACGTTTTTCAAAATTAGAAGTTGAATATCTTAATTTGCAATTGAAACATCAACATTTAAATGAAAAACATAAAATATCAAATGACAAGACATCCTTGGATGCTCCTGAATTTGATACTTATTTTGAATTAAGCAAACGAGATGAGACAATTCAAGCTCACACGAACACGATTCGACTGCTGAGGGCCCAAATTGCCCAATTGAAATCCAACAAGTGTGAAGTGTATGGCTCCAATAAACCTTCGTCTTCAGATTCTCAGAATTTTCAATATCAAAACACCATAAATAAGTTACATTATGAAAATGAGTGTTATCGAGAAGAAAATTCAAAGGTTAAACAACATTTCAAAGAGTTATATGATTCTATTAAAGTTACAAGAAGCAATCACAATGATCAAATAACCTCTTTGTCAAATGAAATTGAGAATCTTAAGGCTCGGGTGAAAGGTAAAATGCCATGCACCACTTGTAAGTGTGATGCACCAAAGGCTACTGATAGTAAAAAGTATGATGTTGATGTTTGGTGTATTCCATTTAAGCTTAGAAATAACAGCTTTGCCCATCAAACATATCTCGATCATCTTAGAGAGGGCCTTGACACACTTCGTGAGGTAGTTGAAGAGGATAGGACTGATAAGCCACTTGATAGGGCAGTTGTCTATGCCTGCAAACTCACGAAAAGGATTCAGGAAAACTTAGAATATGCCATAGGCTCAATTCCTAAGTTTAGCAGCCATAGAGATAGATTTGTTGCATCATCATCTACTGTTGAGAACAAGCATGTAGCCTTTGATCTACCACCAAAAACATCAGAACCCAACACATCATTATCAGGAAGGCATGTGACAGAAAAACAAACTAATGTTTCCTTCGATGCTTCTACAGGAGTAAAAAGTGACACCCAAGCTAGCGAGTCAAGGTCTAGAGAAAATGCAAGAAAGGATAGGACTGCGCCAGCTAAGAATGATCACTTGAAGAATGTAGAAGCCCAACCTAGGAACAATAAGTTTGCAATGATTAGGATGAATCGTGTTGATTCTAGTATCGAAAGTACTGTAATTAATTCGAATTCTAATGCTATCTGTAAAACATGCGACAATTGTTTAATTTCTGCTAATCATGATGATTGTGTTGTGTCCTTCTTGATGTCTTCTGCATCACCCCATGTTAAGAATGGTAGGATAACTGAAGCATGCAAGAAAGTTTGGAGAGCAACAGGAAAAACATTTGCTAGCGTAGGCTATCAATGGAGACCCACTGGAAGGAAATTCAATTTAGGAAAACAGTGCACGTTACCTAAAATGAATAAGCATAAAATTGTAAAAGTTAAGGAATGGAGACCCACTGGAAGGAAATTCAATTTAGGAAAACAGAGACCATTACCTAAAATGAATATGCATAAAATTGTGAAGAATAAGGAATGGAGACCAACTGGTAGAATCCTGTCTTTAGTGTCACAATGCCTTCCATCTAGGTCTTGTCCTGCCTCTAGTTCTGTCTCCTCAGTAAAGACAGTAGCATGTGTGAAATCTGTGGTTTCGGAATTTGTGTGTGCTGACCAAACGGACCCCAATTGCACTTGGGGATCCACATTTTTCAGTTATCCATTGTTGTCTGGTTTCAAATGCAGGTCGTACAAATCGTCCTGTGGTATTTGGACTCAGGCTGCTCAAAACATATGACTGGGGATCGCTCGCGGCTCAAGAACTTCGTGAAAAAGTTTATCGGGACAGTTAGATTTGGGAACGACCACTTTGGTGCTATTATGGGTTATGGAGATTATGTGTTTGGTAACAGTGTAATCTCAAGGGTATATTATGTGGAAGGACTAGGGCACAATCTGTTTTCTGTGGGTCAATTTTGTGATTCAGATCTGGAAGTGGCTTTCAGAAAGCATACATGTTTCGTCAGAGAATTGGATGGTATAGATCTCCTCAAGGGCAGTCGGGGCACCAATCTATACACCATATCGATTGAAGAAATGTTGAAATCCTCTCCCATATGCTTGCTTTCTAAAGCCTCTAAAACAAAATCATGGCTGTGACATCGTCGTTTGAACCACTTGAACTTCGGTACCATAAATAATCTTTCCCGTAAAGATCTTGTTAGAGGGATGCCCAGACTGAAATATGAGAAAGATCATCTCTGCTCTGCATGTCAACTGGGTAAGAGCAAGAAACAAACCCACAAGCCTAAAACCATCAACACCAACTTGGAAGTTCTTCATACCCTCCACATGGACTTGTGCGGTCCAATGAGAATACAAACCATAAATGGAAAGAAGTACGTCCTGGTGATAGTAGATGATTATTCTCGGTTCACATGGGTAAAGTTTTTGAGAACCAAGGACGAAACTCCAGAGGTTATCATTAAACTGATAAAACAGCTGCAAGTAAGACTCGATAAAACTGTCAGAATCATCCGCACAGATAATGGTACTGAGTTTGTTAACCAACAACTCCGTAATTTCTATGAAAGTATTGGCATCACGCATCAGAAAAGTATCCCTCGCACTCCTCAACAGAACGGAGTGGTTGAACGAAGGAAACGTACTCTGGTGGAGGCTGCAAGAACTATGCTTATATTTTCAAGGACACCGATGTTTCTCTGGGCAGAGGCTATTGCAACAGCATGTTACACTCAAAACCGATCCCTAATTCATCCGGTTCATGAGAAGACTCCCTTCGAGTTAATTCATAACAAGAAACCAGATCTTTCCTTTCTCCGTGTGTTTGGTGCACTTTGCTACCCAACTAACGATTGTCAAGACTTGGGAAAGTTAAAAGCTAAAGCAGATGTAGGTATTTTTGTTGGATACGCACCAGACAGTAAAGGGTATCGAATCTACAATAAGAGAACCCGTAAAATTATGGAAACCATTCATGTTACGTTCGATGAGCTGAGTGAGCAACCTGCTTCAGGACAAATTAGTTCTGGACCCGATCTTAACCTTTTGTCTCCTGGACCCATTAGTTCAGGACTTGTACAGAATTCCACGCCTGCAGATTCTTATGTGCCACCTACATGCGAGGAGTTAAAGAAGTTATTTGATCCTATGTTTGATGAATACTTTGAGCCAACGAATGGAACCATCCCAAGTGAACCTGCTGTACTTCCTATGGCTGAGGTCCAAGCCCTACAAGGTTCAGAAGGCCCTACAACTTCAGTATCAGTCAGTCACAATGCTCCAGCTGCCAGTCAATCGCCTTCGTCATCAAACGCTCAATCTTCTCCTGTAATACAAGAATCTTCAGATAATAATTCTTTGGAAGTTAACCCCTTTGCTCCTGTGGATGAGGTTCCTTTTGAAAACATATTTGCTCCTGAACATGCATCAGACACATCCTCACTTGAAGAACACAGCACTGCTACATCTGTTCACAACCCTCAACCTCACGACCATCTCAGAAAATGGACCAGTGATCATCCAATCGACAACATCATAGGCAATCCCTCACGTCCAGTATCCACACGTAATCAACTAGCCACTGATGTACTATGGTGCTTCTTCAATTCTGTACTGTCCAAAGTCGAACCAAAAGATGCCAAAGAAGCAATGACTAAAGATTGCTGGTTCCAGGCTATGCAGGATGAAATCCATGAATTTGATCGACTTGAAGTATGGGAATTAGTGCCTCCTCCAGAGCTTGCAATGATCATTGCTTTAAAGTGGATCTTCAAAGTGAAGCTTTATGAGTATGGTGATGTGTTAAAGAACAAGGCACGGCTAGTTGCTAAAGGGTTCAGACAAGAAGAGGGCATTGATTTTGAAGAATCGTTTGCTCCGGTTGCTAGAATTGAAGCTATAAGAATCTAACTGGCAAATGCTGCTAGTCGAAATATGATAGTCTACCAGATGGATGTCAAAATGGCATTCTTGAATGGTGACTTAAAGGAAGAAGTTTATGTGAGTCAACCAGAAGGATTCGTGGATACTGAACATCCTACTCATGTTTACCGCTTGAAGAAGGCTCTTTATGGGTTAAAACAGGCGCCAAGGGCATGGTACGATACATTGTCCAAGTTCCTCCTAGTGAACGGATTCTCCAAGGGTGTTGTTGATCCCACACTATTCACCAGGAAGTCAAGAAACCATCTACTACTAGTTCAGATCTATGTAGATGATATCATCTTTGCTTCAACAGATCCTAGTGAATGTGATAGTTTTTCAAAAGAGATGAATTCCAAGTTCCAAATGTCTATGATGGGACAAATGTCATTCTTCTTAGGATTACAAGTTTCTCAAAGTCCCGGGGGCATATTCATTAATCAATCCAAATACGCCAACGAGATCTTGAAAAAGTTTGGATTCTATTCAAGTGAACCTGTTGATACTCCCATGGTTGATAGAACGAAGTTGGATGAAGATCCTTCAGGGATTCCAGTGGATATAACGAAATATCGAAGCATGATTGGATCTTTGATGTACATCACGGCTAGCAGACCAGATCTTCTGTTTGCTGTGTGTATGTGTGCTCGGTATCAATCCAGACCAACCAAGAAGCATGTTGAAGCAGTGAAAAGGATCTTTCGATATCTTCAAGGCACGGTTCATATGGGTCTCTGGTATCCTAAGGACACTGCAATGGAGTTAACGGCTTACGCGGATGTTGATCATGCGGGATGTCAAGATACTCGTCGAAGTACTTCAGGAGGAGCTCAGTTTTTAGGGGAAAAGTTAGTTAGTTGGTCTTCTAAGAAGCAGATGAGTACTTCCATATCATCTACTGAAGCTGAGTACATTGCCATGTCTGCTTGTTGTGCACAAATCCTTTGGATGCGATCACAACTTTCGGACTATGGATTCTCATACAACAAAATTCCCCTATATTGTGACAACAAAAGCGCCATTGCTCTTTGTTGTAACAATGTTCAGCACTCCAGGTCAAAACACATCGACATCAGGCATCACTTCATCAGGGAACAGGTGGAAAAAGGAATTGTGGAACTATACTTCGTAAGGACAGAGTTTCAGTTAGCTGACATCTTCACCAAGGCCCTCCCAAGAGAAAGGTTTCAGTTTATTCTCCCACGCCTTGGCATGAAAAGCATGACTCCTGAAACCCTCAAGTGTCTCCAGGAAGAAAAGGAGGAGTAAAGGATTGTCTTCTTATATCCTTGTATATAGTTGTATATATCTTAAATCAAAAAGAAAAATACAAATATATATATATATATATATATATATATATATATATATATATATATATATATATATATATATATATATATATATATATATATATATATATATATATATAAAACCTATAAAAACCATAAAAATCAAAAAATCAGAAAATACCAAAAATAGTCCTACCTAGGCATGTCTTCTGTTTATCGATAACATTTACGGATCTAGAAATGTCATTCAACAATGGCACGGATTCTTAAATGAAGCTCGAGCAGAAGTTATACTAATCAGTTAAAACATGTCTTAATGGCTTGCAGTTACTTCATACTGCAACCCGCGCTATACAATGGGGAAAGCATGTCGCCAAAAAGACAGTTGTTCCTCCAACCGGGTGATGTTCACCTGGGCATGGATTACTTTACATCCATGTTTCTCCGACTTGATGTACGTTTCAGTGCGTCTTGTCGTGTATAAGAAGAGAAGTCTTCTTTTCATCAAGACTCTTTATCTTGTTTGATTCTTCTAGAGAGTCTTGATGTTACACAAGGTGGTAAATTGAAGTAAAATTTTCACAAATACTTGTCGCTTAATTGAATGACTACAGCTCCTTTAATAGAATATGGGTCATTAATTAAGGGGGAGAGTACTTGTTCAAATTTTTGACACCTTGCCAAATTTGTGCAACATCAGCAGTGACACTCTCTCGTGGTTTAAGGGGGAGCATAGTATGCTCCTAAATCAGAATACATTTAAACCTGACCACATTTTCTCCCAAATTTTCTAAACTTATTTAAATCACTTGGGATCACAAATCTCAAATGGTTTGAAATTTTTGATCGGGGGAGAGAATGTGATTTAAATATGAAATTCTGATACTTGGAAGTTAATGTAAGCTCTCCTGTATGTGCTAAACCATTTTGTATATCAAGGCACATATTGAGGGGGAGCAAAATGTTTTGGTCATAAAAGCAAGCTCTTCCATATGTGCGAAAATCTTTCTTATATCGATGCACATATTGAGGGGGAGCAAATGGTTTTAACAAAACAAAGGATTTGGCATCTCACGTGAGCAAGGCTCAGATTTCACCAATGAATTGACGAAACTTGAATTGCCATCAATCGAAAGGATACGTCTTGGCCGGGTAATAATTTCAAGCTGGTTTAACCAGTGATGTAAGCGTGTCTCGAAAAAGATGTATCTGAGTAGAGTGTACCGTTTCGAGAAACTTTCTGTGGACTTGACCAGGCCGGGTAATAATTTCAAGCTAGTCAAACTAGTGATGTAAGCGTGTCTCGAATCGGTCATGTTCACTGAAAGTGGATCAATTCAAAAAGTGCGAGCTCTACCTAACATGTGCAAATTTATAAAACTATCACTCGAGCACATGTTGAGGGGGAGCATTTGAAAAATATAAAACTCTCAAGTGTTTGCAAAAATGTGTTTCGAAATCGTGAACACTTTGAGAGATTTTGTCAAAAGATTTGGTTTGGCAATTGTGGTAGAACACCAAAGACCGACCATTGTATTTCATATAATGGAGTTATAAGGATGGTAAGGTTAGGTACAAGTTCCCACGATCCTGCCAGAGCCGGAGGGATCTACCCAGGGACAATCCACTAGTTAGTGTAGAAGTCCTTAGGTATAATTAAAAAGGAGAAAAGTGAATGAGGGAATAGTGCCGACTGAGATGGAGCTAACACTGGAACAAACCCAACAAGGTGTTAGTTATGAAGTCTCGGTAAGCACTGAAGGGGTTGAAGAATGAAAAAGAATTGTAAAGAGAAAGGGTGAAAAGAAATAGCCCTCCTTACAACTTAGGCAGAAACCGGGTCAATACATATGCTGTCAGAATCACTTAGTTGATTGCTGGCATTGAAGACAAAGTATCATGGACCCAGTGATACGCTGCACAACCCTCCCTAGCCACTCAAGGTCCCTCAAAGGACTCTTGTTTCAATTGTCACGGAGTTCAATACATTTCTATCGTCTCTCTCACTCCGAGTTAGATGATATTGAAAAGGTGGCAGTCCTCTCCAGCCTCCGCTCTCTAAATCAAATCGCACTATCGAGTCTAGAGCCACGAGATGCATAATAAGATCTCATAGGGACACGAATTATTTCTACACTGGTTGTTCAACATTAAGGACACCAGTTGTAAACTCATGAGTCCTACGCAGATCTTAGCAATCTGCCAGAACATTTATGAGAGAATTTACTAATGTAATTCTCAATGATTGAATGAAAATTCCTGCCAGGGTCAACATCAAGCAGCCCTGAAAGCAGGTCACTTCGGTAATTCCTCGTGGATTATGCTTAGTGGTCGCGGCGGTTTCAACCGGTCTACAGTCGTGGAGTGATCTCCAGCGACTCACCTAATCGTTGATTTACTACGGTAAAATCTTAAAAAGCCCTCTGTGGGTTTTCGATTAGGAACGGTCATGGTAAGGATTAGAGAGAGTTTTCACACTATGTTGTTGACTATCTCGAAGTCCAAACTTGTAAGTACCGGTCGAATTATTGCTAACTGTCGTATGCAGGAATCTCTGGCGGTTGTAGCAGTGGAATGCTGTAGCTGGTTGCTGTTGTAGCTGGTTGCAGAAAAGATGCCAATCCATCACCACATGTTCACTCTACCACATCATCATCAAAGAAGTCATGATCAACCAAAAGACCTTCAACACAGCTTCTGCTAACTCTGATGCTGAAGATCATGACCCTGATTAGTGTGAGCATGTCGGTTCTAAGTATATTTCATCACATGGAGACCTACTACTAAAAGATGACTTGGAGACTCAAGTGGGATGATAATTTCAAAGATTACTCAAAGTTCATCCAAGACAAAAGAGAAGTCATCTTCAGATCACTGATGTTTGCACAACAATCTATGACATTGATGATTCAATGATTACGAGCTATGATGTCAAGATCCAAGGAAGAAGTGCTGAAATTCTGAACATTACTTCTGGGGTGACCTCCCTTAGGGGGAGATTGTTAGGAATATGAATATTCAGCTGAAGACTCGGTCACCCCGAGTAATTATTAGTACATCATAGCTCATAGGATTATCAGTAATATTATTAGTAGCTTAGTTATTATTATTAGTATAGTGGAGTGGGTCGGGTCTTTACCCTCTGTCAGCTCACTCTACAGCCCACTAGGGGCATAATATGTTGTAAGTATAAATACCCCTTCCCTTGCAAGGGAAGGGTTGGAACTTCCCTACTTTTCAAGCTAATAAACACATAGTCTTTCTCTCTCTAGAAGTTCCCACTTTCTCTCTCTAGTTCTTTGTCATTCGATCCAAACTAAGGCCTCAATCAAGTGTTTCTTGCATTGTGAATACCCTACACTGTTTATAACGTGTATATTAACATAATGTATGCTGTTGTGATCATGTAATACATGTAAATTTGAATTGTATGCGCTAATGTGATTATGTTCTTTATAATTTATATTAGATGCTTGGTTACATACATTAAAATACTAAACCACTGATGCGTACTTCTTATGATAGAATCTTATTTAAATTTCATGTTTCAGCGTATTGTAATTTAGGATCTATTTTGTTGCGTTTAAGGTGTGTTTATTGTGAAATTATGATGATTACTTTGGTTTCATTTGTTTCAGGAAACATGCGAAAACTCTATATAACTGATTTGATGAAGCGAATCATCCACGACATCCAATGAACGAACCGGTTTCAAGAGTGAAGTGCTTATTGAGAGTGACATGGAAGCAAAAGCCATTCTCGACCTCATTCCAATTCTTAATATAAGAAAACTGGTGTTGGGTGCCATCAAATCGTCCATAAGGTGCCTACACCTCTGCCTATTTAATGCTTTGATTTCACTCCTACTAAATTCTCTATGTAATCCTGCTGCCTTTAATGACAGGAAACTCAAGAGTAGCATCAAGAGAGGCAGTGGAGGAGGACTCTCGATAAAATAGTACACAACGCTCCACAGTTTTGTGAAGTAAAAGTCATATGTGAAGGAAAAGAACATAATCTTTCACTAAAAAAATTAACTAATTAATGGAGTTTTGATTGCATCAAAGCTTATCGATCTATTCAGTAAAATGTCTAGCATGCATAATGTGTAAAGTGCTTACACTATTTAACTTCTGTGATCTGAAGCCTGTAATACGTGGTTAGTTTCCATATTAGTTTAGCCTTAGGCTTTGCTTATATAACATCTTAAAATTGAACTGCTCGATAACTTTTTCTGAAAACCTTGGTGAAGTAGAATCAATCAATTGTGTGATCAAAAAGGCTGTCGATGCTTATTGACTTATTGTCTCATCTTGCATTATTTGAATATAAGGCATATGACAAACAACAAAACAGGTATAACAATGAGATGTAAGCATGAAACGAAATGAAGATGATATAGTAAAAGTGACACAAAGAATCTAAATACTTTTAACAAGCAAAAGTAATGAATTATTCCCCACTCTTAATTACATTAAGTTTCAATAAAATTCAGACTCATTAACCTTTTGTTGTTATGAATACAGTCACATATTACTAATCTAATATCACGGAATTAATATTTTTTATGTTTATAGACGAATAGGTATATACTTATCGTGTATTACCATAAAACGTGAATTCATTTTGTGAAACCATCTTGCATTTGAAAGATAAAAAGACTTTTACAGAAAATGATGCATGTATTAATAAATAGTATATACTATTTTCTCACATACAGTTTATTCTTTTCTTTACTAACTAAAAATGTAACATATTCTTTGACCATGCACTTAATTCTACACAACTACTATTCTATCAAAACATCCTTAATATCATTAATTAACAACATTAGTCCAAACTTACGTTTGACCTCTTAACCACAACTTAACCTTTTTTTAGCAATGAGATGTAAGCATGAAACGAAATGAAGATGATATAGTAAAAGTGACACAAAGAATCTAAATACTTTTAACAAGCAAAATAAAACAATTATATAAAAAAAATCGTCCGAAGAATACATTATGCGCAAAGACCATATTCTGAGTTGCAACGCGCAATTACAATATAAAACAACCCCTCCATTCACAATGTATTACCATTAACATTCTGAACTTAACAAAAAGGATTATAATTTATCATTGAAAATTTTATTGAAAATAAACTAATTTAAATGCAAAAAGTTATTATAAATACCATCACGTGCTACCCCGACCCGACAAAGATAAAGATGCATCAACGTTACGGAAAACAATTTAATTAGTCAACAAACAAGCCTGTGCATTGCACGGGTTGTATCATGCCTCGTATACTAAAAGATTGAGTTGTGTTATCAATGTAAAGTGCTCACAATAAATGTCTCATGAATTGATGGTACCATATATAGCCTTCGAATTTGATTTCCACACAACTCAAGCATCTCCATTAATATGGGCATATTGATTTCAGGCAACTAAAGGAGCTCTCATATTGATTGCAGGCATTGGAAAGCCTCGCAGTTAAGTTCTTATTGCCTGCATTTAGTTCCAACCTTTGATTCCAATGTAATTATGCTACATAAGCATGGGCAAAAAGTATATCAAACATCTCCATTAATACCATATAATTTTTCAGTTACAGCACAAACCCACAAAGCATGTGACCTGTATAAATTTATGTGGATTTCTGAAGTTGCAGACACCTCAAATCTGATCTTACATCCCTGCATAACTCAATCTAAATTCATAATGGCAAACAGGTCAAGCCAGGCAACTGAAACCAATATCATACCTTCAGAAAAGTCCACCCAGGCAAACGGTAAGCTTTTCCTTGATGCACTGGATGTGGGTGTCTTGGGAACCATAGTTGTGATGGTGTGTAGGAAATGGGATGTGAATGCTAGAACCGGACGTTATTTAAGTACGGATTTCATTGTTTCTGACGGGAAGGTAAGTTAGGTCTTGGTTCCTCTGCAAGTTAAGCAAATGGTGACAATTACAAATACAGCTTTTATATAAAATTATAAAAAATCATAAAGATGAATAGTGGTCACATACATTATTCACTAAACTGCTTATATTTTGTTCCTTCAGGGTAATATCATGCACTGTACTTCAAAGGGGAGCGTTTCACATAACTTTGTTGACAAGTTAAAAGATGGCGTGATTTACTCAATCAAATACTTTATTGTCATAGCAAATAAGGATGAGTATCGGGTTTTGAAGGACTCTGCTTACATGATTGAATTTGATGGAGCAACGACTGTAAGGAAAGCTGCGGTCAAGCCAGATGGTTTTGACAGACATCCTTTCCAATTGGTGGCTTTTGAGAATCTTAAACCTACTGACAATAAATGCCTCATTGGTAAGGTCATGTTTGTTCAATATTTTCAGTTCTTTTTCAAATTATAGCTAGAGTTATAATTTAGTCCCACTTTCCAGATGTTATTGGTTATATCACCAATGTGGGTAGGACCACTTACCAGAGAACAGGTTCTAGGAATCTTGATTTCCATCTTGCCAACCAAAGGTAAGTGTTATTTTGTATGGTTGTTACAAGTAACCATATATTGCTAACCAAATTGTTGGGTTTATATTTGTTTAAACAGTGGCCAGTCAATTAGTGTTGCCCTATGGGGTGGGCTAGGCGAAGTATTGATAGAAAAGAAAACCAAGCATACTGGGCTGTGTGCCGTGATTCTAACTTCAGTTAATGCGACACTACAATAGTAAGGGTCCATGCAACATAATGTTTCCCCGTCATTTAAAACATGCAAAAATTAACTCAGTGTGTGTATTTACCTTTCAGACAAGCTTTATTTGTCGAGCAGCTCCTCCACACTGATTCTGGATGGTGATTGCATCCCAGCCCTGAAACATTTTAAAGCATTCACTAGGTAATAAAAGTTAAATCTTACATACAACTTTAATTACTCGGATCATTTTAGCCATTACCATTCATGTTGCTTGCAGTGGTGTCAATCAAAAGAAGGAAATTGTACATGTTGATAACTTTATACCAAAGCCTGGGAGCCTAGAGAATTTGTTGATGTGGGCCAGAAACAGGAGGAATGATGTACTCATCTTCCTCCTTAATGTTTTGTTAGTGTAATTATAGCCCATTGCCACCAATTGATATCCTGTTTCCTTTTCCAGAGTTCAACATTCATCTGTAAGGTAAGGATAAACAATGTCATAACTAGAAAGGGATGGAACTATCCATCGTGTGGAGGTGAAAATGCAAGAAAGGATTGACCAGGTAGGAAGGAAAATTCTAGTGTGACGGATGTAACACAGTTTCGGATTACCCAGTTATAAGGTGTTGCTCTATCTTTTCAACAGTAATTGATTTGTTTTTAAAAATATTGACCCAATAATACTTGAATACCAATTGGAGTTATTATTTACCTTTGGTGTGCAATATTGGCTGTGTAGGTACAGGCTTGAGCTTGGTGTCTCTGACGAGATAGAACCGACTGTTGTTGTGATGTTTGACGAGACTGCAACAGAGTTGGTTAAACACTCAGCAGCCTCACTTTTTGGGACAGAGGGCGAGGTACATTAATAATGTTAAAGAGTGTTGCAATAATTTTTCCTAACCTTATCTTCCTTTGCAGGATTCAGAAGATCACGTTGTGTTGCCACGTGCCATAGCTGATATTGTAGGCACTACCCACAATCTGGAGATAAAAACACATGCTTATTATGAGCATGGAAGCTATGAGAGTTTCACATGTTCGGAAATTTGTGTAGACCAGACTGCTGATGAAAGTGCGAGTTCTAGCACGGTTGACCAAACTGCTACTTCTGAATCAACTCCATTGGAGCCATCTGAGGAAAAAATCAAAAAAGGGTTAGGCAATGATTTCTCCATACATATGTTGAAAAAGTTTAAAATACAACTACTTACGTCATTTATGGTTGTATTATTTAAGGGATGATGTTGAGCAATCAGATACTGAAATAGAGGAAGAGAAAGCGGGCAAAGATGCTGCTTCTGAAAAGCGTCTGTTAAAGAAATTATCAGATGACCCATCCCTTTCTACTCCATCGAAACCTACTAAACAAAAGATCAAAAAAAGGTTAGGCAATGATTCATTCATTCACATCTGGAAACAGTTTAAACTACAAGTGCTTACATGGCATTTATGATTGTATTATTTAAGGGATGATGTTGAGGATTCAGACACTGAAATAGAGGAAGGGAGGAAAAAAAGGTATAGATTTCAGTTATTTCTTTTGTTATTGTACTATAGATTAGTGTGTTATTTATTGCCTTGTTATTTTAGGGTTGTTATTGAAGATTCAGACACCGAAGAAGAGAAACAGATAAAAGACAAAGCTGCAGGGTCTTCTAAGAAGAAGCTAAAAAAAAGTACGTATCCGATATAAATTATCCCATCGCCCTAATATTGTTCCAAATCTTAACAGGTGAATTTCTTACATGCTTTGCTTAGGATGGTTGTTGCGATATCGGACGAGGAGTAGACATCAAGCAATCAAGTTTTTGGAAGCAGCAGGCATAATGAACCCCCTGACGAGTGAAGCATGCAATGAATAAATAGTTAGGAAAAATGTAATAAATTTGATCCTAATAGTTAATAGGATTATGAAATTTCCTACCTTGAGACAATAGTTATCTTTAGTTATCAATTTTCATATTTTGAATGGATTGTCTTTGTTTCCATGTTCAAACCCTGCAAATCAAGAATAACATTAGTCAATTTCTGCATAAATATATCAAACACACAACCACAGTTATTTATTATTACTTGATTTGCCACATAATAAAATCTACATGCCAACACTTATTCATACTACATAAATAACTTATGGAATAACCTAAAAGCATAACTGAACATGAATGATTTAACCTACTTGACTAAACTTCATATTAAACTTCTATTTTAAATTTAAACATGGTGTTCATTACTACAAATTTGATAGCAAAACAAGCGCTTTTCATTTGCTTACCAATAAATGCTTCAGTTTATTAACCCTTCTATGTCATAATACAAAATAACAAACTGATATCCTCCTAACAACACATCCCAACACTATGTCACATCTTACAGATATTCAGCATATGCCAACTCACATCCTAAGGCTAAAAAAAACCTACGAGTTGTGCTCATCAGAAATGTGGATCCAAGCAAAGGTTTGTGCATTGGAACCCACCTAATTATCAAGCGGATGGGACGATTAGTTATTGAAGCAGAAATCATCATCGGGTCAAATATAGGAGACACGGTTCTAATACCAAGAATTACATTCACATTAACCATGACTAGATGACCATTCAAAATGAAGTGCACACAATTTCCGATAAAAATATGTTATGCAGAGATCATCCCTAGAGTCAATCATGATAAAGAACATGAAGATTGAAGATCTCAACAAATAGATTGTTAAGAAAAAAATAATAAGATGAATCACAGATATTGTTAGGTGTCTGTGGCTTTATGCCTTATTCATCAAATAACTCATGTTTGATTTTGTGTTTTAATTTAATGAATATTATCTTATCTTATGAGTTGTTTGTTATAAAACCTTATGAATACCTAATAAATATACTTTATAGGTGAGTGGAAGTTATAAATTTTTTTTGTAACTGCAAGGAAGATCAATAACTTAGTAAGGCTTTAAAAAGACACATTCTAATCTCTACCCACACAGATCCAGTTGTTTATCCACAAAGACATATCCAATATCCACATCCAAATCTCATGGAATTCAGCAAAGAGGTGATTGCCCAGTATTTTCACCTGCCAATAGCGCAAGCTGCCAAAGAACTTAATGTTGGTTTAACTCTTTTGAAAAGGTTCTGTAGAGATATGGGTTTTCAGCGTTGGCCACATCGTAAGCTGAATAGCTTAGATTTATTAATTAGCACTCTCTAGGTCAGAATTCAAATGAAGCTAACATTTTATTTTTATGATTTATCAATGTTATGTCTAATCCAAGGATATCGCTTGGAAAAATGAATGTGTAAATTTATATATAAAAAAGTAATCTTATAACATCCTATGTTATTGACAAAGTTAGCTTGCATTTTAGGCTGAAAATAGAGGTTCAAAAGTTGATGAGAACACTCAAGAAATCATAACAAGGCTGAAAGAAGAAAATAGGCGGGTAGAAGAAAATCTTGATTACGAACTTGCCACAAGCACTAAAAGGTTGAGACAGAGTAATTTCAAAGCTAGATACAAAAGAAGGAAAAATATGAGATTGGTCCCAACAGCAGCAATTGAAGCTACGCCGTTGCAGGTTATATATCCAAGCAATAACTCAGATAATGAAGAGATGGATGATGATTATGGTAGTGACAATGATAGGCGAGAGTAGGTGAAAATTGATATTCAAATCTTAGAGTTTTAACAAAATATTGTAAACTAAATCATTAATGTTCAAGTTTACAATGTTAGTTACTAATCAATGGAAGGTTATTAGTGATTGTGTAATGGTTACAGATGCAATAATACAATCTTTCTATCTTATCATCGATATACGACTGTAAAATTGGACAGTAAGACCTATCAATCTATTATATTAAAAAGTGGAAACTATGTACATACTCGATGCAATCTACTGTATAGAAAGCCGTAACCATATAAAAAAGTGAACCGTAACTTACTTCATCCAACTAACTAACACTCACAACCCTAATTAAATCAAACTTTCAGCAGGTCAATATCACTTTACAAAACTACCCATAACTCATAGCATCTTCCAAATATAATAAAATTTGAAACATCTTTCATATTAACAATGAGTAAATGTAGCATTTACATAACAAAATCCCAAAAGGCAACCTATTGAGCTTCTTAATTCTATACCTCTCTAAATATTTGTCTGATCTTTAATACACTATACAACGTAAACAAACAGCCATTTTTATGAAACTATGGATCATGGTAAGTTTAAATTTAATAGCTTTTCATATATATTTAAATTGTTCATGCAATTAGAATTATCGATTTATTTATTTTACAGATTCACTTATGAAGCACACCGAGATTACATCCCTGTCAAACATAATCCACAACTCTATAATGATTCATTCACATACAAATATCAGATCAGATGGCAAAATTGAGAGTTACTGTGGTCTGAAAATAAGAGAAGTAAGCACGCAGGAAGCAGGTAAACACAAACACATATATATTTTTATACAATGAATCATCAATTCACCTATGCTAAAAATTCAAAAAATTGGTCCAGAAACATCCACAATTCCAAGAAAGAACATGGAAAATATTAAACAAAAAGCAGCAGTTCCTGTTTCCAACATGTCTAAAAAAACCCGCAAAAGATATAAAGGTAAATTTTCAGTACATGTGTGGTATAATTTTTTAACAAGTCTGCTAAATGTAAAACATAAATCTTCAGGTTCTACTTCCAATTACCAGTTACCAACATCAGATATTATATTGGAACAAGTGAAGCGGCGTATACCTAGAAAAAGCCATAAAAGAATAGGGTTCACATCTAGAGGTAACTTTTCCACGAATTTTACTCAATTTCATTTAAACTACACAAATTCAAAAGTAACTAACGAAATCATTTATCATTATTACTGTTATTTAAACAAGGGGTTCCTGTTTCTTACCATAATCTTGGGCCACCATCGTATACATGTTGTAACTATGAAGCAACTATGTGGTATGAAGAAAGAACTATTAAGACATTCAAGCCTTTAAATCCAACATTCTCCCTTTGTTGTCAAAGTGGTAAAGTCCTGCTCTCCAAATTCAATGAAGCACCGATTCTGTTAAACAACCTTCTTGATTATAGCGATTCTTCTGCAACAAAATTTAGAGATCAAATTAGAATACACAATAGTATGTTTTGCTTTACATCTTTTGGAGCAAAAATAGATAACTCAATTAATTCAGGACGGGTGCCATATACATTTAGAATAAACGGTCAAAACTATCATCTAATTGGGTCCCTGCTTCCAACAGAAGGAGAACAACTGAAGTTTGCTCAGCTTTACTTCTTTGACACACATAATGAAGCTAACAATCGCATGTCTGCTTTTATTGATAAAGACAGAGAACACCAGATTGATGAAACAACAGTCGTGAGCCTCATTGCAATGCTAAATCAGTCAAGCGCAGTTGCCAAGGCATTTCGCAAGGCAAGAAATTGGTGTGCTTCACATGATAAGCCTAACTTACAGCTGCGGATTATTAGCAATAGAACAAGTGCACGACAGTACAACACCCCAACTGTGTCCGAAGTAGCTGCTCTAATTACAAATGATTTTGGTCTGGGCATCCCTTCACGAGATATCATTGTCAGCTGTAAAGACACGGGCAAGCAAAGAATATCAGAATTGCATCCATCTTACATGGCACTGCAATATCCTTTACTATTTCCGTACGGAGAGGATGGATTCCATGATAGAATACCTTATCATAACAATACAGGTGAACATAAAATTATACGTGGATTCGTTACAATGAAGGAGTATTACGCGTACATAATTCAACAACGAAATAACCAGGGTACTACTTTGCTGAGAGGAGGGCGGCTATTTCAGCAATTTTTGGTCGATGCATACACAGCTATTAAAGAACAACGGCTTAAATGGATGAGACATAAACAAGACAACCTACGTGTGGAACTTTATCATAATGTGTTTGATGCTGTTACAAGAGGAGATACAAACGCGTCCGCAATTGGAAAAAGAATAGTTTTACCCTCAAGCTTTACAGGCAGCCCAAGGTATATGATGCGGAATTACCAAGATGCCATGGCTTTATGTAGGGCGTTTGGGAATCCAGATCTGTTCATCACGTTTACTTCCAATCCAAAATGGCCCGAAATTGGTGACATGCTTGCCCATGTTCCTGGCCAGAAAGCACACGATCGTCCGAAAGTTGGAACGCGGGTTTTTAAAATTAAATTAACTGAGTTATTGGATGATCTTACAAAAAACATATTTTTGGCGACTGTTGTGCAGGTAATACAGGTCACATCTTAGAGTCAATGAGACTTTTTCTTTAAATCATTCTGATTTGTATCTAATACTTTTCAAATGTTTCGTTTCAGTTGTGCATGTTATCGAATTCCAAGAACGTGGCTTGCCCCATGCACATATTTTACTGTGGCTCGAAGACTACGCCAAGTGCAGGACGGGGGCTGAAATAGATGGTATAATCTCAGCAGAGATTCCGTGCCCAACAAATGATCCAGATGGATACAAAGTTGTTACTGAATATATGTTGCATGGACCCTGCGGGAAGGATACGAAGTACGGCCCATGCAACATAGAAGGAAAATGTTCAAAACATTTCCCTAAATCATTTTATCCAGAAATAACAATTGATGGGGATGGCTACCTTGTTTACCGTCAGAGAGATAATAAATTCAATGTTGTAAAGGGTAAGTTCACTTTCAATAACAGATATGTCGTTCCTTACAATCGATATCTTCTGCTTAAATACCAGGCACACATAAATGTTGAATGGTGCAATAGATCAAGGGCAATTAAGTACTTATTTAAATACTTAAACAAAGGGCCTGACCGAGCTACTATTGTCATCCAAGAAAACATTAAAAAAACTGATGCAGCAGTTCCTACACAGGTTATTGAAGTTAATGAAATCAAGAATTTCTTGAATTGTCGCTACTTAGCGCCATGTAAAGCAGTATGGCGACTCTTTTCTTTTGACATCCATTACTCCTCCCCTTCAGTCATGGAGCTAAATTACCACCTACCCAACCAAAACACAATAACGTTGCGTGATTCTGAAATTTTACCGGCACTACTTCAAAAGGAAGGCATCAATATAACTATGTTTACCGAGTGGTTTGAGCTAAACAAGGGTGATACAAAAGCACGAGAATTGACTTATGCTCAAATTCCAACAAAGTATGTATGGCATGAACAAGAAAGAATTTGGAAACTTAGAAAACAAAAAAAAAAATGCATAGGCCAGATGGTTTATTCCAACCCTGCATCAGGGGAACGTTACTATCTCAGAATGGTACTAAATATAGCCAAAGGTCCTGAATCGTTTGAACACCTGATGACGGTTAACAAGATAACATTTCAGACATTTAAGGAAGTCTGTTTTGCATATGGGTTGCTCAATGATGACAGAGAATGGACCCAGGCTATATCAGAGGTAAGATTTTGGGCATTAGCACCTCAATTGCGGGACTTATTTGTTACAATATTGCTATTTTGTGAAGTAAGTAGGCCACGAAAATTATGGGAAGAAAATTGGGAGGCTTTATTAGAGGATATTCTACATAAAAAAAGAAAACACTTCAGGTACCCAGACTCAGAACTTACAGAAGAACAAATTCAGAACTATTGTTTGGTGGAAATAGAGGAATTGTTGCACAGATTTGGTAGATCTTTAGCTGAATTCGAAGATCTCCCACGACCAAACCCAAAGCTCCTAACAAACATGGACAATCGTTTGATTAGAGAAGCATTGGACTTTGATATGAAAACAAGCAAGATTGAACATGAACAGCTTCATTCGATGCTAAACACCGACCAACATCTGATTTATCAAGGAGTTATCGAATATGTATACAGTCAAAAAGGAGGGTTTTACTTTGTTTATGGACCCGGAGGGAGTGGTAAGACATTTTTATACAATACTATAATATCAAAACTAAGATCAGAAAGAATGATAGTTCTTGCATTTGCATCTTCAGGTACATCATTTAATACGCGTTTATTGAATTATTATACATCCATACTATGCATTACAACAATATTACACTACTTAAAGAACTGCTGAATTGTTCAACCTTTATTATTGAACCAAGAATTGCATCTTTACTACTATCGGGAGGGAGGACTGCTCATAGCAGATTTGTTATTCCATTAGAGTTAATGGACAATAGTACGTGTGGTATCAAACAAAACACACACCTGGCAGAATTAATGAAAGAGGCTGGGTTGATAATTTGGGATGAAGCCCCCATGACTCAGCGATATGCTTTTGAAGCCTTAGACAAGACATTGAGGGATATATTGGGGTACGAGAATCCTGAAAATAGAGACCGCATCTTCGAGGGAATGACAGTGTTACTGGGAGGTGACTTCAGACAAATTCTACCGGTAATCCCGAAAGCCAAAAGATCAGAAGTTATCCAAGCCTGCATAAACCGATCAGAGCTATGGAAATCTTGCAAGGTCTTTACCCTTACACGCAGTATGCGAGTAAATGAGTATACAGAAAACGGGAGCATTGACACTCGAAAACAAGAATTCAATAAATGGGTGTTGGATGTGGGCGATGGGAATTTGGAAGCCAAAATTAAAGAAGGGGAGGATGAGCCAAGCTGGATTTAGATTCCGTGGAATTTTATTATAAAATCAGGGGATTCTCCAATTGATCAAATCGTCATAGAAATATTCCCTGATTTTACAACAAGGCAGAATGAAGATGCGTATCTAAAAGAAAGGGCTATACTGACTCCCAAAAATGACGACGCTGATGCAATAAATGAACATATGTTTAAAAAGTTAGCAGGTGATTCTGTCACGTACAATAGTGCAGATGAAGTATGTAAGGCATCAATTGATACTCTAGGTCAAGACGAGCTATATCCCATTGAGTTCTTGAATTCCTTAAATTTTCAAAGGATGCCACCACATTCTCTATGCTTAAAAAAGGAACTCCCGATAATGCTTTTGCGAAATGTTAACCCAAGCCAGGGTTTATGCAATGGAACCAGGCTAATCATTACTGATCTTGGCCAATTTGTTATTCGAGCTAAAATCCTAACTGGGTCACATATAGGAGATAGTGTTCTTATACCTAGGATCACAATGTCATCCACCCTGTCAAAATGGCCATTCATAATGAAACGTAGACAGTTTCTTGTGAAACCATGCTATGCGATAACCATAAACAAGAGCCAAGGCCAGTCACTTAAGTATGTCGGGGTCTACTTACCCAACCCTGTGTTCAGCCATGGGCAACTATATGTCGCACTATCTAGAGTCACAAGCCCTGACGGGCTGAAAATACTAATGACGGAAGATGAATATGGAGAACTAAAAGAGCGGACACGAAATATTGTTTTTAAGGAAACTTTCAGTAACCTAAATTAACAAGTTGTAGTACTATTCTAATAATGAATCAATGCTACCCGATGATTTATATCTTTTCAAATAATCAATGCTACCCGATCATGTATCTGTTACTTTTCAAATAATTTATATCTTTCTCATTGATTCCTGATGAAAAGTTCTTCTAAGTTTCTACAATTCAAAGTACAAATTCATATAGCTAAAGTAAAAATAAATAAATAGATAACACTTACCATTTGCTACCATTCATGCAAAAATCATCACTCGATAATATGCTCACTGATAATGAGTTCATGTTCCTGATTATCATCTACACGTGATAGTGCAAAACCTTAATCTACCTTAACAATGCTGTCCGACTTTAATATTGCAAAGGCGGCAGTCGTATATCTATAAAAAATCATAGCGATATTTCAAATTAGTAACTTAACTAACAAATCTACAATAAGCTGTCAATATTTGCAGCAAACATGCCAAATGAAGTACAAAATTACTTTTTTGACTCAGTAATCTCATCGGCTAATCGACAACAAATAGGAACAAACAAATTCAACATATCAACAATAAAATAAAAATAAAAATCTATACTAATCAAATTAAGATGCAAACCTGTGCATAAGATCCGCCATACAATTATCATCCCTACATGATCATTTCGTCACATTTGATGCCACAACTTGAATACTCAATCACCACACTCCTTAATTAAACTGATTATATGTTTAATTTGATTAAAATGTTGTATAATTGGAAAACCCTAATTTGAGAGGAAAACCCTAATTTAATTTCAGCAGATCTAATAAGTATGTGTGTTTGACTCATGTGTGTGAGAGAGAAAAGCCCCACCGCTTTTTGATAAAATGTAAAATGGAAAAAAAATAAAAATACACATATATAAACATAAACATAAAAGTTAATATTATTCATCCATCGATGAAATACATTACAGTTAAAGGCTTACAACCATCTATTCATAAACATACACAACCAAATAAACTACCAAAAGACAACCATATTCATCATACTCTATTCATCATCATCAGAAAGACCTTCATCAAACTCCATAAGCTTCACATGGCCTTCCTTCTCCACAATGCCTTCACAGGCCTCATCAAGTAGAGCAGTCAAGGTCAGAATCCTGTTACGTTCCCTTTCCTGTGTCTCAACTAGACAACGAAGAACATCAACAGCTTTTTCATTGAAAGGGCCCAAGTGATGAGCCTCCCTGATTGTCACCTCACGCTTCTCAACCTCGCTAAGGAGTTGATTACGCTCCTCCCCCATTCGCATAAAAAAACCCTCTTCTTCAGTTAACTCATTGTTGAATAAGAACTTGAAAGTTATTGCTAAATCGTCAGACCCAGATGCTTCCTTGAGTTCATTGATGTTGTTGGAAGACGAAGCCATGGATGAGAGAGTTGGTTGGCTGATATTATAAGTTAGGTTGATAATAATTGATGATGCCCTACTTGTGTGTTAGATTTGTTATAAATAACCAAATAAATACGTTTTAGAATACAAATAGGCAATCGGAATACAAAAAGGTAATGAGAAGGAATGATTGCAAAACATAACTGAAGTACTAATTGAAGCAGGAACTTCATCTTCCCATGCAAAACTATCATTTGAGTATTTAAAATTATATTTGCAAATATAGCAAAAAAAACCCTCACACTTTACCTTTTACGTAAAAAAACCCATCACCTACACAATGCATACCATTACCATCCTAAACATCATAAGAAATAGTTATAACTTAGCCAAATGTTTTAACGATAGAGTCAATAGCAAAATGGATCCTTATATTTATTTTCAATATCAAAAACACATAGACAAACAAAACTCAAAGTCTAAACAGAAACGTCACCAAACAACTAATTAAACTCATTCATCTTAATAGCATTAGCTTCTTCCTCACGAACTGTTACACCCGTATCCCGATAAGGTACTAGTTATGTAAATATTATGTGTTGCATATTATAAGCCTTGTGATATGAGTTAAGTGGTAAATATATGTGGCCAATATAGAATGAATGAAACTAAAAAGGGCCAAGATTGCCAAATGGGCAAAGTTTATTAGTTAAAATGCCATAGTCTAGCAAATTTTAGAAAACTCCAGGACTTTCTTCTTGGTCTTATTTGTGATGATCGGCTCTTAAGGAGAAAAGGGAGGGAAGACTTCAAGTAAATCATCTAGCTCATTTGTGTATCAAGAAGTGATCAAGATTCACTAGAGAACCCTTAATTGTAATCTCCTCAACAAGTAAGTGTTCTTCCCCAAATTTATGAAATTAGGGTTCATGTTGTAATAATTGATCTTAATGATCAAAGGTTAGTAATTTCATGATTAGTTATGTAATTAGTCTCTAATTTGAGATGGTTATGATATAGGAAACAAGATAAAAGTGGGAAGTTGTTGCTAGTAAAGTGGTAATCTAAGAATCAAGGTAAGTACATTGGTTATAACATGTTTTGTTTAGCTTCATCATATATTGGTATGATAATGTTTCAGGTGTTAGTTTTATCATGTTTGTTTACATGATAATGTGAAGGATAGGATATAGGGTGCGTTAGCTAGTATGGATCCATCACTAGATTTAGTTAGTTAGTCGTTGGGCTAACTATGGTAAGAAGTTCAACCTTACGGGTTGATTGTGTGAAGTTCAACCTTATGGGTTGATTGTGTTAAGGTCGACTATGTCGGCGTGAGGTAAGTGCCCCTATATCGCTAGCTTAACTAGTAGTTAGACTAGTTATGGTTCAGTTATGATTTTATATCATATATTGTTAGTTTGATGTTATGATTGTATATCATACATTGTTAGCTTGTTATTACCATGTACTTACTAAGCGTTTCGCTTACGTGTTTAGTTGTGATGTTTTTCTTGATAGGTGCCGAAGGTTCTAGCAAAGGTAAAGAAAAGGTTTAAGTGATTATGTAATAGAAGTTCATCCTAGAAGAAGTTGTAGTAGAAGACCGTTCTTTTGGACCAAGCATATTGAAGTTGGAAGCCCCCGACGTGTCCTTTCGTGTTTTGGGTATATTTCCTTTCGTATGGTCATTTTGTGAGTCAACGGTCATTTTCTATGTTAGCTCAACGGTCAAGCTTATGTTCATGTCAAGAAGTCCTTAGGTTAGTGGTTATGGTGGTAAAAAGGAGGGTGTTTGGCAAATAGCCAATTCTACCCATTTTGGGAAGTTATGGGTCATGTCAATGTATCAACACTCTTTTAATATGTTAGGAAGGTTATTTTGCGTGTAAGCCAAATTGGATATCTAGTTGTTTGTGCATTTATGTATAAAATGTGTTTTTGAAAGATTGTTTAAGGGGATGTTTGGTATTAGCTAGTTTTTACCCATTTTGGGTTTGAACGGGTCATGGATGGTTGAGACAAGTTTAGTATGTTAAAATATGTATGTTGGTCAAGTATGGTAGGTAAGGGAAGTGTTTTAAGTGAATTGGAGTGTAACGGGTCAAAATGGGTTCATGCATAACCCGTCAATTCCTAAAGAATAATTTTCAGTCTAGGATCCCCTTTTAGGTTCCAAAGTATGGACCTAAGTGTGGATCCTTGGTTTCAGTTTAGGATCCCCCTTTAGGTTCCAAAGTATGGACCTAAGTGTGGATCCTTAATTTCAGTCTAGGATCCACTTTTAGGTTCGAATTTGTGAACCTTAGTGTGGATCTGAAATGTACTCATCTTGGTTATGGAATTAGGATCTACTTTTAGGTTCCAAGATTTGGACCTAAATGTGGATCCAGTTTTTCCTCATCTTGGTTATGAGTTAAATGTTCATCTTGGTGATGAATGTGGCTTCTTATAAAGGGTCAATAGAGTAGCGGAATGTCAAGTCAAGTTAAGCGTTTCCCGTCAAATCCTAAAGTATAATCTCAGTCCTGGACCTTAGGTGGATCTTCCAGGATCTACTTTTAGGTCCCATAAATCTGAACCTTAGAGTGGATCTTTCAGGATCTACTTTTAGGTTCCACAATCTAAACCTTAATGTGGGTCAGTTTCGGAATGTTACTTTTTGCGAAAAATTTTCACGTTTTTGGTCAAAGTGGTCAAGGGGCGTTACAACTTGGTATCAGAGCTTCGGTCTAAGAGATTTAGGATCTCCCCTTAGGATTTCCTAGACTTAGGCCTTGTGTAGACGCGGTTAGTATCGGTGTTTGTTATTTGTGTATTGTTTGGGTGATTTCAGGAACACATATGTTAAGTATTTTTATGACTACGCCTGGCCACCGTAGTGATAAAAATATGATACATATGTGAGATTGAAATCATTTAGGCTGTACATGGATGATAAACTCTAGGGTGTTTAGTATAAGAATAGATATGTTATTTATGCATCGATTATGTATATGATTTTGCTTAATAGTGTGAATTGCTAATTTCAGTATAGTAGAAAAGATGGCGACGATTCAGAATAAGGAGGTGGTAAGAGCGACCTCCTCCCCCCATGATAGTGATGAACATAATGATGGACACTCTAATAGTGACACGTCAATGTCAATGCCGGAAAACCTTAATCCTAGAAGTTTTACTAGAGCAGGGTTGAAAGATTTGGATACGTTGGTGACGAATAGTGTGGGAAGGGCTATTGAGAAAGCTATGCCCTTCTTTATTAATAAGACAACTGAATATTTGCAAGAGATACTTCATGAGGAGATAGGGATGCTTAAGAAGACTGGGGAGCTCATGAATGATCCGAATGCTAGACCCGGAGAAGCAGATTTGGATAGAATGAAGGGCGAGGAGAGGGAGGTGAAAAGAAAGCTAGAACAACCAACAACATTCGGTAAGCGGGGCAAATTTGATTCAACAAAGGAGGACAACACATGGAAATTACCACCTCGGTGTAATAGGTGCGGTAAGAACCATATGGGAGGATGTAAAGCCGGGATGAAGGGATGTTATAAATGTGGGGATCTTAGCCATGTTAAAAAGAATTGCACCAAGTGTATGCTGACGTGTTATGGGTGCAATGAAGAAGGACATAAGGTGAGTGAATGTCCTAAAGCTAATCCTAAGCAAGAGGAGCCGTTTAACTTGATCGAGGGAGAAAAGGTTGATGTTCCGAAACCTAAAGTTTGTGTTTATCAAATGAGTGCCGAAGAAGCAAAGTCGAGTTCAGATGTCGTCACAGGTATAATTCTCGTTAATTCTAAACCTGCTCGTGTTTTGTATGATTCGGGCGCAAGTGTGACCTTTGTATCTTATAGTTTTAGTAAAGAATTGTCCACTCCCCTATGAAAACTTTCAACTCCCATAGAAGTTGAGATTGCCAATAGTAAAGTTGTTGTGTTGTCTAGTGTATATCATAATGTAGAGATAGAGATCGATGAGAGTGTTTTTAGAATTTACCTAATTCCCATAATGCTTGGAAGGTTTGATATTATCATTGGTATAGATTGGTTGGGGTAAACACCATGTTGCCATCCTATGTAGATAAAAGATCGTTCGAGTTGTGAATCTTAGCGGTCGAGAAATGATGAATTATGGTGATAATAGAAAAGGGAGAGTTAAAATTATGTTCTGTAATGAAGGTTAGGAGATACTTATCACGTGATTGTCTCGTTTTTATGGCGCATGTGGTAGATACGAGTTGTGAGAAGAAAAGTATCGATGACGTTCAGATTATTAATGAATTTCATGATGTATTTCCGAAAGATCTGCCGGGTATTCCACCCGATGGACAGGTTGAGTTCCGTATTAATCTTGTTCCGGGTGCTACTCCTATTGCCAAAACTCCTTATCGTTTTGCTCCGTCCGAAATGAAGGAGTTAATGAGTCAACTCCAAGAGTTACTTGACAAGGGTTTTATTCGCCCAAGTAGCTCACCATGGGGAGCTCCGATTCTGTCCGATTAAAAGAAAGACGGTAGTAGGTGGATGTGCATTGATTACCGTGAATTGAACAAAGTCACAGTGAAAAATGTATACCCATTGCCAAGAATCGATGATCTCTTTGATCAACTTCAAGGTGCGAAGTGGTTCTCAAAGATTGATCCCAGTTCGGGCTATCATTAGTTGAAGGTTCGAGAAGAATACATTCCCAAGACGGCCTTTAGGACCCGTTATGGACATTGCGAGTTTACGGTTATGTCTTTTGGTCTCGCGAACGCGCCTGCGGTTTTCATGGATCTCATGAACCGTGTATGTAGACCGATGTTGGATAAATTCGTTATAGTGTTCATCGATGATATTCTTATCTATTCTAAGAGTAAGGAAGAACATGAAGTGCATCTTCGAGAAATCCTGGAAACGTTGAGAAAAGAAAGGTTGTATGCTAAATTTTCGAAATGTGAATTCTGGTTGCAAGAAGTTCAGTTCCTTGGTCATGTCATTAATCCGATGGTATAAAAGTTGATCCATCAAAGGTCGAGGCCGTGATGAATTGGCAAGTGCCAAAGAACGTTGGTGACATTTGGAGTTTTCTAGGCCTCGCGGGTTATTATCGACGGTTTATTCAAGACTTCTCCAAAATTTCATCTTCGTTAACTGAACTCCCCAAGAAGAATGTTCCTTTCGTGTGGGGCGAAAAGCAAGAAGAAGCCTTCCGTACTTTACGAAAGAGGTTGTGTGAAGCACCGATTTTAGTGTTACTCGAGGGAACCGAAGACATGGTGGTCTACAGTGATGCATCTTATTCCGGTCTTGGATGTGTTCTTATGCAAAGGGGTAAAGTGATTGCTTACGCTTCAAGACAACTAAAGAAGCACGAAGAGAAGTATCCGACTCATGATCTCGAATCTGCGGCTGTAGTCTTTGCTTTGAAGATTTGGAGACATTACCTATATGGTGTGAAGTTCATAATTTACACTGACCATAGAAGTCTTCAATATTTCCTTGATAAGAAAGATCCGAATATGAGGCAACGTAGGTGGTTAGATTTGCTGAAGGATTATGATTGCGAAATTCGCTACCATCCGGGTAAGGCGAAAGTTGTAGTGGATGCACTAAGTCGTCAGGGCAAAAGTGATGTTATACGGATTCACTCTTTGAGAATGATTATCTCATCTGATCTTTTCGATAGGATTAAGTTAGCTCAGAAGGAAGCGCTAAAAGAAGAAAATCAAGAGAAAGAACGTATCACATCTCACGTTCCTTATTTTGGTGAAGACAGTCGAGGGATTAAGACGCGGTATGGAAGAGTTTACGTTCCTTTTCGAAGCAACATCAAGGAGTTACTCATGGAAGAAGCTCATAAGTCCAAGTATTCTATTCATCCAGGAGCTACGAAAATGTACCTTGATTTGAAAAGAAACTATTGGTGGCCGGGTATGAAAAGAGATTACGTGAAGTATGTGGAAAGATGTTTAACTTGTTTGAAAGTGAAAGCCGAACACCAAAAGCCATATGGAAAAGTCCAACCCTTAGACATTCCAGTTTGGAAATGGGAGAAGATTACTATGGATTTTATCACGAAATTGCCAAAGACGAAAAAGAAGAATGATACTATTTGGGTAGTAGTCGATCGTTTGACTACGAGTGCGCATTTTATTCCAATCAGGGAGAATATGCCTGTTCATAAGTTAGCAAAGATCTATGTCAATGAGATAGTTGCACGTCATGGGGTACCTATTTCCATAGTTTCTGATAGAGATGGGCGGTTCACTTCAAGTTTTTTTGGCAAGATTTTCAAGAAGAGTTAGGTACGAAACTTCATATGAGCACAGCTCTTCATCCTCAAACCGATGGACAAAGCGAAAGGACAATTTAAACTTTAGAAGATATGCTACGGGTTAGCATGGTTGGTTTTGGAAGTAACTGGGATGATCACTTGTTTCTAGTGGAATTCGCCTGCGATAATAGTTATTATGCTAGTATAGGCATATCTCCTATGAGATGCTATATGGAAGAAAGTGTAGGACGCCAGTATGTTGGGAAGAAGTGGGAAGGAGAGAATTGGCTAGCACGGATATAACGTTGGCAACGACGGAAAAGGTTGAGATGATTCGAGCAAGACTTAAGGCGGTACAAGATAGGTGAAAAAGTTAAGCCGATAATCGAAGAAGGCCAATAGAACTCGAGGTAGGTGATAGAGTAATGCTAAAAGTTTCTCCGTGGAAGGGCGTTTTTAAGTTTAAAAGCAAAGGGAAATTAAGTCAGCGCTTTATAGGGCAGTTTAAAATTTTGAAACGTGTGGGTGAGGTTGCATATGTGTTAGAATTCCCGAGGAAATGGGAGGTGATCATAACACCTTTCATATGTCTTATTTGAGGAAATGTTTAGTGGAAGAGACTAGTGTAGTCACGTTGGATTACATTGAGATTGATCCGGAATTGATTTCTCAAAAGGATGAACCAGAAGCGATACTAGGAAGAAAAGTGAGACAACTTTCAAACAAAGAAATACCGCTAGTAAAAGTACAATAGAGACATCGTAAGGGTACAAGTATTAGATAGGAGTTAGAGGAGAAGATGAGAAATGAATATCCTCATTTATTTTAAGAATAGAGTTCGAGGACGAACTCTCATTTTAAGGAGGGGAGAATTGTTACACCCGTATCCCGATAAGGTACTAGTTATGTAAATATTATGTGTTGCATATTATAAGCCTTGTGATATGAGTTAAGTGGTAAATATATGTGGCCAATATAGAATGAATGAAACTAAAAAGGGCCAAGATTGCCAAATGGGCAAAGTTTATTAGTTAAAATGCCATAGTCTAGCAAATTTTAGAAAACTCCAGGACTTTCTTCTTGGTCTTATTTGTGATGATCGGCTCTTAAGGAGAAAAGGGAGGGAAGACTTCAAGTAAATCATCTAGCTCATTTGTGTATCAAGAAGTGATCAAGATTCACTAGAGAACCCTTAATTGTAATCTCCTCAACAAGTAAGTGTTCTTCCCCAAATTTATGAAATTAGGGTTCATGTTGTAATAATTGATCTTAATGATCAAAGGTTAGTAATTTCATGATTAGTTATGTAATTAGTCTCTAATTTGAGATGGTTATGATATAGGAAACAAGATAAAAGTGGGAAGTTGTTGCTAGTAAAGTGGTAATCTAAGAATCAAGGTAAGTACATTGGTTATAACATGTTTTGTTTAGCTTCATCATATATTGGTATGATAATGTTTCAGGTGTTAGTTTTATCATGTTTGTTTACATGATAATGTGAAGGATAGGATATAGGGTGCGTTAGCTAGTATGGATCCATCACTAGATTTAGTTAGTTAGTCGTTGGGCTAACTATGGTAAGAAGTTCAACCTTACGGGTTGATTGTGTGAAGTTCAACCTTATGGGTTGATTGTGTTAAGGTCGACTATGTCGGCGTGAGGTAAGTGCCCCTATATCGCTAGCTTAACTAGTAGTTAGACTAGTTATGGTTCAGTTATGATTTTATATCATATATTGTTAGTTTGATGTTATGATTGTATATCATACATTGTTAGCTTGTTATTACCATGTACTTACTAAGCGTTTCGCTTACGTGTTTAGTTGTGATGTTTTTCTTGATAGGTGCCGAAGGTTCTAGCAAAGGTAAAGAAAAGGTTTAAGTGATTATGTAATAGAAGTTCATCCTAGAAGAAGTTGTAGTAGAAGACCGTTCTTTTGGACCAAGCATATTGAAGTTGGAAGCCCCCGACGTGTCCTTTCGTGTTTTGGGTATATTTCCTTTCGTATGGTCATTTTGTGAGTCAACGGTCATTTTCTATGTTAGCTCAACGGTCAAGCTTATGTTCATGTCAAGAAGTCCTTAGGTTAGTGGTTATGGTGGTAAAAAGGAGGGTGTTTGGCAAATAGCCAATTCTACCCATTTTGGGAAGTTATGGGTCATGTCAATGTATCAACACTCTTTTAATATGTTAGGAAGGTTATTTTGCGTGTAAGCCAAATTGGATATCTAGTTGTTTGTGCATTTATGTATAAAATGTGTTTTTGAAAGATTGTTTAAGGGGATGTTTGGTATTAGCTAGTTTTTACCCATTTTGGGTTTGAACGGGTCATGGATGGTTGAGACAAGTTTAGTATGTTAAAATATGTATGTTGGTCAAGTATGGTAGGTAAGGGAAGTGTTTTAAGTGAATTGGAGTGTAACGGGTCAAAATGGGTTCATGCATAACCCGTCAATTCCTAAAGAATAATTTTCAGTCTAGGATCCCCTTTTAGGTTCCAAAGTATGGACCTAAGTGTGGATCCTTGGTTTCAGTTTAGGATCCCCCTTTAGGTTCCAAAGTATGGACCTAAGTGTGGATCCTTAATTTCAGTCTAGGATCCACTTTTAGGTTCGAATTTGTGAACCTTAGTGTGGATCTGAAATGTACTCATCTTGGTTATGGAATTAGGATCTACTTTTAGGTTCCAAGATTTGGACCTAAATGTGGATCCAGTTTTTCCTCATCTTGGTTATGAGTTAAATGTTCATCTTGGTGATGAATGTGGCTTCTTATAAAGGGTCAATAGAGTAGCGGAATGTCAAGTCAAGTTAAGCGTTTCCCGTCAAATCCTAAAGTATAATCTCAGTCCTGGACCTTAGGTGGATCTTCCAGGATCTACTTTTAGGTCCCATAAATCTGAACCTTAGAGTGGATCTTTCAGGATCTACTTTTAGGTTCCACAATCTAAACCTTAATGTGGGTCAGTTTCGGAATGTTACTTTTTGCGAAAAATTTTCACGTTTTTGGTCAAAGTGGTCAAGGGGCGTTACACGAACACCAGCTTTCACTTGAAAAAACAATGCTCCTAACTTTTCAAGCAATACCCGATGCCTCTCTTGAGTCTTTCTCAAAGCTTCTAACGAGTCCATAGCAACACCACGAGCACCTAATGCTTCCATGTTCGCTATCATGCTTTGGTTTTTCACCATTACCCGCCTCAAATGCTGACAACAAGCTATAATCAATTTGGACAAAGCATCATCTTCACCTCCCTGTTGCACAAACCACAAACACATACAATCATGCAATTTAGAAGAATCAGCAACGTTCATTAAGTTCTCTAATAACTGAAATTGTGCCATTAAAATATATATATATATATATATATATATATATATATATATATATATATATATATATATATATATATATATATATCAAAGTACAAATGATTTTATAACTAACTATGACAAAGGTGCCAAATAAATAGGAAAAAAAATATTATGTAACTTATACATATTAAAAGATTACATGTGAAGAGACTCTATTAAATATAACATCTTGAAAAAAAGTCTCTTCACATATACTCTTTTAATGTCAATAAACTATTTTAAATGTCTACCATGCTTGCAAAAATTGTGATACCATCACAATTTAGATATATAATGATGAAAATAAGTACCGAAAATTACATGTCAATATGTGTGATACCATCACAACTTAAATATATAATGACGAAAACAAGTGCCGAAGGTTATACTATGAACACTTATATATAGCCCATGTGCAACGCACGGGTTTTAATTACTAGTGTTATTGAAAAGACACATTTAACTATTTATGGTAATGTCAAATACTTGTTATTAAAGAGACACATTTAATTTCTTACGGAATAGTGGATGATCATGTCAACTTATTCATAAGATTTTGTGTAACAATTGTGTTTCTAAAAACGGCCGGCAAGTCTAAGAACTCACGATACGCCTAAACAAATAGATGTTCGGTCATTGTCATTAGATGGTACGTTACAATCGGAGGTAGATACAAGGTTACACAAGTGAAAATTCAGTGATCTCTATATAAATAAATAACATATGCAATGACAATGCATTTGAAAACTTTTGCTAAATCCAAGTCTAACGTACAACGATATTATCTTTTGGGTGTATAACCAAACGAAAACATTATGGATAGAGCAAAACATACTAGCCCAGATGTCCCTAAACTATATCGTTTGTCAAGGGTGTCATAGTTGTGCTTAGCATAAAAGAGTTTGCACATGTATTCTCGTATTACAAATACATATATAGAAATACACATAACGTTTCCTACAGAAATAAACAATTTTTTCCTACTGGGTTCGAGTTAACTTAGTTAAAAATACAAAAAGTGACCAAAACTATCTTAAAAATCAAAAAATATTTATCTGAGTTCTTCAGGTCAACCCTATTTGAATAAAGGTAAAATTCCCATTAATCCGATCTTTATTAGAACCGTTTAACCAAGTTATCCTGACTAATCCCCCGACTAATCCGAAAAATATTTTTCAACTCAACTAAGTTGAACTCAAATACTTCTGAACGGAAAACAGATGATGTTTTTGACTCAGATACACGCAACCTCACCGGGTTAATCCCCGGTCATTTTCCAACCGTGGTCACCCCAATCATATAGAGTGGTCACCCCAAACATAGAGTGTAACGCTTTTTAATTAAAAAGTCGTCCACAGTGGAACACTTTTTTTCATTCTGTTTGGCTCTCAATCAAACCCTCACACACACACACACACCATTTCCGGTCGCCATGCCTACATCCTCCACCGCACCGGATCAATCTCCGACCGCCGGATCAGATTCCGATGAATACGAATACGAAGAAATCGAAGTAGAGGAAGAAATCGAAGTTGAGGAAGAAGTCTCCGAAGAAGAAGAAGAAGAAGAAGAGGAGGAGGAAGTATCCGAAAAAGACGACGATATCGAAAAACCGGATGCCGAATTAAGTGAGCTTTATTATTATTGATAAATCTATTGATAGTTTTTTATAATTTAATTATTTGATGTGTTTATATTTTGTGACTAATGCCTGTTACTGATTGTGTATTTTGTGCGTTATATGAGTTGATTGATAATGATGATGCGAAATTAGGCGTTTAATAGAAAATGTTGTATATAAACCAAATTTGTAATTACATTAAGGCGTGAAGAAAACGACAGAATGAAATAAAAGAACGACGATAACGGAAGGAAATAATTAAAAGCTGATACGTCATAGTGTGAGCGTTATACATTTGTCATAATGCGAGTGGTATATTTGACATAACCGTCATATATACAAGTTCTAATAAAAATTAGCCGACTTGAAAAGACAGATATTATAAGGATAGATGGGGAAGCCAACTAAGCATGTAAGCGAAACCTGATGGGGAGAAGAGTGAGGAGGAGAAGATGTATACTAAGGTGTCGTTTGTTTTTTCAGTTCGAGATGCCAACAACAATCACAACAAGCGGAAGTTGGATGAGCATCAGCAGGGTAATAACAACAACAATAACCGCAACGACAACCATCATCACCAACAGAACCAAAGGCAAGAAACTGTCACTGCTGCCCCAGCTGAAGGAAAGGGTTATGTTGGGAAGCTACCGCTGTGCGACCGATGCAAGCTGCATCACAGTGGCCCATGCAAAGTTAGGTGTAGAAATTGTCAGAAGATCGGTCACCAATCCAAGGATTGTAGAGGTACTAAAGTAATAAGTTGCTTTGGATGTGGAGAACGAGGACATTACAAGGACAAATGTCCCCAGAACAACGGCCAGAAAGTTGAAGGTACCAATTTTATGAAAATCTTCAATTAATCGGGGTCACTACAAACTGATATCTTTATTTAATGAAGCTACAAAATGCCTAAAAAAGTCAAACTATTTTTTAAAAGAACACCGTTGTATACTATTAAGTTACTAACGACCACACTAACTATTGCAACTATTTGATCATCATATAAAACTACTATCAATATTATTTCGTACAAAACCTTTTTATTGATCCTATCAAGCAAATAAGGTTTTATGTCCGCGTCAAGTTAGGAGAGCATTACATATGATGCCATTGCAATGGAAGAGAATGTTGAATCATCAAGGGTGCGTTTAGTTAGAGAAAAAAAAACAATATAGTTTTCTATTTTCTTATTTGTAAAAAAAAGGAAGGAATTTAATTTTCCACAAAATATTGAAAACGCGTTCATATGATATTGTTTTGTACTCTCAAGAAAACAACGGTTGTTACATGGGAAACAAGGGAAAAAAAAAAAAAAAAAAAGTTTTGTAGTTTCCCTTGTTAAAATAGGGAATGTAAATTGTGTTTTGTAGTGAATTTGATGGAAAACATTTGATTTGAACGCAATCTCTATTTTCCTTATTTTGTGGAAAACAAAGGTGTTTCCTTCTAACTAAACACACCTCAAGTATTTCTCTTGCATCTTCAGTGTGGGTATGTGCGCAACACAAAAAATAACTAATGGTAGATGTTATATTTTACATCCAGTTGTCAGGATGTCTCAAATCTTGTGCATTTAGTCCATATCAAAGTTTGCAGAGAATATGCACAAACTGATTGTATTCTTAGGCTTATTGATAGAAAGCTTTACTAGAAAACTCTTGTTTGTTGGCAAGTTGCTTTGTTGATCCAAGACATGGTACATGGTACATGGTACATGGACTTGGACTTTGCTCTACTACCGTACCCCAGTGTAGTGAAAGGCAAGCGCTTAATTGAAGAAGCGAGGCGTTTTAAAGTGCTTTGATTCCAAAGAAGCGAGGCATTTTACTAGAGTGAGAAAAAGCGTTGTTAAGCGACCGGAAGCGCTCACATTTTTGTATAACGACTAGTTTTTGCGAAATAAGAACTTAGACGATTATTCCGAATAAAAATAGTAGACTTTAGGCTTTAAATATTTGAATAAACTTCTCTTTTTTGGTCTTTTTTATTAAAAATAAAGATTTTAAGATAATTATGTTTTTGTTTAATCATTGTTTTCTTATTAGACACTATCATATGCACAAAGGGTAAAAAGTTCACTGAAGCGCTCTCTTTTGTCGCTTCTCGCCTTAGCGAAAGGCGCGTCGCTTTGAGGTTGCTTTCGCCTTTAACTACCTTGCCGTACCCAATTCCTCTATATTAGTATGCCCAGTTTCGCTTGCCAAGTACATGTTTATAATTCCCAGGTTACATGTTTATGATTACTTCTCTTGCTAGCTACAAACTACTATTGAAGAATGACATGTTATGTGATGTGGTTGATAACCAAAATCTGGTCATGAAGTACCAAAATGGTTATCCACAATAGCCTTTTTGAAGTTTTTCTCCTCTCGCAAGAACCAGCTTGGTGGAGATGGCTTTAATGCCAAATAATGAAAACTGAAGCATCTTCTTGGAGAAGTTGGCTCAGGTTACGATTAAGGAATCTGTTGGATTAAAGGGCTTATGAAGCTTCAAAACAACACAAGATTTTACTTCCCAATCAGTTGGGTAGGTTAAATTTTGAGTTCAAAAGATTCAAATGTATTTCATTCATTTGAATCTCTCTTCAACATGATCCTTAGGTTGATCGTATTTAGGATCTATGATAAGATGCTACCAAGTCTTTTAACGATGAAATAAAGTTTAAGGATAGTCACATATTTAGGATCTGCCTAAATATTTAGAGAACACTGTAACCATACCCTTGGGTAGGTTAAAATTCTGAGTTCAAGTCCTATGGGCATCCCTGAGTGGATGTTCCAGCTGTAAATCATCCACTAAATGGCGTGATACAATTCTTAATATCTGTTACTTAGGAAGTCGTCCGACTATTGTTGAGGATCATGATTTTGGAATCTGATTACTGACTGGACATTTGCAGGGAAAGAAACGATCATATCTGATAAAGAGAAAGCTCCTCAATGTGATGGTGGAATGATTAGTGCCGAGATCACTAATCTTATTAACGAATCCAGTAAAAAAGTGACCGGTGGAGATGCAGTAACCAGCCTCAAGGAACAAAATGGAGATGCATTAGCGAGTACTTCCAACGACTCTAATAAAGTTTCAGTCATTGAGGAACAAACTACACTTAAGAATGTTATTGATGTTGCTGATGCACAACAAAAGGAACCCAGGTGCAGTGACATTTCAGTACCTCTAAATATCTAATTATTAGTCAATGTGTATCTGTATGCTAGAATCAAGTACTAATGTCTTTTAGGTTTTCCAGATTGGATGTTCCCGTGATAAGACCTAAAAGTTTGTCACCTGCAATGGAAGTTAACGAAGGAAACAAACGACCAGCTCACATATGTGACTCACCTGCAACAGAAGTTAATGAAGAAAACAAACGACCAGCTATTATATGCGACTTCTTTGCAAAGGGCTGGTGCATTAAGGGAAGCTCTTGTAGGTTTCGTCACATAAAAGACCATATGAGTGTTAGTGACCAACAAAAGGAGACTTCTGTAGCTGCATATCCGAAAACCGAACCTCTGAAAGATGAAGGTAATTCATACTTTCTTGGGAATTTTAAATCAGGAAAGGATTTTTTTTTAATGATTTTGTGATTTATACTAGTCCTTATTGCCATATCAGGTTTGGCAACTTCTGCAGCCGCACCAAGCCCGAGTTGCACAAAGAGGACACTGTAACCAAACCCTCAGTTAATGATGTGAGGACCGAGGATTTGCAAGAGAATCCTCCTGCTAATGCAGATAGCTCGCTGAATGAAGCTTCAAGTAACCTGATCAATGGGTCAGACCCCCCTAAGAATAGTTGGGTTTCATCATATGCAACAACAATGGAAAAACCTGGTGGTAGCGGAAATCAGTTTCGGTTTCAGAATAACAAGATGCCTACTACGAGTTATTCCATCAATCATAACTCAAGCTCTTTTCAGTCAACTACGATACTGCCCCCCTCAAATCATACTTCAGTCTGGCCTATGACTTCAACTTTTTTAAGTTCTTCAACACTGAAGCATTTGGGTTCTCAATCAGTAACAAAGCTTTCTACTTATGATTGGGCGCCATCAAAACCTTTCCGGTCAGCATTTCTTATTTCTCAAGGAATATGTACTCCAGATATCCAATATGATCCAATCCGTGACAGTATTGATTCGCCAAATATTGGAGATAAGCTCTTAAAAATTTCTTCTTCTAGTCGACTGCCATCAGTCTCTGGTACCCATTCGCCGAAGAATGTCAATCCACATCTAATAGAGACAATTGGAACGACTAATGGCTCTGACAGAGGCTCTCTCGCCAGTCATGTAAATGACAATGAGATTGATATGGATGTCACATCTGAAAAGGGAAATACGAAAAGTGAGGGTAAAGGAAAATTGCATTTGACTTCTGGTCATGTTGGGATTGTCAAACAAGCAAGTGAACATGATAGTCACTATTCTCAGCGTAAAAATGAGGGGTCAACAAAACAAGTGAAAGTAAGAGATGAGAGTAGTCAGTATCATAAAATCCAGCTTGACCCGGAAGGGGATATGCATAGAGAACCTAAAGCTCTTAGGCTTTTTCGTGCTGCTCTGATAGAATTTATAAAAGAATTAGTCAAGCCAACATGGCGTGAAGGTAAACTGAGCAAGGACGCCCACAGACTGATTGTTAAGAAGGCTGTCGACAAGGTAGTCAGCACTTTACCAGCAGAGCATATTCCGAGTATGCAAGAATCTATCGACATGTATCTTTCTGCATCCAAGCCCAAGCTTGAGAAACTTGTCGAGGTGTGTTTTCTTGCTTTATTGATGTAGGAACCACCTTAGGTTATATAATATTCAATATTATTTGTCTTTGCCATTTGATAGTTTAGGCAATTTTGTTTGCAGGGATATATTGAGAAGTATGGAAAGATATGACATATTCATAAAATGGATGCTGCCTTGCTATTCATCCTCTGTTGGGTCCAAAAGAACATGATGGTTTCAAATATTCAAATGGCTTATGCAGTTTCCAGATGGTACTTAAACATAATATCAGTAAATTATGCATGTCAAACATATCCTAGAAGTTTTGAGTACTCTTAGTTACAAGTGGTACTGCTTAATTTCCCTACCTGTATGTGTTTGTTGCTGCTAGGATTCTGACTTTTATGATATAACTGATTTTAATTTTGGCATAATCGTCTATATAGTTGTGCTTAGGTCTTTAAATTGTTGGTTTGTGGTATTGGCAGCTCTTTGAAATTTCAACTGCTTTTGCTAAATTGAAACCGAGTTACAGTTTATATCATGGTTTAAGCTCGATGGGTTTAGAACGTGGCTTTAGAATGGAACTATTGTATTTTACAAATAGGTAGTTATGTGGGAACTACTAGTTGTTTCTCACATATAGAGAAATAGTTTCTTACAAAAATAGGTAGTTATGTAGGAACCACGAGTTGTTTCAATTGATTATTAAGTGGATAGTAGAGTATGTGAAGACGCCATGCTTACGATATTGACAAATGGAGTTAGAGGTTAGCTTTTCAGGATGAATGATTTTTCCCTTGTGCAAGTTTTCTTTGATGTGGTCATACCTTTCTTAGCCTCAACGAGTTCCAAGATTCTCTTAAAGTTTTTTTGAGAAATTAAGTGTGTAGGTTTTTAAGTGACTTAGATTTTCATGTTCGTTGATCATTATGTTCTAGTTATGAATAATAGTATGCAATTAAGAGGACTATAACACGGATGTCACACCTTATTCAATCTAGTTCTTCAATTTCATTTGGTTAAGGTTTGTTGTTGAGCAATAACATCACCCTCACGACCCACGACCCACAAAACGGTGCCACCAACAACAAAAGGGAGGTAAATCACATAGTTCCCTAAAACTAGGAAGATGAATTTTAACGTGAGACGTTAGTTGTGGATTTTCACCTTCATCCGCTAAGACAAGCACATGACAACGTCATGGAATCTTTTCCAAATCTCTCGAATGTAGATGTCATTAAATGTTCGTTCGATATGATGGCTAAGTTTATGTTTTAAATTAGTATTGTTGTATGAAGTAGATGCCATTGAGATTCCCAACGTATATGGTTGTCCTTGCTAGTGTAACAATGAAAGAGCTCAAGTTACGCCTCTCATGATTAGTACCCTCTTCTAATGTTCAAGACTCCCAGATATGTACTTGTCCTTGCTAGTGTAACAATGAAAAAGCTAGAGTTAGGCTTCTGATGACTAGTACTCTCCTCAAATGTTCTTAAGGCTTATGCTATCTTAAGGGAAATAGAAAAGCATATTTGATACATTATATTACTTTGCCTACTAATGTAGTCAAGTAGAATATTTTAACACATTCAATGCTTATTACGGAAAAACTCGACAATGAAAAGACTACGAAAATGGATGAGCCCCATTGGACTCCATGATGCGCTTGTTCAATTAGTGCCTTCTTGTCCATCTTGACTTGCTGCTCAGAAGACGCCGAATGGCATTTTGTTAGAGCAACCTAGTAGATGGGTTCACTGATCACTTACGACATTTCGAGCAAGCACTGAAAGTGCGATCTCAACTTTTTAGAAGGGACGTGCTACCGTCGACTGACCGCAGGAGTGAGACTACCGTCGACCAACGGGAGACTATGGCGCCTGGAGGCGCCAAAGCAGCAAGCCGGAGGAGAGAGTGCAGCTAACAAGAAGCAAATGAGAAGTCTGATGCGATATCTTATGATAATACATGAGTGTTATTTTGTTGCTACACTTAAAGTTAGGGACGCTTATGCAACTTTGGAGACAAAAAGAATTACAAAGGTAAAGATACATTACTTCCGTGAAGTTTTTGATAAGTTATGAAAGAAGCTATCAAATGATACGATAATAGAAAAATGACTCCTTACTTTAACTACGCGTCAAGTCCATAGACGATTGTTTAGCATAGCATGAAGATGATAGTGTATTGCATCTATACCTAGTTGACATACTTATATGTTATTCTTCTTGTCATAGAGTTTCGTTGAAGATTTAATAGGTCTTTCGATTTTGTCGAGATCTTGGTGTTTGAGCAAGTCTTGAGAAGTTGCTTAGCTACATATAGGAGTGGAGATAGAGAGCAATTATGAAGTAGTGAGGGCTAATGAAGATGTTGCTTTTCTTCGCTATATTGTAGGCTTATAGCCCGTTAGGATTTCTAGGTTTTCATTGAATTTGGATTATAAATACGTGATCAATAAAACATATTACCTACGGGGAATTCAATATTTCAAAATGGTATCAGAGCGGATCTAATCCTCAGACCAAGTCGACCACCTTCAAGTAGAGTATTTTAACAAGAAGCAAATGAGAAAATGGAAGAGCATTATTTCGGAGAAACTCGACAATGCAAAGACTACGAAAATGGAAGAGCCAAGACAAACAAGAAGCAAATGAGAAGTCTGATGCAATATCTTATGATGTTACATGAGTGGTATCTTCTTGTTACACTTAAAGTTAGGGACGCTTATGCAACTTTGGAGACAAAAAGAAATACAAAGGTAAAGATACATTACTTCTGTGAAGCTTTTGAACAAATGATATACGTTAAGTTATGAAAGAAGCTATCAAATGATACGATAATAGAAAAATGACTCGTTATGCTTTAACTACACGTCAAGTCCATACACGATTGTTTAGCATAGCATGAAGAATGTTGATAGAGTATTGCAACACACCTAGTTGACATACTTATATGGTATTCTCATTGTCATGGAGTTCCATTGAAGATTTAATAGGTCCTTTGATTTTGTCGAGATCTTGGTGTTTTGAGTAAGTCTTGAGAAGTTGCTTAGCTACATATAGGAGCGGAGATAGAGAGCAGTTATGAAGTAATGAGAAGTTGCTTATCTTAGCTATATTGTAGGCTTAGAGTCCGTTAGGATTTCTAGGTTTTCATTGAATTTGCATTATAAATAAGTGATGAATAAAACACATTACCTACGGGGAATTCAATATTTCAAAATGGTATCAGAGTGGGTCTAATCCTCAGACCAAGTCGACCACCTTGGCACCTTGTACCGCCACCTCTAACCACCACATTTAAATTTCCACTATATTTTTTTCCCAATCTCCTCATTATGCAACATTTGGCTAAGACCTTGTCCGATGACTGTTATGATTATAACTCATAGTCCGTTGAGAGTTAACTAACGTCGTCTGCCCCGTTGGCTTTGTATTCCATTTTCGAAGAAAAACAAATCGAATTGCTGGCGTAGGCATGATGAAGCGACGTAACAAACTCCCGCCTTTAAAAAATGGGCTACTATTTTGCGTATTACTCTCAAGTCGCTTAGATTTGTATTTGCATTCCGATAAAAATGCTACAAGAATCACCGCCTACTCCGTTCTGATGCGCTGGCACACAATGTTGTATTTGGTTTCTATCAAAGTTTTTATATGTTAACTATCTTCAAGTTTCTTCATCAATAATATATAATTTTCTTTTATATTTCGAGCTTTCACGATTTTGCCACTCGATCTGCGGAGCGTATGGTCGGTTATAGATAGTTGATCAATAAAACATATTACTTATGGGGGATTCAATCATTCAACAGTATCATGAGTTTTATACTCCAACCTCTAGGTTTTGTTTTAGAAAATCGTGAATGAAGTTTGCACGCTTGTGAATGGAGCTATGTTAACAACCTTGGTGTTCATCGTTTCAGTATTATAAAGTTGTTGGGTTGGTTTAAGGAGAACTATTCAGTTGTTTTGTTAATGGGAGTTGTTGTGCTAATGGGAGACTATTCCAAAAAGACGGCTAAAACACTAATCTAAGTGATGCAAATTTTATTCGATCGATTTTAAACTAAAGTTTCACTACAAACATGATATAAACTTTTCATGTTCTTTTGAAATATATGAATTATAGAAAATAAAAAAAAAATCATAATTAGTTAATATATGGGAAAATGTATATATAAAAAAGAGTAAATTGCACCGTTCGTCCATGTGGTTTAGGCCAAATCCCACCGTTCGTCCCTGATATTTTTTTTTGCACCGTTCGTCCATGTGGTTTATATATGTAGCACCGTTCGTCCTTATCTCTAGAGATAGGGACGAACGGTGTTACATAGTTTCAGGCCAAATCTTTGAGATAGGGACGAACGGTGCAAAAAAAAAAAAAGATCAGGGACGAACGGTGGGATTTGGCCTAAACCACAGGGACGAACGGTGCAATTTACTCTATAAAAAAAGATGTAACAAGATAAAAGTATGAATAAACCTCCATACGCAATTAATCGAGGTGCTTAAAATCAAGATTTTAAGCGTGCAACTTCAAATTAGACGCTTTGAACCTGGGCAAATAATCTTCCCAACAAGGTTGATTTTTTTTGGGCAATCCCCACAAACCCATGCACACTCATCACATGAGAGGTAAATCAAGCTCACCATGATGTGGCTTAACACATTGATCCATTTTCACTATTGAATTTTTCTAATAAATTTTGTTCATCCTTGCCATATATGCAGTTAACTCGAGATACTTTCGAATGCCTATCATCAATGCCAACCAACTTGGAAGTCTTTTTTATGTTTCTCCGTGAACAATTGAGTATTGGCTAGGATTACTTTGGATCTAGCCTCAGTGTAGTGAATACCATTGTGACACGTTGCTAATCTCGTGAACTATTGTCAATGCCATTTGAGAATCATGTTAACGCCATTGTGGATACCATCTCGGACTATCGTCACCCATTATGAGCATCTTGAACACCTTCTATAACCCTTTTGAAAGTCATCATGAATAACGTATTGTGAACACCATTATGGACTAGAAGAATTTTTTTGAGTTTATATGAGATAAAGAAAAGGGCATTCTTGATATTAAAAAGGAAGAACATAGTTATGCAAAGAGTACTCTAATTGAAGTAACTAGGGCATTGTTGAGCATTAACATAAAAATATTTCCTAATCCAAGATGTGTATAAGTAATTGTAGATGTAGATATTTTAAAATAGTTTAAATTTTTGGTTCAAAACTTTTCCTCAAACCAATTTATTGCAACAATAAACCGCTTCATACCAAATTTTTATAATTCACGTTATAAAATATTCTTGCAAAATTATGTTGATAACCGGCAAGGCTAATCACTATACGCCTGACAAAGATAATATGTGAAAGGCGACGTTGAGGTAGCCCACCGCCGATGGGTGCCCATTTGCAAAGTTCTCTCCTCTAAACCAACTCAGCTACATACATTGGTCCCAAGCCCCAAACCACCACCACCATTTTTTAATAATAATTTGTTAAATGAAAATAATATTTACTCCCTCCGTCCCAAAATTATTGTCACAAGACAAAACACATACAATTTAAGAAAAATGCATTTATTACAGCTATGATTTTTGAATAAGTCACAAAAAGACAATTTTACCGTTTGATAGTTATCTAAAGTTTTCATTTAGTTTTGTAAATAACAATTTTGATTAAAGGTAATATAGTAAACTTAAGCAATTCTAACTACTATATATATTAGTGGACAATTAATTTGGGACAAACCGAAAAGGAAATATTGACAATAAAATTGAGACGGAGGAAGTATTATTTATTGGGTAAAAGGTAAAGCTACTATATGTACCATCACATATAACTCATTGTGCTAAACTTACAAAAGATACATTTAAGTTATCATTGTTTATGGTCTAACTGTCATTATGTATAATTAATTCCATTTCTCGACTTATATGCCATATCTTTTTCTCCAATAAATTTTCTTAAATTTCTACTATTTTCAAGTTGTAAATTAAGAACACTATCCATCACTACCACTATTCGCCAACCACACCACCACATTCGTTACTAGCACCTCCACTTTCGACATCTAACACGAGCATCACTGCAACTACCACAACCGCTTCCAGCCGTCTGCGCCACCATCACTTCTAACCATAAACACCTCAACCACTACTAATTTCGGCCGCCAATGCTACTATCACTTAAAGCTGGAAACACCAACACCACCACCACCAATTTCTATCGCAAACACCACTACCACTATTTGCGAAAAAATTGGTTCATAAATTAGAGTGGAAACAAATTTAGTGATAGCCAAATTCTTACACAAAAGGGCAATCTAAGCTATGTGGCAAAGTGCTTTGATGTATAGCTTCTTTTGAGCATCCAATTATAAGAATGTTAACAAAAAGTGTTTCGGTTAAAACAATAACAACAATACCTAGTGCCACTAATGAGCGGGTACGAAAGAGGTATGATATAGACCGTCATACCGCACCTAAGGATAAAGAGACTCCTTTCAAAAAGATATTCGGTTTATAAGGTGTTAGATATTGCATAATAATGTGAGTTCTAATACATATTTAAAAGAATCCAAAAAAATAATAATAAATGGTGATACTTCGAAAATATTCAAAGTGATATACTAATAATGTGCATCTAAAGCGTGCTCGAAAAAGTATCATGAACTTAGTATAATATCTATATGTACACGTTCGCCTACTCCCACACCCTCAATCTATCTTCCCAATGCTACCCATACTCCTAACCCGAACTCTAACCTTAGGGCATTTTCCCACCTCCGCTTGGTTCAGTAGAGGGGAATGCAAAGGGAAAGGGAAAAGGAAAGGGTAAGGGAATGCAAAGGAATGGGTGATGGTGGGTAATCATTACCTTACCCCCCAATTTACTCTATAATGGTTGATTACCCAGTACTGGGTAATCATTATATTACCCCCTCCATACCAAGCATCATTATTCATTTCTTTTCCCATTACCCACCCCCCTTTACCCCCAACCAAGCACCCCCTTAGTCTATTTTCCCACCTCCGCTTTGGACGTCCTTGCTTTCTTATCGTATTGATTGTAAATTCTACTCCTAACTGGCGACATTGGTCTTCTCTTTCGCACGTGTCCAAACTATCGCATTCTTCCCTCTCAATTTTTCGGTGATAGATACTCCTAACTCTAATCTTAAATACATTATTTGGTCTTTTGTCTAACATGGTTTTACGATCGTATTTTGATATTATAAAAGTAAGCTCAAATAAGTTGCAACACCTCATTTGGGCCATTTTCTCTTGCCTAATAATACAGAGGACGTTTAGTGATTTTTTTGGCTCCATTTGTTTTTTTTTGGGTGGGGGGGGGGCTTTGGAGTTTAGGGCACGTCACTGTTTAAGTATGGTACGTAAAGCAATGATTAGTTGAGGTTTATGGTGTGAGATAAGGCTAATCGTATGTTCGGTTTCCTTTATTTGGTAAGGAACCCCGAAATAAGAGTATTTATCTTGAGTCAGGGTAACACTCACATACAATTAGGGTTTTGTGTGTGTTAAAATGGAGAAGATGAACTTGGTCATTCTCAAGGAAATGCATGTGTATCTTTGGAGTTTAGGGCACGTCACTGTTTAAGTATGGTACGTAAAGCAAGGATTAGTTGAGGTTTATGGGGTGAGATAAGGCTAATCGTATGTTCAGTTTCCTTTATTTGGTAAAGAACCCCGAAATAAGAGTATTTATCTTGAGTCGGGGTAACACTCGCATACAATTAGGGTTTTGTGTGTGTTAAAATGGAGAAGATGAACTTGGTCATTCTCAAGGAAATGCATGTGTATCTATAGGGAGGCATTTAGGCTTGTGTGAGATCCGTTGGATGAGATCCAACGGTCTTGGGAGAAAGACTTGTCGGAAATCGCCAGTTGGCTTGGTCCGACCAAGAAAGGCATGGGACTCTTTGGGCATTGCTTGGGTCGAGTGAAGTAACGGTCTTGGGAGACCCACGTGGGGGTTATCCCATGGAGGAGACTAGAATGACACGTGGCGGTATATTCTTGGCTCTTAGTGCATGGCAAAGTTTATTGTGGGCTTTGGTGTTCTGGTGGGCTTTAGCTATTGGGCTAAAACTTCCATACGCTACCAGTCGCCAAAGGTTGCTAGTGTGGGGTTCCTCTTATCCAAAAGGTAAGCTTAACCAAAGTGCCAAACACCCTTTTGTACTCTAAAATAGTAAAATCGTTTAGTGCATGCAATAGAGATGCTTTAGGCAAAGTTGGTAAAGGTGTGAAATTTATTATACTAATATACGAACTTGCTGAAATATGATCACGAGTACGTTAGTCTAGTACCAAAGGTTCTAGATATGAAGATTGGGATAAGCGAGCAACATAGTTACCTAGTGAGTAAAGGAAAATGATTTTTAATTGCATGCCTAAAGAGAGAAAATACATATGGCATGTCAAATGAGAAAGTAACGTGAGTTTATTACTTCCTCAGTCTCAAAATTATTGTCCTCTGAGAATAACACTCAGCACACGGTTTAAGAAAAGTGCAATCATCACACTGTGCCACCAATACGATCTTTGACTTTTAAAAGTTTGTTGATTGGTTGAATCTAGAAGTGGACAATAATACCGGGACAACCCAAAATGGAAAGGTGGACAATAAAAATGAGACCGAGGGAGTAATATATTGTTAACAAAATGATTAATGGAATTCAAGTTATATAAAACTAAACTACAGCTATATTATTCACTGCATTGTTTAAAAATATATATATCAAAAAACTTGCAAACTAAATAAAAGTTCTAAATAAAACTGACATATTCATATTAATTTGGTCATTTACACAATTAACTTCCGGTTGAAGATTTTATATCCCACATAGTGCCAAAATGTATTAGATACTAAGGATTTCAGATATAAACTCTATTTAATAGTTGGTCCATTTATATGAATGTATAAAATACAAATATTAAAGAATGAAAAGTGGAAGATTAAGTTTTTCTTGGCTTTTTGTCTTCCTTTAATTCTGAAGCCTCTTGCTATTTATGGAGAGTAATTTAATGGCTTCATTTATTATGCTAATATGGTTAATTATTATTTGTTTGTACTTTGTGTGGTTATTTGTGTCAAGAGTTACTGATGACCTGGTTGGTTTTATATCTTTATGTTTTCATGTATTTATTGGAGTCATTAATAGTTACTTAATTAACTTTTTTGGCCGTGGATCATCCATCGTGGTAAGGTTCCTGTGAGGGAATATCTGCCGTTAAGCAGAATGAGACTTAGGATTTCTTTCAACACTTGTTAATAGAAGTATTCGTGCAAGTAGTGTACACCATGGTGCTCATTTCATTCATAAGTGCTCTCAGTTTTGTGCTTGAAATGGCTATATTCTGTACAATTATTGACGTGTAAGTTTCTGCTGAAACCTACAATTTTGTTCTATTTTAATGGGAATTTATTGTGCAGGTTCACAGCAACTGGGGATTGTGTGGAATAAGATAACTCAGAACTGGATGTTCCTGTTCGGGTGACATAATAGAAGAACTTGGTTGGTCACAAATTCAGGATGCTGTTTATCAAATCTCAATAATCAGACGAGCTCGTATCGGCTGCAGCCTATGAAGAAGTTCCTTGGCATCCGATCACCCACTAAGGTATAGTGCGAAACATGACATTATAATAAGCATGCATAGATCTAGTCCGAAACATGTGTCTTTACTCTTTATGCACTTGCTTGCTCTCTCGTGTTATCTTTCTTCAGCCATCGTGATCTTCATTACTCTACTCAGTAATAAAAATACGTGTTAAAAACAATGAGAAATAATGTAAACAAATCTGTTTGAAAAATGTAGAATCTGGAGTTATTTCTTCAGAGGTATATTGCCATTTCTGGTTGCTGTACCCTAGGAAGCGAATAGACAGTTTTAGCCCTTACCTTACACGAATGTATGACATAAACTAAGAATTTTAAAGCATCCTTTGATTTAAGGTGCTTAACTCAATATTGCTCTTTTGTGTCAATTGTTAAGTAAAAAAAGTACTGTATAAGCCTTTTTCGTGAACATGTGTCAGATGAAACTCAGACCTAAAAGCAACTTTTTCATAAGTTCTGTAACTTGGCGAATAGTAGTTTTGGATGGATTGTGTCCCGTTAGATAAAAACCGGAGAGGTATCTGTTGTGGTGGCTGGTAATGTCGAGTCATTAGCAGAAATGTCACTGTTCTCCTTGGTAGTTACTTGGGATGGTTCAGTTTGGTATATGGGTGAGTTCTCCAGTGAATTCATGGTCCTTTCACTACTCTGCCAATCCTGAAAATCACCAGTAGTATTTTAGTCAATGGCTTATGCTCAGAATCCGTTTTTTGGGCAATTTTATTTTATTGTTTTCCTACCCACTCAAATTATGAAATTATTAGATCCTGGTTTCTGACACTTTGTCATGGTGGTGAGGACTATTTTGTTTGCATCAGTCCTTTTTTCTACTGAAAAAAGATGTTCCTAAAAGAATAGTAACTTTGGGGTTTAAGCGTGCTTAATATAGTCCGGGTGTGTTCATAAGCATATTCTGTTTGCAATATACATTAGAATGGAACTCGGCATTTGATTATAATTTGAGAACATTTAGCTTTTGCCAGGTGAACATGACAATCATGGCAGCAAACTTCCAAATCTCTTTAAAATGAAGGGGGTAAATTCGAAGCTACTAGGAATCTTTCGGCTGGTCTTTTTGTGGTAGTATAATAATGGCTGAATCTGGTTGGCCTCAGTCTCTCAGACTTACGGGAATGTTCTTGAGCCTGTATCTGCTGCAATGTCTGAAGAAGTCATGTTACATGGCCTTTGATGACTATCAAGGTACGTGAGAGTAACCTCCAGTTAATTTAAGCTTATATGCATATATAGGCTGAAATATGCGTTTCTATGGTATTCTCTCTTTCACCAGCCATGGTGTTTTTCAGTAGGCAATTCTATGTAATTACATGTTATGCCTGAAATCTTTATTCAAGTTGACTTACAAGTTGCACTCGGTAATGTGATCTGGAAAGAAATTGTTTGGTCCGTGTAACATCAGCTAAAATAAGGTCAAAACATGTCCGACAGATATTATTTATTTGATCATCGTTCTTCATGTTCGATCACCCTACCCACCTTGTCCTACAACCAAAAAATGGAAATGATGTGTGACCAATAGGCTGATACAGCAAGTTATCAAGAAATTTAGGTTTTTTGGTTGAAGTTAGGACCAGTGAGTAAAAAGTGACTGAAAATGAGGCATGGTAATCAGATAATTCAATAACTCAATTCTCTTTGTTGTTGAACTTCAACGGTTAAGCAAATTGATAGAAGCAAAAACTCTTTGAAATTCTGTAAGCAAAACAGATACATATTGATGTTTGGGGTGACTAATAATGTGGAGTCATTCGCAGCAATATCCTGTCGCCCTTTAGCTACTTGAGATTGTTCAGTTCTGATTTAAGAGTGATTTATTGAAAGTGCTTATCGTTGTACGTAAACCGTAAACATTTTGAGTCATTCTGCCGATCCTGAAAGTACTTTTGGATATACGTAAACCAAACCATAATCATTTTAAGTCATTCTGTCGATCTGAAAGTACTTAAGGCTAGACATATAACCGAAACAATAACCATTTCTTTGGAAGCAAAACAGGTACATGTTGAGTCATTCTGCCGAACCTGAAAATTGTGTATGCCCAGAATCCACTTTTTCCTGTTAAGTTATTATGATAGTTTTTCTACTATTCATGTGTTGTATCATTTTTTTTGACTTTTAATGGTGATGAGGGTTCACTGGCCACCTTATTCCGCTCACAATATTCCATTTTTTCTATCAGTGGTTGAAAATGATGCTGTAAATACAACGGAAGGTGGGATGTAAATGTATCAAATGTAAGATCCACTGTCATGATCAAAACAAGGTATTATAGTACAAACCAAATAGATACATGAGCACTGGTGCATATTCTGTATTCTTATTTGGGTCGGTGTATCTTTTACATTAAAGCTGTCTTTGTTCACGTTCTTTTTATTTTAATGATGTGTTCTCGAGTCCAAGGATCCACGACGACAATGGCGATGCAAGAAATAAAGATGATGACAGTTTTTGCATCTTATTCTTCAAATAATAATCTTTAAAATAAATATAAAAAATTGGTAGGGGCTGATAAACGAAAAAGGCAGGGTAAATAAAACAAAATACAAAGTCATAAACGCCCTTCATGGCCTGGGCACATGTAAAAGTTTGATGGTATTTTAGCTATTTTACGTTAAGATGCTCTTTTACAAGAACTCTTCCCCCTTTTTATATCGTAGTTATCTACTTTATTTTTTTTTTTATTATTTTTTTTTTTTGAACTTGTTATCTACTTTAATCAAACACGAATTATATGCAATATTTTCTCAATTTCAAAACTTATTTTGATCAGATGAACGTTTGGTTCAAACATTGGAGAGAAAATTAATCCCCATGTGACCACGGATGTTCACCTGCGATGACTCCGGGTTATCCAAAAGGGGTCGTCGCCCTGGGATTAGTCGGCTCGCAATGTTGATTCAGAACCCGGGTAAAAAAGAAAAAAAAAGTTTTAAATTCTAAGTTTTCGTTTTGAATAACTGTGTGCGCCTAGAAACTTTTACAAGAGTTGGACAAGATAAATAATTTTTTGGCTTTTGGTTTGAAATTCAAAGTTTAGTGATTATTTCTTTAAGCAAATCAAATTATAATAGATAAAATAATTCAAGTAAGTTGTTAATTTAGTGTATTATATTTTGTGAATGGCCCCCGGTTTACAATACATATTTAACTATTTGGGTGTCACATGTTGGTGGCGGCTAAGATACATAAATTGTCACTTAACTATTTGCCTACTCCCTCGTTCCTAAATTAATTAATTGATTTTTTTTTTTTTTTTTTTTTTTTTTTTTATTTTTTAAATTTTAGAATGACAGTTTTATTTTTAATTAAAGTTTTTTTAAAATTTGTAATATTAATTTCAAATAAGGGTGATATAATAAACCCGATCAAATTTTATATCTAATTTTAGTAATGGACAATTAATTTAAAATGAAGAAATAATTAACATTATTTTACTTTTACTTTTTTACACAAAGATCTTAAATCGGTTTTGAGATTTCATGAATGATCCAAGTAACATTTTATATTACAAATACACCTTTAACTATTTGGGTGTTTACTATTGGTTTAGAGTTAACTACATTTTTGGTCCTCGTGGTTTACCGGGTGTAACGATTCTGGTCCAATAGTTTTAAAAGTTACGGATCTTGTCCTGTTTTCGCTGACCCGTAACGGGTTTAGTCCAATTTTACTATCACCGTTAGTCAAACTTAGTTTGACCGTTAAAAGAAAAGGTATTTTGGTCATTTCATTCAACCACTCACTCACTTTGTATTATTTTCTTTATAAACCTGGCATATGGTTGCACAAATCATAAAACACCACCATATTTTCATTGTTCATCCAATCTCTCTCCAAAAAACACCACCATGTCCTCTCCTCATCCCCAATTTCTAGGGTTAGGGTTTTAAACCATTAATTCAGATCTTCTTCAATTCACCACCAATTTTTATAAAAACTTCATTTTCAAGGACCCTTTACGGGTTCAACAAATGGGTCATCTTCAAAAACCCGTTTACCCGTTTCATTTCATCTGGGTCATCTTCATCATCACTGTTTCTTGCCAAGGTTCCGTTTACGTGTGGCAACCATGTCCTCCCGATGGTTATATAGGGTTAGGATTTGTGGTGACAATTGATTAAATTGAGCCCGATATTGATGAAGTTATATAATAAGGGGCTTTGTTTGATGTATTTGAGGGATTTGGCTGATGGTATTAAGGTGTTGGAGAAGGTTGCGACTGATGTTATTGCACTGTTTTAGCTTTTATAATCTTGTTGGGAGGTATTTGTCGAGTGAGATGTATGTTGGGAATGTGAATTTCCTGAAGAGTGGACTGTGGTACAACTATGGAGATTGTTCAAGAGGCATGGCGAGCTGGTTGATATTTACATGGCAAGAAAAAGGCTACGGAACAGACAAAAATTCAGGTTCGCTAGGTTCAAAAAAGTAACAGATGTCAGACGAATGGAAGAGAAGCTTAATGCTATTCGTATGAAGAGGCGACAAGGAATGTGGGAGATGTCCAAAGCAGGATGCTATTCGTATGCTTGAAGGCCTTCAATGGATATAGCGAGCTTGAAGGCTTATACATGTATCTTGTAATGATTGATGTTTAAAGATTGTGCATATATTTTTCTTTTAACCTCTACTTAAAATCAAGTCTAGCAACATATGATTTCACTTTTACTTTGGAGTTGTGTTCGGGTTAGTTGGATTGGCGCATTATGCTTTATCTGAATTGGAATGTGTAGAGGTGTAGCAGAAAAATGGATCAAAAATGTTACAAACATCCAAGGGTATTTTAGTCATTTCATGTTTTTTTAACGGGTCAAACTAACAGTCAACAAAAAATGGATCAAACCCGTTACGGGTAAATGAAAACAGGACAAAAAATGGACCAAACCCGTTACGGGTCAGTGAGACGGCGGTGGTTTTTGGTGGTGGCGGTTTGATGGTAGGGGTGGCGGTTGGGTGATGGTGGTTTTTGGTGGATGATGATGAAAAAAAAAGTGTTAGTTTAAATGATAGTGGTTAGTTTAAATGAAAAAAAATAAGAAAATGTTTTAGTTTGCATTTATTGATTACAGTATTTACCAAAATATATGAAAAGACAAATATATCCCCATTTTTAACGGTCAACATAAGTCAAACTAACGGTTTTAGTGAAAATGGACCAAAAGTGTTACGGGTCAGCGAAAATAGGACATGATCCGTTACAAATGAAACTATTGGACCAAAATCGTTATACCCGGTAAACCACGAGGACCAAAAATGTAGTTAACTCAAGGGAATAAAATTTGCCAACGAAAAGCTGTATGAAGAATAACGTAGTACTATATAACAATTTGCTCGTATTAGACGCGTATTTTATTGCGTAACTATGGTTTCTAATATTTTATTCGATTAATTTTTAGGTAACTAATTATGTATCTCTACTTGAATACTTGGTATGCGCGCTGTTTTAAAACTATGTTTCATACAAAGTGTCCCTCCACATTCTATCTGTTATCTGTTTATTGTGTGCAGAAATATTACACAACCAGGATATCTCACCGATGCAACCGGTAGGTTATTGCGCTACAACCCGGTTAACAAACAAGTATCGGTTTACTTAGTGGTCTAAAAGGTGGGGGTGACCCAGCTCTTAGCATTTATGGTAGATTTGTTATGGTACCTGAACTCATTGGTATGTGAATTTCAAAATACTGGTTAGCATGTCCTAAAGCAAATACAACGGAACTTTTGCTAAATCGTCAGGGAATCCAAATAAAATTAAGCGAGTGAGGAGAGGTAGAGAGTTTTGGGTGGCGGTTTCAGTTGGAATGTATCCACGAGGACCTCTCATTGTACCTCAAGGTGTGCGGATCAATTCAGATGGTGTTGTTTTGCAAACAGTGTCGTTTGCAACACAATTCTTCAACAAATCTATTAGTTTGGTTCAAGAGCATGGCGGAAAACTTTATGTGGGTTCTCGTCGCACCACTTTTATTGGCATTTACTCTAATTAGGAATATGTCTATTGTAAAATACTAGATAAGAGGCAAACGGTCAAAAATAAAGGCCAAGTAAAACCAAAGGTTTTTTTACTAAAAATATAAATTAAAAAGATGTTCTTAATACCCAAATCGTGCAATACGACAAAATAAAATCTCTAAGTTGATATCTCAGAATACACATTTGAGATAACTAGAATTTTATGTTGTTATACATGAAGTGCCTTTAATTATATTAGTTCTAATCTCGCCTCAAGCAAGATGTTCAGGATCTATTTTTAGTAGGGGCGTGCACGGTTCGGTTTGGGTCGGTTTTTTTGCTAAAACCGAAACCGAACCGAAATGTTCGGTTTTTATAGAACCCAAAACCGAAACCGTTTGGTTTTTGGCGGTTTGGTTTTTCGGTTTATTATCGGTTTCGGTTCGGCTTTTCGGTTTTTTCGGTTTCTAACCGTTTATATTTGGGCATGGCAAATTTATACGAACAAACTTGTATTATATTGAAAATTGGTTATTCTTATTTTTTTTTTTTTTTTTTGTCAGTTTAAGCATAATAATGTTTATTGCATAATTATATAATTACACATATATATATGAAACACACACATGCAAGTGAACATACACATAGTATGATCATCATCATATATTTATTGATATATTCTCAAGTAAACACACGACACGACAAACACGAATATAAACATAACCGATAAGATAAATATATTATAAATCTATCCACAAAATGAATATGAATTTATAAATTTGATTTATTTAGTTATTTATTCATATTATATTAATTATATATTATTATATAATAAAATCGGTTCGGTTCGGTTTTTACGATTCGGTTTTTGGACGAAAACCGAAACCGAACCGTATTTTTGGTTTTTGAAAAATTAAAAACCGAACCATCGGTTTTTAGTTTCGGTCGGTTTTTTCGGTTCGGTTTTTTTGGTTTTCGGTTCGGTTTCGGTTTTTTCGGTTTTGTTTGCTCACCCCTAATTTTTAGTCTATTCACTTATTTATTCATCATTCTCATTTGTTTTCTTAAATAGTTACAATTAAAAAAAAAAAAAAAAAAAAAAATCTACAAGTCTCATACATATGTTCCTTTCTCTAAATAATAATGTTGTGTGATACTCTCCTGTTGGTCCCTTTGCATATCTAAATTCGGCAAATGCTAGCATCCTGCCTTCCTAACTCGGTTACATTTTTCGTCATCATTGTCTTGTCAATTTGCCATTTTTAGCAACTACATGCGCCTCTAGGAGTCCCTGCTCCCAAATCATCACAAGGACAAGTTAAATTTTGTGTGTGCAAATAATTCGGATTTTGAAATGGCAAGGCCCTAGAATGATTGCGGATTTCACACAAGGTTACATTAAATTTGTTGTAATTTTTTTAATGGTAAACGCACAGCGACCTACACTACACCTTTGTACGTGAAGTGACTTGAACCCTCAACGACTTGGTTGAGAAACCTCGGACCCCTCAAGTACACGTGGAAACCGTTAGGCAAAAGTCCCCTTGGTGCATTCAATTTATTATGTATAAAACAATTACATTTAGGTACACAATCATTGGAATTATATGTGCCATATTATAATTATAATTTGCTTATATATGATGATAACTACCCACAAACTTAAATCAAGTTACAAAATATACGTCAACGGGTAGAAGTCATATTTATCTGAAATCTTGAACACAGAAATCATTTAAGGCTTCGATATCACTTCGTCCTTCACTTTTCAAATTGTTAACAGTGTTAATCTTGATGTTGCTATTCTGACTAATGAAACTAACCAGCATGACTCCTATGGTTGTCTGTTCCTATAAATTTAGTCACACCATGAGTCCAACAAAAAGTGTACCAAGCATCCAATATGCACATTGTAAAAATAGTTTTTTGATATTGAATATTGTGTAGTTCTATACGTAGAACTTAAGGGTCGTTTATTATGTGCAGAATTACTACACAACAGCATCAAACCTGATACAACCGGGGATTTGCTAAAGTTTGCTTAGTGAGGGTAATTTGTCAGCAATGTATGATAAATTTGTAGATGGTAGGTCCTAAAACATACACAGCAGAAACTTTTCTAAATAATAACAGGGATCCAAATAAAATAAAGCAGGAATTTCTGACAGCAGGCAATACATTTTGCATTTCTTTAGTTTTGAACAAATTTGATACAAGAAGCACAAAACAGAGGATTCTTACTTGGCTACATAGGGATAAAGGAACTTCACAGACAATCCTACAAAACAATAACTGGAGTTCACATAGGTTTCAAACCCGCGTGAAAATCTTCAATTTCTTCTGGCTTTGCATTAGAGTAACCTGCATTATATTTTGGCAGTATGTCACAATATGCATAATAACTATGTTCACATCAAAAGACTGTTAATAAAAAGCAGAGATTGCTAACTTATAATATATAATATACCATTTCCACCAATCATCCTTAAAGGATCTCCATTACATAAACGCATTCTTTCCAACCTAAGACGTTGAATGTCACCTGCCCTTCCTGTGTTTACCTTCTTTATTTTTGTACGTAATTCTGTAGCAAATCTTTGCACCTCTGCATAAAGCAGTATCATACACAAATAAGTTATCAGTATGAATCGACATTTTATGATTGTTTAGCATTGTCATAATAGAATTTCGAAAATTTTGAAGCAAGAAAAAACTTTAAGTATATGTTTTTGTCCACCAATAAAGTGATATATTCATCAGATAAATATCCTTTAACGATAATGATAAGGACCTAGCAATACCTTTAAATGCATCATCAGCAGAAATTTGGTCAGATAATTTTGCTAATTCGTTCGTTGAAGCTGCTAGATGGCTGCTAAGAACAGATTGTCTTTCCAACGTTTGGATCTCTTTCTTCAATCCAGCAGACTCCTGCTCAGCCTGTGTACATGACCGAAAAAATTGTTTATCAACAATCGGAAGGAACAAGATAAACCAACAATAGCTAACTGCATACTACCACAATTTATTACCAAAACTAATTTTGTTCTTAAGGAATCCAACTGTGCATCAAGATCAGAGTTACCAACAGCATCAACATCCATTAAATCACCAGCAGATGCTTCATCCTGAAGAAAGATCAAACACCGAGTTTGGTAAAAAAAAAAAAATATACAATAAACACAGGGGATTCAGATAATTCATATTACATTTGAACCAAGCGCCATAAAGTATTCAATGCAGCATAGTAATTATCTAGAATAACAAGTAAACATACATCTTTAGGCAGTGAAAATCCTTCCGGAACAGCAAATATATGAAGAAAACAATAATACTTCTCCCACATAGACAACCGCTTATCCAGAGATGACTGAATCATGAATCGAATATAATCCAAACCCTGCATGTAACAGTTCGAATTCATAGAGAAAAAACAAGTCAAAACCAAATAATACAGAACATATAACAGCTATAAATCAAAACCTGAGAACAGTTAACTGATCCTCAACTTTTGCAATTTCAATTAACAACATAAGTTTATTAAGCAAATATTTAGCTTCTTAACGAAAAGCTAAGCAACTATGTAAGTGATATGAGACAACAGTTAGTATACCTTGGTTAAATCTTCAGCAATCTCGGAACCCTCGATCTTAAGTTGAGCTGACGCTTCACTGTAAGAAAACCAATCAATATATGTGTAATTAATAGATATTGTTACAAGAATGAGGATGAAAACTGACCTGTGAAGATGCTCAAAGGCACTATCAATCAACTCGTCAACGATGTTCAAGGTAGCGTTAATGAACAACTGAGGGTTCAAATTCAAGGAATCAAAAATAGCTTCGCTCTCACTGCCCTCCATTTCCAGTCTTGTTTCTCCTTCTCTGGATCAATAAGAAACTTATTAATGTTATGAAATTTCCCGCCTGATATAATCCCCATTTTTGGGTGACATTTAAGGCCCTGTTCAAACATAAGTAGTAAAACCTAACTATCTAATAACAGCTTAACAATATTTTCCTCCTAATTGCAAGTGTCATTTATTCACCAGAAAACTAAATTTAGCCCCTTACTCCAAACTTTAGTACCCTTTGGTATCTTTAGGGGGTGTTTGGAATGGCTTATTAGACCTGCTTATCCGCTTTTGAAATAAGATGTTATGTATAAACAGTTTCAAACAGCTTATTTCATACAAAAATCAAATCATCATGTTGGCAACTTGCATAAGCAATTCAAAACACTCTCAAAACTATATGTATGTTCAATGTTGTATCATAATGTACCAAACATTTTTTATAATCAATCTCGAATACACCCTCGATTTGATTATACACTTCTGACATGATGCCGTTATCACAGCAACCTATATCATTAATTTTCTACCAGCTGTTGCTGAAAATAGCAAAACACTAAATGTGACGATCTAAAGGGATGCTTGGGATTGCTTATCAATTAACGGCGAAAGAGAGTACGAGCATTCAAAAATACGAACATATCAATGATTTAGGAGAACACGAAAAGAACATCCGTACAAATATAATAACGATAAAAAACAGGAACATGAACCATCCGTACCTCATTCACGACAACTCAACTCTTTCAACAAACTTAGCTTCCTTTTGGTGATCTATACAACATAATAACACTTACTAATATACACCCTTATTTCCCCAAGAAATCATTGTATCCTGTCCAAATTATACGCAACCCTTTGTGATTATAGTTACTTTTAACCTTGCTTCTAAATAATAGTTCTATAACAATGTTTTCAAGCATTTGTTCATTTTCCAAAACCTTAGTTTATAAAGTTAATTAGATACCCATAAATTCCAATGGCTAACAATTACTAAAAAGAGTAAATCATAATTTGAATCCATGTACTATCTCGCACTACTTGGTGATTCATTTAACATTGGTCATTAAACTAATTATCTCTGAATCTTATACCAACATATAAAGTTATAACGATTAACTTTAGATTTACCTTTAAGATCAAACCTAGAACCAGACTATAAACTCGATCTCCACCAGTGCTTTATGAAGGCGGCGTATATTTTGACTGAGTTTAACGTTTTATTTGTTATCCTTTGTAAATGGCCATAGTTTAAAACTAGTTTAATAAGGCTTTAATTCTCATGTGGTTACCATTATATTTGTACATATACTTTTATCTAATTTTAGTAGCTAACAAATGCCTATAAAAATACCGGTTGCCACCGCCAAAATGTGTACCTAGTGAGGTTTGAACACTAAAGTGACAATAGGCCCTAAGCCAAAGTAGCTCCACATTAATATCCAAACACACACACAGTGATAGTAGCATATACAAATTCATGATACCAACCAAAAAAATGAAAGAAACCCATATCTGGGTGCTGAAACTAATTTTAATTTGGTTTTTGTGGAATAATTGGAAAATGAAATAGATCTGGAATAATAATGATACCTTGTAAAGAAAATGAATTATTGCTTATCCACTGCGATGAAAAAAAAAGCTTTTGATTTGTGTTAGTGTATATTTGTATCAAGGTTTCCCGCCGGATATGATCCAAAGTTTTGGGATTTGTGAGTTGTTTGGGTAAGCTACTTGTGTTGCATAAAGGTGTTTGGATTTCAATACGCATATGACATTTCTTTTTCTTTCTTTCTTTTTTTTTTTTTTTTTTTTTTTTCATTTGAAGCTTAAACATTCTTCTAAGGCTATGTGTAATGGTAAATGGTGTACATGGGGGCAAAATTTGACACGTGTCAGCCTAGTCACCAAAGGACTTGAATTGTTTAGGTGTGTAATGGTGGGTGGGGCAAATTTTGACACGTGTCACATTTTTTTTTTTTTTTTCTTTTTTTTAATTTGAAAACTATCCGTTTGAAGATGTAAACGTTCCAATTTTTCTTGAAAAGTACAATGGGCAAGGCACGGAACAAATCATGCCCATTCGTTTTTTTTCCCATTTGGCGCCCCTATGTAATTGGGGGGGGGGGGGGGGGGCGCGAATTGGGCGAAAAATGGGCAAATCACGCCCCATTACAAACAGCCTTCTAACTACGCCCAAAAGAGTGAGTTATTGAACATAAGTTTCATAATAAGCTTAAAAAATTCAGCCATTAAAATATCAACCAAAATCACAAAAACTTATAAGCTGAAAAATAAGCTTAAATAAACACCAAGTAAAGGCATCTCAAACGAAAAGTAAAACAAATACTTTTTATTAATCTTTGTGACATTAATGTTGAAACCTACTTTAAAAAGCTTTCTTACATGATGCAAATGTGTACTTAAGCTTTTGAAAAGTAAACAAAAATTGATGAAAGCAAATAAGGGCCTTTGTTCTATGTTAAACATACACCACATTTTGTATTAAATGAACACTATTTAAAAAACTTCATGTATGTTTTTTACTAGGTTTTGGGATTAATGTTTTGAATTGAAAGTAAAAAGGTTAGTTTGGTATAAGGAAATGGGGTTTAGTTCTTGTCATATAGCCAAGAGTTACGAAATCTACAAATTTTGCGAACATGGGCGGATGTAGGATCATTTATGCATTCTTAACCAATTATCTTTCATTTCCTTTACAGTATATTTAATTTTTGTAGAACCTTTGCTTAATTTATATTCTTTTAATCATATTGTCATCAAACAGTTTGTTTAATGAGTATATGAATCAAGTAATGACAATCAAATTCATTTTAAGTGTTTGGTTTGTTTAATGAGTATATGAATCAAGTAATGACAATCAAATTCATTTTAAGTGTTTGGTTGAGTCATTGGAAATCAAAAATAATGGATCTAAACCCATACAACCAACTTATGGTAACTTGTGGACTTTTGGTCCTTCCAGTGGGCTCATTGGGGTTTCTTTAATTTTCCTTCTTATCTTTTATATATTAAAATAATGAAAGTGATACTGATCTATGTAACAAATCAAACATGTTAGTGCAAATATTACGATATTTAAACTAAACGATTTCTTCGGTTTTAATAATAACAAACATGTAACTTGTAATGCATAACATAAAATGCACAAGTTACTTGTAAACACAAATCATCAATGCATACTTACATCAAAATCTCTCGACAACTCAAGTATGCTTCAACAAAGTCGTATATTTCCATCCCGACGTAAATCACTCAAGGTATGAACAAACAAATCTACAACTTGACTAATGATCCAATGATTATATTTTTCTTTAAACTTCACATTTTTAATGTGACAAAACATTTTTTCAAAAATACATTTTACAAAATATTTTTGAATTAAAAAGAAATGTTTTAATTTGAAAAATAAGTTTAAAATCACCAACAGCTATTTTCCCCCCTAATCAGCTCCAAACTTCCCAAATAAACCTTCTTCACTAAAAACAAATTTTGGAGCGTCTATGTCTGGGACGGTACTGTTGATGCAAATTGTAACACCCCTAAAAATCATGTTTTACTGCGGAAGACTATTTTGGGTGTTACGGGGAGGATCGAATTCATAATAATAGAAAACGGCTCAAAATGAGCTGTTTCGAAAGTACTTGTCATTCAAAGTAAATAGTTAAATTACAAAAGTAAAATATCAGAGTTGCGTAAATCATAAAAATAAATAGTAGTTTGAACTGAATGACATAATTGATTTTTAAACACCATGAAAGCTTTAGGTTTATTGCCCACTCCGTGCTTTGCCTGCATCCTTTAGTTACCTGAGATAAACATGCTAAAAAGTCAACAAAATTATTGAGTGAAATCATAGAGTTTGTAAGTATAATCATTTTGGTCGAGCACAAGTAGTGATTGCCTTTGTATTACAATCATGTTTGATAAAATGATATCGCAGTAGTATATATTGTCCTAAATCTCATGACACGCAAACTTTAACAGTGTACCGTAACAACGACATGCAACACACTAAATTAATGGTATGAGTAAATGGCCCTCGGTGTAATAGGTGATTTGCCAGTTCCTATTTTCCTTCAATATAATGCATTGCGACTAATCCAGCTAGCAACTAAGGCTATCCATCCGATATTAGTGGAATAGGTCGTCAACCTCCAGTAGATCTACTCATTATATTCGTGTTCACTCGCAAGTGATTAATGGCTCATGATAAGAGGGTCTTTATGGCAATACGGTAACTTAGGCAATATCAGTCTGGTAAGCATACAGAAAAATACTTGTGTTCTATTATTAGCATGTATCTCCCCCGATTTGTATAAAAGTGATAAAATAGTAAAAGTGAGGCTATGACTCACCGTGAGTTATGTAGTGAGTAATGAAAATGGTAGTCAAGTCACGAAAGTCTCTAAGAGCAACCTATAATAGAATGTTGCGACTTATGTTGGAATAATGTCTAAGGATACAAAAACGTGCCTATATATGTCTTCATATTGTTCATGATATAGTACTTAGTATGTTGTGTATGTCGTTTTATAAAGATGGTTTATGAAACATGTTTAGTTTGTATATCTCGTACTACCGTTCGAGCCATCATAATTCAGAGGTCATGCAGTAAACGTTCGAGAAGCTAGGACACTTTAATTCGTAAATCCAGCAACTCGTCGATCCATTTACCCAAATGAAACCCCTCACATGAAGCTCCATAGTTTTATAGTATTCGATAGAAAATATATGTTTTTGGTCATTAAAAGTTACATGTCCTAAGGTCGAATAAACTTTGGAAAGTTTATTTTGAATGAAAATTGTTATCTTTATAAGTTTATTATGTCTAGTACGGATGTGATATTACTTGCAAAATCTCATGGTCTATCGATGGAGTAGATCCAAATTGTTTTTTTTTGTTAAGACTAAAACTTTAGTTAATGATTTCGGTTTAGAAAGCCTTAAGGTCTTAGCCGTGACCTTGCCGTGGCTTTGGTCTTGGCTCCTATGTCTTTGAGATCTTAACTTTGGCCTTAGCCGTGTTTGTGATCTCATTCCTAGGCCTTTAGGCCATTTGGTTTTCCTTAGTCGTGACAAAATACATGGTTGTTTAGGCATATAAAGGGGTTGTTAAGATTTTGAAGAAAAATACCATTTGTTAAGCGTTTTCAAGACCCGAGCTATTATATTATTGAAGAAAAAAGTCGTTTCGGATAACTTTCGTGTTTTAACTTTTTGATGAATCGGACCAGAAGTGCCTCGTTTAATTAGGTTAGATCGCTAACAGTAAGTTTTTGACAATTTCGGCGTTTTGGGTTCGTTAACTTCTTTTGGCCGTATCTTTTGACTCGTGTACTCGTTTTAGGTGATTCAAATTGCTATGTTTTCCTTGTAAAGCCCTATTTAACAGTAGGTAATTTTCCAATATCATGTTTAATCTATTTTGATCATGGTTCATAACATAAGCCATTGCTTTTCATGTTTACTTACATAAAGTTAACATATAGTTCTCTTAACTTGGTTTAAAGATTTTTATACATCATGAACATAACATAAATACCATATATAGCATAAATAAAGTATAAGAAGCATGTAAATGATGCTGAGCAAGAGTGGTGGTTAGTTTTCGTACAACTTTCAGCTTTCACTTAAGAAAGAAAATCAAGGATCCAAGAACAAGAACTAGTACAATTCCTCCCTTGGGATCCTTCAAAAACCCGAAACTAAAATAAGATTATAACGACGCCTTTCTTGAAAACCCGAAGTGATTTGAAGATAATAACAAAGTCTTTTCGGAGACTTGAAGTTATTTGAAGATTATAACGACGCCTTTTTTGAAAACTCGAAGCAAAGTAGATCAAACTCTAGCTTTTTTCTCAAGAACGCTTGCACGTTCTTGAAAGAAACTTGCTAAAATAGCTGAGATCACATTGGGTTTAAGGAATTTAGAGACAAAGAAAGGGGTGGTGCAAGAATTTATGAAGTTTTTAGCTTGGTATTTATAGGAAAAATTTAGGTTAGTTTTGTAAATATATTTTTACACTTGTAATGATCTTAGAAATCAATGGCTAGGATCAAGCCACCAAACTTGATGAATTCTCAAAAATGCCACCTATGGCTAAAATAAAGAGGTTAAAAGTTCTAGTTATTTATCTTGTCTTACGGAGTAAGTTTTGATCCCGTTAATCGCTAACTGTAAGTCGTTAAGTTACGAAACGTAAACCGGGTATCTTAAAAATATGAAACTTTTAGAAATGATTAAACTTATCAATATTATTATCTTATAAAAATAAGTGATAAGTTTAATGGGTCGCGAAAACACTGTTAAAATTGGAAATCGTAAGCTGAAAACGCGTAATTCGCGTAAAACGCAAATTCGAAAAATGTAAAATTCCAAAATTCATGAGAATGTCACGGAAGGTGAAAAACTTAAATTTCTCTTGTTTGTGATATTGTGGGAACATATCGGGATGCCTAAACGATGTTTAAACCTTAAAGTAATTATCAGACACGGTTTCGTGATTTTTGCAGAAATTCTCCAACGAGTGTCAAACTCTCGGATTATCATTAAAAAAATTTAACTTGCGAGAATATGAAATAAAAATTTCAGGAATGAATAGTGAAAGTGAATAGTAAAATTTCGGGAATAGAAATTAACCTAAAAATGCTAATTGTTACACAAATAATGTTCTAAAAACGTTTTGTGCATGTCACATATCAGACATGAGGTTGCGTTCCATTTGTTATGTGCAAATAGTTAAGCTCATGTACACAGTAATTATATTTTCTTCTTCCATTATGTAAAAATCTATATGTAAGTTGAAATTGCAAATACAGAGATTACGCTTTTACACCAAAAGAGATAAAATAAACTTTCATATGCGCAGTGAAAACTTTCTTAATGGCTAACCTTTGATTTTTGATTAAACTACCAAAAGCATATCGACATACACTGTAGTTTCAAGGTATCTTGGATCTCCGAAATGAAAGACTATGAAGTAAAAACTACTTTCTAGGATTCAAGTTCATTGCTAGCCTTGACATTGACGAATGAGGTTTTTTCATGTTCAGGTTACCTAGGGATATAAAGAACCTTTGTCATTCTTAGTAACAATTGGTTTACACGTACTTCTAAAAGGCTTTCATGTACAAAATGTATGTTATAAATTTGCTAAATTTGTAAAAGATAAACGATAAGTTTCTTTCCTAAACTTAGTAAGTGACTACATCCCAAATGAACTAGATGGAACGACTATATGTGTACTTTCCTATAAATAAAAATAGTTACATGTAAACTCATCCATAGCTCCTTTCTCATATCCAAATATGGCGACTCCACAAATGTTACCCGCATTTTTGCTTTATGTTTCATTGCATTACTTTGTGTTTTTAGCACAATTGTTTCTAACCAATCTAATATCTTTAGCAAGTACGACTTGCCTACAGGGGTCAGTGGCCCTACATCAGCCGCCTTGGTGCACTTTCTTAGGGTCCCTTTACAACAGTCAATGATGGTAGGATTCTGAAAGGGCTAGGCTCTCTTATCGGTTTTGTGGATTTTGCATATACAACATCCACGAGGTCAGGGTCAATTTATTATGTTTAAAGTTATAAATTTGTGCATGTACACTATATATTGGAGTAGTTTCTTACTTTCGTATATCCAAACTGAACTTGCTCAAATGATCTTAAAACATTTCCTTATTCTGAGGTTTCTTATGTATAGAAACGACAACTACCATTTTATATGTATTAATAATACACATGTGAAGAGATAACGGTGACCTTAGTATCAACTACGCACAGATGGTAAAATGGACGAGATTAAAATGGTTAAATTTATTAGAATACAAAATGGATCACGTTGACATGCCAAAACTTCTTTGTACAAAATATTTTCAACATATGCACTTTTTAAAAAACTGCGTGGACTAAATTTCAGGTCAAAAAAACTCTGATCGTACAACAGATCCTGATTTGGGACCAGTATGCGGAAGACCATTAGCTCTTATCTATCAATGCTCAACCAGTCTTCTTTACATAGCCGAAGCGTATTTTGGTCTTCTAGTTGTCGGCCCCACCGGTGGGCTGGCAACTCAGCTAGTCGGTGGTTTTAAGTTTCTTATGGGAGTGGACGTTAACTTGGTAAACGGGGATGTTTATTTCATCGATGGAAGTTTAACTTATGATCTTAGGTAACTAATTATGTATCTCTACTCGAATACATGGTATGCGCGCTGTTTTAAAACTATGTTTCATACAAAGTGTCCCTCCACATTCTGTCTGTTATCTGTTTATTGTGTGCAGAAATATTACACAACGAGGATATCTCGCCGATGCAACCGGTAGGTTATTGCGCTACAACCCGGTTAACAAACAAGTATCGGTTTTACTCAGTGGTCTAAAAGGTGGGGGTGGCCCAGCTGTTAGCATTTATGGTAGATTTGTTATGGTACCTGAACTCATTCGTATGCGAATTTCAAAATACTGGTTAGCATGTCCTAAAGCAAATACAACGGAACTTTTGCTAAATCCGTCAGGGAATCCAAATAAAATTAAGCGAGCGAGGAGAGGTGGAGAGTTTTGGGTGGCGGTTTCAGTTGGAATGTATCCACGAGGACCTCTCATTGTACCTCAAGGTGTACGGATCAATTCAGACACTCACTTTTTTTATTTGCACACTTCAATGTACAAACTGAAGAAGCATTATACAATAAATGTACAATTCTTTATATCACAGAATAGAGTGTGCAAATAAAAAAAATGAGTGTGCAAATTGATGTGTCGTGTGCGTATGCTCTAATTTATACCCACGGTATGTCAATGTGGTTTTAGCAGTATTCAAGTTTTAAATTTATATTTAGCCGACTTATCAATAACACACACACTTTAACGAGCAGTGTACCTGGTCAGTATGTATATAATGGTAAGTAGAGTGTCGATCACTAAGAGTGGAACGTATTATCTAGTTATCCTAATCAGTATTTTAATATCTTAAGTTAGCTATACAACCTAATCTAACGCAAGGGGGTTCAGCCTGAGAGACTGGCACGGTTTGGTTGCAATTAAATAATAAACTAAACTAATAGGCACGAATCAGTGAATAGCACACACATACACAGATAAATACTCGAGACAATAAGAAGGCATGTCCTGATAGATAAGTAGCTTGTCACTTGTTTTATTGCTAGTTTTATATGAAGTGTATAGTTCGATGCAACGCACCGAGATTAAGTCCTTTCTCGTTGGTTCTAATCTTATCGGTGAGTAAACCCTTAATGATTACTTATGACTATCCTATTTATCTTTCTTCCTACTTTTCTACAGACGATAGAATGCATAGGCGATCTAATAAATAGGCGAGGGCAGAGGCATGGCGACCCGATCAACGCTCAGCTAGACACAGAGGTTATCAATGCACTAATAAAAGTCACCAAAGACATCAACATATAAACTTTAATTGATGGGAAAGCAATATTAAAGGGAGTGCAATCTTTCCGTTGTCACATTACACAAGCCACCAATCCTGATGAATTAAAGTTTACTAACACAATAAAACAAAACTACTTAATGAATTAAATACATGCAGGACCTTCTTACAGCTCTTGTATCTTCGTTCAAGGTGTGTCTTGTGCTGCTACTTCGACTGAATTCGTCCTAGGGTTTCTGTACTTCGGTCTTCTAAAACTGTCGAACTCTTTCTCTCGTCTGACTTTGGGGTATTTATAGTTTCTGTCTGAGGGTAAGATGCGGCGCATCTAATAAGTAGATGCGGAGCATTGACTTAACTTCGCGTGGGGTCCAAGATTAATATATTCAGGAATATTCGTACACCGCCTTGAGATGCGGCGTATCTTCATTAATAGATGCGGCGCATGTCCTCTTGTATCTTGGATCGAAACTGATGAAATCTTGATAGTGATGCGCCGTATGTAATAAGCAAGATGCGGCGTATCTGGAGCAGAATGTCTTGATCTTGTACATTTCAGTAGACTCTTAACTTCATGCATGTTTTGCTCCATAATTAGTCCAAAATCGCTCAGTTTCACCAAATGCTTGTTTTTACCTGAGAATTACAAAAGTAAACATTAACGTATCAATTCTCACAGATAATATAATAAAACAAGTCAAATAAATGGGATAAATGATGGTAATAAAATGTACTTATTTGAGTTCATCAAATATCCCCCCATTTGAACTTTACTTGTCCCCAAGTAAACCTTAGAATTAATCTTATGAAAATGTATCCTAAAAGATATTAGGATTTATTTTTATATTTAAGCATGTATTCATTTTTGTCATAATCACACAACCAAACACTTAACGAATTAGAAGTAAAATAAAATAATTCGATAAAAGCAAATCTAATCGTTTAACTGTCCAGTCGTGACGAATATTCTATCATAGGCTTGGCAAGTATACACATCTCCCCCCACTAAAGCTAAGGAATAACAAGTCTAAAGCGGTAAAAAGGGTTTATAGGTTTAAGGGTTAATCATTCTCCTTAATCTCCATCGATCTCAAATTCCAGAAAAGGCGACAAAATCACAAATACATGATCGAATCCGCGAACACGATACTTGCAATTGCTCAAATCCTTAACTCGAATAGGCTAAAGATAGGACCAAGTAATCTTCACCAATAATTTTATATCCAAAAGGGCGACAAAATCATAAATACATAGCCGAATCCACGACTACGATACTTAAGATTGCTTAAATCCCTAATCTCAATAAATCAAAGGTTTGGATAAAGAATAATATAAGGTATGGATAATATTTGGGATACAAATTGGTGTAAAATGAAAAATAAACAAAACAAATAAATTAAAATCCTAAGTGTGGTTAATCACTATCCCAACCATCCCATGAATAAGACTCATATCATAGAATAACTCACGCTTTAACACTTGAAACACACGCTTTAGGTAGACACGAATTATACTCAACAAGATCTCAATCAAGGAATAACCTTTAGTTGCCGTTCCCATAACGTTCAACTCCCATTCAATCCATAGATATAATATACAACAAATAGTGGTGATATCGACCACTTAATACAAAACTTTACATAAGTTGGTTAAAACAAACATCCAACTCTTCATTTTTTTTTTTTTTTTTTTTTTTTTTTTTTTTTTTTTTTTTTTTTTTTTAATTTGAATCATAAACATAGATGTGTAAAATTTCACAACTTTTCTATCACTTTCTTTCCGGATAATTTTTCCATACTTTTCATACTTTCAGAAATAACGGTAATAGTGAAAGTAGTAAACACACGAAAAATAAACTCAAAGATATACAATATTTACTTTCACTCCAATTGCATTGTGTAATTTCCCGGCCTAACCATAGATAATGAATTACGCACGCGAAAACAGGTAATGTAAGGAAACTCACTTTGCCTAAAGCAATTAACCAACCACGGATTTTAATCTACAGGGTAGGCTAAGGTGTAAGGGTGTAACGAAACATTTTAAACATTGGTGTAAGAAACGAAATGAATGGCTCTGAGTGTTTTTCTAGGGGTATCTTACTCTAAAAGTGAGAGTAACAAAAGGGTTTATACGGGGGTTAACTAACCGGTGTAGTTAGCTAATAACACATAACATATAAAGGCTTTTTGGGTGTAATCCTAGAATTTTACCAATTTAGACAAGTCATTCCAATTATAAAAATAATACTTATTATGGTGGTCTCGAATAGTATACAAGCCAAGTTCTAAAGTTTACAAGTCACCGGCACACTCATAGATTTGCGAATTTTGAAAAATCACAATTTTTGAAAATAACGTTATGTGTGCAGCTATGCAACTTAGACTTTAAACAAAAACATGCTAAAAATTTTAAATTTTTATATATTAAGCACATTTTAAGCATATTTTGAAAAGTTTAGGACAAGTAAGTGTTCTAATTCTCCAATCCCCCCACTTAAGTTAAACAACGTCCTCGTTGTTTGTATCAAAGGTTAAAAACTGGAAAATAAAAGAATTAGAACAGAAAAACTCCCCTGAGATTTGCTCGGTATGATCCTCCATTAGTATAAGAGCAAAAATCATCTTTCTTGTGGATGAGAACATTTAAGCTTCATATTTGATGTATCCACAGGAAATGCAGGAATCTATAATACCACCAAGACTTAAACACACCTGAATTAAGAAAGGTTCAAACTTGCATAATACATTAGTAGTTAGTGAAAATAAAACTTAAAAATTAAAATGAAAATCATCAGGTCAGTCGATGCGCCGTATCTTATGGAAGAAGATACGTCGTATCGAGCCTGGAATAAATACGAATCAGAATAGAAGATGCGTCACATCCTTAACCAGGGATGCGCCGCATTAAAATAAACTGACAAAAAGTTTTAAAGTCGAAAGTAAAATAAAAATGCAGAAAAATAAAGCAAGATATGACCAGTGCAGGAGATGCGTCGCATCTTGGGATTGAGATGCGCCGTATCCTCTGCGGGCCTGACAGACTCAATACAAAATCAGAAAATAAAATAAAAGATAAGCATGGGTTGCCTCCCACGAAGCGCTTGTTTTTGTTCGAGTCACGAGCCTGACTCCACCCTTATTTACTGTGTAATAGGGTGTTGTTCCCCCCACTTGGGATCAAGTGCGGATGATAGTAGCAATAAATACGAAAAGAGTGTAAATTTGCTATTAAAGATGGAAGAAATAAATAAAGATCATACCTTGGCAATATATTCACATCTTCCCAATTCTTACCCGGTTTGGTTGATAAATTGGATGACTTGACCACTTCATCTGAAAGAGTAGTTTGTTGAGGAAAAATGAGTCTCCTTTCTTCTTGGTTAGTCTCTTTGGTAGTAAGGCGTCCCTTGACTTCCGCAGAAGATGAGAAAGGGTCTTTGGCAAGTAAAAGTTCGAGTTCCTCTATAACCTTCATAGGGTCGAAATCATCATCTTCATCAATCATAGCAATGTTTAAGAGCTCATCACCAAATTCTTCCTCGAGCTCCACCAAAAACGGGTTGATCACAGGTGCTTCATGTGCTTCATTCTTTTGTTTTGCAACCTGTTTAGGAAAACTAGCAAGATTATTAGTAACGGGATTAATAATATTAAATAAATTTGTACCACTTTGTGTTGTAAGTGACTCCAATTCATCTTGTGAATCTCCATCTTCAACTAGTGGTCTTGCAATTTCAGCATCGTCCCGAATTTCATCCTTAAATAAGTAATCCCAGATTTCTTCAAAATCCCTCGTTGGGTCAAAATCTGGTTGAGGTATGTCATCATAAACTATGGCGTCAAATGGTTCGAAATCAAAATTAGAATACTTTTCATCTTCATCCGTTGGATTGTCTAATGGTGGTAATACGATTGCAGAATATTCTTCAACGTAAGGTTCCGTATACACATCATCTTGTGCAATCTCCGGAGAAAAAGTACTATCAAGAACAATTGCCGGAATTGGTTGCACGGTATATGAATCTTCTTCATCATCATTTGACATACACCAAGTGTGTTGAAACGGCAACCTATTTCTTTCTTTCTTTGACTTAACCATTTCCAGTAACAAGTATTCTTCCATCGTAATATCCGGATCGTCCATCTTCCTGAAATAAAACTTACTCGTGCAAAAGAAGGGTGAAACGATCAAAGTAAAATAAAAGCTTCTGATATCTGCTGTTGATGCGCCGTATCCTATAAATGGGATACGCCGTATCTTAATACGTTAAAAATAAGTCAAACTTTTATTCAGAAAAGCAATACGCCGCGCTCGATAAATCAAATGCGCCGTATGTTTAAATAATCAAAAATTAGTTATACTTATAAAAATTTTAATGCGCCGTATCAGCAAAAACTAATACGCCGTTACTTCGTTACGTTTCAAAATATAAGATTTTTGATTATTATTAAAGATGCGCCGTATCGACAAAATCGATGCGTCGCTTCTCGTTATTTAATGAATTCGAAAACTGTTTTTAATTAAAATAATAGATACGCCGTATCTGCTGAAGCAGATGCGTCGTATGGCGTTATCGTTTAGAAATTTTTTTTATTAAAAACAGATACGCCGTATCTTGGGGAAAGATGCGTCGTATCGAATTAATTAAACGCGTTGTATTTTATAAAAATTAAACGCAATACGCCGTATCTATGAAAATAGATGCGCCGTATCGTTTAAATAAGCTCAGTACAACGATAGCAGAACACAGAAAATACGAAAAATAAAAACAAACGAAAATAAACAAAAATAAAACACACGAAAACAGAAAATATGCAAAATAATACAATGAATGCAATTTAACCTAATATACAACAGTGTTAGCGGTTAGAATTAAAAATTAAAAACCTAATTAAAATACTAATCAAATTAACAGATAATAACAATTCACTCCCCGGCAACGGCGCCAAAAACTTGATGTGTCGTGTGCGTATGCTCTAATTTATACCCACGGTATGTCGTTGTGGTTTTAGCAGTATTCAAGTTTTAAATTTATATTTAGCCGACTTATCAATAACACACACACTTTAACGAGCAGTGTACCCGGTCAGTATGAATATAATGGTAAGTAGAGTGTCGATCACTAAGAGTGGAACGTATTATCTAGTTATCCTAATCGGTATTTTAATATCTTAAGTTAGCTATACAACCTAATCTAACGCAAGGGGGTTCAGCCTGAGAGACTGGCACGGTTTGGTTGCTATTAAATAATAAACTAAACTAATAGGCACGAATCAGCGAATAGCACACACGTACACAGATAAATACTCCAGACAATAAGAAGGCCTGTCCTGATAGATAAGTAGCTTGTCACTTGTTTTATTGCTAGTTTTATATGAAGTGTATAGTTCGATGCAACGCACCGAGATTAAGTCCTTTCTCGTTGGTTCTAATCTTATCGGCGAGTAAACCCTTAATGATTACTTATGACTATCCTATTTATCTTTCTTCCTACTTTTCTACAGACGATAGAATGCATAGGCGATCTAATAAATAGGCGAGGGCAGAGGCATGGCGACCCGATCAACGCTCAGCTAGACACAGAGGTTATCAATGCACTAATAAAAGTCACCAAAGACATCAACATATAAACTTTAATTGATGGGAAAGCAATATTAAAGGGAGTGCAATCTTTCCGTTGTCACATTACACAAGCCACCAATCCTGATGAATTAAAGTTTACTAACACAATAAAACAAAACTACTTAATGAATTAAATACATGCAGGACCTTCTTACAGCTCTTGTATCTTCGTTCAAGGTGTGTCTTGTGCTGCTACTTCGACTGAATTCGTCCTAGGGTTTCTGTACTTCGGTCTTCTAAAACTGTCGAACTCTTTCTCTCGTCTGACTTTGGGGTATTTATAGTTTCTGTCTGAGGGTAAGATGCGGCGCATCTAATAAGTAGATGACTTAACTTCGCGTGGGGTCCAAGATTAATATATTCAGGAATATTCGTACACCGCCTTGAGATGCGGCGTATCTTCATTAATAGATGCGGCGCATGTCCTCTTGTATCTTGGATCGAAACTGGTGAAATCTTGATAGTGATGCGCCGTATGTAATAAGCAAGATGCGGCGTATCTGGAGCAGAATGTCTTGATCTTGTACATTTCAGTAGACTCTTAACTTCATGCTTGTTTTGCTCCATAATTAGTCCAAAATCGCTCAGTTTCACCAAATGCTTGTTTTTACCTGAGAATTACAAAAGTAAACATTAACGTATCAATTCTCACAGATAATATAATAAAACAAGTCAAATAAATAGGATAAATGATGTAGTAAAATGTACTTATTTGAGTTCATCACAAATCATGTCCCTTATTTTATAAGCTAATTTAATTTAAAAGCTTATGCCCTTATAAACTTTTATAAGTCTCGCGCCAAACACAACCTCGAAGTTAAATACAATCTCTATAAGAAAAAGTTAAACACAGAATGAATACATGTTATGATTCATTATTTAGGTTAGTATAAACCGTTCATTAAGCTTTATTATTTATATTGGGTCTCATATTAGTCGTTTTTTATTCAACAAAAAACTCTACGTTAACAAGAATAGCTAGTTAAACTATTGAGTTGAGTTGAAATTTATTAGAAAAACATCAAACTAACTTCTACAAATCTTTGTTAGAAAAAAGTAATACAAATCGACAAAATTTTGGACCAATATGACCAAGTTTACGTATTGCAAAATGTTTGATTAATTCTACCTTTTTGTTTGTGAAACGAAAAAAATTCTTTTTTAAAAAACTACAAAATAGTTGATTTTATACTGATTTTTTTAAAAGAGTTAAATCGGTGTAGAAACATCAATTTTGTGCATATATAGGTGTCGACTGACCATTAATCAAGGACTAATTTCAAGCAATTTTCAGTTATTTCTTCTAAGTGAAAGGAGTTAAAATGAGGATCCGATGTAATAGTGATTTGACTGGATAAATTTATTTTAAAATGGTATAATTGTCATATTATAAGAGATAAACAAATAAAAGTAACTTAAAACAGATTTATAGCAACACCCATCACAGAAATGACATTAGAGGGGTGTACGTAATGCAAATCTCGTTAAAAAAAATGATGGGCAAAGACAGAAGGGGCCAGATGCCCTCTAGCGGAAAAAATTGTAGTGTAAATTTTTCTAATTTTTTTTAGCCCCTTTTAAGAACCAATTTGTAGTATAGTTTTATATAATTTATCAAAATGTGCCCTTCGAGCAAAACTTTTTGGCTCGGCCTCTTAAAAAAATACGTATGTAAATCAACTTTAAATCATTAAGGGTCCGTTTTGTTTACAAGTGGGATTGGATTAGGATTTTGATTTGATTTAAGATTTTGATTTAGGATAGGTTTAGGAGAGAGAAAATATATTTATTTAAATATATTTTATAATAAATTTTAAATTAAAAAAATTATATAGATAGTTAAAAAAGAAAGAATGTGAGAGAATATATAAAGAGTCTCATATGATTAGACTATTTTTTCAAAACTCACACTTTGGGTAAGGATTTCTAGATGCAAAATTTTAAGGCATGAAACCCAACTTTAAAGCCCACAGATTTAAACCAAACAAGTAATACCTATCATGATTCCAAAAACCCATCCCTAACCCCATCAACCAAACGCACCCTAAGTTTCGATCATAAAATGACATAACAAGTCGACAAATGTTATACAAACCCTTCATATATTGTCACATCAGATGGTTTGGTCAAACCGTACAACCCGCGATGTACACCGTACAAACCGATGATGCGTGCAATGATTTGAAACTCTCCCTATGTTTGTTGCATGTTGCATATGCATATATGTTTTTTTTTTTTTTTTTTTTTTTTTTTTTTTTTTTTTTTTTTTTTTTTAGCATGGATGCACATCGATATATATCAACAAAAGTGACATGAACGTTTGGGTCATTCCTTTGGGCCTCAGGGTGTTGGCAACCCAAGACTCGGAGTCTTGGGAGGATTTCCACCGACCAATCATAGAGTGCCATGTGACAGGAGGATTCTGAAGATAAAACTGTTGGCAGTGGGAGAATTCTAGAAGATTCGGAATCATGCCTAAAAAAAAAAAAAAAAAAAAAAAAAAAAAAAAAATTCCCAACTGTCCAAATTTTTTTTGTCCTTTTGCTCCCTTTTGGACCAAGCTTCGGAGTCTTAGGTAGGATTCTTAGTTGCATGATTCTAGAGTCTTACCTATTGGCGGCGGTGTAGACTCCGAGTCTTGCCATGATTCTAAAGCAAGACTCCACGGTTGCCAACACTCTCACTTAGGGTGTTGGCAACCGTGGAGTCTTGCTTTAGAATCATGACAAGACTCGGAGTCTACACCGTCGCCAATAGGTAAGACTCTAGAATCATGCAACTAAGAATCCTACCTAAGACTCTGAAGCTTGGTCCAAAAGGGAGCAAAAGGACAAAAAAAAATTGAACAGTTGGGAGTTTTTTTTTTTTTTTTTTTTTTTTTTTTTTTTTTTTTTTTTTTTTTTTTAAGCATGATTCCGAATCCTCTAGAATCCTCCCACTGCCAACAGTTTTATCTTCAGAATCCTCGTGTCATATGGCACTCTGTGATTGATCGATAGAAATCCTCCCAAGACTCCGAGTCTTGGGTTGCCAACACCCTTAACACCATCGCCATCAAAAAAGCAGTAGGGTCCATTTAACATGTCTCCTTTTTATATCGTAGTTATCTACTTTAATTTTTTTTTAAACTTGTTATCTACTTTAATCAAACACGAATATATGCAATATTTTCTCAATTTCAAAACCTATTTTGATCAGATGAACGTTTGGTTCAAACCTTGGGGAGAAAATTAATCCACATGTGGCCACGGAGGTTCACCTGCGATAACTCCGGGTTATCCAAAAAGGGTCGTCGCCCTAGGATTAGTCGGCTCGCAATGTCGAGTCAGACAGATAAAAAAAGAAAAGTTTTAAATTCTAAGTTTTCGTTTTGAATAACTGTGTGCGCCTAGAAACTTTTACAAGAGTTGGACAAGATAAATAATTTTCTGGCTTTTGGTTTGAAATTCAAAGTTTAGTGATTATTTCTTTAAGCAAATCAAATTATAATAGATAAAATAATTCAAGTAAGTTGTTAATTTAGTGTATTAAATTTTGTGAATGCCCCCGGTTTACAATACACCTTTAACTATTTGGGTGTCACATGTTGGTGGCGGCTAAGATACATAAATTGTCACTCAACTATTTGCCTATTCCCTCGTTCCTGAATTAATTGATTTCTATTTCTTTTTTATAGAATGATAGTTTTATTTTTAAATTTTTTTTTAAACTTTGTAATATTAATTTCAAGTAAGGGTGATATGATAAATCTGATCAAACTTTATATCTAATTTTAGTAGTGAACAGTTAATTTAAAATGAAGAAGAAATAATTAACATTATTTTACTTTTACTTTTTTACACAAAGATCTTAAATCGGTTTTGAGATTTCATGAATCATCCAAGTAACATTTTATATTACAAATACACCTTTAACTATTTGGGTGTTTTCTTTTGGTTTATAAACACATCGCTATTACACTTATTTGGTTGGAGGGAGAAGGTTAATAGTTCATGATCGAAATAAGTTAGTAATCGATTTCAATTAATAATAAGGTATATTGGATAAAATGATCTTTGCTTGATTTTAGTTGAGAAAAACTTTGAATAAAGGGAATAAAATTTGCCAACGAAAAACTGTATGAAGAATAACGTAGTGCTATATAACAATTTGCTCGTAGTAGACGCGTATTTTATTGCGTGACTATGGTTTCTAATCTTTTGTTCGACCAATTTACTGGGTTTGAACCCCACCATATAAATTCAAACCGGGTAAAACTTTTCTTTTCTAAAAGGTTGACGTGACCACTTTAAAATTATTTTCACTCATTAGGTATTATACTTGTGATCTCACACATCTTAGAATGATGGTCTTCTGTATGCACAAACTGTAAACATCATCCTTTTGACGCTTACAAACGATATAGTTTAGGGAGTAAATTGCAAAAAATCGTCCTTGTGGTTTGGTCAAATTGTACGTTTCGTCTTTGTGGTTCATTAAGTGCAAAGACCGTCTTTATTTTGCATTGTTACGTGCACTTTTGGTTCTCCATCATTGCAAAAATCGTCTTTGTGGTTTGCCAAATTTCACTGTTGAAGGACCAAAAGTGCACGTAACAGTGCAAAATAAGGACGATTTTTACACTTAATGAACTACAAGGACGAAACGTGTAATTTGGCCAAACCACAAGGACGATTTTTGCAATTTATTCTAGTATAGGGGATGGTTGTGTAATTTAAAAACACGTGTACTAGGGAGTGATAAAGATACTATTTGTGGGCCCACCTCTCACCTCTTTATCCTTATCCATATCAATTTTCTTCATTTCCACTCCTATTTTTCTTATTCCACACTTCCTCATTGTTCATATTTGTTTCCTAGTGCCAAACATTCAGCCACCGCTCCATACAATGACTCAATTCGACTTGACGTTTATCGAGATGAGGGGTATTTTGGCGAGATGGGTTGGAGGTGGGATAAAGAGGTGAGGGTGGGGCTGAGGCTGAAGTTTATATTATAAGCCGAAAGTTAAAGGTTATATTTTTATAAAGTTATTTCGTGAATTACTTGGAGCCGAAGCTTATTAATGTCAAATCGTATATAAATACATCAAATTTAATTGTCCATATTTCCTTTTATGGATGTCTCAAATTAATTGTCCAATTTCCTTATTTAGTAAAAACTAGAGAATCTAGTGGAGGAATATTCCATTTTAGTGGTTGAAAATTAAAGTGACCCCACTTTTAACCCCACTTTTATTAAACTTTGTGTTTTCTCTCTCCTGACAAATAAATTGAGACGGAGGGAGTATTATATTTTAAAAGATATTTAACTAATTTTACTAGTTATAAACCCTCATAAGCCTCTTTCAATGGGCTTGAACTTACGGAAGCTTATGACTTATAAAAGCTTTCATAAGCATGTGTGACAAACAACAAAACTTATTTTATGCGAGTTGATTGGCACACTCATTTTTTTTATTTGCACACTTCAATGTACAAGCTGGAGAAGCATTATACAATAAATGTACAACTCTTTATATCACAGAATGGAGTGTGCAAATAAAAAAGGTGAGTGTGCAAATCATCTTCCTTATTTTATAAGCTAATTTAATTTAAAAGCTTATGCCCTTATAAGCTTTTATAAGCCTCGCGCCAAACACAACCTCGAAGTTAAATACAATCTCTATAAGAAAAAAGTTAAACACAGAATGAATACATGTTATGATTCATTATTTAGGTTAGTATAAACCGTTCATTAAGCTTTATTATTTATATTGGGTCTCATATATATGGCCTGGTTTTGATATGTGTTTTTCGCTCAAGGATGGATGATGCATCTAAGTCGTTTTTTATTCAACAAAAAACCGACAAGTCTACCTTAACAAGAATAGCTAGTTAAACTAATGAGTTGAGTTGAAATTTATTAGAAAAACATCAAGCTAACTCCTACAAATCTTTGTTAGAAAAAAGTATTACAAATCGACTAAATTTTACCAATATGACCAAGTTTACGTATTGCAAAATGTTTGATTAATTCTACCTTTTTGTTTGTGAAAAGAAAATTTTCTTTTTTAAAAAACTATAAAATAGTTGATTTTATACTCATTTCTTTAAAAGAGTTAAATCGGCGTTAAAACATCAATTTTGTACAGATATAGGTGTCGAGTGACAATTAATCAAGGACCAGCTTCAAGCAATTTTCAGTTATTTCTTCTAACTGAAAGGAGTTAAAATCAGGATCCGATGTAATAGTGATTTGACTGGATAAATTTATTTTAAAATGTTATAATTGTCATATTATTATAAGAGATAAACAAATAAAAGTAACTTAAAACGGATTTATAGTAACACCCATCACAAAAATGACATTAGAGGGGTGTATGTTATGCAAATCTCGTTAAAAAAAATTATGGGCGGAGACAGAAGGAGGCAGATGCCCTCTAGCGAAAAAAATTGTAGTGTAAATTTTTCTAATTTTTTTTTTGCCCCCTTTAAGAACCAATTTGTTGAGTTGTTTTATATAATTTATCAAAATGTGCCATTCGAGCAAAACTTTTTGGCTCCGCCTCTTAAAAAAATACGTATTGTAAATCAACTTTAAATCATTAAGGATCCGTTTGGTTTACAAGTGGGATTGGATTAGGATTTGGATTTGGATTTAAGATAGGTTTAGGAGAGAGAAAATATATTTATTTAAATATATTTTATAATAAATTTTAAATTAAAAAAAATATTTATAGATAGTTAAAAAAGAAAGAATGTGAAAGAATATATAGAGGGTCTCACATGATCAGACTATTTTTTCAAAACTCACACTTGGGGTAAGGATTTCTAGACGACAAATTTTAAGGCATGAAACCCAACTTTAAGGCTCACGGATTTAAACCAAACAAGTAATATCTACCATGATCCCCAAACCCCATCCCTAACCCCATCAACCAAACGCACCCTAAGAGCAAGGGGTATGGTAACGCAACCCTGCGTTAAACCATGACCTCCCATGCGTTAACCACACCATCGAGCTGAGTTAACGCTGCGTTAACTCTTTAACGCAGCGTTAAACGTTGCTTTGAATAAATAAAAAAAATCACTTTCACCTCCTACAACGGCTATATATCCGTTGCATTAAAAAAAAAAAAAAAAAAAAATCATTTTACCCCCTCTAACGGATTAAAAGTTTCAAACGGCTACTTGGCCTAAAAAAAAAAAAAAAAAAAAATTCAAAACCATTTTCCCACCACTATAAATACCCAATTAACACAACATTTTTTTTTCAAACTTCCACAACTCAATCTAATCTATCATATACTTCCATTTCTTAAAAAAAAATGTCGGGATTTAACCCAAACGACGAAAGTTTCATGAATCTCCTCGGTGAGTGGAATAACCCAAACGCGGGTTCACCATCACCCAACAACCCTTTCCCTAACCCACTCAGCTTGTCGAGCCAAGAACTTTACCTACAACATCAACGAATGCTATATTGGGAACAAAACCAACAAAACACACTAACACACCAATTTCCAAAATCTACAATTCTCACAACAATCACAACATTCATAAACCGAAACACATGAAGTTCCCGAAACACCTACGTCTCCTCCAAAGCCATTCAAACGGGGTGGTAAACGAAAGGCCAAAAAATCCAAAGACCCCGAACCAATCGAGGAGAATGAAGAAAATACCGAGTTCATCAAACGTTGGAACCAAAACGAGGAAAAATTACTTGCCATGTGTTATGTGGCCGCGACCGAGGATTCACAAGTCGGGCGTTCACAAGATCGCAATACATTTTGGCAACGGGTGAAAAATGAGTTCAATAGACTCAATTTTCAAAAACGCAACAAGGATATGATACAAGGCAAGTGGAAAACGGTGAACCGTGATTGCACAAAGTTCAATGCGTATTACAAATGTTCGCAACGCGAAAAAAAAAAGTGAGGAAAGTGAGATGGATATCCTCAAACGTGCGAAACAAATGTATCGTGACGAGCACAAAACTGCGCCGTTTAACAAAGAGGAGGCTTGGGAGATTTTGCGTGCTCATAAGAAATGGGAGGCGCCGGATCCGTTTAATTTAACCGGCAATGTCCCAAGCCAAACAAACGAGGCGTTGTTTGGTCATGATGAACAACCAAGTCCTATGGGCAAAAAACGTGCTTCAAAGAAAGTCAAATCCGAGAGCACGACAAGTACCGGGGGAGTGAGTACCGGAGGAACGAGCTCATCTAGCCAATTCGGGGAGGCTATGACATCCGAGTATCTTTTGAAACGGGAAACCACCTCAGCGGCGTAGCGGACGGCCCAAGTAAAAGATGAAACGATAATAAGATTGGATCATAAAATGACATAACAAGTGGACAAATGAATATCAAATTCTTTACGTAGGTATTTGTTGAGTGGAAAAAGCAACACACCTAAAACTAACCACAGTTAAAAAAATTAACCATAGATGAGTCTAGAGGCCAGAAGATATTTTAGCACTCACTCATGTTCTATATATTGTAACTCTGAGTAGTAGCTAAATAAATATATAGCGATCTCAAACACAAACATATAATCAGTTAAAAAAAACATTAGTGAAGTAATCATGGAGTTTTGGGATGAAGTTGTTGCTGGACCTCATCCAGAACGTGGTCTCGGTAAGCTTCGCAAAGTCGTCACCATGACCGACAAAGGTACTTTACGTTTTATAAATCAACTTTGGATATTTACGATGTTCAACTTTGAATATTTACGTAATACATATGGTTGTTGTAATGAACCATCGAAAGACATGTGATCAATCGATGATCATAGACTCATGGTAAAATATACATAGTTATCTTTTAGTGACATATATAAGGGGGAAAAACAACTACTAATACGAAAAGGTGACAAACTAATGATATGAAAATGTAAACCTACTTACTTGATGCAAAAAAAATGGGTTCATGAACCGAACCGGAAAAAAAAACCGAAACCGATTTTGGGAAAACCGAACCGCTGGTTTAGAAACGGGTTGCATTATTTGTTGTTAATCGGTTTGAAAACCGGTTTTTGGCTTGAACCGGACATTTTCTCTCTCGAAGCCGGTTTTACGTAAAACCGGTTTTTGACTATTTGACTAAAAATGAACTAAAATGTACGAAATAATTAAAGCTAGTATATTAGTGGATTAACTAAGCAATACATGTTTACGTGACACAAAATTTTGGAACCAGATTTATTTTGAAGAAATCAAAATCCATGAAAATTTTGATTTATTGGCAAGTTTTTTGAGATCTGGATATTCAAGTTAATTTTTTTTTGTGTGACATATAGGTGAAGGAAGCAGTAAGTTCCAAAAGTCATTAACGATGCCAAAAACTCCAACGACACCAGGAACTCCGACAACACCATCACCAACATCGGCACGTAAAGCTGATAACGTTTGGAGGAGTGTTTTTAATCCTGGTAGTAACTTAGCTACCAAAGGTGTTGGATCTAACTTCTTTGATAATACTCCTACCAACGTTGGATCTCCCACTGTTTACGACTGGTATATATTTATTTACTCGATTCACTTTTAACCATTTATTGAGATATAAGAACAATTAACTTATTATGACATGATAGCTTATTTTATGCGGCTTATTTTGAAACTTTTTTGCTTGTATAAGCTTATTATGTCATGATAGCTTATATAAGAAAAAAAGTATCAGAATAAGCCATAAAAAATGATCTTATAAAACATTACCCGAAAACTAAATAAGCCATAAGCCGGCTATATAAGCTTAAACAAACACCTTACTCGGTTTGTGTATGTCCTGGGTTTCATAAACGTTGTAAACTAGTCGTTCAAAATAATATTTAGAAAAAATCATATATGGAGTACGTTACGACTATTATATTGTTAATTTCTTCATGATAAGACAAAAGTATATTGTTATCTTATCTTAATGAGTAAACAAGTGATATGTGTTCTAGCTAGTCATGTTTAAATATCTATCAAATAATGTACTCGTAATGTTTAGTTTATTTGTGTTTTGTTTGTACCACGTATAGGCTCTACAGTGGGGAAACAAGGAGCAAACATCACCGTTAAACAAGTTGCTAAAGTCACTAGAGATCGATGAATGTAAATATCTAGTACTTGATTGCCACGTGTTGTTTGTTTTGTGAAAGTGGTTTTTCTACCTTCTTATATCCTGTCACGGCGAGATTGAGTATCGTTGTTGTTACATGCTCGATCATCTCATGAGCTATGTAAAAGTAATCCTGTATACATTGGTAATCAGCCGTTGGATCGATAGCGATTACTAGTGTTCATGTTTAATTGCTTTTTGTTAAGAGTACTATTCTGTTTTTATTAATAATATTATCCTGTTTTGATGTTCATCTTCTTGTTGGTTGTTGGTTTGTACAATAATTACGATATATGTTACCCCACATTTGAAAATATTGTAATTAGAAAGTGACCCATCCCATGATAGTAACTTGTCATTACTAAATTATTTAAGTTTTGGGATTAAGCTTAATTTTTCTTTAACATGACCTAAGGAAAGCGAACACACCAACATAGGATTTGAATTCTATATTAAAATATCTACCAATATTGACAATTCATTTGCGTTAATCGTGTAAAATGACAATAAAATGATAAAAAAATGCATTGAATTTGACATTTTTTGTTATTGTATGTAGCAAATTATTTTTTTTTTTTTCATTGTAACACAAATTTTTTGATTTTTTGTCATTGTATATACGATTTTCAGCGTGTCCACTGCCAGCGTGTCCTTTTGTTACACATAAGCTGTCAGCGTGTCAAGGCTATTCTAGTTGGCTACATACAATCACAAAAAGTGTCAAGTTTAATGCATTTTTTTGTCATTTGCTTTAAAAAATAACATTTTTGTAACAACCCTTTCAAAAATTATATTTTTATTTTTATTTTATTTTATTTTATTTTTTTACTTTTTTTTAATAAATTTCTCTTATTTTTACCACAAATGTGATACTTTTTCGTAACGCCACAAATGTGATACTTTTTTTAATAAATTTCTCTTATTTTTACCACAAATGTGATACATGCCGGTGTAAAGATAGAAAATTATCTTTTATCCTGACGGCGCTAACATTACTAATCTTGATAACATGATGCGATGATCAAAGATACATTGGAAAAGGCAACAGAACCACATCTGGATTTGAAATCATATCTAAAGGATGCTTATATGCATCTGATATTTAAAGGCGGGGAAGTTCAATTGATGGATTTCGATGAAGATGATGATGATTTTCATATAGTAGCTACAAAGCGGGCTTCACGAAGAGGTAGTCAAGCTGGAACCACGGATTGTAGTCCTGACCACTGGAATACTTGATTTGAAATCATATCTAAAGGATGCTTATATGCATTCGATATTTAAAGGCGGGGAAGTTGAATTGATGGATTTCGATGAAGATGATGATGATTTTCATATAGTAGCTACAAAGTGGGCTTCACGAAGAGGTAGTCAAGCTGGAACCACGGATTGTAGTCCTGACCACAGGAATACTGGATTTAACGCTGTTTAAGCATCCTTTAGATATGATTTCAAATCCAGTTGTGGTTCTGTTGCTCTTTCCAATGTATCTTTGATCATCGCATCCTATTATCAAGATTAGTAATGTTAGCGTCGTCAGGATAAAAGATAATTTTCGGCATGTATCATTACTAATCTTGATAAAAGGATGCGATGATCAAAGATATATTGGAAAATCTGCTGATTTAATTCACATATGCAAATTTGGAAGTCGTAAGTATGCACGTCTTTCTTTCAACATTGTTATAGTTTAGACTTTGAAAGTTTACTAGACATTCCTTAGATAAATTGATTTGCTTCACACTATTCTCTTTTTACACTTTTAAATTAGCAAGAAGAATGATAGTTTATTGGAACCACTAAAAAGCTTGAGATCATGTTGGCAGTAAGTTACGAAACAGTGTCACATTTATGGTAAAAATAAGAGAAAGTTATTAAAAAAAGTAAAAAAAATAAAATAAAAATAAAAATATAATTTTTGAAAGGGTTGTTACAAAAATGTTATTTTTTATGGCAAATGACAAAAAAATGCATTGAACTTGACACTTTTTATGATTTTATGTAGCCAACTACGATAGCCTTGACACGCTGGCAACTTATGTGTAACAAAAGGAGACGCGGGAAATCGTACATATAATGACAAAAAATCAAAAGTTTTGTGTTACAAATAAAAAAAAATAGTTGGCTACATACAATAACAAAAAGTGTCAAATACAATAACAAAAAGTTGTCAAGTTCAATGCATTTTTTTTTCATTTACCTTATTGCAAATTAGCAATCAACAAATTACCACGTGCTATTGGAATTGGAATGAGTGATTGGTTGGTATGGTAAATAAAGGAAAAGATAAAAACCTAAAAAGTTCTACAAATTAACGCAATTTACTAGTCTAAATGAGTGATTGTTTGGTACAACTTCTACACAAGAACTAGTTCACGAGACTTCTTTTTATGCAATGTATCGCAATAAACAAGAAAACGATGTGCTAATACAACTAAGGTGATGTTTCTTTTATTTTTGAATTAGGTGCTTTTTAGAGAGATTTCTAGTTTATCTTTAGAGAGAGGTTTTCGTGAGACTTATCAATAAGTGGAAACAATGGTTCAAAAGGAAAAAAAACTCTCTAAATAGACAAATTGCGTACGTAAATAGGCAACCTGTACTTAATTTTACAAAACATCATGCTTTATCTATGTATCATTTATCCTAACGGTGCAGTGTGAAGCACATTCAATGTACCCGTCGGCTGCATACCAAATTTATTGACCACGCTCCCCTAAAAGATACTCCATTATTAAGGACGCCTTTAAGCCAATAATTCATTTTATCTTTTCATCTTTACGATATTAATCATGAAACAACTTGTTTGTCTTTGATTAATTGAGTTATAAATTTTGTGTACACGCTCACACGCACAAAGCTACAAACGGTGTCTACCACATATCTTTTGAGACTTTGGACAAGGTATCACCTGTACCCCATATCCATATAAGGTCAAGGTTCAATCTTTGGCACCTATAGCCATAACCGTTGGGTGAGTCACGTATGCCTCTACATTATGGAAAGGTAGCCGATTGTGAGCCGTTTCAAGTTGGTGGTTATTAACCTCTTTGCACCTAATATATCCTAGCTACATTGGTTGGATCATGATTTGCAGCCTTTAAGCCCTTAAGTGGGCACCTAACCTTCTGGAAAGAGAGGGTTTTACCTGGTTTGAGTATGTGTGGCAGTGAGTTCAAACCTCGTGGATTAGTCGGCCAAACGGTCATAAACCATGATTACGAGAGGAAAAAAAAAAAAAAAAAAAAAAAAACTTTAACTACTGTAATAAAACTTAGATATAGTTATATAATGTACCAAAGTTATTGTACTACAGGAAGGACAAAAACATTTAATAACCTTTAGCCAAAATTTCTATCCATAATTTAGCCTCTTCCCGGGATATCATACCATTCTTCTTCTCGAAATTAGTACCGACTTTTCGATGACAAACCTCGTTCACAATTGTTTTACTAGCTATGGACTTTCTTCTTGTAAACTATAGTCTGCAAACATCAAAAATGGAAAGGATGTTAGACACGTTTGTGGTAGCAGAAGAATAAAATATCTGCAAGCTTATAAAATGAAGTTGTTAAACATTTTTAATTTAGACCCACTTCAAATTCAGCCAGTGTTTTAAAATGGTCAAAAATAAGGTAGACACAAGAACTCACACGTATACCCTCAAATTAACTTATGTTAGTAACGAAGGCAGCATACCAGATTGTTCTGAGGGGATGTTTTGGCAAGATCTAACAAGATTTGATTCCCGTCCAACAGCTGCAATTCGTAAGGATTTACAGCAATAGGTCCGGACTGTTCAGCAGGTGGTATTCTTGAAGTGACTGAAGGATTGACATCAGAACGCTCTCCTTTCACTAGCAATAACTCGATCTCACTGGCTTGCAGACCTTTCTCAAGAGCAACATACTGATTAAAAACACACATAGAAAGAACAACATCAGTTACCAGTTATAAAAAGCTAATCGGGACACCAAAAGAGACTACTTCTAATTATTTCAATTTTTAGGAATAGAATATATGTTTACCTGGCAGATATTTGTAGCTGACATGGTTGGCTTGCAGCAAACATTTGAATTCTGCATATGTGGTATATTTTGCTCATCCAAGGATACGAGCTTGAGATGAATTTCCAGCTGGAGAACAATAAACAATCATGATAAGTATATTTAATAATTCCATCAAGGAAATTACTACTCCATCCACACAAGTTCAAAATTTGATATTTCAGTGTCATATAGGTCTTTTTCAAGGCGGAGTGAAGATGGTTTATGTTATTAACAAAAGCTAATAAATATGCTACTCCGTATATAACTGCAATACAAATTAGCATATGAAAGTTTTTTTTTTTTTGGTTGATCAAAAAGAGAAGATATGACGAGAGTACATCTTCAGTTATCCATACGGTCACACAATCTGGAACACTGCCGCCGTCTAAAATAATTTCACGAGTGCAGCCCAACGACAAAGAAACTATAGTGCGAGTACAAAATCAGTAAACAATTTGAAACTAATACGTTTAAAACCTGCAACGTTAAAAAATGGGTAGCTAAAATTGAAACTCGTCCTAATAAAAATTAGAGTTAATTTCATAAATGGTCCCTGTGGTCTGTCGGGTTTAGTCCCTAAACTTTTTTCTAACGGATCCAGTCGGTTGCGACCCATAACGGGTTTGGTCCCTGAGACTAACTGTCGTTAGTTTTTTCCGTTAGCTAACGACCCTTTGCAACAAAAATTTGCACCGTTAGTCCTTTATACTAACGACCGTTTATACTTAACACAAAATTTGTTTTTTTTTTTTTTTCCTTTTTTAAATGGTTTTCTTATATTATTTTTTTCTAAATATCTTTAAAATTTATACACGTTTTCATACACACATTTTTATACACACATTTTTTATACACGTTTTTATACACGCTTTTGTACACACGTTTTTACACATTTTACACATTTTTATACACATTTATACACATATTTTTATACACGTTTTTATACACATGTTTTTATACACATACTTTATACACACGTTTTTATACACACATTTATACACACGTGTATAAACGTGTGTATAAAAACGTGTATAAAAATATGTGTATAAATGTGTGTAAAAATGTGTGTATAAATGTGCGTATAAATGTGTGTAAAAACGTGTGTAAAAGCATGTGTATAAAAGCATGTGTATAAAAAACATGTGTATAAAAACGTGTATAAAAATATGTGTATAAAAACGTGTGTATAAAAACATGTGTATAAAAAACATGTGTATAAAAACATATATAAAAATATGTGTATAAAAGTGTGTATAAAAACGTGTATAAAAACATGTATATAAAAACGTGTATAAAAAATGTGTATATAAAAATGTGTGTATGAAAACGTGTATAAAAATAGTGTATAAATTTTGAAGATATTTAGAAAAGAAAAAAATTATAAGAAAACCATTTTTTTTTTTAGTTTTTTAAATTTTTTAGAGGAAAAAATAAAAAAATAAAAAATTTGAGTTAAGTATAAACGGTCGTTAGTATAAAGGACTAACGATGCAAATGTTTGTTGAAAACGTTCGTTAGATAACGGAAAAAACTAACAACAGTTAGTCTCAGGGACCAAAGCCGTTATGGGTCACAACTACAGGGACCGGACCCGTTAAACCCGCCAGACCACAGGGACCATTTATGAAATTAACTCTAAAAATTATCTTTGAATCAATTTTTTCCAGAATAACTACCGCAAAAGATCTAAATCGAAAACATAACTTTCTAGAAATACAAGCAATGTACCTTATCATAGTTTAGTGGTGACTTTTGGAGATGATTAATCAGTCTGTAGAATTGGTTGTTCTTTGCACCCTTACTGCGTGTATGACTGCGGAAACCAGCACCACCCCAAGATGGAATTTCTGGTCCGCCACCAAGCCCAGCAGATGCACCAACTGATTTTCTAGTTCCTTTTGCCTCATTATCATCACATCGTCCATTTGCACTACTTGGTGGCACTGAAGACTGACCTCCTGACCATCTCTTGTACCGCTTTGGTGCGACTTCTGTAGAGGGCTCGTCATCAGAAGATGAAGAACTTCCCCCATTATCATTATCATCAGAATCAACCTCATCGTCAGAAACTTGGGGCTCAGCAGATTTCCGACTTCTTCCCCTTAGATTCCGGGGGGTTCCCTGCGACCTCCTCAAAAATGCATTCGCTTCAGCTTTAGCACTTGCTCGTTTTTTTCCCAATGCTTCTAACTGTCGACGAGAAGTCTGGGCGATGGATGCTTGGATCTGTCCACATGAATCAAAATAATCCTAGGATCTTTAGAATGCATATTCCAAAACATTAAAATTAATGCATTAGAAGAACATGGCTTGCACATAGAGATGGCAAAATGGGAGGGATGCCTGTATAACTTGTTTAAACTAGTTCGGGTTGAAAAAGGTCACTTTTGAAACATGCTGAAATGGGTCACGCCATGTAAGCCCACAAACACTTTTTTGTCCTTTTTATATACATGGTTTTAGTTAGGATTACAAAAGAATATATTTCAATAATAACCTAAAGTTTTTAGCCTTAGGAGTTGCATGATGATGTAAACTACCGCTACAAACAAAGTAGGTTACTATTGACTTCACCTGTTTATTCCGAGCTTTTTCCTCTTCATGAAATGCCATTTCCTGTGATTCCGAATCAACGCGTAGACAGTTTAACATCATTGAAAATATAGTATCACATATTCACATCACAATGAGAGATCAAAAAGTATAAATTTACCTCTGCCTCGTATTTATCAATATCAGGATACAGCAACGCTATCAGGGCATCAAAATTGGGATCATCCCTTAAGGAACGGCGGCTTGCACAATGCGTACGACAAGCAGGGCATTCGTTATTCCTGTTGCATATCAGTCAAACAAAGTCAAGGTTCATAAGGACCAACTAATTGACGCTACAAAAGCATTTCAACATTTCAATACATACCCAAGTCTCATAGATTTGTCGATGCACTCTCGACAAAATCGATGAAGGCATTCCATGACCTTTCTGGTCTTCCGAATTATACCTATCCACAAAAGGTGACGATTAGTCTCAATTTAGACATAACTCGTCGCTATGCTCCTCAGGAAATCACGGTCCTATTCTTATAAGAGTTCAACATACATACAAACATCATTTCCAGGAGATCGCGCACCAATCTTGACATTAATCTTTTGATAAATTTTAATATTCAATGAAGAAATCTTAACATCTAATTCTTCAAATTCCATATATTTTTGTCTTGAAAGTTTTATGTCAATAATATCGCTATATGTTTTGTCACCAATGTTGTTCAGAATACAAGTACAAAGCATTCCATTTTGCTGCTTGGCATGGAAATATGTGGAAAAATCAGAATAAACTATGTGTTTAACCTATGTAGAACCTTGAAAATTATTCATGATATGAGACATTTGATTAAGCAGAATAGTGTACGACTCGAACTGATGTTAACTAATTCCAAGTTTGAAGGACTTGCAAATTATTTATAAGGGCATTCATTTTAAAATAATGCCAAAGAAAGGTTCAGGGACTTATCTACCGAAAAAGTGGAAGTCCAAAGGCTTTTATAACATTTTCCCTTACATTATTCAACGGGTTAGACCAGTTACCAGTCAAAAACTTGGGGTCTAAAGGGACCTTTCTGTTTTATAAAATCTGTCAGTTATTTCTGAGATTGTTCAAAACAGTAAATGTATTCATATATAAATTGTCGCATTTTTATCTTAATGATGTAAGAGGACTGATTTTCTGAGTAAGAGTTTCAAGCATCAAAGACGAGGCCATGCAACAGGGAAAATTCTGAGACTAAAATGTATTTTGGGATTCACAGCCAAAGACGTCAAACCCTTAGAACCTCCTAAACCTAGTAACGGGTGGTTGATCATTTAGGGTGTGTTTGTTTCATTAAGATGTTTCGAATCTGAATCTGACTACCACATCTTACTAGTAAGAGGTGGCTATAATGTCGGAATCTGAATGAAAAAGTGTTGTTTGTTTTTTTATAATTGTCTGAATGGTTTTAATTTTCCCTTTTTTAAGTATATATTAAACTTTTGCAAATACGATTAATAAGTAGATAGTGTAATCTTGAAACAAAACATTTTTATAATAACTAGTAAGGGGTGAAGGGTTTTGAAGATGAATGGGTTGAAGGGGTGTTAATAAGAGGTAGGGTGTGTTAGTTTTTTAAAAAAAAGTCTAACTGGCCCTCTTACTCTTACCAGTAAGAGGTGGTCGGTGGTTAGACGTTTTGCTTGAGTCAGACCAGTTAGACATATATCATCTTACTCAGTAAGAGGTGGGGGACTTGTCTTACTGCCTCTTACTCGATAAGAGATTGAAGACTCGTGTTAATATAATATATTTGATGGTTTATTAACTATGTTATATTTATGATAAAAAGTCTTGTTTCATATCTACATAAGTTACTTAAATAAATTGCAGAAACGAGCACTTAAAATCATTCGGACAATTATAAAAAAAACAAACAACATTATTTCGTTCAGATTTAGATTTTCTAGCCACCTCTTACTGGTAAGATGTGGTAGTCTTCAGACCTAAAACATCTTAATCAAACAAACACACCCGTAGTCAGATCTTTTCACCACCTCTTACCGAGTTAGACATATTAGCTCTTACCGCGTCTGACTGGTGATGAAAAAACAAACAAGCAAAACGTACTGGTAAGAGTAAGAGGGCTAGTAAGACTTTTTTTTTTTTTTTAAAAACAAACACACCCCTACTCTTTATAAGCTTTAACAAATACATGTGTAATATCTGGCTGATGGAGGAGTCAACGGCTTATCAGCTGCGAGAGCAAACTGAGGAAGCAACTGGTATCCACCCGAAAACAGTCCATATAACAGTACCACAAGCTTGAGAACAATACCTTGATTGATTATGCCCCTTTTTGTGAAATTAATTACTTTTTGTGCAATTAATTAAAGATAGTCAAATACCATGTTCTAGTTCTATCCATTTGCTTCTTTATTTCATGTTACCTCATAAAGCACTTGGTACAATTGCTTTCTGCATGTAATGATGGCTATCTAACAAAGAGGATTATAAGTGCCTTAAATTTTCTGGCATCTGGTAAGGATAAGAATACTATACTCCCACCTACAGAAAATACCATATTTCATCTTTTATGTCATTTGTAAGCAATCGGCACTGTTTTTCTTCCCACTACACTCGGTTTCTATTTTACTACCTTGGGTTAAAATCAAGCTTAAAGAGATTTGAAATCTCCCTCAAACACCTGGTATAGGTCTTGATGTGTCTTTTCTTGACATCAAATTATCGGTTTATTTATCCTGGTGACAGACCTTTCAATGTCTGCTAAGGATGCTAATTAGATGATGCTCGACTTCCTATAATACCTGTAAGACAGCTCATTTTGAATTTTAAACTAGGTAATATCGGCGCCCTAGTAGTCCTCCAAACCCCATCACCTTTAGTTGTGAATTTCATATTTCTACCCTTAAGAAACTTTATATATTGCTCAAAAACACTACATATAATTACCAATGGCCAAAGAAACAAACTTTCTCCTAATTCAACACACTTATTGGAACACATAGTATAATGCCTAGTATTCTTTAGGGGCGAACCAAGACTAGATTATTTCTATGAATAACATATTTGTATTTTCATTATATTTTTTTCATAATTAAATTGTCCTCTAGGCCTGCCTTCTAGAAAAATATATCCTCTAGGTCATAATATACCTCCTGGAATAAGATATAAAAAGTATAGCATAGTGAAATAAGATCTGGAAATAGTACCTAAACAAATTGGACACTGCACGTCCTTGCGAATATCGGCCAACTTTACATATACAAACCTGCGACACGGTCCAAACAGAGTAATTACTGAAAACATATATTTCATATAGTAAAACAAAGGGAAACAAAAAAGCATTGTCTACACATTATGCCAGTCATTTTTGGGGTCGTCTAGTTTTGACCTATTCTCCTCATTTTTGGGGTTGTCTAGTTTTGACTTACGTAAAGCAATCATACAACTTTTACATACCACATAAAAGAACTTAAAGTGGGTGCAAGGGGAAGGATAAGTATTACACAGGGAAATATAAATCGAAGTATGCGATAATTCTTTTGGTTAGTTGTAAGAACATAAAGAGTCCTTTTAGGAGTCGAAGCTACTTTTGCTCAAAACAGAACACATAATTCTGACTCTGCCTCTAAAGAGAGTTGATAACAGGACCCAAGAAAGATTCTTTGATGGCTGCAGGATACAGGTATACACTTCCATTTCCACATCCGGTAGTTGCATATGCTACATATGACTTTAATGTTTAACAACTATACATGTTCTAATAATAGAACATGAGTTGTGCTAACCATAGCCCTAAATGCTAAACTTAAGCTTACTATATTTAAAATAAGTCTCAAACTAAGTCAATATTTACATAAATGGAAAATCTCAACACATTTAGTTTAGAAAAGTAGGCCCGCTTGGTTCAGTAGAGGGGAATGCAAAGGAAAAGGGAAAGGGAATGCAAAGGAATGGGTGATGGTGGGTAATCATTACCTTACCCCCCCCCCCCCAACAAATTTACTCTATAATGGTTGATTACCCAGTACTGGGTAATCATTATATTCCTTGCCACCTACCAAGCATCATCAATCAATCCTTTCCCATTACCCACCCCCCCTAACCAAGCAGCCCCTTAGTTTAGAAAAGTAAGCACCTTGTAATTACCTCAGTTCAGTCTTAGTTATAAAATAGTGAGCTTAACCAAAGCCCTAATTAGCAAACAAATAACAACTAACCAACACTAAGCTAATAGCTATGGTTAATCAACAACAACATACCCAATCCCGCCAGGGTGGAGTATGGGTAGGGATGGCACCGGTGCGGGTTTGGGGCGGGGCGGCCATCCCCATCCCCAAACCCGATTACCAAAGTTCTCTCAAACCCGCCCTGATCCCCATCGGGGATCTGATCAGGGCGCCCCAACGGGGCGCGATGCTCCGCCAAACCCGCCCCGTACTAATCGGGGTGGCCTCTTTGCGTGCAATTCTCGACCAAAGCAACACTATCTCACATTTATTATTATTTTTAGACCGTTAGCAATAACTTGAAGAATTAAAAACCTATTAATAATCATATTTTGCAATCTTACAAAGAAAAAAAAAACTATCAATATTAGAAAAAAAATTTATTACATAGATACTAATAAAATACTATATAATTATAGATATATTTGTATATGTGTCTATATTATTCGGGCGGGGCGGGTATGTTATTTCCCACTCCCTGCCCAAACCCGATTAAAATCCCTGTTTAAGCCCCAAACCCGCCTTGTAACCCGATAAGCATGCCTCGCCACACCCCAATTAGTTCGGGTTTCGGATTTCCCCGTCGGGTTTGAGTTTTTTTGCCATCCCTAGGTATGGGGGAAGTAGAATGTGGACAGATCCTACCCCTACCCCAGGATAAACCCGAAGGTAGGGAGATTGCTTCCGGAAAGACCTTGGCAAGTGTAAGTGTGCGGGTGAGAGAGCTCAAAATATAATATAATGCATGTATGAAAGTGTACAATAACAAGGATGAAGAGACTAAAAGACAAAAGACGGAAAGCAAGCAAACAAGCATACAACGGAAATGGACATAAAAGCAACAAAAGAACTTGGGAGGAAAAAATGACAAAAACATATAAAAGCATAAACCGCAAGGAAACACAATAAAGAAAAGATAAAGCGCTAAAGAGACGAGGGGGCACGAGCATAAGCATTCAAGCATAAAGATTAAAAGCAAAAAAGCATAAACACAAGGGGTAAGGGCACCTAGAAAAATGAAAGCAAAGAAACGGGGGGCAAAAGGCAAAAAGAAAACCAAGCCGAAAAGGAGCAACGAAGATCTATTCAGGGCAACGCTAAGGGGACCTAAACTTAAGGCAAAGCAAAAGGAAACAAGAGAAGCCACATAACGCCTAAAAAGCCTAACACTCTGTTCTCGAGTTTTTTTTTAAAGGAATGGAAGGGGATGAGAAGGGAAATCAAAAATATGAGTGTTCTTAAGTTTTTTTAAGAAGGAAGATGAGGGGACGGGAAGGTATGGGCTTTCTTGTGTATATCTGTTCCGTCCAATTTTGGGGGGATTAGGAGGGGAAGCGGGTTATTTACATATTGGGCTTGTGTAAAATTACAAATATATCCTCATTATTCATGGGCTATGTTTTTTTGTTGAACCCCTGATCATCTGATATTCATAAAGGTTGCCATTCAACATTAATAAATTCAACATAAAAGTTTTGAATCTATATTAGCATAGTGATCATCTGATCGGTTAGATAGGACAGGGTCATAGTGATTATCTATATTAACATAAAAGTTGCCATTCAACGTTAATAAATTCAACAAGTTCTGAATCTAAGATAATTTCATTAACTACTTATTATATATGCGAATTATTATAAAGCATACAATGGTGGAATCATCTAAATCGTTCTTAACATAGCATTTGCAGAAAGAAAAGAACAATCACATTCTAATGTTATGTATATTATGCACACGTAATAAACAAGTGATTCATGTTAGTCATCGGCTTTTGAGGGTATATTGGTAATTTGGGTAACTTTGTTTCCTTTTCTTCCAACTTAAAATAAAAACTCAATAACACAAATAAAAATAACCACTTTCTTCACAGTGTCATTCCTTACTTTACCCTTCCCATCCCATCCCATCTCATCCCATTCCATTCTTTAAAAATTTGACTTACAGAGTAAAGGGAAGCTAGCAATGGAACTTTATATCAAAATCGCAAGTGGCAAGGCTACTAATAGCTATGGTTAATCTTATACTTTATACTCAAACAAATTTAAAACTGATGCAAAGTCATGCTAATACCACACAATACAAACAACTCCACCTTCACAAATTACATCATTATCATATAAAAATTTCACTAGTTTCATTGTTATTATGCCTAATTCTTTTAATTTCTATCTTCACCAATCGGTCCTCAATGTAACCACGAAGTTATGCGAAAAAATACGAAATATCGCAAAAACAACACCTGAACTTAAAAATTACGTTCGCATACCGATAACAGCTAACAATTCCTTACACTATGTTTGGCGAAATGGGCTGGAGCTGAGGCCAGAGCTAGAGATGAGGCTTATATTATAAGTTGGAGCTTATATTTTTATAAAGTTGATTGGCGAATTAGTTAGAGCTGAAACTTATTAATGTAAAATCGCATAAAAATACATCAAAATAATATTGAGATATATTTCAAGCTTTTGCATGTTAATCTATTATATTTTGAAGGGTATTTAAGTAATTTGACCAACTATATGAGCCCTATAAGCCCGTTTTAATGAGCTTAAGCTTATGGAGGCTTATGACTTATATAAGCATCCATAAGCCTGTGTGACAAACAAAGCTTATTTTATAAGCTCAAGCCGCTATAAGCCTTTTATAAGCCCACGCCAATCACAACCTATATCAGTCATATTCCAACGTTACTAAATAGTGAATGCTATAACATAATTCCAACAGCATGCAAACAAACTATATAAACACACTTATCAAATCGACAACCATTCACATCTAATATCACAACTGCAAAAGTATAGCGCAAAATTATTAGATACATAATATAAACATATATAGTGGAAAAAAATACAAACAAATTCCACATAAACTAACATCTAAAATTACATTACGGCTATATATATCAGTCACATTACTGAAAAATGAATTCGACAATATACGCTTAATAACATAAACTAATAAATGAAATCAACAATCACGTCTTATGTCACAATAGCAGCAACAATATATATATAAAAACACATACTCATCTCCATCGTCACTATAGCTTGAAGAAGACGACGAACTGCTTTCACCGTCATCATCTTCTTCTTCTTCTTCTTCTTCTTCACCTGATTCTGAAAATTCAACAAAATTAATAACAATTTATATATAATTACAAAATAATTATAATAAATAGACCTTGTGCCTCTGGCTGTACGTCGTCGTTTTCGTTTTCGTTGTTACGTTGGAGGTCCACGTCAGCATCTTCTTCTGAAGAAGAACGCTTTTGAGCAGGCATTTTATTTTACTCGACTCGACTAGCCGCCGGTGAATCGTTTTATTTTATTACCGTAAGAAAGAATGAAAGAAAGACTACTGAAAGAGTTGGGTGGGGTTTTATTTATGGGGATATTTATAAAGAAGGAAAGATTTTGTAAAAAATTAAAAATATTTACAATTAAACCTATTTATTATATTACAAATACATGTTTTTCTCCTTCTTTTTTTTTTTTTTTTTTTACAAAGGAAAATGGGCAACTTTCCTACTTTATAAAGTAGATATCATTTCCTCTTTATTTATATATTGTTAGAAAATTGATTATTTTTATTTATTATTATTATTTTTTTTACTATCCCGCGATATAATGATATATTCAGATCACACACTATCTTAAATGTTCTAAGCAAAATTAGAAGTTGAATCTACAACCATTTTGGTCAGAGAGCTGCTAACACAATAAAAGGTATCATTGGGACATAAGTCTTTTAGTTTCGGATATGTGTTTTTACTTTTTAGGGGTGTAATTGCAAATTTTTTTTTTATTGTTTTTGTGTTGGTACGTCAAATTGGGCTTTAAGGCTGGACACATTACAATATGGAATTAAAAACATTACAATACTGAATTAAAAAAACGTAAACTAATCAACTACAAATTGTATCTTGCTTTGATTTCTGCCTTAAGCCGCTTAAGATGATTTTGTTCACTTTCGAGCAATGTTGGGTCGATTTTGGTGTAGTATAAGAGAAAATCTTGGTTCCTCGTCGATTGTTTCAAGAGATCGACCTGTTCTTGTTGAAGTGCTATTTTTTTTCTTTGATAGCCAACTCTCTTTCTTTCATCGACCTATATTCATCTCCATCGATCTTCTGTTTTCCCTATTTTGATGGCTTCGATCCCTAGAAGTTCTTGCTTATCGAAGCTACAAACGATTGTGGTGGTTCACGAGAGGAGGACGATGATTTCCTCCTTGCTGCGTCACGACCTTCTGGTCGTAATTCTCTAGTATCATCTTCAGTTTCATCATCATCGACTTCATGAAAATAGCTTCCTCCTTGCTGTGTTGACCCCGAAGTTGTTGTAGAGCCCTTTGTTTTCTTCCTACTATTCGTTCGAATAGCTTCCCCCTCCGACTTCCAAGCATCGTGATGCCTCAAGATTTTCCAACATTCCACCAAGTTGAACTCATGCTTGTAAATCGTACGGTATTCCCTCAACGCTTTCTCATGATCATCAACACCATTTTCACCACTACCATGGTTAAGCTTGATATTTTCCATGATAGCAGTAAAATTTCCAACCCGTGGCCTAATCCGATTCTTCCATTTGCTTGCGATAGAGTCGTAACTTCGATCTGAACCGGTTTCTTTCTTAAAATACGATATAATCAACTCCCAAAAGCGGTTCTTGTTGACAGCGTTACCTCGTTGGGAATTTTCTGAGACGTATACCCAAGCTTTACAAAGAGCGACCTCTTCTTGCCTTGTCCAATTAGTCTTTTTTTGGGACGGTTCGGCCTTCTTCTCTTTGTCCTTAGCCTTCGCCTTCGTAGCACGTCGAGAAGCGGTTCTTGGTTTGACGGGTGATGTCTCTTCGACATCGTCATCGTCCTCAACGGCGAAAGAACTGTGGTACGAATCATGGTAAGAACCGTGACCCGAACCTTGACCCATCGACGCATCTTGGGTGGGATATTCTTGCGTCTCTTGGTTGGCCATGAAATCATCAAAATTCATATCAAGATCAAGATTCTGAATCGGGGAATATTCTTGATAATGTTGGGGAGATTGCATGTAATCCATGTTAGGCCGATACGACGACCCACTTGGTTCTTGGTAATAACCCGTATTTGGACGATACGGTGGAACATATGGACGATTACGGTAAAACATGTTTTGATTTTGGTTGGGTTCTGGTAATCGTGATGAGTATTCAAAAGAGGGTGCACGAAATCAAATACCCCGTTGTTGTGGTGGTTTTACGCCGTGTAGTTCAAAGTTGTTTTCCGGTGAGAAGTTGTTTTGGGGAAGCCGGGATTGTCGGTTTTTTTATGTGGGTGTGTTTTTGTTTGACATGATTAGAATTGGTTTATGGATGAGAATTGTGTTTGAAATCGTGTGTTTGAGGTGAGTATTTATAGGATTGAAAAAGTTTTTTTTTTTTTTTTTTTTTTTTTTTTTGAAAAAGTTTTTTTTTTTTTTTTTTTTTAATATCCAACCGTTTGGAATAGTTTGGATTTTTTTGCACATTGATTCTTCACAATCGGTCGATAGACCGATCAATATTTCTTTGGGGAAGCAACCGACCGATCGTGAGCACTCCAAGCGACCCAACGACCGATCGGTCGCTCTGGGTTTTTTTTGGCGATCGACCGAACAAAACCAGTGGAGTGCGAGCAGCCTAAGTCCATGATTTCTTTATTGGATGTCCCAAATTAATAATTCACTATTAAAAATAAATAAGAAAATATGAGGGAGTTTATTGTATTGTCCTTGCTTGAAATTATTATTAATTATTTAAGAGTAAAATTGTCTTTCTACTAAAAAGTACGAGTAAGAAAACAAAACCAATAATAATTATGTTTTTCTTAAAATATGTGGTTTTTGTTGGGGGAAATTATTTTGTGACGAAAAAAGTATGTTAGAGGATTTTATTATTATTATTATTATTATACAATTCGTGAATGTAGCATTGCTCAATTGGTAATTTGTTTTTTATTTATTTATTTTTATTTTGTGATATTAAGCATTAATTACATTTAGATATTGTTACTCTAAAGATGGTCATGGTTTTATTACGGTCTTACCGTACTCAAGAATTCACGTGTAGATACATGCATGAGTCTAAATTAAATTCTAATTAAGTATTTACATAATTAACACTGCAATTAATAAGTAAGGACATTTAAAAAAAAAAATACTCATTTTGTAGAAATTTAAAGAAATGTGTTTTCTTTTTATATGTAGTATAGAATAAAATTTATTATTGCGCTTTTGAGTAGGCATTTTATTTAACTCTACTCACTGCCGGCGAATAGTTTTATTACACACACACCGAAAGAAGGAGTTGGAAATAAGTTACTTATTTGTGTTGTGTTGGTATGTCAATTGGGTGGGGTTTTATTTATGTGGATAGCTTGGCTACAATTTTTGTAGCCAATTGGCTACAATCCTTCATAAAAAATACACAAGCAATGAAACAGGGACTCACAGAAAAGAATCGGAACCTACAAAAAGAATTAAGGACTCACATTTATATCATAAAATTGTAGTCAATTGGATACAAAATATTGTAGCTAATAAATTCCCTTTATATATTGTTAGAGGATTTATTTTTTTTTTTTTTATATTTTACAATTTGTGTCCTTTTTTGGTTATTTCATAAGTGCAATACGTTAAATTTGTAAACTTTTTGTGGATGTAGCATTGCTCAATTGATAATTTAGGATAGGACTGCCGAACCAAGACGACCAAAAACAAACCGAACCGGAAACCGATTTTGTGGAAGACATGAACCGAGAACCGAACCGAAGTGACTCAAATCTGATCGGTTCGGTTTTGTGTCGATCCGTTGGGTTCGGTTTAATTTGTATGGTTTAAATGTGTTCTTCTCGTTTTTGGCTCGAACCGAACCGAAACTGAAAATCATAGATATATAGAACTGAAAACCGAACCTGGAACCAAAACCAAAAATCATAGATATATAGAACTGAAAACCGAACCTGGTCGGTTCGGCTCGGTTATTCGGTTCGATTTGTTTTTCGATCTGTTTTGCTCGGGCCTAATTTGGGATATGTTTTTTTTCTTCATGATATCAAGCATTTATTACTTTTAGATATCGTTATTCTAAAGATAGTCATGGTTTTATTATGGTCTTATCGTAGTCAAGGATTCAACGTGAAATTAAGGTATTCTAGTAACTAGGGTAAACTATAAAAAGAGTAAAGTCCAAAATACATGCTTGTGGTTTGTCTTGTGTCTCGCTTTACATCCTCGTGGTTTTTTTTTTGGAACAAAACAACCCTCCGTTAGTAAAGTTGGCACAAAACCATAACCCCTTTAGTAAAATCAGTCAATGAGGACTAACGATTCAAATTATTCTCTGTTATCTCCTAACGCAAGCGAAAATATTTGCATCGTTAGTCCTTCGTTATCACCCACCATACATCTCCTAACTGATTTACGGTTTCGTCTGTTTTTAAAAGTTTTCGTCTGTTTTTCTCACGTTTTTATCCATTTTCGTTCGTTTTTGAAAAGGCGCCCTCGAAGCTGACGCGTCAATGCAGACTCCGCCGTGGGAAGAGCCGCTTCGTTTTCGTCCGTTTTTTTCACGTTTTCATACATTTTTATCCGTTTTCGTCCATTTTTCTCACATTTTTATCTGTTTTCGTCCGTTTTTACATGTTTTCGTCAGTTTTTTCACGTTTTCATACAATTTATTCTTTTTTTATACATTTTTATCCGTTTTCATCTATTTTTTCAAATAAGTTTGATGATTTACACACGTTATAAAATTTACAGGAGTTTATAAGTTTATAAGTTATGAATTTGGTTGAAAACCGCTTAATTTTTGGTAGTAAACAGCCCATGTTTTGCATTTTCAGGTTAAAAGCACACGAGTATTGATGTAAAACATCATTATGGACAACTTTCGTGTTTTACACTTTTGATGATTCAGACCAGAAAGGGGTCAAAATCGTGATTTAGACCAGAAAGGGGTTAAAACATGTAAAAACGAATAAAACGTGAGAAAAACGGATGAAAACGTTTAAAAACAGACGAAAAGAGATAAAAACGTATGAAAACGTGAAAAACTGACGAAAACATGTAAAAACGGACGAAAACGGATAAAAACGTGAGAAAAATGGACGAAAACGTTTAAAAACGAATAAAAACGTATGAAAGCGGATAAAAACGTAAAAAAGTGGGACGAAAACGTGTAAAAGCAGACGAAAATGTGTAAAAACAAACGAAAACGGATAAAGATGGATGAAAACGTAAGAAAAACGGATTGTAACACCCCCGTTTTCGATATACGCAGCGGAATTATAAGTTTGGGGTGTTACTTCACGGTTCACAGTCATGAGAATAGAAAACGACTCAAAAAGAGGCGTTTTAAATATAATTGTTATCATTCATTATTTAAATCAGAGTACATAATATAGGTCCCAGAGGAAAGTTCGAAAATACGTTATAAAAGTTACATTATTCAGTTGAATGATAACAAAATGGACACTCTTTAAGAAAGTCCACCGCCACTCCGTGCCAAGTTCAGTCTTTTAATTACCTGAGATAAACATGCTAAAAAGTCAACACAAAGGTTGAGTGAATCCATAGCGTTTAAAGTTATAATCAGTTGAACACAAGCTAAATAAGAAGAAATCAGTTATATCACAGTTTGGTATATTGCACTAAACCTCATGACACGCAATGCGTTGACAGATTCCAGTCTCACTAACATAATAAAAATGAAAGTGGTTTGCCCCCAAGTGAGAGCTTGCCGAAAACTCTTCTTAGATATCAAATATAATACATCTGTCTAACCGGCTACCACAAAGATATCCATCCGATTAGTACAAATGGGTCGTCAGGCCAATAGATCTATTCATTATATTCGCGCTCACCCAGTAGGTGACTAATGGTGCATGATACGAGGGACTTTTAAATAAATATAAGTACAATTAGGCAAACGTTAACTTAGTGCAATAACAATCAAGAAAATACTTGTGTTCGATTTAGTAGCATGTATCTCCCCACAAGTTTGGAAAACGTAATAAAAAGTGGGACTACGAACTCACCTTGATAGTCTTGATGGAAAACAAAGTTAAACAGAGTTGATAAACGTCTCCGGCACGCAACCTGGGTTGGTATGTCAAGTTTCAGTAATCGTTTCTGAATATTCGTTTCGTAACGTTTTTGGTTGTTGATTAATTGTTTAAACGAGACAACATGAAATTTCTTCAAAAGTTGGATAAGAATTTTATCTTATGGTTCATTTTTATGTTTCCGTTCATTCGTTATCGAGATATACGTATTTTTATTTATTAGTCTTTATTAATTTTATTATAAATATATTTTAAAATATATTAATAATAAAGATTATATATAAGTTATGCTTTTCACCCTATAGTTTTATATATTGACAGTTTATACCCCTGAACTTTCAAAAATGACAATTTTACCCTGAACTTTTATAAATTACAAATTACCCCTCAACTTTGGTCAAATGACAGTTTTTACCCTTGTACTTTCGATAATGACACTTTTTCCCCCTGAGTTGCAAGTCGAAAGCAACTTAAGTCCTTGTTATAATTTTATTTAGAGTTTTGGCAAGAATTACCCTTGAGACTCCCAAGTCGTCACACCCGACGTCCTTATTTTTATAAAATGCGTTATAAGTTATGGAAAAAGGCAATACTTTTTACGACTCTTTTATACACTTTATTTTCATCATAGGGACAGCTTATTTACAGATTATAGGCTTGTCATTCGAGCTTATCAAGCTCGAATGAATTATTTTTCATGCGTTCGAGATGACAGAAATGGGCAGAATTCAAACGCAAATAACTTTGTGAATTCTTAATCTTTTTACTTCGTTCTTTTTCCTATAGTTAGACAGCTAGGTGGTCTTTAGGTGTGCAAAAATCTATAATTTTTTAGAGTTCGTTTGGTGGTCGAAAACTAGGTCCAATGTTTGGGGTCTGATGTTGTTTGCGACAGGAACAAAAGAGGAAAACAATTCGGTTTTTTGATCTTTAAAGTTTCCAACTATTTTTAGCACATGACATGATGATCATAAATATATTATTCTTACCTCTAACATGTTTTATCATTTTCTCGATTTGTATTCACTAAAAATATATAAGAGGTTGTTTGGTTCGGTTCGAACAAAAGAAAAAGAAAAGAAAGAATAAATAGTTTTTGGATTTTTAAGGTTCCAATTTAGTTTTTACCATATATTAGCATGATCATAGTTGTATTAAAACTATTTCTAATATGTTTTGTAGTTCCTCATTTCATAAAAAAAAATATATATAGATTAGGGTATGTTTGGTTTATATCGACAAGAAGGAATAAAATATATATCTATTGACATAGTTTGTTATTAAGGGTTATTTAGTAGTGTTTTTAGAATATTTAGAGTATATAAAGAGAAATGAAAAAGGTTAAGATACTTACTTTGCTACAGGGTTCGATTAGGGAATATGTATGGGGCGTTAGGGCTCGGTTTTGAAGAGCTAGAGTTCTCTTCCTTCTTGGCTCTCTCAATGTTCCTTCTTAGCTTATGTTTGAGTAGTTTAGCAGTAGCAAAGTGAGGGTAGGGACTGTTGGGATTTGGTTCGAATGGATTGAATAGAAATGGAAGCATAAGGGTCGATATTTATAGGAGGAGGGAAGCTAGGGTTTCCATATTGTTCTAGGGTTTCTTTGTGAGGTAAGGAGGGATAAGGTGATGTGTTCTCACCTCTATGGCTCCATATGGAAGGAGGGGGAGGGAGGTTGATGTGGAAAGTTCCCCTCCATACAAGTGTACTACATTTGGTGACCTTCTAGAGAAAGAATGATGTGGAGGTTTTAGAGAGTGACATATAGTTTACTTAGGGTTTTGAAAAATAATTGGTTTGGTTAGGCTTTTGTGGGATTCGAACTAGACAAGAAGGAAATGAAAGGATATGGTTCGAATGGTGCTTATATGGATGGTACATAGGGCTTTATCAAGTGGTACTCAAGGGTTAGGGATGGTAACTAATTACTTTTAAGGTTTAACTTGATTATTTGATAAATAGAAAACAATTAAAGTTTACTTTATATATACATAATGTCGAATTAGGTATTAGGGAAAAAGAAAATAATGTTATGCTTTATGGAGTGGTACTTTAGGCTTAGGAGGGTTGTACTAGGGTTTAGAAAATAAGAAAAATATATTTTTAATATTTCCTTAAGTTATGTAATTTTATTAAGTTTTAAATATACATAAATGAGATTTTAAGGTTTTATGCATTGAAAGGTTGTACAATGGGTTTAGAGGCTTGTACAATTAATTAGTAAATCTAATAAATTTATTTTAAAAATTAGTGCATGAGTTTGTTGTACATTATGCTTTAAAATAATTATTTTTAAGGTTTATATAGTATTTTTATTAATATTTAGGTTTTTATGCTTAAATGACTTGTACTTTGGTTTAAAGGACTTGTACATATGTATTTTATAAAAATATTATTTAGGGTTTGTGATTTTATTACATAAAATCATAGTTTTGTAAAATTAGGGTTTTTATCGGGAGTTATAGTGGAATTAGGGTTTCTGTGCTTTAGGGACTTGTACATTATTTAAATAAATTGTATTTTAGTATTTCTAGGGTTTTGTTATATTTACATGTTGTTATGATAGCTTAGGGTTTCATAAAAACTCTTATTAGATAAGAAACGTTCAGTTTAAACGTACGTTAACGAATTAACGTAAGTGGTAAATGGGGCATCATAAAGTTTTAGATCAAAGATGTTTATATAGATAAACATTAAATAAGTTAAGGTTGGGTTGCGTGTGAGCACGTTTATCGAGGATATGATCTTCGTCATATTAGATAATAGTTATGATCAGATAATAATAATAATAAAAAAATTACACGTAGAAAAGGATAAGTATTCTGTAAGATGGTTTATTTTAATGTGGGATTTTCACAGTGGTTGCACAGATAAAAAACGTAAAAAAGGGGCGAAAACGGATAAAACAGACGAAAACATAAAAAAACAGACGAAACAGATAAAAAAGGGCGAAAACGGATAAGAACGTAAGAATAACAGACAAAAAAGTAAGAAAAATAGACGAAAACGTAAGAAAAATGAACGAAAACGTAAAAAAACGGGACAAAAAAGGATAAAAACGTAAGAATAGTCAATGAGGACTAACGATGCAAATATTTTAACTCAATGAGGACTAACGATGCAAATATTTTAACTCTTGTTAGGAGATAACGGAAAATAATTTGCATCGTTAGTCCTCATTGACTGATATTACTAACAGAGGGATAGTTTTGTGCCAACTTTACTAACGGAGGGATGATTTTGTGCCAAAAATTCACGTGTAGATACATGCATGAGTCTAAATTAAATTCTAATTGAGTATTTACATAATTAACACTGCAATTTATAAGTAAGGACATTAAAAAAAATACTCATTTTGTAGAAATTTAAAGAAGTGTATTTTCTTTTTATATGTAGTATAGAATAAAATTTATTATTACGCTTTTGAGTAGCCATTTTATTTAACTTTACTCACTGCCGGTGAATAGTTTTATTACACACACACCGAAAGAAGGAGTTGGAAATAAGTTACTTATTTGTGTTGTGTTGGTATGTCAATTGGGTGGGGTTTTATTTATGTGGATAGTTTGGCTACAATTTTTGTAGCCAATTGGCTACAATACTTCATAAAAAATACACAAGCAATGAAACAAGGACTTACAGAAAAGAATCAGAACCTACAAAAAAAATCAGGGACTCACATTTATATCATAAAATTGTAGTCAATTGGATACAAAAAATTGTAGCTAATAAATTCCCTTTATATATTGTTAGAGGATTTATTTTTTTATATTTTACGATTTGTGTCCTTTTTTGGTTATTTCATAAGTGCAATACGTTGATTTTGTAAACTTTTTGTGGATGTAGCATTGCTCAATTGATAATTTGGGATAGGACTGGGTATCGGGTCAATACAGAACCAAGCCAACCAAAAACAAACCGAACTGGAAACTGATTTTGTGGAAGACATGAACCGAGACCGAAATGAAGTGACTCAAATCGGATCGGTTCGGTTTTGTGTCGATCCGTTGGGTTCGGTTTAATTTGTATGGTTTAAATGTTTTGTTCTCGTTTTTGGCTCAAACCGAACCAAAACTGAAAATCATAGATATATATAACTGAAAACCGAACCAAACATGGTCGCTTCGGCTCGTTTATTCGGTTCGGTTTGTTTTTTTATCTGTTTTGCTCGGCCCTAATTTGGGACTCTTTTTTTTTTTTCTTCATGATATCAAGCATTTATTACTTTTAGATATCGTTATTCTAAAGATAGTAATGGTTTTATTATGGTCTTATCGTAGTCAAGGATTCAACGTCAAATTAAGGTATTCTAGTAACTAGGGTAAACTATTAAAAAAATGATATTTTGGTTTCTCATTTTTGCACTTTATTCAACTCCTAAACTTTAATTACAAAGAATATCATTGATGTTCACACTTTGTTACAAAGAATGCCACTAACACTAACACCCGTTAAAATATCCCGTTAGCCAGTGTTCTACTTGAGGGTATTTTGGCCTTTTTACTTTTCCCATTGTTAGCCACTATTTTGCGCCAGTCCACTTGGATTTGGTATCCCAAGAAACCCTTATGTTCAGGGATATAATTTACAACTATAACTTCACTTCTATATAAGCTACCAAACTTTTTGTCACACTCAGGGATGATGCACTATGGGCCTTTCGTACAGCTTACAAAACACCCATGGGTGTACACCTTACAAGCTTGTGTACGGAAAGGCATGTCATCTTCCGATCGAATTAGAGCACAAAGCCTACTGGGCCTTGAAACATGCTAACTTTGACCTTCAAACTGCGGGTGATCACCGTAAAGTTCAAATGAATGAATTAAATGAACTGCGTGATCAAGCATACGAGAACTCTTTGATTTATAAAGAAAAGACAAAGAAGATTCATGACTCTAAAATCAAGAACCGCGTTTTCAACGTTGGTGATCGAGTCCTTCTTTTCAATTCAAGATTGAAGATTTTCTCGGGAAAACTCAAATCCCGTTGGTCTGGTCCATTCACTGTTACAAAAGTTTATCCATATGGTACCGTTGAGTTATCTCAAAATGACGGACCAAATTTCAAAGTGAATGGTCATCGATTAAAACACTACTTTGGAGAGGACATACCATTCATGGTTGTCCCGGATCTTCAAACTTTCCCCATGAACCAATGAATGCGGGGATCGAGTCAAGCTAGTGACTCGGTGATCAAAAACATTAGCAAAACATGGGTTCTCACCCGTGTCTCTGTTTTCTTTCTCTTTTCTACCACCTAGTGTGGGGGAGATGGTCTCTTCCACTTACTTCCCCGTAGACTTTTAAATTGCTTTTTCTCCCAGGCTGTTCAGGAACCCTTTGTTACAGTTGGCCGTTCACAAGCGGTTAGCTTGCGTGATAAAACTGACTGTTCGGGAGGAATCAACTTAATTCGGGGTCGAGTCAAGCTAGTGACTCGGTGATCAAAAACATTAGCCCACACCATATGGGTTTTCACCCATATTTCTGACTTCTTTCTATTTTCTACCACCTAAGTGTGGGGGAGATGCCCCACAGGTTGTATATATGTAAATATGTTCAAAAATAAAAAAATAAAAATAAATAAATAAATAAAAAAAATAAAAATAAATAAATAATAAATAAATAAATAAATAAAATAAAAATAAAAAATGGTTGTGTGTATATAAAATAATGGCTATTCAGTATTTCCCTTTCACGTTCTAAGTGTTGGTTTAACAGCCAGTTCTTTGAATATTGAGGGCAATATTCAGTTCTAAGTGTGGGGGGGAAATTCTAGCGAATTTTATCAAATGTATCATCTAGCACCCCCATTTTTAGCCAAAATTTTAAAATTTTTTCTCACTTAGAACGCGATAAATGGTTATCAGTCCGCCATGTCTAACCCACATAAGGATTGGCTAATCCCGGAGCAAACGGCTCTGGGTAAAGATATATCAAATCCGTTTATGGCTTGCAATTTGCCAAAAATTGTATGGTTCTCGACTCACCATATCTTTAATTAGTGAAGAGTTGGCTAGCCCGCAAGGTTATGGCTTGTGGTAAAGGCTTTGGAATACCATAATTGGTAATCAGCTCACCAAAGATAATATTGATAAATTATCTAAGAGTTGGCTAGTCCAGAAGCAAACGGCTTCTGGTAAAGACAAATCAAACCCGTTGACAGCTGATGGTTTGCTCAAAATCATTTGGTTATCATTGTGCCAAAGTATCACATACTAAAACAATGGCTAGTCCAGAAGCAAACGGCTTCTGGTAAAGACAAATCAAAACCGTTTACAACTGGTGATTTGCTCAAAATCACATGGTTATCAGTGTACCATAGTTCTTACTTGAACTGAAACATTTGGCTACTCCAGAAGTGATGGCTTTTGGTAAAGAGATAAAATCCATTAAAATTTCAAAAATATTGCTAGGGACTAGCAATAGTTTAGTGTGGGGGATTGATGAGTGTGTAAATACTCATCATTTTTACCTAATCTGAACTGCCAAATCATCAAAAAACACTCAAAAATGCATCAAAATACTGAAAATATTCCAGGAGTGTGTTTTTATAAGTTTCAAATGCAAAATGTTTGAAAACAATTGAAAAACAAACAAAGTTTGCATAATTGGCAGTTTCAGTCCCTCAACTTTCAAAACATGTCAAATCTAGTCCCTGATTATTCAAAACATGTAAAATATCATTAAAGGTCCTTGGGAATTCACAAGTTGTCAAAAGAAATCCTTTAAAGTTAAAAATTGCAAATTGACAACTTTGGTCCCTCAACTTTTGAAAAGTGTCAAAAATGGTCCCTGGTTTATTTAAAATGGAAAATTAATAGTTATAACCCTTGTACTATTCATCTATGGCAAATATGGTCCTTGTGTTAACATTGTGATATTTACAGGTTCAGCCCCTCAAAATCCAAAAATTACAAAATAGTCCTTATGCTTATTTCTTAAAAACCAAACCGGATCCCATAAACTAAATAAAACCCACTACTACCCAACCCAAACCCTTTATTTAACAAACCCATCCCAATCACCACAACCTTTGACCCGGCCCAACCCCAACTTAAATAACTAATACCAGGGTTTGACCCCAGTCAAACCCATCTTCCCTTTCACACTCACCCCGCCAAAACCACCCCTCCTCCATCACTGCTCCAATACCACTCAACCTTTACACCTCACCCTTCCAACTCATCACCCTAGTCACTAATCTCTCCCCTCCACCTCCACAAACACCCAATTTTCCTTAATTGAGATAACCTGCTCTTGATATTTTTCCCGCCAAAAGTGCCACTTGTTCGATTGTGATGAAATTGGCCAAACCAAAGGTCAAGATGTGGTGGGATATGCTCAGAGATGTCGACAAGGAGATAAAAGGCTATAAAGAAAAGAGGAGAAGCAATGTGAGAGACTATCTAGTGTAATTTAGTTAATTTTAGTTCGAATTAGTTAATCTTTCTATTTCCAGTGTAAACTTTAGCTTTCAAGTACTTTTTCAAGCAATCTTATTGTAATATTAAGCTTTTTCAATAATCAATTCCAAGTTTCATGTAAGAATTCAGTGTATGCAATTTCTAGTGCAAATTTCATGTTTCTTTGAATGTTGTTATTAGTATGGTTATTGGACTCATAAGCTCATGTAAGCACCTGATATAGCTTCTAAAAGCTATTAGCAACCTTAAAATTCAGTATTAAATATTAAACTCAAAAATTCAAAAGTGAGACAAAAAGAGTGAAGAATCAAAAATCAATGAAGATGTTTGAAGAAAGCTGGAGCAAGGGGTATTTTGGATTGCCCTTGGGTTAGTGGTTCTGTGGAGAACTTATAGGAGTGTTTCCTTGGTCCTTGTTCTTGGTTTCAAGCTGGACATCAGTTGTAAGCCTTTTTAAGTGATTTTTGCATTTTACTGTACTAGTAGCTTAAAGCTCTAATGTCTGTGTTCTTATGTTTCTTAGTTGTTGTTGAGTAGGATTATGCATTAAAACAGCCTGCTTGTGTTTTGAAATCCATAGTTGCTTAAAATCCTTAATTTCACAGTCAAACTAGCATATTAGTGAATCCTGAGTTTTATGCTTGTGTTATTGTTTGTTTATGTTTCTTTAGTCTTACTTAATGATAATATGAAGTCTTACATCAGTGGTATGGTCTAAATCCCAGAAATACTTTGAAAATCACCAATTCTAAGTTTATAAAGGGTGTTTGGATTTGCTGATCAATTGGTAAGCCTGTGCTTACTAGTTGGTGTTTGTTGTTGTTATCAGTCACAATAGTATCTAACAACTCACAGATACAATAAAAACATGTCTTCATTTGTTTTAAAAGTCAAAATCAAGTTTTAAATCCTTGTTTTCATTCACTGTTAGGATTTTAGATTCCAAATCTCATCACACTAGTTCAAAACTTGTTATAGTAGCTTAATTTCATCTTATTATAGCTTAATTCATCCTAATCAGTCACTAGGAATCATTCAAATCTCACCAAAGTCAATCCTTGTGATTTTCTGCAAAAGTCAATTCCACAGCAGACCTTGTGTTCTGGGTTGCTGATCTTTGATCAAATTGGACTTCAATTGGATTGATTCTGATGGGGCTTTTCATGTTTTTAGATAGCCAGTAGTGTAACCTCACTTTTGCCCCCATAATCTTCATCTTATCTGCTTATTTATAAGCTCAAAAGCTGCCTGCAAATTGGCCTTATTCCTGAGATTTCTGTGTTAAGCTTCACAGCAGTCAATTGCTTAACCTGCTTAATCTCTTGTTGTTATTTGTGTTTTTTAGTTGATTTGTGGTTATTTTATCATATTAACCTATTCCTGAACTTTTGGCAACTTTATTTGCTTTTTAGCTTATTTTGTGCTTATAAGCAAACTGCTTATTAGCCCAAATCAGCCTTTTAGCCTTAAATAAGTTCCACTTTTAATTTTCCTAGCCTTCTAATATTAATTAAGACTTAACTTAAATTTTTCAGATTTTTCCTAAGTTATTTGGTATTTTTAATATTTTTAATTAGTTTAAAATAGTAATTAAATCATAATAAATAGAATATTAATCAGAAAAATATAAATCCAATTTTCATAATTTTCTTTTGTCATTTTTAATCTAGGAAAAATATAATCTTATTTTTAGTCCTTAAAAAAATCAAAAATAGAAATATAGTGATAGCTTCTATTTAATAGAATTTATCTTTTTAAATTTTAATTAAGTAAATTTCATTTTTATAATTTTCTTATCTTCTTGTCACTTTAAAGTATTTATAGAAAAATTTTCAGATTTTTCTTTGATCTTGTAGTATTTATTAGAATTTTAATTAGTTTAAAATAATTAATAAATAGCTTTTAATTAATAATAATTAATTAATAAGTCAAATAAATAATTTTCTTTTTCCAATAATTTTCTTTTATTATTAGGATTGTAAAAATATAATTTTCATATTCGTAGGCTTTTTATTTCTTAAAACTCACTTTTTATTTCGTACGTTTACGTTTATTTAAATTTAAACGTACGCTTTTAGATTTTTATACGTTTCTAGTTAACTTGTTTTCACGTTCTTGTTTATATAGCTTGTTTAAAGCTATTTTCTTATCTCCTTAGTATAATCAAAATCATAATCCCTTTTCTGTTCAATAACACTTGATCACGATCCGTTTTTAAAGCACAATTTCACATCTCGCTGGGACTTAAACGACCCGGGGATAAAACTATACTCCTTGGATAATTGCATTGTGTTCTCAATTGGTTTGACTTTGTTTGACCACATTCGTGGTTGATTTAAGTTGACTGTTTTAGGGCCAATCATACATTATAATAAGTTTTACAATAAGTTTTAAAAGACAAGTCATAATATGTTTAAGCAAAATTTCCCATCGATAAAGCATTTATTTTTAAACAAAATTTCCCATCGATAAACCACTTACTGTTGATCACCTGAAAAGCAAAAACGAGTCAACTATGACCATAGTCGGTGAGTTAACAGGTTTTAGTACACCAAGTAGTTTTAAAATGAGAGAAATCAATTGGTTGTCAAAGATGCAAAATGGTCGGTTATGTATACAAGCATGTTTATGCAAAATTGAGTCAAGAAAATTGCCTAGAAATGGCTGATTTACAACTTATCTTGTAACCACATTTTGGACTACCAAAACTCAAGATCGTTGCATGTAACCACTTAGGTTTGAAAGACAACTTAAAAACCTATACCTCAGTATAAAGAACAAGACTTGAGATGGTGTAATGAGGGAGATATGGCATTCCAAAGTCGACCATAACTTCTGGACAGAATCTGTCACCAAACCTCTACTCATCATAAGCGTTTTTCTTTAACCAAACACAAAAAATAAAACAAACAAGACTCTAAATCATTTTAAAACCTTTTAAGAGTGTTTTTAAAGATGTAAAACAAAACTTAAGTAAATCTAAAACTCTTTTAACATACATGTTTGAAAAGACTCAAAATATAGCAAAACTAGGGTTTTTAGTGCAAGATTTGACATCATGTCTTCTTACACCAAGTAACCGCCTTTTCTACTTGGATTTTGTGATTTATGAGGCTTGTTTACTAAGGTTCTTGATGATGGTAAGGATTCTTCTTGGTGGAAAAAAGGGTTGGTGATAATGGTAGTGAAAGATGACATATATGTAAAGTGGGTTGTGTATTATTGTGTTTTGGCGAGTTTTGATGGTGGTTTGTGTGGTGTTGATGGTGTGCCATCCAAATGGGGAGGAGTAGAGGATGAGAGAGCTTTTTTTGTGTGTATGTGTGAAGTGTTATGGTGAAATGAGAAAAGTGAGTTGTGGGGTGTGTAAGTGTTAGTGTGAAGTGGACAAGAATAAGTTAACTTTATATGTGTTAAGTGTTGGGTTGGTGGGGGGGGGTATGGGTGGTAAAACAAGGGGTGTTATACATTTTTTTGTTAGCTAAAAGTGTACACAAAATATCAGGTTACACTTAAAAATAGGTATACATGTAAAATGGATTAAGTTTTTAAGTGTGGGTGACACTAACTATTTTAAAACACCTAAGCATATCATTAATAATAAGTTGACATTTAGATAAAATCATAGGTCGAGGTACGTTCATAACGTGAGGGTGCCTAAAGAAAAGTGAACACAAAGCGTAAACATGACCGGACTAACACAAGACTAGCTTAACAAGCATAGTTTTAGCCAAAGACATAATAAATTACTATCGGTCACTAACCTGAGTTTAGACGGTTGTCACAAAACCCTTGTTCGTTTATGTTGTATTAATGTTATAGTAGGTGTTTGTGTTGGTTATTGAGTATGAACCAAGGATTTGATGATGATGATGGTGTTCTTGGTAATTTAGCTTGGATGCAAGGTAAGTAATTTGACTATAACAAGAGATTATATGAAGTTTATCATATTTTGTGTTATGTGATTTGATTGTGTTAAGGATGTAGAAGGTTTAAGTTTTAGGGTGCTTGGACTAAGATTATAATAAGGCTAGTTGGTTAACTAGCTAGGATGTGGTTTGCTTAGTTATGATGTTAATGATGATGTGTGAAGTTTATGTGGATGTGGAAGAAAGCAACTGATTGTATGATTTTAGTCTCTTGGACCAGTAACTGTTGATTATGATGCAAATGTGTTAAATGATATATGAGAACTTGTTATGTCTATAGCTTACTAAGCGTAATGCTTACAGTTGAGTGTTTAACTGTTTTGTAGGTTTACGTGATATGTGGATGGCTCAGATAGTAGTTTATGGTGCTAATAAATGTTGGAAGTGCTTGTCGATATTAGGCAAGTATTTATGTGTACACCGAGCTCGAAAAAGGTTGAACCACAAGTGCCGAAAAATGGTTTATATTGTTGTTTTGCAGTGTGAAAGTCTAGATTTTAAGTGTGTATGGGAGCTATGCTTAAGTTGTATTGAAAGTGAGTCAAAATGAGTGTTTGGAAAAACACCCGTGCGCTTATAAAATATATGTTCATGGATCGTTTAGACCAAGTAACGTTATGAAAATGTAGTATATGTGGTCTTAATGTAATATGAAAGTTTTTATGTAATGTCGAAATGCTAGAAGTCGTTTTTCGAAAAATATGTCAAGTGGAGAAAATGGGCCCATTTTATATGCAAATGAGTCTATTTTAGGGTGCAAAAAAAAATTGGACTACTTTAGAGTATAAATAGGTCTGTTTTAGAGTAAAACCCACCTAAAAAGGGTCTGCAGGAAATGAGTATTTTTCAGGGTACAAAAAGATATATTTTAGACTAAAACCGACCCATTTTTTTAAAAAAAATAATAAAAAATAAAAAAATTATCAAGTCGGGAAAGGAGCGTTTCAATTTGGTATCAGAGCCAGGTTTAAGCGAATTAGGTTGCCATTATAAGGTTACCAAAACTTAGACCACTAATAGTTGCGTGTACCGTAAGTTTGAATTATGCTAAAAAGTATGATGATGCCTTAGTTATAAGGTAGTGTTAATGCTTACGGCAAGGATGAGATAAGTATATAGCTTAGACATGAACTAGTAATTGAAATGTTGTATAAGAACCATATACTATGTGATTTGAATATGATTAATGAATGTTTTAACACTTGTTAGATAAGTGTTAAGTATTATTATATGATGTACATGTGATGTTAAGTCTATGGTAGCTTATTATATGTCTAAGTTTAACGTGAATGTGCTTGATAGCATGACGCATAAAAGTGTATGATATTAGATAGGTGCATTGGAATGTATAATAAGTAATACTTGATAGGAATGCGTTAATAATGTTTATTGAGTGGAAATGGTTGATGATAGAAGTTGATTTGAAAGCACGGATTAAGTCTAATGTAATGTATAATTGCCATATACATGTGATGACGTAGTGGTGATTGAAAAGTTGAAAGAACATATTGACATGTGAAATAAGTTAAGAAGTGTGATAAGTGTTTGATAAAGCCTATATGTCTAGAAGGATTGAGATTAAGTATGTGACGATTAATGAAGTGTATATATTTTAATGTATTAGAATGCATGATTAAAATGGGATGAACGATTAACATATAATAATGATTAGATGCTTGAAAGCATGATTTCCTACACGCTTAATTAGAATGAGAAGTGTTAAAGTGTATGATTAAGAGGTGATAAGAGCATGTTACATAGAAATCCTGATAAGTAAAACGTGTTAGTAATAATTGTTTAAGCGTGATGAGTATAAGTGGTGAATGAGATAGATTACGCTAGAACTCATAAGTGATATGAAATACGCTAGAAAGAATTGTAAAACATGAATCGAAACATGTAAATATATTGAGAATATGTATGATGATAAAATGTGAGATTTATGTGTATGAAAGAGTTGAATAGACTAATGTGATATAATGGCACATAGTGAAATGTGTGAGTCAACTTGAGGTTGATGGACGAATGATTAATAGTGATAGCGTATAGGACCTTCAACCCAGCTGGCAAAGGCCCATATACTCTAAACTCGGCCCAAAGACAAGCCCAATAATGCCAGATCCCGACGAAAGGTCTGGGGAATGCTTCCCCAGGCAACCTCAGACCAAAACTGGCCTGACGAGCGCGTCCAGGAAAACGACACAAGCAAAGTTTGCATATAATAGTGTCATTCATCGAACCATGGGAAAATCTCCTTTCTCTTTTGTATATACTAACGTGCCTAAGTATGCTATTGACTTGTTGGAGCTTCCTAAAGGTCATGGATCAAATATTGCGACTATAAATCTGGCAGAGGACTGGAAGATGTTAACAAAAGATGTGGAGACGAAGACTGAGGACTCGAATGCGCGATACAAGGCATCCGCTGATAAGCATCGCATGGACAGAATATTTAATGTGGGTGATCAAGTTATGGTTTTCTTGTATTGAGAGCGGTTTCCCGTTGGCAAGCATAACAAGCTCCAACCTAAGAAATATGGCCTTTATCGTATTCAACATAAAATAAATGACAACGCTTATGTCATTGGGTTACCTGATCATATAGGTATTTCTAAGACAATTAATGTGGCAGGCATTTACCTATGTTTTTTTCTGATGATGAACCGTTGTACCCGGAAAACTCGGGGTCGAGTTTTCATCCGGTGGGGGAGAATGATGGATATCAAGTGGCAGGACCAGATTATATTAGAAGTGAAGATAGAGGTTGAAGATGGCATTTCTTATGAAGTTTATTATTATTTATTAGAGTTTACAAAAGTTAGTTTATTTTCTATTTAGCATTGTTAATGGGCTGGAACTGTTTCTTATTATTGTTTTGTTTTGTTATTAGGGTAGCTTAACTATAAAAGCTATCTTTAAAAGACTTTAGGGTTAATTTTTCGGATTGACGTTTTCAATAAACTTTGGAATCGACAATTAAGTATCTATGTACCCTTTTTTTTCCCTTCATTGTTTCGTTGCGTCACTTCATCACATCACCATGTACCCTATAACAATTCTATAACATAATGTTGTCCAATGCTCAATTAGCTAAATAATGAGCAGGATTATTAATAGAACGTCTAATAAAAGTCCACTAACATGACTTAAAATGAGAAGTCATTGATCTCTCAACGTATTAGCAATCTGCATAAGTTGTTGGAAATTTAGTTCAATTGAGGGATATGATCATACTTGAAAATGGGTTTGGAGGTATGGAGTGTACACCCATTAAGTCCCTGATTACCCTGACTCTGATAATGGTTGGAAGTAACTCATCAGAAGGTTCAATCCTTCACAGAGTTACAACTGCTAGTACTAAGTTAGTACTGCTGGAGCAGAGTTACTACTGCTAGTACTAAGTTAGTACTGCTGGAGCAGAGTTACTACTGCTGGAGTTAGTACTGCTGGAGTTAGTACTGCTGGAATGAGTATCTAACTAATCTGACCTATTTAAGTGGTAGTTAAAAATGCATTTATAACCACGTTTAATTGGTCATGTAACCATTATTGGCTATAATGGGGATAATTATGAGGTGATTAATAGGCCGATTAATCCTTATAATTCCATTTGACTACCTATGAGTATTCTCCTATAAATAGGAAGATCAAATCATGCATGAGATGTACGGAAACAGAAAACATAAACACTTGGATGCGCAAGGGTTATTGATTTGTACCTAATTCAATAACAAACATTTGATCTTATCCCAAGTAGATATTCGTGATACCCAAACAATAGGGTCGAATAGTTTACTTTGGAAAGTGATAACACGATTTCAAGTCATATCCGGTGACCATTTATTGGTACGTAGTTAGGTCATTGATTATCTTCACCCTGTTCTAGGCTTATTACCACCAACAATCAAGGTAAACTATTTTGTGATAATCAATGGCTGCTGCTTCTATGAAACACATGGCTTCAAACTTTGCCAAGCTTGATAAGTTTGAAGGGGTGGACTTCAGGAGATGGCAGAAGAAGATGCACTTCTTGCTTTCAAGCATGAGTGTGGTGTATGTTCTAAGCACTCCTATTCCTGATGATGGTGATGATGCTACTATGGAACAAATGAGGAAGAGGAGCAAATGGGAGAATGATGATTACATTTGCAGAGGTTTAATCCTCAATGGTATGTCTAATTCTCTCTTTGATATTTATCAGAATGTTGAATCTTCCAAAGAACTATGGGATTCCTTGGATGCCAAATATATGGCTGAGGATGCATCAAGTAAGAAGTTTCTTGTAATTAATTTCACAAATTACAAAATGACTGATTCAAGACCAGTTATGGAATAATACAATGAACTTCTTGGTATACTTGGAAGGTTTACACAACATAAAATGAACATGGATGAGGCTATTTCAGTTTCTTGTATCATTGACAAACTACCTCCTTCTTGGAAAGATTTCAAGCATACCTTGAAACACAAGAAGGAAGAGCTGACTCTTGTTCAGTTGGGCAGTCATCTGCGTATTGAGGAATCCCTCAGGGCACAGGATAATGACAAGCCAAAGAGTAGCAATGCTACTGGTGCATCTGTTGTCAATATGGTAGAACATAACAACTCCACCAGGTACAATGACAACAAGGGCAAACGTAAACATCATGATAACACAAAGGCTGACCCTAACAAGAAGGCAACACCTACTTGTTGGAAATGTGACAAAACTGGTCACATTAAAAGGGATTGCAAAGGTGTTAAAGTTGGTGGTAAAGCCAATGGTTCAGGCACTAGTGGTTCAGGGAGTGGTGGTTTTGCCAACTCACTTAAAGGTCAGAATATGTTTAATAAATCCTTTCAGATTTATTATGTTACATATGTATCTGAATCTAACTATGTGCAGGATGATGATGTTGCGTGGTGGGTTGACTCTGGAGCAACTGTTCATGTGTGCAAAGATAGACACTGGTTCAAGACTTACGAGTCACTGAATGATGGTTCTATTCTTCACATGGGAAATGAGTCAACAGCCCTGGTGCATGGTTGTGGTTGTGTAGATCTTACTTTTAGTTCTGGAAAGATTGTAACTTTGTTTAATGTTATTCATGTTCCTGATATAAGGAAAAAATTGGTTTCAAGTAGTGTTTTGAATAATCATGGTTTTAAACAAGTTATTGAATCTGATAAGTTTGTTTTGTCTAAACATGGTGTGTTTATTGGTTTTGGCTATTTGTGTAATCAAATGTTCAGGCTTAATGTTGTCACTGATATTGTTAATTCAGCCTTTATGTCAACCTCTAAACTGAACGACTCTACCCTCTAGCATGCTAGACTTGGCCATGTACACTATAAAAGGATGCAAGATATGTCTAAGGATGGGTTAATCCCAACATTTGACATGGACACTGAAAAGTGTAAGACTTGCATGTTGACCAAAATAACTAAGAAACCTTTTCAGGGTGTAAAACGTGAGACTGAGCTCTTGGAGCTAATACACAGTGACCTGTGTGATTTGCATGCCACTCCCTCTTTGGGGAATAAGAAGTACTTTGTGACATTTACTGATGATGCTTCTAGGTTTTATTATGTCTATCTGTTACATATTAAGGATGAAGCATTAGATAAATTCAAAGTATTTAAAACTGAAGTTGAATTACAACTTGGGTCCCTGATCAAAAGATTAAGGACTGATAGGGGAGGTGAGTACATGGATACTCTGTATTTTCAGTCTGTTGGTATAATCCATGAGACGACTGCTCCCTATACTCCTCAGCAAAATGGTATCTCTGAAAGGAAAACCAGAGTGCTGAAGGAGATGGTTAATTCCATGTTGTCCTATTCAGGGCTGAGTCAATGGTTCTGGGGTGAAGCTATGTTAACAGCTTGCTATTTATTAAATAGGGTTCCTAACAAAAGGAACAAGGTTACCCCTTATGAACTCTGGACTAAAAGAAAACCCAACCTGAACTTTCTCAGGGTTTGGGGTTGTAGGGCTGTTGTAAGACTCCCTGATCCAAAGCAAAAAGCTTTGGGTGAAAGAGGCATTGAATGCATCTTTGTTGAATATGCTGAGCATTCCAAGGCATATAGGTTCTATGTTATTGAACCTAATGAGTCTGTTTCAATTAACTCAATAATTGATCAAGGGATGCAATCTTTGATGAGAACAGGTTCTCATCAGTCCCTAGACCAAGTCAAATGATTCCAAATGGAACTAATGACATTGGTGTTTCAGAGGTCTCTGATGAGGTTGTGGTACAGCAACCTGAACTTGAGCTCAGAAAGAGCAAAAGGATCAGGACTCCAAAGTCATTTGGACATGCGTTTCAATTATACTTAATTGAAGGAACAAGGGATGAGGTCTCTGACCAACACTCCTATTGCTTTAATGTTGAGGATAACCCAAAAATATTTGATGAAGCAATGAAGTCCCAGGATGTTGCCTTCTAGAAAGAAGCAATTAATGATGAAATAGATTCTATCATGGGCAACAACACTTGGGTGTTGGCTGATCTACCACCTGGTTGCAAATAGATTTTCAAAAGGAAATTGAAGGTAAATGGAACTATTGAAAAGTTCAAGGCTAGGCTAGTCATTCAGGGCTTTAAACAAAAGTCAGGGATAGACTACTTTGATACTTATGCCCCTGTGGCACGTATCAGTACCATAAGATTGCTGATTGATTTGGCATCAATTCACAATCTGATTATTCACCAGATGGATGTGAAGACAACTTTCTTGAATGGTGAATTAGATGAGGAGGTTTATATGAATCAACCTTAGGGCTTAATCATGCCTAGCAATGAAAATAAGGTATGTAAACTGATTAACTCTTTATATAGACTGAAGCAGACACCTAAGCAATGGCATCAAAAATTTGATGAAGTGGTTTTATCTAGTGGTTATTTACTTAACCAGTCTGCCAAATGTGTATATAGCAAATATGATTAATCTGGTAAAGGAGTCATCATTTGCCTATATGTTGATGACATGTTGATCTTTGGCACTGACCAAAATCATGTTGACCTGACAAAGAAATTTTTGTCATCAAGGTTCTCCATGAAGGACATGGGGGAGGCTGATGTTATCCTTGGTATAAGGATCAAACATGAGAGTGAGTAAATTTCTATCACTCAGTCTCATTATATTAAGAAGGTACTGAGGAAATTCAACCACTCTGATTGTACCCTAGTGAGTACACATATGGATACAACTGAGAAGCTGATGCCTAATGCTGGCAAGGCTGTATCTCAACTTGAGTATTCTTGGGTGATTGGCCGCGTAATGTATGCCATGACTTGTATAAGACTTGATATTGCATTTACAGTGGGAAAACTGAGCAGGTATACTAGTAATCCTAGTGCTCAGCACTTGCAAGCAATTCAGAGGGTACTGAAGTATTTGAAGAGAACTATAGATTATAGTCTCTCATATACTGGTTATCCTTCAGTATTAAAAGGATACACTGATGCAAGTTGGATCAGTAACACTGAAGATAATTCGTCTACCAGTGGCTGGGTATTCCTACTTGGTGGAGGTGCAATTTCTTTGGCATCCAAGAAGCAAACTTGCATCACCAGTTTAACAATGGAACATGAATTTGTGGCTTTAGCAGATGCTGGTAAAGAGGCTGAATGGTTGAAAAACTTGCTTCTTGAGATTCCAATGTGTCCTAAACCTATAACACCTATTTCTATCCGTTGTGATAGTGCAGCTATATTGGCAAAGGCTTATAGCCAGATGTACAATGGGAAGTCTAGACACTTAGGTGTCAGGCATAGCATGATTCGTGAGCTTACCATGAATGGGGTGGTATCTATAGAGTTTGTTAGATCTCAACAAAATTTAGCTGATCACTTGACGAAGGGTTTGGCTAGAGACTTGGTCATAAAGTCTGCTAAAGGGATGGATTTAAGGTCCAACTTAGTCACTGAATGCTAAGACACCCAACTCCCTCCTGAGGAAACTTGGGAGCTGAGTTCAATATGGAAAGCTGAACATTCAGTGGACTGGAGCTCATGTTTTACAATCATCCCAAGGTTGTGCTCGAAACCTGGTGGAAAGGAGGATGAAGTCTTTACTTCTTAATGGTTAATTTCTTTGAGAAAGTGCTAAGCAGGAGCATGAATAGAGAGGAACCACCTATGTGAATGTTGAAGTTTTTCCGTTTCAGGGAGCTTTGGACTTTTGGCTCTTACAACATTTATGAATTGGATATGGACACATGGCTTGTAAAGTGTTATGAGCATTTTAAGTGTTTGAAAACTTATGTGTATTTTATCTTCAGGTATTCAAATGGGTTGAAGGGTTCAATTCTTAGAACACCCTGATTCTCGAATATTTGAACGTGTAATGTACTAAGATGGAAATTCAATCCTCAGGATATTTTCGTTTATGCACTTATTTTGTTTAATGTTTAATTTTCATGCAAAAGGAATTGTACTAAATTGGGGAGGATTGTTGGAAATTTAGTTCAATTGAAGGATATGATCATACTTGGAAATAAGTTTGAAGGTATGGAGTGTACACCCATTAAGTCCCCGATTACCATGACTCTGATAGTGGTTGAAAGTAACTCATCAGAAGGTTCAATCCTTCACAGAGTTACAACTGCTAGTACTAAGTTAGTACTGCTGGAGCAGAGTTACTACTGCTAGTACTAAGTTAGTACTGCTGGAATGAGTATGTAACTACTCTGACCTATTCAAGTGGCAGTTAAAACTGCATTTATGACTACGTTTAATTGGTCATATAACCACTATTGGCCATAATGGGGATAATTATGAGGCGATTAATAGGCCGATTAATCACCATAATTCCATTTGACTAGCTATGAGTATTCTCTTATAAATAGGAAGATCAAATCATGCATGAGATGTACGGAAACAGAAAACATAAACACTTGGATGCGAAAGAGTTATTGATTTGTGCCTAATTTAATAACAAACATTTGGTCTTATCCCAAGTAGATATTCGTGATACCCAGACAATAGGGTCGTATAGTTTACTTTGGAAAGTGATCACACGATTCCAAGTGATATCCGGTAACCATTTATTGGTACGTAGTTAGATAATTGATTATCTTCACCTTGTTCTGTGCTTCTTACCACCAACATGGTCTTCCCGTCAAAAGAGGTTGATGCAAAAGTAGAAGAGCCATTTTCAACTTCAATTATCGGCAAATATCAAGCTCTAGCAGTTTGGATGACCTATAATACAACTCATGCTTTTTATAGAAAGGCAATAATACAACTCATTTGTAATTACAATGCATGAAAATACACACTATAAGAGTGTTTTAAGATAATTACCAGATGAATTATTTCATATGGTATGATCTTTCTTGTCATAAAAGTAAGTGAACTTCTTAGAACTGTTTCGACACGGATATGCTGACGACCTGGGTCATAACTCATAGCTCTAGAAAATGTCATAGACTAGCGAGAACAAAATATTCAATATTCAATATCTAGTATACAGACTCAATATGTTAAGGCCAAGATTATAAACCCAACAGGCTAAGGTCTTATGTAAGATCTGGGCCTTATAGATGTTTATCCTTATCTAGCCCAGTTTAAAAATAAATGCAGCTTCTACTTTACTTTATAAAAAGGTTAATGAAATTTTGATAAACAGCTTTTACTTTACAATAGTTTCACCAAGTCACTCGAAAAACGGAAAAGAAAAAAAAGGTAAACCATGGTTTTCCAAATTTTTTGCCGACTAATCCACGGGTTTGAAACCGCCGTCACACGGACTTAAATCGGGTAAACCAACAATTTTAAAGAGACTGCCGTGACTACTTCGGATTATTTGCACCTACAAAAAATTGAACGGCTTAAGATTTTTCACTTTTGTAGTGATTAGTCACGAGTGTTTTGCCACTAAACCTGATTATCACTAACAGTCTTTAAATGCAATTAACATAAAACATATTAAAATTGAGTAAAATTGTGTTATTCCTTATTATAACCTCTCTATATTAAAATCTAGCATTATTGTACAGAATCTGTTGTTCTCCTTTGTCCATATTATTCTAACGAGAAACATGATTTATTAAAAATGCACGGCTCTAGTTTCAGCCGGTTTTAAGTGGTATGCCGCCATGCCGGTATGGTACCAAAAATCGATTTTTTTTTTTGCTATGAATAGTATTTTGTATATCCAATAGTTTTACAATGTTTTTATAACGACGATATATATTTAAAAAAATACGAACAGTTAACATAATATGGTCATAGATCTTAGGTTGTAACTTGATCATGAGCGAATTTGTTGAAAAAAAAATATATATATTTAAAAAAAAAAAAAAAAACTAACAAGACACTAGAAAGTATCGATACACCTTAAAAACTAAGAACCACACCACATACTAGCCCAAATTAAATACCATTATGAGATAATTCGAAACTGACAAACAACACAACACCTTAAATACGTCGCGGCAAAACATGAGATCGATAACACCTCAATAACTAAGAACCACGCTTAAGAGTTCAGACCCACTGACGGAGAATCAAGATAATGAGGGCTAGGAGGGGTTTGGGCCTCTCCAAAATTTTGACTTCCATATAAATTTTTAGTGTAATTTGTTTATGAAATAATTTGTATTAGAACAATTTTATAGTTTGACCCCTCCAAAGTGAAATAAAAAGATTTCGGCCTCTCCAACAAAATCGTTCAAGCTCCGTCATGTATCAGATTCAGACCATCCCAAATATAACACCATCATGCATGAGATAGTTCCAAATCGACAACAATACCAACAAACTAAGAATACCACCCAAGTGTGACGATAAAAGAGACATGTACGACCAAAACGGCGAAAACACCATAATATAGCCGCCACGCACACAAAGTTTCATGTAGTCCTAATCGTCGATGAAAATTTCAATTGGAACAAAAAAAGGATCACTATAGATAGACATTTAGGACCGATATGTATATAACGGACCCAAAAATCACTATCCAGTTTTGGCTATATTGTACACCTCTAGCATAAACATACGCAAAATGAGAAAAATGGTAGATCCAATGTGATCTCATTGACAACTAAGAGATGACGACTCGTGGGCACACCCACTGAGATTTGTTATCTAGTATTGATACAAATATATAATCAAACAAAATTCTCAACATCATGGAGTTATTCTTTATATATCACCGTACTAGAATAGTAGAATATGTCGCTTTATCTACCATCAAAATCTTATGTTTTGATTACATTTTTAAAAAAAGTATTGTTGTGGGGTTAATGCATGCTTTTACAATTTACACTCGTTACAAAATATATTACCATATCATTTTCTTCTTTCAATTCCACTGCATGCTTATAATGGTGACGTGAGGCTATTCGTGTCGAACGGTAAAAGTTGTCGACTCAGAAAACAACAACCTAAATACAAACATGTTTTAAATTATTAGGTTAAACTTGTTAACCCTAGATTTTTTTTTTTTTTTTTTTTTTTTTTTTTTTTTTTATTTTTTTTTTTCTTTTTTGAAATAATCCTAGATTTTATACGTCTAACCCAAACATGACTCATATAACATGTGTCCGTCTAAACAGGTCTTCAAACAAGTCAAACTTTTATCAAGCAACTCGAGTTTAAACTTGAGCTTGACTCGATCGAGTCGAGCTTTTATCGAGCTCGAGCCGAGCCCAATAAACTAGCTTGAAACACATAACGAGCCGAGCTCGAGCTTTCAATAGCTCGAGCTCGAGCTTTTATCAAGCTTTTCGGGCCTTATGTACATACATATTTTTATTATACATATTTATTTAACAACCTAATTATGCATATTTATTTAACAACCTAAATGCTAATATGAATATGGTATAATAATTAAATATTTATAGTAGACTTTTTAAATCCTAATTTTCTTAAATGTTTTACATAAGTTTTTTGTTCTTGAGTTTATTGCTTATTTTCTTGACTTTATTGATGACTTTGGCTATCAATAATATTTATGTATAAATTCGAGCTTTTCAAGCCGAGCTCTTCGAATATTACTCGAGCCGAGCTCAAGCTTGGATGATTAAAGCTTCTCGAGCCATCGAGCCGAGCTCGAGCATACCTTATAATTTTCGATTCGAACTCAAGCCTTGTCAAGCTCGAGCTCAGCTTGGCTTGATTACAGCCGCGCACCAAATCATACTGTTTTTATTTTGAGACTATGATTCAAAATGGTCGCAACGAAGGTTTTGACAGTTAATATTTTACTCGTGAAATAAAATGGAATTTTAATGAATTGGAATTGAACAAGAAGAATTAAAGTGGGGCCAAGGAACAATAAAGAAGAACAAAAAGGCCTACAAGAAGAGGCCATATGTGAACATAATTGTCATGGATTGAAAAATTGACATCTGCGTTGTTTTCCCAAGAGAATTTTCGATACTGTCTGCTTGCATGTACTCCAATGAATTATATATAGAGTAAATTACATGGTTCGTCCATGTGGTTTTGATGAAATCCCTATGGTCATCCCCGATCTTTTTTTTTTTGCCTCGTCCATTCTTAAAAACAAACTATACAACACCGTCCATCCCTATCTCTAACGGTCGTTTTTTTTCTTCGTTAAGTCTTTGCAAAGCCCGTCCTTAGTGAGGGTATTTTTGTCTTTTCGGTTTGTCCTTTTTTTAAACTTATTTTTTGGTACCTCTCTTTCATACCCGTTTAAAACCCGTAAGAACCCATCAAATTAGGTTTACGGGCTCATTTTGAATACACACACATTAGCTCCCAAAATCCAAATTCAAAATCAAAACCCTAAAAAATGGTTGTCTGTAATTGTGGAAGACGTGCAATAATCAAAACCTCATGGACCAACATAAACCCAGGTCGTCGTTTCTATGCTTGTCCAAAAAAGGTAAAGAGTTTTATTTTGAGTAATTATTAGTTAGGGTTTAATGATTAACGAATTGTGAAGTGATTGGTTTTTTTGTTGTTATACACAGGACTCTGTTTGTCCTTTCATTGGTTTTCTTGATCCCCCAATGTGCCAAAGGGCTGTTGTGATTATACCTGGGCTTTTAAGGGCAAGAAACCATCTTGAAGACACTTTGAGACAAGCTCAAGAAGATCGTGCAAGGTTTAGGAATTATTTGCTGTTGTCTTGGTTGGCATTTGGGTTGTTGGTTTTGGTTAACATCTTAACCTAGATAGCTTCAAAATGTATTAGGTTGTTCAAGATGTAATAGCAACATTTATTTTGTGTTTTGTAAAAGAATGTTACATGTAATGAAAATGTTGCTTATCAATTAAAGTGGTTCAAGTTGATGTGTTTGTTAGATTTTCAATGACAGTTAGTGGGTAATTTGAGTGTTGAGTGTTGAGTTGTTAAAGTCAAAGACAGTTAAGTTGCTTGAATGGGTTATTTCAGTGACTGACCTTATAAAGTCAACAATCAATATTGCTTGAGTTGGTTATTGAGAGATACAGAATGGTTGATGGAATTGCAGAATTCAAAAAGACAACACGTATGCACCAGCTTTGCATACCAAAGTACATATTGCAAGTTACAACTAATGACATTTGTTGCATACATATTGCAACTATTCCAAAGTACTGAAACATAACCTTTAAAGTACTAAAACATAACCAAATACTGAAACATAAGATTTAAAGTACTAAAACATAACCAAAAGCTTATTTCCCTTTTGACTGCTTCTTAGGTGCATTCCCAGATGGTTGTGTAGCTTGACTTGACCTTGCACCAGCTTTAACTTTACCCCTTGCACCAGCTGTTTTTTTCCCTTTATCAGCAGCTCCACTGGAACCACTTGCACCAGCTGTATTTCCTTTCTTGGCACCTCCATTATTTTTGGCTTTTTTAAGATTTGCACCTGTGCAGCTTCTCCTATTGTGGCCCTTTGTTTTGCACAAAACACAAGTCACAGTTTGTGAGCTCCTAGACAATTTATTATTCCTTACCATGGGAATATCTTCACCAGCTGATTTCTTTCTTCTCTTTTGTGGCCTTCCCACTTGAGGATGATGGTTTGGAGGAAGAATGGTTGTTGGAATGTTGGACTTTGGCCACAAAACTTTTTCTCTTATAGGATTGATGTGGTGGCTGTATACTTCCTTCCAAGTATCTAGTTTGTAACATGGGTGGACCCAAGTCTCTGGTACACCAACATCAAGTCTGTTAGATGCCATGTTCCATATGGTTGCGACGGCGTGTTTGCAAGGCATTCTTGTCAACTCCCACTTTCTGCAAGTACGTGTCCTATAAGCTATATCTACCACACACTGATCATTCCATGGGCCAGTAACACCATATAAGTTTCCTCCATTCCACTGAGCAACATACTCACTTGCTTCATCTTTTATCACTTGGAACAACTTTGTAGCAGTGGGTGTTAATGGTCCATCACATTTGGATATTTTTTGTAAAACTATAACAATCCTCTTCAAAAGGTACTCCCTAGCATACTCCAAAGTGCTAATAATTGGCCTATCCCTACCATCCAGGAGTTGACCATTAAAAACCTCACACATGTTGTTTAACAACATGTCTGTTTTAGCTCTTCCTGTGAAATTTAATTGTGTGTTACAAGTTACAACTAATGACAATGTTTCTTAAATGTATTTGTAAAATCAAAGAGTTTACCTGAAAAGTGAGATCTTGCCCAGTGCTGTGGATTAATTTTGGCTAACCAGTCATAAGCATCTTTATTGAAAGCTTTCAACTTATCCATTTCTTGTTGGAATTGTGGGACAGTCAAAGCTGTTGCACATCTCCACAACATATCTTTGTATGCAGCTCCTGCCCACCTCAACTTCATGTTCTCATGAATGTGCCTTAGACAATATCTATGCTCTGCTGCTGGGAATATCTGTGAGATAGCTGGTATTATTCCTTACTAGGTTTTTGTGCTGGAATAACATCATCTGGAATTTCCTCAATGATACAACTGCTTTTTGGTGTTCTAAAATCAGCTTCCTGATAGTCTTTGTGGAAAACTAGAATGGGGGGTTGAATAGTTTTACCGTTTAAAATTAATTTAAACCGTTTTGTTCGTTATGTGAATTCAATTAAACTTATGCACATAGAGATAATCAAACAATATATCTGAAAGGAAAAGAGAGGAATGATCAAACCACATAACACGGATGATTATAGTGGTTTGGCTACAAGGACTCTTTTCCTTGCCCTACTCCACTTCCCCGAGCCTTTAACTCGAGAGTTATTCTTCACTAAGAAACAAACTCTCTTCTAGGTGGAGAAAACCTTTACACGTTGCTTACTTCCTTTTCCGGTACTAAGCTAAACACCGAGTTCTACTTGAGGGCAGAACTAACCCAACGTCGCCTATACAATTACCGACACTAAGCTAAATGTCGAGTTCTTTCACAAGGGTACAACCACTCCCTACACTCTTTGTGTTTTGAGGACTAAAACACTAACCACACTCACTGAGATAAATGATACAAATAATGATGTGTGAATTACACAAAGATCACACAGTAACTATATTACTACAACTTGCAACAATAGGTTTTGTTGAAGTTCTTTTGCTTGATCTTCTTTGCTAAAAAAGATAGATCAAATGATATGAATAAATGATGTTAGTAATATGAATGAATATATATGTTTTCTACTTTCTAAGTGATGATGAGGCCAAGTGATCAGCTTGCTATTTATAGGCATGCTGAGAAACACTCGGTGGATCCGGCGGATCCCTTAAAAGGGATCCGTCCTTTATGTCGAAAGGATCCGTGGACATGCCAGAGGTAAGACAGCTAAGAGATTTTCCAAATCTCTCCAATCTCTCCATATCTTTGAGTTTTCATATCAAGATCATCCAATGTCAACTATCTTACTTGAAGATCTATCCAAGATATTACAAGATCTTACCAAGATTACATGTATGATGCATGCCATGATGTCATTGTATCATTTAAGAAATAAAGTTTCCTTTTAAGGAAATAATCATGTATATGTATGAAATGTATTTCCAAGTAAACTTGTGAAATGTAAAATATGTTCTAAAGAGACTTTAGCTAGTATTTATAATTTGCTTAAAGATATACTTTGTAATTGTCATTAACAAAACTAAGCAAAGATCGTAAAATATAAATAACGTTTTTGGGACGATATTTGTATTAACAATCTCCCCCTTTTTGTTGATGACAAAACATAAAATATATTTTTGAGCAAAAGAATAAATATAGCATGAGTTCTTTAAAATATAGATTAAATAGATTAAGTTTGTTTTATTTGAGTTTAAAAACTATTTTTATGCAAAAAGGTATATGTACTGTGATGATTCACAGTTATGCAAACTTAATCCTTTCTCCCCCTTTTTGTCGAAACAAAAAGAAGAGTTGCGTAGCGGAATGCGATTTTGAGAACTTTAAGAGCTCCCCCTTGTTTGATACTCCCCCTAAATGGAGTAACAAGGTAATGATGCATGATCCTACAAAACAAGTGGTTAGAATATGATATGCTCCCCCTCGGTGTATACTCCCCATTATAAGAGTCCCAACGTATACATTTGAAGAGTATGAGATGCTACAAAAAATAATGTTAGTTGTGAGTAGCTTCAATGGAGAAGCATAATGCATATGAGATGGTCATTCAAATAGGACTTTTAATCTAGTTGACTTGAAAAAGTCAAAATGTAGTGTCTGATCAAAATTTTGTACCTGAAGACATGAGTAAACTATAATGTAGGTTCCAAATAACTATAATGTTAGTCACCTAAATAATGAGAATATGTTATGTTGATCACTTATAATCATAAAAACATCACATTCATTAATTGAAAATTGTGTGACAAAAGTCACAACCATAATATGATACTACATAAAAAAAACATACATCCTAAAATTTAAAAAGGTCCTATATAATGAGACTAGAATACTCCTATTGAGGAGAATGAGAGATGGCATTTAGACGCTCAAGAATGTGGTTCAATATGAACCTCATTTCATTTTGGAGCTCGTGCACCAAAATGTTTGTCCTTTGAGCTATGTGAGTGGTTCTTTCACACATGTTGTAATCATGGTGAGAAAAACCGGGCGGAAAAGTAGGCTCATTTTGTTGAGGTGGTGGTGGTGTTTGGAGGGAGTTCATGAGAATGTTTTGGAGGTTTATAGCTTCATTGAGGCGGTGATCTACTATACCCAAGAGAGTGTAGAGATGGTTAGGTTCTTCACTAATCTCCTCGTGTATTTGAGGCAAATTGATCCACATTGCCTCGTCTATGGCAATGAGAGTTGATGTGGGTGACAAAGGTGGTATTTGTGGTTGAGATGATTGTGCATCATGATATAAAGTGCCATGGATATTCGTAAACATCGGATGAAAAAGCATAGGTTGTTGATTTTCAAAGGTTATGGGTGGAGGATTGGTTGATCTTGGTGGGAGATCCTCCAAGTCATCAAGGTATGGATGTGGTGATATAGTTGGAGTCCTAAATAGCTCCATAGGTTGCAGTCTGGGTGATTTTGGGGGTGATGGAGATTTGACAGTCTGTGATGGAGTGGGTGATGGTGTGGTTGCTATTGGTGTGATTGTTAGAGGAGGAGTTTGCATGACCATATTTGATGGTGTTGGTGTTGATAGTGTGAGGAAATTTTCACTAGCAATGGGTGATGATATATTGAGAGGAGAATTTTCCTCAGATGATGAGTTTGCTAAGTTGACAAAGCAACATGGTTTAACACTAATGTGGGCTATTCTTCTTGGAGGTCTAAAGATGGAAGAGTTGTTTGGCTTGGTCATGGTGAAGTATAACAGTTAAGATGTACAGGAGAGGAAATGGTTGTTGTGTGAAGTGATGATTCTAAAATACTAATTTATAGGCAGAAGGTATATGAGTTTAGATTTGATGTGTATCCAATAGAGAATGTTGGTTCTGAATGATTTGGGACAAAGATTTGTGCAAGTCACATCACATAAGTCAATCCATAGAACTTATGTTGAGTAAGAGGAGGAAGATATGCAGTAAATGCAAAGAGATAGTGGAAAATCCTGTGATGTGATGTACTCACGGATTTGAAGGATCCCTAAAAAGGGTTCCTTACTTGTAACAGAAAGGTCACTTACTTCCTAAGATCAAATTTTGGTGAGAAATTTTGTTCTTATGTTTCTAAGGGTTTCTAATTCATTCTTAAGATTTATAGTGATCAGTGAACCTATTCTAAATGACACTAGAAACTAAAGTCAAAGAATCGGGATGAGACGAAAAGTTTTAAGAATTTGACTGTTATACCTGCGGATCTAAATGATAACACGTGCGGATCCTTAAATTGGGATCCGCCTGATCCGCAGGATGAAGGTTGGTGGAACCAACGATAACACATGGCGGATCCAAAATGAGGGATCCGCTAGATCCGTACTACAAATATTTGATCACCAACAAACATTGAAATATAACTTTTATTCATTGAAAATTTGTTTGTGACAAGCATCTCAAACTTGAAGTTACATTAGAAAATAGATTGAAGAAATCATAGAATAATTTTATGAAGTACATTTAGATGATACTTAAGAAAAGCTAACAGCTTTTATGAAGTGGAATTTGTTGGTGTTGATGAAGATATGATAGAATCTAGCCACATAGTTTCTAAATCCTTGGTGTCACAAGGGTTAGTGTCATGTTCTTCATTTTCTTGAGTGTTTGTTTGATTAAGCCACATTGAATCATCAATGCTTTGAAGTGTGGTGAGTAAATCATATGGTTGAAGATTAGGTGAATTTGGTGATGATGATTTTCTTCCTTCAGATTGTGAAGGTGATGGTGAAGAGGCTATTGATGTAGTTATAGGTGATGGTGTACTATACGTGGGTAATGATGTTGTACCTAGTGGAATTATGATTGGTGATGGTGAGTTCGGAGATGAAGGCATGATAGAAGTTGTAGTGGTAGTAGTGAACATGATTGGTGAGCCTAAGTTTGGAACTGGATTGATGAGCCAGTAAGGTCTAACACTAATTCTAGCGGTTTGTCTGTATGATCTAGACATATGAGATTTGTGAAGTTTATAGGAGTGGTGTGCAAAGAAGATGATGTTGGTGTTTGTTATGATCATCTTAATGTTCTAATATGTACTTCCTATTTTTATGGAAATTGGTGTTTGGATTAATGGTTTGTAAATTTCAAGGACTTGGAACAAGAAAAAGTAATTTGTCCTAATGACAAAGTCAATCCATAGAAATGGAGTTGACATGAAGGTATGCAGAATGATGACTCAAAAGTGAGAAATGTGATTGATTCACTGTTTTCGAGATAGAGAGTCTGTGAGTTATGAGTAGGACAAGATATTCAAATTTTGGTGGGAGGTGGATTATCCTAAGATGTTTAAACAACACTCTAAGTATTGGAATGAGTTTGGATTTTGTGAAACAGATTATTATGTATTCCTGCGGATCCAATTGCCAAGGCATGCGGATCCAAAACTTTTGAATCCGTCTGATCCGCAGGTTTAAGTTTGGCGGATCCAACATAAACACTAGGCGGATCCAATTTTAGGGATCCGCCAGATCCGTCGAACAAATATCCTAAAACAAACAGAGAGCAATGCAAATTTCGCGTTTCTCGAAGAAGACTTGAAAATACTCTCAGAATATATTAATTAGCTAATATGTACTATAAACATGCTAGATATATATATATATATATATATATATATATATATATATATATATATATATATATATATATATATATACTATATATATATATATATATATATATATATATATATATATATATATATATATTCTAACATACATTAGCATATGGATAAATCCGTTCATCATAACTTACTTAAAATTGAGTTAAGCCAAATAGTAGCTTGTTCTCGGAAAATTGATAACATTAAATGTTATCGACCTGCAAATATGAGTTAGTTGACTTCAAGTACTACCATAATAAGAAATACATATGTCTAACAAAACATTGTCTAATAAAGATTAGTCCCAAAAGCTCCACTATCTTACTTATCTCTTAACATTTTGAGTATTTTCTTCTGATCCTTGCGAAGTTTCATCATCCATTGTCCTACATTCTTCAAAATTCCCTTTCTTTGTCGATGTTCCTCAGACTCATTATCAATGGAAGGAAGTTGACGTAAGTAATCGAGTGGAGGGATCTTGGAGTTAGGTAAACCATCTTCATCGCTAGCCGATGATGATGAAGATGAAGATGAAATATAGGCACGTTTTCCTTTTCCAACTGTTACTCTCTTTTCACTAAGTGGAACGAAAGTATGTTGGATTTCGGTGTAGTCAGGAAGAAAACCAACTGAGTTTGGAGGGATGGGAACTGAAGCTTTGAATAGACGGGTGAGGAGCATTCCATATGGCATTGCGGTTTTTCCTAAGATAGGTATGTCAACCATTCTTTTGGCGATGTAGTAAGCCAAATTGAATTGTTGATGGGTTGACACACAGTAGAGCATGTAACATAAGCTTGCATTCACATGATCTTTGTTTCCAACAGTGCTAATAACATTTGCCCTAAGAATTTCTTCTAGTTTCTTAAATTTAGGTTTGAGTTTATTAAGTTCCATAGCAAATGGATCTAGATTTACTTGTTTGCCACGGAGTTTCTTAGATGGGTTGGTTCTAGGTTTGAAGAGGTGATCACGGATAATTTCTTTGGGAGTGAGTGGAGTGTCGTATGGGAATTCACGACCAAGGTTAGACTCAAGAATGGATAAGGGCCATTTGTCTGAGTAGAAACAAGTTCCTTGACTAGGAACACCTAAGACTTCTGCGAAGTGAGCCAAAGGAAAACTGAATTGATTTTGGTTTACTTTGAAGTAAATGTTTAGCAATCCTAAGTCATCAGTACTAAGTTTTACTGAAGCATAAAACTCAAGAATGAACCTAGGAACGATAGGCTCATCTATGTCTAGGAGTGAATCAAAGTGGATGAAGGCCAGTTGTTCACGAATGTTAGTTTCTTCTAAGAATGATGAGTCTATAGTTCTACCTTCATGAACATAACGGTTTTCTAGTGTTTTAAAAATCTTGACCTGAGCATCAGTTAGACCTTTGGTTTGATGATGTTTGGGTAGATACTTGGTAGTCTTTTTGTGATCATAATTAGTTGCGGGAGGCATGATTCACCTAGACATGAATGTTATAATTTTAGTTAGAAATATCCTAAATGAGTGTAATGCGAAGGTGTGATTATCTCGACTTCTTTGAAGCAAGTTTTTGCGAGATAACTCAAATGCTTTTGTAAAAATATCCAACAAGTACATTTAAATTTTATGATGTTTTAAAACATAACGTTTTTGATTTTGTATGAACAATGATTGAGAGGTGTTTTGAGAAGTATTTTAATGGAGTATTTTTAATCAAAAACTGATTAAATGTATTTTTGAAATGCTTCATGATTTGACCAATATATGATTCTAATTTTGGTGTAACTAATTAGGAATCCTAGACATTGATAAGGAATTAGAATGAATTAGAATACTTACAGTTTGATCAATTAAGCACGAGTTGATTGTGGAGAGAAGTCTAATTTTTGAGTTTAGAGTGATGGGGGTCGACAATTAGTAGGTTAATTAGTGTACTGAGAAATAAGGAGTGTTTGTTTATTTGGGAATTTTTCTCAGTAGTCTGCGGATCCAGCGGATCCCGAAAAAGGGTTCCGCCCTTGTTATCGAAGGGATCCGCAAGATCAGAAAATGTGTTTGCTTATCTCCGTTTTTGGTTTGAACAGACCATAGATAGAAGTAAGGTTCTTACTTGAGGTATTTGTGAGAGGTTTATTTATCATTTGAGAAACTTTCTCACCTCGGGATATTTACTCATCTAAGCATTGTATAATACAGAGATGATGATGGAAAGCAAAACTTTTGCTGGGATGAATGGTTTGCAATTGCAACACAGGAAAAGGTTTATAGGGGTCAATATCATAGACCACGAGAGTTTTCTCCACACTTTGCTTTAAAGTAGCAAGGACTGTTTGTTTCTTAGTAAATTATGATGTGATACAATGTCTCACATTAGTACACACTTCTATATCTCTAATTACAGAGTTAAATATGGTTTTTACACCTGATTCTTTGGGATATCGTAAATGTCTCTTTTGGTGGTTTTAAGTAGGAATTATTTTGAAAGTGTAGACTATATCATATTTTTGAATACTAGCTATGGGAAAGAGTATTCTATCTAATGCATTTCTGTGTTTAGGGTCATCTTATGAATTTACTAACTTTATCCTTGGTGAGTGATTTTCAAAGGTCATTATTTACCAAAGATGATGTTTTTAGGAAGAGGAGGACATTTGTTAAATGTTGAGTTCAACAATTCTTTTGACTTTTGAGAATGATGTAAAACTTTACATTTTCATAAATTCCTGAGAAATGTACCTTATGATTAGAGTTGAAGTGATGAGATTATTCTAAAATGGATTAACTTCTTTCTAAGTATTTTGAGGAATCCTAGAGTTAAGTTGGAACTTAATCTATAATATTCATGGAAGTGACAACATATCTAATTACTCACAAAGGTGTTGGTTATATCTCAACTTGGTTAGAATCCTAATAGATTTATTGAACTTTTACCTAAGCGTTGATGTTATATAGTTGAGATATATTCCAAGAAGATGAGACACTTCTTGTCTTTAGGTGTTTTATGTTATAGAAGTTTAAGATTCTTTTTCTACTTATTATGCCAACTTAAATGCTTTATTTTTATCACCACAAAGGATGTGATACTAATCACGGTACCCAATAACTTATACTTAGTGAGTATGAATCTGAATTATCTATGAGAGCAATCATCATGAGAAGTCAAGAGGAAACGTACCTTTTTACACTGATAGTTTCTAAGAATGCTATGTAATCTCCATTGAACACTTTGTGGATTAAGAAGATACATTTGTTTTCAACAATGTATCTTGGAGTTCCATAAATCCATTAATCCTTTCTTTCAAGCGTACCAAATGAAAGCTCAAGTATAAGATCCCCAACATCTCATGGGTTTATTTGGTTTAATCACAGTATTACCATGGTTTACTAATATCTTGGAGGTAATCAAATGGAATTTGTTCACTAAACACTGTTTCTTTACTTACTGGAGTGTCAACTGTCGTTTTAACTTCATTCTTATCTTTTCTTCTAATTGTATTATTGTTAGGTTCTCTAGATAACTTAACAGGTTTAGTACTTTTTAAGTTTTGACTTTTACCTACGGATCCTTTGGTTATCTCACGCGGATCCAAATGTTTGGATCCGTGGGATCCGTGGGTCATTGATTCAGTTGGTGTAGTTTGATTCTGAAAATCACTTAAGCAACCATTTTTCATAAAATCTGGTTTGAAACTACCATGAGGTATTTTTAGTAACCTTAGTACGTCATCTACATTGTTTAGATGTTTATCAAATCTCTTAAGTTCTGTGTGAATATTACTGTTTCTATTTCGTGTTTTAGTTTCTGACATGATAAGCATGTTCTAATACCATTGTCTCTTTCTAATCCTATGATCTTTTCTTTTAACCGATGAATTTCATTTTCTAAAAGTTCCTTTCTGGTTTTTAAGATCTTATTATTGCTTATGATTTTAGGAATGATTTTATATAATTTATTATATTCTATATCTGACATGTTATCATTAATGAAAGAGTATGAATCAGATTGTACCTCATTAGCCATAGGAGCAACCTTGTTGTTTATTGGCTTGTCGTCATCTTTTTCATTCCAAGTTCTACTAGTGGATTTGTTCTTTGAAGGCTTTGAACATTCTTCTACTAAATGACTAGAATTCCTGCATTTAGAGTAATCCCTACGATTCTTTGATTTCACATAGATCCCAAAACGGTTTTCCCAAAATGTAAAATTATCTTGTTTAAATAGTGGCGGTTCTTGCATAGATTTTTCTTCTTTAAAGTTTTCAAAATCCATGGGTCGTTTTAAGTTTTAAAATACAGTATATTTTAAAAATCTTAAGTAACGTGGCTCTTGATGCCAATTGTGGAAAACTAGAAGGGGGGGGGGGGTTGAATAGTTTTACCGTTTAAAATTAATTTAAACCGTTTTGTTCGTTATGTGAATTCAATTAAACTTATGCACATAGAGATAATCAAACAATATATCTGAAAGGAAAAGAGAGGAATGATCAAACCACATAACACGGATGATTATAGTGGTTCGGCTACAAGGACTCTTTTCCTTGCCCTACTCCACTTCCCCGAGCCTTTAACTCGAGAGTTATTCTTCACTAAGAAACAAACTCTCTTCTAGGTGGAGAAAACCTTTACACGTTGCTTATTTCCTTTTCCGGTACTAAGCTAAACACCGAGTTCTACTTGAGGGCAGAACTAACCCAACGTCGCCTATACAATTACCGACACTAAGCTAAATGTCGAGTTCTTTCACAAGGGTACAACCACTCCCTACACTCTTTGTGTTTTGAGGACTAAAACACTAACCACACTCACTGAGATAAATGATACAAATAATGATGTGTGAATTACACAAAGATCACACAGTAACTATACTACTACAACTTGCAACAGTAGGTTTTGTTGAAGTTCTTTTGCTTGATCTTCTTTGCTACAAAAGATAGATCAAATGATATGAATAAATGATGTTAGTAATATGAATGAGTATATATGTTTTCTACTTTCTAAGTGATGATGAGGCCAAGTGATCAGCTTGCTATTTATAGGCAAGCTGAGAAACACTCGGCGGATCCCTTAAAAGGGATCCGTCCTTTATGTCGAAAGGATCCGTGGACATGCCAGAGGTAAGACAGCTAAGAGATTTTCCAAATCTCTCCAATCTCTCCATATCTTTGAGTTGTCATATCAAGATCATCCAATGTCAACTATCTTACTTGAAGATCTATCCAAGATATTACAAGATCTTACCAAGATTACATGTATGATGCATGCCATGATGTCATTGTATCATTTAAGAAATAAAGTTTCCTTTTAAGGAAATAATCATGTATATGTATGAAATGTATTTCCATGTAAACTTGTGAAATGTAAAATATGTTCTAAAGAGACTTTAGCTAGTATTTATAATTTGCTTAAAGATATACTTTGTAATTGTCATTAACAAAACTAAGCAAAGATCGTAAAATATAAATAACGTTTTTAGGATGATATTTGTATTAACAGTCTTCATGCACAGGAGTTCTATCATGCTCAACATACACATCAATTACTCTATGTCCTAGTTTAACATACTCAATTAGTGCTATCACATCATGGTCATTGCCTAAACTGTGTAACCCATTATCTAAATCACCATCAGGTTTTTTGAAATGATAACATATCATCACATTTGCACTTTAACCTAGAATCTTCTCCATGTCACTAAGTTCAAGCACTGAAAACTCATCTACATCAACGCAGTTAAAATAATTTACACTACCATTCAAATAACTCCTACCAGGGGGATTAGTAAAGATCCCTGCATAATGAACCTTCAAAGAAAACAGAGCTTCGTTGTCCCCTGCAAAAGAACAAAAAAAATTAGGTCAAATAGGGTTTTAACAAACCAACAGATAATCATGTAACCTTTTCATACAAAATTTAACAAAAACATTCTATCATTCACATAGCATTGACAAATTATTCAAAAACTCAAAAAAATACGAATACATGAATACAAAACCTACCATAAATCTCACGAACATCAACATCTCCTTGATCAGTACGTAATGCCCACAATGGTATAGACCCCACCATTGCATGTGATTCAGACAATTGAAATTAGGGTTTTGGTAGATTGGAAGATGAAGTGGTGAAAGTAGTTGAGAGACTAAAAGGGAAAGTTGAATACTTAATGGGGATGTGAAATGAAAAGACGGGGTCTCTGAAAAACTTATTATATCTAGGACAAACCGAAAAGACAAAAATACCCTCACTACGGACGGGCTTTGCAAATACTTAACGAAGAAAAAAATGACCGTTAGAGATAGGGATGGACGGTGTTATATAGTTTGTTTTTAAGGATGGACAACGCAAAAAAAGAAGAAGATCAGGGACGACCATAGGGACTTCATGAAAACCACAGGGACGAACCATGTAATTTACTCTTATATATATATACTAAAAGGGGGAAGGCACTCTACTGTAGCACTGTAGCTGCTACAGTGTCGAAATAGTAACACGCAAATTTTCATTTCAAACCTTGAGGTTACTGATCGATTGCAAAGTTAGTACTTAACAGAAGTGACTTAAATTTGCAACGGACCAATAACTTCAGGGGCTGTTTCTGTGCAAAATATTGTACAGAAACAGCCCCTCAGGTTAACTTTTAATTTCAAAATTAGTCCCTAAGGACTAACTTTGCAACATACCGACACTTTCAGGGACTAAAAATGAAAATATCGCCTCTACAGTGCAAACAGTGCCATGAACAGTATTTACTATTCATCACAAATTACACAAATAGTCCCTCAGGTTATTTTTAAATTTCAAAGTTAGTCCCTAAGGACTAACATTGCAAAATGCCGATAACTTTAGGGACTTTTTTTTTGTAAAAAAGTATACTATTTTCAAAAATTCTTAACGAAAATAGTACTTACGGTTATTGCTCTTTTGCATAGTTAGTCCTTAAACTTTTAATTTCAAAATTAGTCCCTAAGTACTAACTTTGCAACATACCGACACTTTCAGTGACTAAAAATGAAACTATCGCCGCTACAGTTACAAACAGTGCCGTGAACAGTATTTACTATTCATCTCAAATTACACAATAGTCCCTCAGGCTATTTATAAATTTCAAAGTTAGTCCCTAAGGACTAACAGTGCAAAATGCCGATAACTTTAAGGACTTTTTCTGTAAAAAAGTATACTATTTTCAGAAATTCTTAACGAAAATAGTACTTACGGTTATTGCTCTTTTGCATAGTTAGTCCTTAATAACAAAAATAGTTTTTTTTTTAACAACCGTTTCATTTCGAGTTTAAATTAAACAAAACATTCCCGCAGCAACGCGCCGCTACCCCACTCGTTTCGTCTATTGTAAATATTAAACTATGAATGTGTTTTAGCTAGCACAATACAATACATGCAACACAGTCGAGAAATGACGACAAATAACTACCAGACGTAAGTAGTGGTCCTAAGGTGGCCTAGCTAATAGCAAGGTTCCAATGTTCTAATCAGAGAACTAAGGTCTACACTTCACCAGAGGAAAAGGGTTCCGGAATGGGCACATGTTATCCCGGTTAAGATGCGTATATGTGAGTCAAAAACTCGTCTTTCTCAAGTAACTTGAATAGAGAAAACCCCATCCGTTTACTTGCGTACGTAAGTAACCTTAGATTTTAGATTTTTTTTTATTTATTAATATTAGCCGTTAAAGAATTTAGCATGAAGTTACAAAATTGGTAACTCTTTCATATTCGTGGTTGTGTGTCGCTCTTTTTACGTAATTTAAGCAAAATTTTGTAATTCATTTAACAAAACTCATGAGGCATTTCTTTCAAGACATGAATTTCAATACTCATACAATTCATTCACCTAAACTAATCTCATTTTAGCTTAAAACCAAAACTTTATCCTTTAATGACTTAAAACTATGATACCGGTTTTGCATTATTAGGAAAAGAATGATAATCACACGAAAGGCAAAAAAAAGAACGATCGGGACCACAATTGTACCACGGAAAGCAATATAATCTAGATTAAAATGTGACCAAAGATAACAATGATTTCTAATAAATGGTGGGAAATCTTTATGTACACATCTTGTCTATTTGCGAAATATGGTACACTTGGTTTTGCATTTTGTTCCGTCAATTTGGTCCCTGTTTTCACACTTGGTTTGCATTTTGTTCCGTCAATTTTGTCCTTACATATTGTCTGTTTGCTTGCACACACACATTTACCGAGAGGTTTTTCTGAAAACAGTCACTTTAACTCGGTTAGGGATGTGATTGTTTACATCTCACCTCCCTCATACCCCAACCAACGAATCGTTCGTGACACGTACTCACTGGCGACGTGAATCTCTTTCAAATAAGTGTAAGGTACCGGCGAGCCCTTCCTTACATGGCTTGCCACGAATGAACGGGATTGTGTATTGTTGCTGTTATTGTTGTCCTTAATTAGGAATAAAAACTCTTTTCTTTCTATAGAAATTTCATATATGAGGTATGAAGAAATTAAAATATGAATATGATTGAGTTATAATATGGACTTTAATAAGAACGAAAAACAAATGGATACAAAATATATATACATGAACACGATATAAAGAAAAGAACAAACAAATTGTCTTATCAATCGTTGTATCAATTCAACACGTCTACAAGTAACTCATTACTATATTTTGATAAAAGACTCAACATCCTTCTATAGTTCTATATACTAATATATAAATGCATTACACCAATCCGTTAAACCTTTAAAAAGTGAGAAAATATAGTTTAATCATATACTTTTTACGTACTACTCCTAGAAAATGTATATGATCGAGTTAATCACGTACTACTCACGTCGAACATATGCTTATGGACACACTTATTATAAGAAAATGTTCAATATATCATGTTTGACTTAACTTTAAAGAATCTTAACTTATTAAATTACTATACAAAGTATGGTAGATATACTCGGCATAGAATGATACATAAGTTTAGGTTTCTTCGTCGATCTAAATCATTCGAGAGACGCATGGACTTTTGACTTATGCGATCTTATAGATACTCCAAATATGAGTACCACGCATATGCCCGTAATTGACACGATGTGTTACACACAATCTGGTCCACTTAACGTGAGGGTTATGTCGGGTTCCTTTCATGGATACCATCTTGCTATCTATTTGTCATTTGAAAGGTCCCACCGCCCAATTCACACCTCCTACTTTGACCTCCATCTCTTGTCCTTCTCTGTTGCTAGTCGTTAGGCTCTTAGACTAGATGTAATGGTCACCCTTCATTTTCATTCTTTTACCTTTCATTTCAGCGCCATGACCACTCATCCCTCTTTTAGGTGCAATGGTCACTACTCCTTTCACCTATCAAGTATCAACCCATTTTTTTTAACAAATTTAATTAAAAAATAAATTAAACTTTTATTCATAAATTAAAAACATTACATTAAAAATAAAAATGTTACATTTAAAAAAAAAAAAAATTATAAATATTAAAAACTTAAATTAAACTTCACGAGAAAAGGTTCGACCAAATGGGTACGAAGGTTTTGATGCGTTTGTGACGATTTGATTTGTCGGATAACTTATAGCGTTGATTCATGAGATCTTAGGAGGTTGTTCGGTTGATGTGCTTCCTCTGGATTCCAATCGAGAGATATCACATTTCCTTTGTGTTTTCGAGTTATATTATGTAATATGATGCGCATATACATTATATTACTTATTTTTTCCATACTCGTCGGTCGTGCGTGATTTGCTATTATAGCCAATTTTCTCTTCAGAATACCAAATGCTCGTTTCACATATTTCCTTGCCGCTTCATGCATTCGCTTATATCGTATTCGCTTGTGGTCATCGTCGGCTGGTTCTGAAATCGACTTAGCAAGTGTCGCCCATTCCGGATATATCCCGTCGACAAGGTAACATCCCCATGCGTAAGTTACGTCGTTAGCCACAAACGAAACCTCTGGTGCTTTTCCTTCATTGAGATCGTTGAATAGAGGCAATTGATGTATAACGTTGATGTCATTGTTCGCACCCGAAAAACCAAAGAAAACATGCCATATCTATAAGTCTTGTGACGCAACAACTTCCAGCAAAATGAATAGATTCGGACCATGATCACGTATACAATATCGCCCTTTATATGCGTTCGGGCAACCAAACCACTTACAATCCTTACAATCAAGGCTTCCTAACATGCTCGAAAACCCGTGCTTGTCTTCGTAAAACGCATATAGCTTTTCAGCATCCCTGTAAGTAGGTTTTCACAAATACTCTGCTCCAAAGATTTCCATAATAGACGTACAAAAATTTTCAAGAGAATGACGAGAAGTTATTGAGCCCATTTGCAAATATTCATCAAGGATGTCAGAAACGGTGCCAATTGACGAATTGCGAAGGTAGGCTTCATTAATGTCGAAATGCCTTCTCTTCCGGTACAATCAGTACTCTCACGAAAGTATGCAGAATGATTAGTTACTTCTTCAACTATGCTTGTGAATAGCTCTCGACTCATTCGGAACCTCGATCTTTCGGAAATGATATACATTGTACACCGGATGCACACCAAAATAGGCGGCGACTAAACGTGAGCACCGTAATGATCTCTATTGACGACTTTTCTCGTCAGTCGCGCACTTTGTCATCGATTCTTAATAAACGACAATGCTGAGTAAGTGTTTATACACACTACACCAATTTCAACCTTTAAGGACTGGGATTTTTTGTCGACCATAACTGTAGCAAAAATGGTTAGTCAAAGGAAGCCTGTGGCCCACAAACTTAATGTCGACCCTAAATGTTTTTCAATACCAAATATATTTTCTAATATTTAAAATTCATTTAACATTCATTTAAAATTATATGTAAGTATTTAAAACAATTTTTAAAACACTTAGGGTCGACAACTAAATTGTCGACCCTAACTGTTTTATAAAATCAGAAATGTTTTTTTTTTTTTTTTTTTTTAAAAATCATTAAATTTTTTTTTTTTTTTTTTAATTTAAAAATCATTTAAAACTATATAAAAAAATTTAAAATACTTTTTATAAATTCAGAAATGATATAAAAATAATTTTAGAAAAATACCATATATAATCCAAAAATCTATTTAAAAAAACTTATATATGAATTAACTTTAAAAAATTATTTGTTTTAGAATTATATATTAATGTAAAAACTAATTTTAAAAATACATAAATTATTTTATTTACAAAACTAATATTTCACTATTTATCAAAAATATTTTTGTAGTTAAAATATATATTTTAACAAATGCGAACCAACAAAGAAGTAAAATAAATACGAATTACATTACAAATCGATAAACGTTCAAACGTGCATTAAAGCTTCATATGGTACCATCTTCATTATAACAGTGTGTATGTTGGTGGTTGTGATGATAAGAGTGTGTAATGTGTTAGTGGTTGTGAGGATAAGAGGTGATCACGTCTGCTTTTATGGTAAAAAGAAGAGTGATTTTGGCGGGAAGTTTTGGCGCCAATTTTGTAAGGATAAGAGCTGAGTTATCCAGACTTGGCGGGAAATTTTGGCGGGAAAAAATGGTACCATCTCGACTCATCCGTTTAACATCGCATGTATCACGATACTATATTGACTCATCCGTTTAATATCTCATGTGGAACGATACCATCTCGACTCATCCGTTTAACATCTCATGTATAACGATACCATCTCGACTCATCCGTTTAACATTTCATGTGTAACGATATCATCTCGACTCATCCGTTTAACATTTCATGTGTAACGATACCATCTCGACTCATCCATTTAACATCTCATGTGTAAAGATACCATCTCGACTCGTCCGTTTAAAATTTCATGTCTAACGATACCATCTCGACTCGTCCATTTAACATCTCATGTCTAACGATACCATCTCGACTCATCCGTTTAACATCTCATGTCTAACGATACTATATCGACTCATCCGTTTAACATCTCATGTGTAACGATATCATCTCGACTCGTCCGTTTAACATTTCATGTGTAAATATACGATCTCGACTCGTCCGTTTAACATCTCATGTCTAACGATATCATCTCGACTCGTCCGTTTAACATGTCATGTGTAACGATATCATTTCGACTCATCCGTTTAACATCTCATGTCTAACGATACCATCTCGACTCGTCCGTTTAACAATTCATGTGTAACGATACCATCTCGACTCGTCCGTTTAACATGTCATGTGTAACGATACCATATCGACTCGTTTGTTTAACATCTCATGTCTAATGATACCATATCGACTCATCTGTTTAACATGTCATGTCTAACGATACCATCTCGACTCGTCCGTTTAACATCTCATGTCTAACGATACTATATCGACTCATCCGTTTAACATCTCATGTGGAACGATACCATCTTGACTCATCTGTTTAACATTTCATCTGTAACGATACCATCTCGACTCATCCATTTAACATTTCATGTGTAACGATACCATCCCGACTCGTTCGTTTAACATTTCATGTATAACGATACTATCTCGACTCATCCATTTAATATCTCATGTGTAATGATATTATCTCGACTCGTCCGTTTAACATTTCATGTGTAATGGTACCATCTTGACTCATCCGTTTAACATTTCTTGTATCACGATACTATATCAAGTCATCTGTTTAACTCTCGACTCACCCGTTTAATTTTCGTTAAATCATTTTTAATTTATTTAGATAATTTATAACAAATTTAAATAATTTTTAATTTATTTAATACCAATTAATTATTTACTAATCATTTTTAATATTAATTTAAATCATTTTCATTCATTTATAATATATAATAAACAATTAGGGTCGACATTGTCGACCCTAATTTTTCACAAAATTTTTAAAAAAATTTTCATCAAAATTAAACCACCCGCCAATTATTTTCATTATCCGGCTAAGCAGTTAGGGTCGACAAAGTGCGCAAAAGGACAAAACTTTTAGCTGCTAAAAAGGTTTTATATAAAAAACACTTAGGGTCGACAATGTCGACCCTATTTTTCAAAGAAAATGTTGAGCCTATTTGTCAACCATTATTGAGATAGATCTGTGTTCATCTTTTTTCTCTAAGTATTAACAAAAAATAAATAAATAAATAAATAAAATAAAATAAAAAAACTTCGTTTGTTAACATATTTGACTCAAATCACCACCACAACCTTCGACTCAAATCACCACAGCAGCACCTTCAACACCTTCGACTCCACCACACTCGCACACTGCCCCACATATTAAGCACCTCATCTTCTTCCTCTAGTTTAATTCATTCAACTTCTAGTTTACAAAGGTTAATTTTTTTGATTTAAAACAAATCAAGTTAATTATTGTTTTGGTAAGTGTTTAATTATTGTTTTTGTATTATTGTTTAATTTTTGTAGGGACCAAGATCACGTTCAGGAGGTCGGGGAAACTCGAAATAATGGTTAAACATGGTAGAATTAGTTTATTGAATGGGGGAGGTGTGTATGTTTTCTAGAGAGAAAAAGTAAAGAAAACACACACACCTCCAAGTAACTATGAGAATCCCACCTTCCTAGTTGTGACTAGGAAGGTATTTATTACAACAATACAAGTCTAACTTAGCCCTATTGTCTAAACTAGCCCTTGTACTTAAATGCTATTGCAATTCCCGACTATAACAAAACTTTAAAGGCTAACAATCTCTCCCCAAAGTGATGTTATACGGGAATTGCTTACAACGTTCCCTACAAGTAAAATTCAATACAAAACATGAGAATGGTCTTCAAACTTCATTACTTCGTTCAGCTTGCAGAATCTTCTCAACTGCCATTTCTTTACTTGTAGACGAACCATGTGAGTAAATCTAATTAGGGTTTAATTATGACCATTTCACTCTCCCCTAATTAGTGCTCTCCCCCAAACTGACAACCTTTCTTATGAATGCCCTGAGTGCCCTGCAGTTCGGGAGAATAGATTATCAACATCTTCATTTCATCAAATGCATCCCAGTTATCTTTTCACATGAGAGATCAGCCCGTAACGTACACATGAAATGATAATCTCCAAAGTAACAGGTTGACCCATATCGTTGGTCATGGGTAACTTGTTTAATGATTTCTCTCCCCCAAAGTTGAAACCGTAGCACCAAAATCAATTAAGATCCGGAAATGCACTTTTCTTTCTCCAGGATAGTTCCATCATCATCATCACTGGATTTTACACATTTCTCTCCCCTGCTGGTTACGATTTATCGGAATCAGCACATAATGGTGTGTACATGGAGTATGAACTGGAAGCACTTTATCATTAACCATAACAGCTCGTGAGAAGATGTAGATAGACCCATTCTACTAATAATACCATTTAAAATGTCTAACTCTTTATCAACCCCCTGTATAAAAAACAATGGCTGTTTGTAGTGACTACTGATAGAGAAAACCCACTATGACGAACTTGAGACTGAAGTAAAATAACCCAAACTTGTGACTTAAACTTGCACTAATGTATGACTAAGAACCTATACTGAGCACTACAACGTATCCTTTAAGCATAGATCGTTTCATATACCCATCCAACCTTCCTTTACTATATATGAACTCATCTTGAATTATCCACATCTTTGTGTGACACTTGAGCACTACAACGTAACTCATTTAAAGTGATAGCTATACTCTGTGAGCACAACAACGTAACTCCTTACATCAGGTATAACTAGATAAATCAAGTCTTAATCATTCAATAAGCGCCCAAGCAAGGATCTCGAAGAATCATGCATCCAACCAACCCCGATATCTTCAAGATACTAAGTACACGTACCCGTGATATTCCACTTCAACTTCAAATAAGTAATAATGAATCATCATCCTTGTAGTCACAGTTGATAACAATCAATGTTTAGCCATTGTCATTTGATTGTGATTCTTGATCAAGATCTTTTTGGCTATACGTGGTGATGTTGAGGGTGTAGGCTAATAATATCATTTGTGATTTTGGTGTGAGATATGCCATAAAATGCAATTCTAATGATGCTGGAAAAATTTGAGTTTTAAAAATTTTTACGCCAAATTTGACCGAAAAATTCGAATTTGGACCTGAAAATTTGAATTTTGGGCCAAAATTTTCACTATTGTACCAGAATTTGAATTTCGCGTAAAAATTGACCGTTAAGTCACTCCTCCAAATTAAATTTTACTCAAATTTTCCCGCCAAAAAACTTTTTTTTTTTTTTTTTTGGAATTGTGATAGTCTTTGTCCGAGAAACAATTGCGAAAGCCTTTGTCCGAGAAACAATTGCGAAACACTTCAATTGCGAAAGTCCGACAGCATTTGCGATAAAAGGGACCAATTGCGAAAGAGTTTAACCAATTGCGAAAGGGACCAATTGCGAAAAACTGCCAATTGCGAAAGGCTTCAATTGCGATAAGGGGCAGTTTACCAACTCTTGACTTTTTGACACATCTCCAATAATTCAGCCACTGATGAGATCCAACCACTCTTATCTAAATTCTTATCCAAGAATTTCTGTGTAGCAGCAGTTCGATGAAGATCTTAAAAGCAAGTCGCTAACAATCATTGAATCCTTTTTATTTTCACGATCAAAACACCTCAAAAATCCGTAAAAACTTATAAAGATCAAACCTTGATCGCCCTTTTTACTTATCCACTTTATTTCGATACACGATCTAACCTTTTAACGCTATAACACAAGATTTTTGAAGGTAGGAATCGATGAAAAACTACCAAAAACTCGGCTGATGAACAGTAACCGAGATAGAACACACCATAAATCACATTTTTTACCTCAAAAACACCACGATTCGCCCCTGGTTAGCTCTTGATACCAATTGTAGAGACCAAGATCACGTTCAGGAGGTCGGGGAAACTCGAAATAATGGTTAAACATGGTAGAATTAGTTTATTGAATGGGGGAGGTGTGTATGTTTTCTAGAGAGAGAAAGTAAAGAAAAAACACACACCTCCAAGTAACTATGAGAATCCCACCTTCCTAGTTGTGACTAGGAAGGTATTTATTACAACAATACAAGTCTAACTTGCCCTATTGTCTAAGCTAGCCCTTGTACTTAAATGTTGTTGCAATTCCCGACTATAACAAAACTTTAAAGGCTAACAATTTTTGTTTAGATGGCACCATCGTGAACCACTGCCGTCGCCGACCTACGAACCACCACCAGCTCACTGCCGTCGCCGACCCACACACCACCACCATTAGCTGCTAAAAGGTAAATGGGTTATAAGGTTTTTATTGTTTTGGTTTCTAAGGGGGTGTTTGTTTTAAGCTTAACTGTGGGCTTATGAGCTTATTCGATTTCAGCTTATTGGTTGGGCTTATGAGCTTATTCGATTTCTAAGGGGGTGTTTGTTTCAGCTTATGAGCTTAACTGTTGGGCTTATGAGCTTATTCGATTTTGATGTTATACAGGTTTTTATTGTTTTGGTTTCTAAGGGGGTGTTTGTTTTAGCAGCCTGTTGACGAGCTGAGCACCGAGCCTATTGACCATCGGAGACCTAGCCGATACCGAGCTGAACTACTGCTGACCATCGACCCTCTCGTTTAAGAGTATGTTTTTTTATCTAGTTAATGTATTTGGTATGATTAGTAATGTATTTGGTATACGTTTGATTAGTAATATATTTAGTATGCGCTTGATTAGTAATGTATTAGTTCGATGATTACGTTTGACTAGTAATGTGTTTGTGTATATATGAAGATGATTATGCAAATATGTTATGTGCTTATCAATTTTTATCTGATTGTTAATGATTTTAGGATTTTAGTGATTAGTTTCAGAAAATTCCCGTCCGAAGTTAATCAAGCTATAGAAAACCCGTCAAAGCAGCGGAGTTTCAACACCCGGGCTTAATGGAGATATGTATTATGGTCAACTAGAAGAAATTCTGGAGCTCACTTATATCGGCAACCGCAAGGTTGTGTTGTTTCGATGTAAATGGTTTGACACCTGTAACCCTAATAACCATACGGTGTGCTCGAGACGTTCTTACATTGACCGGGGCATACATCATATTTTGACTGATAGGGATGCTTATAGAAATCAACAATACATTCTTACGACACAAGAAACACGAGTATTCTACCTTGAAGACCATGCTAGACGACCACCTCATTGGAAGGTCTTCGAACATGTTTATCATCGAAAGATCTAGAACCGGGATGTGGCAGAGTCCGATCAAGATGTTATACATGGTAGCAGTTCATCAGATGTTGCATTGTCTGCTGGTTTTACTATTTTGGAGTATACGGATTTGAGTATAAATGCTCAATCAACAGAAGTGGAAGCCCCACCAGTTAATGAAGACAATGCTGATTTTATTAATAATGAAGATAATGTCGTTGCTCATGTCCTTGATGATGATGATGTTGACGTGTCTGATGATGATGAAGTGAACCCCAGTACTGCTGTTGAAGAAGTTTTATCTGGCGATGATTCTGACTATGACAATTGATCTTAAATTGTAATTTGAATGAAATTGTTAGGCTATGTTTAAATGTGTAATTTTTATTTGAATGGAATTGTTTTTTATATGTTTAAATGTGTATTTATATGAATGTGTGTATTAGTATTAATTGGTCCACGATATTGTGTGTTCTTGTACTTGTAATTTTACAGATGGCGTGTGTAGCTCCTAGATCACACGGCGGGGATGCCGGTGGCTCACCACCCAGACAGCCCACACGGCCCATACCGACCCAGTGCCAAGGTAGGAAATTGTGATTTATTTATTTATTTTATAAAACATGATTTTTAATTTTTTTTTACTTGTATTTTCACGACTCAATAACTTATCTTTGTAGGTTCGATGATACGTGGTGAGATGAGAAATCGGGCCTTAAAGAGGGCGTTTAGAGAAAATGGGGAAACCCCTTTGACGCTTGGCTTTGATTCCGATGATCTAGGTACCTTCTCACCTATAGGTACGAATTGAGGGTATTTGAGTAGTCTTATTGGGGAACAAATCAGGCCACTTCCCCTTGCTTGCGAGTGGGAAGAAATTCCACCTGTGTATAAAGCGCATATAATGCCTACACTTGAGGTATTAATTGTTTATTTTACTTCTATTCTTATTGTTATCAATCGTTTAGATATGCATGTTATATTTAAATTGTTTGTTTATTTAACTACATATGTTTATTTGTAGACCTATTTCAACCTCGCGGAATGGTTCAATAAGCAGGATAAAGTATGGGTTGGAAATAATGAATATACGGTGAGGGAAAGGGTAAAGCTTGGGCTAGAACTTCAAATGAGGCTACTTTAGCGCAAATATAAAGGCAGGGTCAAGTCTGACCATTTTAAAACACATGAGACGCCTGCTGAGGAAAGGTTACGGCCGCCGCCGCCGAATGTGTGGCGCAACAGAACCCGAGAGGATTTGGTCGACTGGTGGTCCCACCCGGATCGGATGGCGAGAAGTGTGAAGACTGTCGAGAACTGAGCTAAAAACACAATAACAACTCACCAAGGCAAAAAATCATTCGTTCGAGGCAGAAATGAATATGTAAGACTCTTTATAATTTTTGTGATATTTTAAGGGTGTTTATATTGTTTATTTATAGCTCGTTATTAATTTATTTGATATTGTATATATAAAGAGTTAAGAAAGGGTATTACGAGGATCTTATTGAAACGTGGAGGAAAGGGCACTCAAGCAAGGGCAAATTTACAAACGTAGAAAACGAGACGAGATATGTAAGTAATTTAACTCTTAACATGCGTCATTAAGATCAAGTTATTACTTATTGCTTTAATAACTTATTTGTTTTTAACCATTTATTTATTTTATTTTTATTTATTTTTATTTTTTTTGGTTCTTTCACAGCATGAGATGAAGGCCCTTGAAGATCAAGTTAAAGTCGGCGTCATCCCGATCTTAACCGATCAAGAAATATTGGATCGAATCGTTCCGAGTGACAACCGCCAGAAAATGTCGGACAGGGGCAGGAAGTTACCGGGTGGTAGCTCAACTTCTCGCAGGTCCGCAAATCCTACATTTAGAGCAGAGGTTATGACTTGGGATCAGATCACGCAGATGTTGAGGCAAGAGCATCAAGAGAAAGAGTTGTACAAGAAGCAAGCTGAGGAGGCGCAGCAACGGGCTTACTTGGCTGCGCTAAAGGCTGAGGCGGCTGCCGAACGGGCTGAGGCGGCTCATTCTAGTATTGGGAACTTCCAATCACTTCTAGGTTAGTTTTTTACCCACTATAATCGACCAAATAGTGGCCCATTTAACGATTCCTTTCCCCAAACTAATCCTTTTCCCGTACCCGGGCCTGGTCCCACACTCGACCCTAATTGGGCTTACTATCTCCAACCTCCCATTCCCTATAGTCAACCACTCCAACGTCCCTATGTCGGCCCTACTCCCATTCCCGCCCCTACTACTTCCATTCCCGTTACAAATAGTACCTTTAACAACTGTTATCGTCCCTTTGTCAACTCTAATTCGTGCCCGGGATCTAGTTCTAATTCTCAAATCCCAGAGAACGACCTTAACGGCAACTACCTTCTAATGAATTCCCACATGAGCCAGAATCCACAACATGATCTAAATACTCATAATTTTGAGGATGAGGAAGGGGACAAGGAGCCGAACCAGGAGTCGGCTGAGAAGGAGGTCGAGGCGGAGGACGAGGAGTAGGCCTTTTTATGTAGTATCTTAGTATTTGTATTAACTTTGTGACTTGTTAGCTTAATTTGTATCGTATTAACTTTGTGAAACGTTGATTTAGTATTTTATCATATTGTAATGTGGATTTGTTGAATGGTATTGTTGGGAATTATCACAAGGTACGAAGAAGACTTAATGAAGAACAGACTTAAGTTAAGTCTGGTAGCTATGATGTTAAGTCTGGTTGTTTGTTAAGTCTGGTTTTGTAATAGTTAAGTCTGGTAGTTATGTTAAGTCTTGTTGACTTAATAGTTAAGGCGGGTCAGTAAAGTTAGGAAAGTTTGTTAGTATTAAGTTAGGAAAAGATATGTATGAGTTAGATATCTTTATAGAAGATACGTAATATCTTTTCACACGGTTTTGTAATTAGGGTTTCCTTCAAGTATAAAAGGAACCCTAAAGATCATTATTATGTACGTACGAATTGTGTAAGTTAGTGAAATATACGAAGTTAGTGATAACTCTGTGTTCTTCATTGTTCTTGTTAATTTTCCGCGTTAACACTAACAATTGTGTAAGAGTTTCTCACTTGGATTGATTTGGATTTATTCAAGTCATCCACTAAGTAATCAAAGGCTACTTAGAGATCCATACAATACGTGGACCTACAAGTGGTATCAGAGCCTTTAGAGAGACTCTGAATTCGAAGAATACAATACCACAAACAAATTCTCAATCAATTCACCCTACACAATGTCTGGCCTTGAGCAACCTATCAACACTGAAACTTTTTCAAACCATAACAGTGAGGATGAGAGATCAAACCATGAAGAAGAAAACCCTGAAACCAGCACCTCTAAATCACAACCAACCATCCCTACAACCACCACCATATCCAACATTAAGCTTCCAATACTGAAGAGAGAAGAATATGATATATGGGCCATGGAGATGGAACATTACTTGGAGTACATTGACAGTGACGTTTGGAAGGTTATTCAGAAGGGAAATTCAAAGAAAAGGGTTTCAGTTGGTACAGATGGGCAGATTAGAATATTACCACCATTGACTGCTGAGGAGATACGGGTTGTGGAAAAGGAGAAGAAGGCCAGAACCTAGCTGCTTATGGCTATTCCAAAGGAGCATCTACAAAGGTTTCATGGTATGATAGATGCCAAGGAGATTTGGGAGGCCATTAAGAAACGTTTTGGAGGGAATGTGATGAACTCAAATAAGTACATTTTATTACTATCATTTATCCTATTAATTTGACTTGTTTTACTATATTATGTATGAGGATTGATACTTAATCGTTTACTTTTGTAATTCTCAGGTAAAAACAAGCATTTGGTGAAACTTGGCGATTTTGGACTAATTACGGAGCAAAACAAGCATAAAGTGAAGAGTCTACTGAAATGACAAGATCAAGTCAAATCTGCTCCAGATGCGCCGCATCTCACTCATGACATGCGCCGCATCGCTATCAAGATCTCACCAGATACGATCCAAGATTCAAGAGGACATGCGCCGCATCCAAAGATAAAGATACGCCGCATCTTCTGGCGGTGTACGAATATTCCTGAATATTATAATCTTGGACCCCACGCGAAGTTAAGTACATGCGCCGCATCTACTTACTAGATGCGCCGCATCTCACCCTCAGACAGAAACTATAAATACCCCAAGACCAGACGAATTTCGTGTGCAATATATTATAACCGAAGACCGAACAGGAAAAACCAAGGACGAATTCAGTCAAGGTAGCAGCACAAGACACACCCAAATCAAGGATACAAGAGCTGTAAGAAGGTGCTGCATATGTTTAATTCATTAAGTAGTTTTGTTTTATTGTGTTAGTAAACTTTAATTCATCAAGATTGGTGGCTTGTGTAACGTGACAACGGAAAGGTTGCACTCCCTTAAAACTACTTTCTCATTAATTAAAGTTTATATGTTTGTGTCATTGGTGACTTTTATTAGTGCATTGATAACCTCTGTGTCTAGCTGAGCGTTGATCGGGTCGCCATGCCTCTGCCCTCGCGTGTTTATTAGATGCCTATGTATTCTATGGTCTGTAGAAAAGTAGGAGAAAGGTAAACGGGATAGTCATAAGTAATCATTAAGGGTTTACTCGCCGATAAGATTAGAACCAACGAGAAAGGACTTAATCTCGGTGCGTTGCATCGAACTATACACTTCATATAACACTAGCAATAAAACAAGTAACAAACTACTTATCATAAGGACAACCCTCTTATTTTGTCTCAAGTATTTATCTGTGTACGTGTGTGCTACTTGCTGATTCGTGCCTATTGGTTTAGTTTATTATTTAATTGCAACCAAATCGTGCCAGTCTCTCAGGCTGAACCCCCTTGCGTTAGATTAGGTTGTATAGCTAACTTAATATATTAAAATACTGATTAGAATAATGAGATAATACGTTCCACTCTTAGTGATCGACACTCTACTTACCATTATATTCATACTGACCGGGTACACTGCTCGTTAAGTGTGTGTGTTATTGATAAGTCGGCTAAATATAAATTTAAAACTTGAGTAGGCATTAAAACTGCTAAACCGCAACGACACATCACGCGCATCAAGTTTTTGGCGCCGCTGCCGGGGAGTGAACTGTTATTATCTGTTAATTTGATTAGTATTTTAATTAGGTTTTTAATTTTTTATCTAACCGCTAATTTTGTTGTGTATTAGTTTAATTTGCATTCATTGTACTATTTTGCATATTTTCTGTTTTTGTGTGCTTTTTGTTTGCTTTTATTTGTGTTTATTTTTGTGTGTTTTTATTTGTTTTATTTTTCGTACTTTTTTTGTGTTCTGCTATCGTTGTACTGAGCTAAATCGAACGATACGGCGCATCTGATTTCTCAGATACGGCGTATTGCGTTCAATTTTTTTATAAAATACAACGCGTTTAATTAATTCGATACGACGCATCTTTTCCCCAAGATACGGCGTATCTGTTTTTAATAAGAATTTTTTTTTCTAAACGTTAACGCGATACGACGCATCTGCTTTAGCAGATACGGCGTATCTATTATTTTAATTAAAAACAGTTTGCGAATTATTAAACAGATACGGCGTATCGATTTTTATCGATACGGCGCATCTTCTGAATCAAAAATCTTATATTTTGAAACGTAACGAAAATACGGCGCATTAACTTTTGTTAATACGACGAATATAATTTGATAAATATAGTTGATTTTTGATATTTACTTTGATCGGGCCGCTACTCTCGTGTGCAAGTTGTTTATTTTCAGGATAAAGGATGATTCAAGCATCACCATGAAAGATTACATTCTGAACCGACCCGAGAGAAGCTAGCTGGAGTGATCAAACGCAACCTCTTCGATTATTCAACCTGCCCAAAGGGAAGTTCTCTACATTATAATCTCAATTTTATTATCATTATTATACATCTGATTAAAATTGTAATCTTAATTTTGTATGCTTAAAAACGATATTTGTTCCTAACCTCGGAATAAATTCTTATCATCTGAACTATAAGATTACAATTGTTAATAAAACATTATACCTATTGCTCTTATTTTGAATTCATTTATATCGTATGGTGTAACCGTTTTACCCCAATTTGGTGTATAAAGAATCGTGTTGCGGAGGCCAAGGTACGTTCCTAATTTGAATTTCGTTCACTAACATAGCGATACGGCGGATCTAAATATCCAAAGCGCCGTATCTCTGACCATCTAGGGCCCATTGACTAGTCAACGAAATTAAATAGATACGGCGCATCCCAATTTCCAATACGGCGCATCGTTTTGCCCTATAAATACGACGGGAATGCGCCGGATCTAAAATTCTAACCGCATAAACACACACAGTTAAGAACTTTCACACACTGATATTATACTCCGATTCCGATCACTTTTCTTAAACCCACCTTTAATCCGATCTATAATCTTTCTCCTAATCATCAAATTAAGGTAATTACTCAATTTCAATTTAATCTTGTTTAATATGAAAATTAGGGTTTATGTGATTAAATTGATTTGTGCTTAAATGATATTGAGATGTGATTAGAGTTTGTATTAGACGATTTCCCCCGTGTTTAACTTGCGTAAATAATCGAATTTCTGGCCTAATTTGATTTGAACGAAAATATGGGGTTTATAATTCGATTTTGAATATTTGGTGGGAAATGGATTAGCAGTGGTATATTGAGCTATTAGAACTGATGTTAGGATTATATGATAGTGTGATATTTAGTGTTAGTTTACGTCACGGATACGGATTCTTGAATAGTCTGCCTGATCCCCTTTATTTATACTGATATGCTTTTAGATGCGGCGCATCTAGGTTGATTGATGCGGCGTAACGACCTATTTCCAAATTAATAAAATTCTAGATACGCCGTATTGATTAATCTAGATACGAAGCATCTACATACGTCGTATCTCATCTCTTGCTCCGCATCCCTTATACTTTGTGCAGATACGCCGCATTGATTTAATCAGATGCGCCGTATCTACCTATCTTGCAGAATGTTCACTAACTTTGAAAATTTATTTCAGATGGCACTACCAGAAGCAGCACAGAGACACCAGTGGTTACGATTCGAGGATATGGGTCTAACCCCTGGCACTTTGGAGGACTACTTACGGAGACTTGAGTCGATTTAATTTAGGAGGATATTCAGGGTACAGGCTTTGGATTTCGATGATGTGGGATTGATTGGAGCTGGACATGCTGCTGAGAGTTTACAGCATAGGATGGAGATGGTTGTTGCTAGAGATGATGAGGAGGTGGTGTTCAGATCTAGTGCTTGGGAGAGACTGTTCAGGATCGATGAGCCTCTTATCAAGGAGCTTATGCTGGAGTTCTTTAGCACGATTCATTACAGGGAGACAGATTTGGAGATTGATACAGCTGACACTCTGGTGTTCAGGTTAGGAGGGGTGCATAGGCAGATGTCGATGAGGCAGTTTATTTTGGCCATGGGTTTGCATACAGCTGAGGAGCTTGAGTCAGATGGGTTTGATAGATATTGGGATGATAGTTTGCGAGCGGTCCTAGACAGAGGGTTGTTCAGTGATTACTGGGATAGGATTTCTTCGGGGGGTGATATCACTACTTCCACCCCCTCATACACTTTGATCAGGGAGCAAATGAGGAGGCTGTGCCACAGGCTGATTGCACCTACTATTGCTGGGAGGGGTCAGTCACCTGAGAAGGTGACCACTCTGGACCTCTTCCTCCTTAGGAGCATGGATGAGGGGGTGTCAGTGAACATCCCCTACTTTTTGGCACACTACCTCCACCGATCAGCTGCGGGGAGAGATCGGAGGAGCCAGATGACTGGCGGGCATTTTGTTTCTCGGCTGGCCCGCCATTTTGGAGTCATTGGAGCGGAGATTCCAGCGGGGCTGGAGGTTGTGGTGACCCATCTCCCGGTTATCGACAGGGACTATTTGGTTAGACTCGGGATCTGCCAGGTAGTTGCGGGAGGCCACTTTTGGGTAGCATTAGGGACCGCCAGAGCAGCAGGACCAGAGGCAGAGCAGGGAGGCCCTCAGGGACCTCCGGCTGCTGCTCCAGCCCATCAGGAGGAGCCGCAGGCACCAGTACCCCCACCAGTCCCTGTACGCACCATGGGTCAGAGACTTGACGCAGTCGAGGGAGAGTTGAGAGCCCTGAGGAGGGACTCAGAGTGGTTGGTTATGAGTGTGAGCAGACTATTGGAGCAGCAGGGTATTACCCACACCGGTTCAGATGGTACTCATGTTGCGGGAGTGACACGCGCATACGAGCGCAGAGTCCGCCAGAGGACTGATGGAGCCAGCACTTCCGGGACCCATCCAGACGACCTCGCTCACCCATGATCTTACTCTCTTGATTTTACTGACATTGTTCCACATATTATTATTATTTTTTGGATTGTACTGATCACTATTCTCGTGTATATATTTAATGTTTCAGTTTATGTTTCTTGTTATATTTGATGAAGACTGGCATTAAGTTCAGCATGAGAGTACGAGAGGACGTGAGAGATCAAACCGTGGAACGAGTCATTTTACAGCAGACTGTTATCAGTCTGTTTGGTAACCACATGCGCCGCATCTGGTAAACAGATGCGACACATCCTATCCTTTATTTCGTTTTATTTTTCAGTCAGGCCGCTGAGGATACGGCGCATCTCAATTCTGAGATGCGACGCATCTCCTGCAATGGTCATATCTTATTTTACTTTATTTTTCTGCATTTTATATTTTCGAATTTAAAACTTTTTATCAGTTTATTTTCAATGCGGCGCATCCCTGGTTAAGGATGCGGCGCATCTTTTATTCTGATACGTATTTATTCCAGGCTCGATACGGCGTATCTTCTTCCATAAGATACGGCGCATCGACTGACCTGATGATTTTCATTTTTAATTTTTATGTTTTATTTTTACCTAACTACTAATGTATTATGCAAGTTTGAACCTTTCTTATCTTAGGTGTGTTTTGAAGCCTTGGTGGTATTATAGATTCCTGCATTTCCTGTGGATACATCTTATACGAAGCTTAAACGTTCTAATCCACAAGAAAGATGATTTTTGATCTAATACTAATGGAGGATCATACCGAGCAAATCTCAGGGAAGTTTTTCTGTTCTAATTCTTTTATTTTCCAGTTTTTAACCTTTTATACAAACAACGAGGACGTTGTTTAACTTAAGTGGGGGGATTGGAGAATTAGAACACTTAACACTTACTTGTCCTAAACTTTTCAAAATATGCTTAAAATGTGCTTAATATATCAAAACTTTAAAATTTTTTAGCATGTTTTTGTTTAAAGTCTAAGTTGCATAGCTGCACACATGACGCTATTTTCAAAAATTGTGATTTTTCAAAATTCACAAATCTATGAGTGTGCCGGTGACTTGTAAACTTTAGAACTTGGCTTGTATACTATTCGAGACCACCATAATAAGTATTATTTTATATAATTGGAATGACTTGTCTAAATTGGTAAATTTCTAGGATTACACCCAAATAGCCTATTATATGTTATGTGTTATTAGCTAACTACACTGGTTAGTTAACCCCCGTATAAAACCTTTTTGATACTCTCATTTTTAGAGTAAGATACCCCTAGAAAAACACTCAGAGCCATTCCTTTCGTTTCTTACACCTATGTTTAAAATGTTTCGTTACACCTTAAACCTTAGCCTACCCTGTAGATTAGAATCCGTGGTTGGTTAATTGCTATAGGCAAAGTGAGTTTCCTTACATTACCTGTGTTCGCGTGCGTAATTCATTATCTATGGTTAGGTCGGGAAATTGCACAATGCAATTGGAGTGAAAGTAAATATTGTATATCTTTGAGTTTATTTTTCGTGTGTTTACTACTTTCACTATTACCGTTATTTCTGAAGTCATGAAAAGTATGGAAAAATTATCCAGAATTATTGTTATAGTGATGTGGTGAAATTTTACACATCTATGTTTATGCTTACTAAAAAAAAAAAAAAAAAAAAAAAAAAAAAAAAAATGGAAAAAATGAGAAAAGAAAAAGAAAAGAGTTGGATGTTTGTTTTTAAACCAACGATGTAAAGTTATGTAAGTGGTCGATATCACCACTAGTTGTTGTATTATATTTATGGATTGAATGGGAGTTGGCAGTTATGGGAACGTCAACTAAGGTTTATTCTTTGATTAAGATCTTGTTGAGTATAATTCGTGTCTACCTAAAGCGTGTGTTTCAAGTGTTAAAGCGTGAGTTATTCTATGATATGAGTCTTATTCATGGGATGGTTGGGATAGTGATTAACCACACTTAGGATTTTAATTTATTTGTTTTGTTTATTTTTCATTTTTACACCAATTTATATCCCAAATATTATCCATACCCTGTATTATTCGTTATCCAACCAAACCTTTGATTTATTGAGATTAAGGATTTGAGCAATCTTAAGTATCGTAGTCGTGGATTCGGCTATGTATTTATGATTTTGTCGCCCTTTTTGATATATTATTATTGGTGAAGTTTGGACCTATCTTTAGCCTATTCGAGTTAAGGATTTGAGCAATTGCAAGTATCGTGTTCGTGGATTCGATCATGTATTTGTGATTTTGTCGCCTTTTCTGGAATTTGAGATCGATAGTGAATAAGAATAATTAACCCTTAAGCCTAAAAACCCTTTTTACCGCTTTAGACTTGTTATTCCTTAGCTTTAGTGGTGGAGATGTGTATACTTGCCAAGCTTATGATAGAATATTCGTCGCGATTGGACAGTTAAACGATTAGATTTGCTTTTATCAAAATATTTTATTTTACTTCTAATTCGTTAAGTGTTTAGTTGTGTGATTATGACAAAGATGAATACATGCTTAAATATAAAAATAAATCCTGACATTTTTAGGATACATTTTCATAAGATTAATTCTAAGGTTTACTTGGGGACAAGTAAAGTTCAAGTGGGGGGATATTTGATGAACTCAAATAAGTACATTTTATTACTATCATTTATCCTATTAATTTGACTTGTTTTACTATATTATGTATGAGGATTGATACTTAATCGTTTACTTTTGTAATTCTCAGGTAAAAACAAGCATTTGGTGAAACTTGGCGATTTTGGACTAATTACGGAGCAAAACAAGCATAAAGTGAAGAGTCTACTGAAATGACAAGATCAAGTCAAATCTGCTCCAGATGCGCCGCATCTCACTCATGACATGCGCCGCATCGCTATCAAGATCTCACCAGATACGATCCAAGATTCAAGAGGACATGCGCCGCATCCAAAGATAAAGATACGCCGCATCTTCTGGCGGTGTACGAATATTCCTGAATATTATAATCTTGGACCCCACGCGAAGTTAAGTACATGCGCCGCATCTACTTACTAGATGCGCCGCATCTCACCCTCAGACAGAAACTATAAATACCCCAAGACCAGACGAATTTCGTGTGCAATATATTATAACCGAAGACCGAACAGGAAAAACCAAGGACGAATTCAGTCAAGGTAGCAGCACAAGACACACCCAAATCAAGGATACAAGAGCTGTAAGAAGGTGCTGCATATGTTTAATTCATTAAGTAGTTTTGTTTTATTGTGTTAGTAAACTTTAATTCATCAAGATTGGTGGCTTGTGTAACGTGACAACGGAAAGGTTGCACTCCCTTAAAACTACTTTCTCATTAATTAAAGTTTATATGTTTGTGTCATTGGTGACTTTTATTAGTGCATTGATAACCTCTGTGTCTAGCTGAGCGTTGATCGGGTCGCCATGCCTCTGCCCTCGCCTGTTTATTAGATGCCTATGTATTCTATGGTCTGTATAAAAGTAGGAGAAAGGTAAACGGGATAGTCATAAGTAATCATTAAGGGTTTACTCGCCGATAAGATTAGAACCAACGAGAAAGGACTTAATCTCGGTGCGTTGCATCGAACTATACACTTCATATAACACTAGCAATAAAACAAGTGACAAACTACTTATCATAAGGACATCCCTCTTATTGTCTCAAGTATTTATCTGTGTACGTGTGTGCTACTTGCTGATTCGTGCCTATTGGTTTAGTTTATTATTTAATTGCAACCAAATCGTGCCAGTCTCTCAGGCTGAACCCCCTTGCGTTAGATTAGGTTGTATAGCTAACTTAATATATTAAAATACTGATTAGAATAACGAGATAATACGTTCCACTCTTAGTGATCGACACTCTACTTACCATTATATTCATACTGACCGGGTACACTGCTCGTTAAGTGTGTGTGTTATTGATAAGTCGGCTAAATATAAATTTAAAACTTGAGTAGGCATTAAAACTGCTAAACCGCAACGACACATCACGCGCATCAGAATGCAAACTCTAAAAAGATGCAGAAGGCTGTTCTTAAACAGCAATTTGAAACATTCAGTGTGTCAAATGCTGAAGGATTGGAAAAGGGTTATGACAGATTTCAACATCTTCTGTCACAACTAGAGGCACATGGTGCTGCTATATCTGCTGAGGATGCTAATCACAAGTTTCTTAGGTCTCTACCTCAAGAATGGGCAAATGTGTCAATGACTATGAGGATGTAGGATGAAGTTGACTCAATGACCCCAGATGACCTGTACAACAATCTTAGGATTTTTGAAAGGGACATCAATGAAACCACTCAGACATCTCCTAGTTCTTCAAATGTTGCTTTTGTGTCTCAAAGCAAAGGCAGCACTTACAAGGTTAAGTCTGGCAGTGTTAAGTCTGGTGTTTATGAAGCTTCTACAAGGGAAAGAACTGCTCCTACAGGCTTTGCAGATGAGGTGATTCACTCATTCTTCGCCAATCAACAAGAATATGAGAGCTTTATCAGTGAAGATTTGGAGCAGATAAATGATGCTGAGGTAGAAGAAATGGACATCAAATGGCACATTGCCATGATTGCTCTGAGGGTAAAAAGGTTTCAAAAGCAGTATGGGAGGTCTATTAAGTTCAATAACAAGTCTCCAGTTGGGTACACTAGAAGGACAGTTGAATGCTACAATTGTCATAAGCATGGACACTTTGCTAGAGACTGCACAGAGAAGTCTGCTGATGGGTATATAAAGAAAGATGAATAGGATGAAAAGTTGGAAAGGTATCAGATGAGTATGGTAACATTGGAAGCTGGAGCTATTAACTGGAATGAGCACACAAAGGAGAATGAAGAGTCCAGTCATGCACTCATGGCCATTGGTTCTAGTAATGAGGTACCATTATGTTCCAAATTATGTACTGATTCCTATAATCTTGTTAAGGCTTTGTGTGATGAGCAGTTGACACTGATAGGTGACCAAGAAGCACAAATTTTAGCTTATAAAAATGCTCTAAAAACATTAGAAGCACAAAAAGGCACCCTTCAGAAACAACATGCTGATTTAAATGAAAAACTATTCTTTCAGGCTAATAAAATATATGCACAAGATGAAAAAATTAAAAGATATAGACAACTTGGCCTAAGAATACAAAAAGAGAGGGATGATTTGAGAAAACGTGTTGATCAGTGGAATAACTCTAATAACAATCTGTTTAAATGTTGGGATTCTCAAGTAAGGTCAAATAAGAAACATGGCTTAGGGTATGAGGAGGATGAGAAAAAGGCTATATTTAAGCATAGAGAGGATGACTATGAAGGTAAACCTTTATATAATCGGTTTGTTAAGGCTGATGATTTCAAAGGAGTTCCACATCCATTGAGTGGAGACTATACTCCTCTTGAAAAAGAGGAGTTAGATGACTCTCTATTTGTGTATGGAAAAAGAGGTCCTCAAATGCCTGAGTCAACCACCTCAGAGGACAAAACTAGTGAGTATTCTACTTGTCAATCTAATGACACTGAAGGATCCATTGGTGATGTCTCTGACCACTCTAAGTCTGAGTCAAAAAGTGAAGTAAAAGAGAGTCCTGAACCTAAGATTGTTAAGGAAAGTGAACCTATTGTGACCGAACCAAAACCCCAAACAGTTAAACCTAGTTGTGTCAACCACATAAAATCTCCTAGGGAATCTGTTGCAATGAATGAGTCACCCAAAAATGATAGAGTTCACAGAGAAGTTAGGAGTAGTTACACTTACACTCCTAAGAGATGTTTTGTTTGTGGAAGTTTAAGTCACTTGATTAGAGATTGTGACTTTCATGAGAAGAGAATGAAAAGAGAGGCTGAGCTTAAAAGGATGAATGTGAATACTGGTAATGTCAATAGTAAACCAGTGTGGAATAAGGTTAACAGAATCAACCATGCCAACCAATTTGTCCCCAGACCAGCCCAACATGTTAACTCTACATGACCAAACTTTAACATTAATTCTGGTAGACCAAATATTAAGTCTGGTTTAAGGAACTTTAATTCTGGTAGGCAAAATTTCAATTCTGTGAGGCCTAAAGTAAATTCTGGTTATGCTAATCAAATGAGACCCAGACAGCCTTTCCACAAACCACAGGTGAATACATATAATCAAAGAAACCATTTTCATAAATCTTATTCACCTGTGAGGAGACCAACTGCTAAGAATACAGCACAACCTTCAAATTCCAATGCTGTAAAGGGTAATGGGGGTTCTGCTGTTAAGACCTCAGCATGTTGGTCTTGGGATCCATTCAAGAATGAATACACCTATAAATCCCAAATCAACAGTGGATCAGTTTCATATAAGACTTTTAAATATGTTGATCCACAAGGCGGACCCAAGCCTACTCAGGCCTGGGTTGTTAAGAGAAATTGATTTCTCTTCTTATGTTTTGTATAGTTTGTATACTTCCAGTCCTTGGAATTGTTTTTAAGTCTTGTAGTTTTATTTTTTGTTCTTCTTATTTTTAGTAGTTTAATGGTTTTCAACTTTTCTAGTACGATTGTTTTTTTGTGTTTTGTGCTTAACTTTGTTTTGCAGTTGTCAACTCTTTATTGTTGCTAATAATTTATTTATGGCATAATGAAATAAAAAGACCATGGAGTTTTTATTCATAATCAACAAGTTACATTCAAGGATGCAGCCTACAACGCAAAATAAGATAAAAGCCTAAACATAAACAAGCCAAACGCCAACACCTACTTCTTCCTTTTTCCCTTGTCCTTCAAGTCAGGCATGGTTTTCTTGGTCCCTTTCTCCCCAAGTAGATCTCTCACTTTTGGGCTTAAGAGTCCTAGAACCTGCTTGTTTGGTTTTGGATGAGGCAACACAATGCTATTCTTAGAAGACACATTTTTTGAAGCCTCTGCTGCTTCATCCTCTGGTTCTTTTGCAGTAAGATCATAAGAAGCTAGCCAACGTTTAAGCATTGTCTTCTTTGATATCTTGTTCCTTAGGCGTGAGGTGTAGCCAGGTGGAAAATAGCCTTCCCATCCTCCATCAGATGACTCAGAAGACGAGTCGGATGAAATCTCCAAGATGTTTGATGGGGTAGAATCCATTGTGTTGAAAAAGTTTTCTCTTTGATATAAGATGATTTGGTGTTGACTATAAGGGGCCTTTTATAGAGAATATCAAGGTTTAAGGCTCTTAAATGCTCGGTTGGTGTATGAATTAACTCCTTGCAGGCATTGAGTTAATTATGGTACTTTTGGAAAGTTGACCAAATCTTTATTTTTTTTAAGTTAAGTATCGTTGTGAGTTTTAGTGATAAAAAAAATGCAATTAAGGGGAGGTAATGTACATTTAAGGGGAGGTTAAATGTACAGTTTATTAAGGTCGGGTAGCTTTAATTTTTAAATCTGGTAGTTTTTCTAATTGCATTTACTTGCAATTTTGCTTGCTTTGTCTCTTTTTCTGGCTGTTGGAACTAACATTTGCAGAAAAACTTGGATTGGTGATTATATGAAGTCTGGCGATTGTTAAATCAATGTGTAAGTCAACTTCCTTGGTTAAGTCTGGTAAGTGGATGATTAAGTCGGGTTGACCAACTTTAAGTCTGGTAGTGTATCTGGTAATTAAAATATTACCGTTAGGTCTGGTCAGTCAAAATAACGTGTTTTTATATAAAAATATTACCGTTAAGAATTTTCGAGAATAAGAGGTATATAAGGATAAAATTGACAAATCTTTTTCACTTTTATCTTTATTTACTTCTAAATTTGAACATCGTTATTTTCGGCTAACTACTCTGCTTTTATATACGCCAAACCCTAACAAATTCTCAACCAGACTCAAATCATTTGCTTATCGATGGCTTCTCTAAAGTTTGTTGACAAGCACAATCAGGTTGGCATCTTGAAGAAACCAACTCAAAGTGAGGGCTTCGAACAAATTGTGGATTTTATGCGTGGCTCACATATTCGGTATGCTTTACTTCATAATCCCACTATTTATGTGTCCCTTGTCAAACAGTTCTGGAGGTCGGTTACCTCTGAGACTCTTGATGATGGGACACCATGTTTAAGGGCTAAAATAGATACCAGCGCTTTTACTGTTACTGAAGCTTCCATTAGGAGTAGTCTCTAATTGGATGATGCCTCAAGGGAATTTACTTTGCCACGTGAGGAAATTTTAGAAGGAATGCAAAACATCGGTTATCCCACTGATGGTTCTTTTACTTTTTGCAAAAACTATTTCACACCACAGTGGAGGTTTTTAGTTCATCACCTGCTCCAATGCCTAAGTCCCAAGAGTGGTGGATGGGATCAATTTGGAAGCAAAATTGCTTCTGCATTGGTTTGCCTATCACTTGGAAGGAAATTTAACTTTTCAAAACTTATTTTTGAAGGCATGGAGTCCAATGCTAAAAAGCCAAAGTTTTTGATGTATCCTAGGTTTCTGTAAATGGTTTTAAATTTTGAAACTTCAAACAAAGTGCAAACATATGAGTATGTGGTTTTCACATCAAAATTATTTGCTAACATGAAGAGAAATTTCAAAGGGGCCCATAGGCCTTTACTTCCTGCTATGCTTGTTGGTACTAACAATGCAGGTACATCTGAGGATATACAAGAGTCATCTGATGAGGAGCAATCTCAGGAACAACCAAGATCCCCAACTCCCACACCCATTCCTACACCAACACCTTCACCACAACACAGTCCTTCATCTGCTGAGAGACAACCTACACCTATTCCACAGTCCCCTCCATCACATGTTCCAAGTCCTGCACAGGAGGAGGAACGTGCCTCAATGTCTGTGGAAGAGCTTCAAACCTTAGTTCCAACTTTGCTTAAAAAGGTGACTACTTTGGAGAAGTCAAACAAAGCACTCAGTGAAGCTGTCATCACTTTGGTGAGGAAAGTGAAGAAACTAGAAAAGGCTATGGAGGATAAGGGTGTTCAATTTGATGATCAAGAAGGTGAAGCTGAAAATTCTTCCAAACAGGGGAAGACTTTAGATGCAGAACATAGATTTCAAACACCAGTTCAAGAGAAAGGCACAAATTTTAGTCCAGAAGCAATGGAAGTAGCAGAGACATTGGCTCAATCCTTAGGCAAGATCAAAGAGAAGAAAAAGGGAAGAAAACTAATTCTAAATGATAAGGATTCTGCTGAGGAAGGAGTTGATAAGTCTGATGCTAAGTCTGGTGAAAAGTCTGGTAATGAAATTGAGCCTGGTAATGAAATTAAGTCTGGTCAGGATAAGTCTGCTGAAGAAAATTCTGAGGCTGTTGCTGGTAATAAGAGAAAAGGGAAGGAGATTGTTTTTGAAAATCCTCAATCTAAGAAAAAGAAAAGTCTTGAAAGGGAAGAACAAGCAAACCTGGCTGAGATTGAGAGGATTAAAGCACAAGATCTTGCTGAGAAAGAAAGACAGGAACAACAAAAGAAGGAGGATGCACTTTATGCAAGAAGATTGGCTGAAGAGTCTGATGATCCATTTACACACCTGATAAATGTTGATGATGAAGTAAGAGCTAAGTATGAGGAGATCAAAGCTGTTGAAGGATTGACTGCTGAAGAAAAATCCAAACAGTTAGCAGAGTTTATAAATTCAAGAGCTTCTGATGATACTTTAGGTGGATTTTTGGAAAAGATCAGACAAACTCAGAATAAAACAAAAGTTCCTAAGAAAATGACTATGGCAGAAAAGAGGCATGACATGAAAATGTATCTACAGAATCAAATGCATCTATCTTGGGAAAAGATGAAAGGAAAGTCATATGAGGAGATTCAAATTGCATATCTCAATGCATTTGAAAGAGATCAAGGTTACAAAGCTGTTGATTATGAGGATGTACAAAGATTTTGTTTTCAGAGTAAAAAGGTGAAAGAAAGTGATCATGTTATTAAAGCAGATAAGATGATTGAGAAAGTAACAGAGGTTGAGGTTGAAATGGCTTCAACTGAAGTAAGAAAAGAAGAAGAGGTGAAGAAGTCTATCACAGTGTTTATAAGAAGAAAAAGTATGGCAAGAAAAGGTAAACACAAGAAGGTGATTGAAGAAGGGGAATTAGAGGAAGAACCTTCATCTGAAGGAGCTACCATGGGGACTATTGAAAGCACAAAGGAACCAACTAAGGTAGTCAAGTATAAATTAATCATGACTGGTGAAAGAGCTGCATATCAAATTATAAGGGAGAATAATTCTGACATTGTTTATATGAATTTTGCTGGAATTCTACATGATGTGAATAGGGAGGATCTTCAAGAACTTTATCAGTTGGTGAACATTAAATATGGAGATCATCCACCTGAAGATGAATTTGAAAGAGTCTTTTGGGGTAATTTGAAGGTGATGTTTGAGCCACCAACAGAGTCAAATATAGTGTGGAAACTTCCTGAAGAGCAAAATATTGTCAGCTGGAGATACTTTCATACCTGCAAGGTACATTGTGTTTCATTAAAGAATGCTGATATTTATATGCTTGCAGAAGTGGAATATCCTTTATCATTAAGTGTTTGCAAGGAAATAATGAGCAAAAAGTTGTATGCTGGTAAGAAGGATGAAGGATATGAGATGTTATTGGATTTGATAAAGAGGCAGTCTTTGAAGGATGTAGCTTAAGGTGTTTGAAAGAATTTTCAAGATGATAAGTGAGACTATTGGAACTTCTCACTTGGTGGAGGTGCATTGAACCAACACAACAAAAGGTTATCAGTCCACCTTGTTTGACCTACACAAGGACTGACTAATCCTGAGCAAACGGCTACAGGTAAAGATAGCTCAAATCCGTTTATGGCTGACAATTTGCCAAAAATTGTATGGTATTCAACTCACCATATCTGAGTTTGTGAAGAGTTGACTAGCCCACAAGATTATGGCTTGTGGTAAAGGCTGTGGAAAACCATAAATGGTAATCAATTCACCATGATGAGGTGCATTCCATCAAAGAATTGGCTAGTCCAAAAGGGTACAGCTTTTGGTAAAGACATCACAAATCTGTTGATAGTTGATGATTTACTAAAAATCATATGGTTATCAATGTACCATGGTCTTACACACCAAAACATTTGGTTACTCCAGTAGTGATGGCTATTGGTAAAGAGACATCAAATCCATTAATTTTCAATGATTCACCTCTCACAGGAGTTTACACACCTGGAAGTGATGAGAATAGATATGAAACTTAACAGGAATTGATGTACAAAATGTCATGGTTGCTGGAAAGATCAAGTGGATGGCATATCAGATGGTGAAAAGATCAAGTTGCTGCATAAAGAATCAAATTTGCAGATTTAAAGTGATTTGAAGATCAAGATAATTCCAAGTGTTCAAAGTTTAATCCTCAACAGCCTACACAGAAGGAACTTGAAGTTCATGGAACATGAAGATCAAGTTAGGGGAGGATTGTTGGGAATTATCACAAGGTACGAAGAAGACTTAATGAAGAACAGACTTAAGTTAAGTCTGGTAGCTATGATGTTAAGTCTGGTTTTGTAATAGTTAAGTCTGGTAGTTATGTTAAGTCTTGTTGACTTAATAGTTAAGTCGGGTCAGTAAAGTTAGGAAAGTTTGTTAGTATTAAGTTAGGAAAAGATATGTATGAGTTAGATATCTTTATAGAAGATACGTAATATCTTTTCACACGGTTTTGTAATTAGGGTTTCCTTCAAGTATAAAAGGAACCCTAAAGATCATTATTATGTACGTACGAATTGTGTGAGTTAGTGAAATATACGAAGTTAGTGATAACTCTGTGTTCTTCATTGTTCTTGTTAATTTTTCGCGTTAACACTAACAATTGTGTAAGAGTTTCTCACTTGGATTGATTTGGATTTATTCAAGTCATCCACTAAGTAATCAAAGGCTACTTAGAGATCCATACAATACGTGGACCTACAGGTATTGTAACGTTTAGTAATTTGGTATTGTAAACGTAGATTTGTTGAATTTGGTAATTTATCGTATTGTGGATTTGTGGTATTGTAACGTTTAGTCATTTGGTATTGTATCGTATTGTGGATTTGTGGTATTCGTATTTATGCACTTTTTTTAGCCCAGGAAAAAATAGGGTCGACTATGTAAATGCACTAAAACAAACTTGTTTTAGATAATGTCGACCCTATTTGCATCATTGTGACGTGGAAAGCTCCAACTGCAAATAATACTTTCATATAAAAAAGGTAGGGTCGACATTGTCGACCCAAATTGCAAAGACAATGTCGACCCTATTTTTTCTTAATTAAAAAACAGTTTTAAGTTATTATTATAATTAAAAGATAGAAAAAAGAAAAAAAGAGTAGGGTCGACATTGTCGACCCAAGGTTTATATAAACATGTCGACCCTACTTGTGGTCAATGGTTTTTGCTGAAACAACGCGGGCCCCACTGTCGACCCTATTTTGCAAAGAGAGTGTCGACCCAAAAAAATTTGAGACGAAAAGTTTGGGTTGACCAGTTAGGTACGAGATGTCGATCCTAATTTACTTAGGGTCGACTTTCTTTTCAATTTTGGGTCGATTTCGTCGACCCTAAACCCAGATTTATTTGTAGTGACATTCCCATCTGATTAAAGCGTAAATTTTTACTTCTCTTTGTAATCCAACCATGAGTAAGTGTTTCTATATCTTTAAGTAGAGTACCTCTTTTTTGGTGGTTTAAGATCGAAACATAAGCTATTCCTGTTGCGAACAATGATCCACTTTCTTACGTGAGTAACCAAATCGAAACAGCCCTCCATTTACATTTCATCTTCATTTGCCCGCTAGTTACTTGCTAGTTGGTGCCTAAAAGTATTGCCTTTTAAAAAAAGAAGTTTTGTTGTTGAAGGTGGTAGAATCAGCCCATTCAGGAGTGGCAAGCTAGCATAATTCTATCATAGTTTTCAAATCAAATGTTCCATTCTTACATTTTTATCCCTACTTATCGGCGTTCGTAGAAGTATGTGGTCTTTATGTACCACACATACAAGCATGTATATATATAAGAAGGATGAGTAAACTCCAAAATACATCCCTGTATTCGAACCCGGGTTTGTTGGTTGATAACACAATGACACAACCACTGGACTACGCGTCCGATGGTAAGCATGTATATATATATGCACACTCCCTTCTTGTTTTAATTATCGTAAACTAATTCTGATTTTATATATATATATATATATAGGAATATATTAGCTACAATTAATTGTAGCCAATTGGCTACAATTTTGTGCTATAAATGTGAGCCCCTGATTTTTTTGTAGGTCCTGATTCTTTTCTGTGAGTCCCTGATTTATTGCTAGTGTGTTTTTTTTGAAGGAATTGTAGCCAATTGACTACATATAATTGTAGCCAAGCTATCCATTATATATATATATATATATATATATATATATATATATTATATATATATATATATATATATATATATATATATATATATATTATATATATAGGGTGGGGTTATTCTAAAAAGGCCCTTATAATAAAAAGCAGTGTTGCAAAAAAAGGTCTACAAGGCCGATTAATCGCCGATTAGGTGCTACAAGGCCACCGACCTTGCCGATTTATGTAACTGGGTTAAACAAATAGGTCAACCGTGGTCAATGGTGGTCAAACTTTCCGGAAACCTATAAATCTTGCCGGAAGTACCCAAAACTCACTGTAAACTTATTTTGATCACTTATAGTAACTGTTTAAGTCTATTACAAGTTGTATTTTAGAAAATACCTTGCCAGAAATACCTAAAACTCACCGGAAATACACAAAACTTGTCGGAAATAACTAAAATTTGTCAGTAATGCCAATCCGATTAATCTTCGATTAATCCCGCCTAGACCGATTACAAGCTACAAGGTGGTCGACCGCCCGACTACCGATTCGCGATTTTTGCAACCTTGATAAAAGTGTAGGAAGGATTGTGGGAGTGACATGTGTCACCCCCATGCCACATCATATGACACATCATATGACACGTGTCACCCCCCCCCCCCCCCGAAAAATATTTTTTTCCCGCCAAAAAAAATTTTTTTTTGTGCAAAATTATTTTTTTTCCCGCCAAATTTTTTTACTGCATCACGTTTACTGCATCACAATTATGATTTTACTGCATCACGGTTACTGCATTCATGGTTTTAATGTTACTGCATCATGGTTATAAAGTTACTGCATTATAGTTATAAGAAATTGCATTATCATAAGTTTTCTGCATCATATATGTATGTAACTGCATCACAATTAAAATACGATTCTTTTTTAAGTTTTGGTGTATCTTTATTATAAGTTACTGCATCATAGTTAATAGTTTAGTGCATCAACTATGCTGCAGTAACTTATAACCTTAATGCACTAAAATTTAAAACTGTGATGCAGTAACTTTTATAATTGTGATGCAGTAACTTTATAACTGTGATGCACTAAAATTTTTTGCGGGAATTTTTTTGGCCGGAATTTTTTTATTTTTTATTTTTATTTTTATTATTATTATTATTTTTTTTGCGGGGGTGGGGGGGGGGGGGGTGAGTGACATGTGTCATATGATGTGGCATGGGGGTGACACATGTCGCCCTCACAATCCTTCCTACACTTTTTATTATAAGAGACTTTTTATTTTAACTCATACTATATATATATATATATATATATATATATATATATATATATATATATATATATATATAATATATATATATATATATATATAATATATATAGTGAGACTTTTTTGCGAGAAACCATCTTATCTGCGAAAACTGACAGAACCACAAAAAACATGCATGCACGCCTTCAATAATTGTATTTTTGCACATATGTTTAAAAACAACGTATATGTTTTAAAAAAAACATGGTTGTTCTAAAGAATTTGATAAGAAATTGGAAATACAAAAATTTTCTTTGAAGGTGTGCATGTATGTTCATATAAGGCATGCAATGACAATATTGCGGCCGTGTGTAAGGTTTTTGTGAAAAAAGATGATGAGTTCATGATGATATTGAAGAACATGGTGGATACTTATGATTATTGATGATTTGCATGTATTTTTATTTTATTTTAAAAGGCGTGCATGTGTGTTTTTGGTGGTTCTGTCAGTTCTCGCAGATAAGATGGTTCTCGCAAGAAAGTCTCCCTATATATATATATATATATATATATATATATATATATATATATATATATATATATATATATATATATATATATTTTGGATGACTTCGATTTGTGATCTTTTGCATCTAGTTCATGGACTTGAGTCTACGTACCGCATCCCCATTGATGATCCTCAACAATCCAATCTCGAATTAAATATTAATTTCTCTCTCCTCCACATACACAAACCAATCTAAGGGGTCGTTTACTTTCAACTTAATGTCCTGTTTGGTAACAAAACTGGCTGGAAACAGGAAACTTTGGTGTTTCTTTTTAACTTATTGCAAAAGAGAATCCTTAATGTGGAAGGGGGCAAAATTTGATACTGTTTCTATTCAGGACGTCTTAATACGATTTTTTTTCCCGAACTAGTGTAGGTGGAAAAAATAAATTCGAAAAATTTAGAAAACTTCGAAAAAATTTATAAAAATTCAAAAAAAATTTAAAAATTCGAAAAATTTATAAAAATTCGAAAAATTTATGAAAATTCGAAAAAATTTATAAAAATTTTAAAAATACAAAAAATTTATAAAAATTGAAATAATTTATAAAAATTCAAAAAATTTATAAAAATTCAAAAAAATTTATAAAAATTCGAAAAATTGATAAAAATCAAAAAATTCGAAAATTTTATAAAAAATTTATAAAAATTGAAAAAATTTATAAAAATTTATAAAAATTCAAAAAATTTATAAAAATTCAAAAAAATTTATAAAAATTCGAAAAATTGATAAAAAATCAAAAAATTCGAAAATTTTATAAAAAATTTATAAAAAATCAAAAAATTTATAAAAATTCAAAAAATTCGAAAATTTTATAAAAATTTATAAAAATTCAAAAAAACTTATAAAAAATTTGAATTTATTAAATTTTTTTTCGAATTTTTATAATTTTTTTTTTTAAAATTATAAATTTTTACAAATTTTTTGAATTTTTAAAAAATTATAAATTTTTATAAATTTTTTGAATTTTTTAAAAAATTTTATAATTTTTTATAAAATTTTCGAATTTTTTGAATTTTTATATTTTTTTTGAATTTTTACAAATTTTTTGAATTTTAAAAAAATTATAAATTTTTATAAATTTTTTGAATTTTTTAAAAATTTTAATAAGTTTTTTCGAATTTTTATAATTTTTTATAAAATTTTCGAATTTTTTGAATTTTTATAAATTTTTTTAATTTATATAAATTTTCGAATTTTTTTAAAATTTTTATAAATTTTTTCGAATTTTCATAAATTTTTCGAATTTTTATAAATTTTTTCCACCTACACTAGTTCGGGAAAAAACTCGTATTAAGATGGTCAATTAAGCATAAAAAAGAAACAACATATATCCACACAGGACCTAACTAGAAACAGTACACATATATCCACACAGGACCTAACTAGAAACAGGAAAAAAAAGAAACAGCCCTCCTCCACATACACAAACCAATCTAACTCATTTTTACACTCACACTCACAATCCAACTCAATCTAACTTTTTATCATATAAATATTATATATGATTACTTTAATATATTATATTAATTATTTTATTTGAAATAAAAAAATTATTTGGAACTAAAACATAAATTTTTTTATTACATTAGATTTTATATAATTCTTTTATATATAAAATCTTTTTTTTAAAACATCTCCGTTTTTTATAAATTTTATATCATGATGTTTAGAAAAGAAAAAAAAATGTGTTTTTAGATTTTTTTTTTTTTTAAAGTTATATATTACTAGTTATTAAAGAAAAATGAATTTTTATTAAAAACTAATTAGGATGAAAAAGAAAAGAAAAAGAAAAAATAAAGATTAAAGTAAAGTATCTATGAATTGTATAAAGTATTTATGGATCGTGATCTGAATCGGTTGAACAATCGGATTGTGAAGGATTGTGAAGATTCTATAATTTTTTATTTATTTTTATTACTTTTTCTCACGATCTCTTCATAGGAGATCATTAGTGTGACTAGTCTTAGACTTTCAAAGTAGATAAAGCCCTACTCTTCAAGAATTCGGAGATTGGCGTGGACGTGGTCACTTCAATATGCTTGTTTGCACCATACATGTTCAAACAAATTAACGTGACAACACTTCTACAAAGAAAAATATGGGAAATGCAGTTTCTTGGATACTTTTCTTGGATAGTTTGGCATGACTGATGCAGATTTGCTTATATATATGAAAAGAAGTGCTAAGGGCTTTCCAAAACAATAAACTATTGGTTAAGGGTGCATTAACAAAAGAAACTTAAAAAGCTTGGCTCTGTATTTTTATGAAACGAATTAATAGCAAGTTAGCAACAGATAGTACAAACAATGTTATGAAAGGAAGAATTAGATGAAGCTTATAACATGGTCTTCCACCAAGTTCCAATCATTCCACTTGCCCCCTCTTGTCTCTTTCAATTGGAAGCTTTACTATGAGCATATAATCCCCACATTCACATAGAGATACGTATTATCTTGTCTCCGCGCTGAAATGTGATTATTTACCAAGAAATTTTCGGCATTCTTATTTTGTTAATCTTCAAACATGATGGAAAAAGGATGTCCATCTGTAATATGTCGAGTTGTCGATAATGGTCCACAATCAGAGACAGCGATGGGATGGTTTTTAGAAATCTTGCAAGTTTACTGTTACTGACAGAACACCAATGTGAGCAACGGTAATCTGTTACTAAGTCGTCTATAAATATCACGAGATAGCAACAGACACACGTACTTGGTGCCATCAGTAATATTGGTAGCTAATTTGTCACTAGTGTTTGTCGATATAAGATTCGTAAGATGTATTCCCTAGTTAGGTCGAGGAACCAATTATTAATCTATATAACTTCCTAATGACAATAAAATAAAGACAAATGATTCTCATGCCTAATAAATATGCCTAAAAGTATGGCTAATAATAAAATTTTGACACATGCTAAGATCAAAGGTGAATGTTTGGAAAGAAAAAGTGAAAATAATTGATGGATTAGTCATGTTTTTAGTCATGCATTTTAGGTCTTCATATCATTGTTCTAAAATAAAATAAATAAATACGGAGTAAAAGACTAGAGCATTCACAATGAAAGTTTCAAGAAAAAGTTTAAAACTCATTAAAATCTTTATTTTTTATTTCAACCATAGCGAGGGTCATGTATCATGCTTAGCTCTTGAAATTTTTTATAATTAAATGCATTTTGAGTGATGTGAAAAAATTATAAAGCTTTAAATGTTTAATTCACAGTGAATAAAAGTTTATAATATTAAAATATTTATAATTAGGTGATATAATATAACATTGTGGATGACCTTACGTTACCAATCATTAATCTTTTATTTTTTTTTTTAGGTAAAGAGGATTACTCTCGTAAAATATATTAATCACAAAAAATATATAAGTACAATGGAATGTGGCTTAAGTACCACATTAACCTTAAGCAACGCTTGAACAACCACTAAACACGTTCGTAGCATGCCACAAACGAGAAAACCAACTAGCTAACCTCAACCAACTAGCATTTGAAATTTTACATTTACTACTTACCAAAAAGTTTAAACTAGAATTTGACCGAGTGTCTTTGTGAATCTATGACTTTGAGGTATGTGTATGAATCTATGACTTTGATACCCATTCATGTTGTTTGGTTGGTTATTGGGGCCACGACAATGGAATGAGGATACCCAAGGGTATAGGTTTTCTCATATCATATTAATTTGGGTGGTATGATGATACCCATTCCCTATACCCATTGTGTTTCCTCATACCTATACCCATTGTGATTCATGACAACAAACCAAACGGGCAGTATGTTATTTAATGAACTAGGAATGCGTGACAACTTTGAACAATCTTTGTGTTTCTCTTAAACGATTGCGTGTGACGACTTTGGACGTTTATGAATTTGGAATGTGACTTGTATGTTTTAGTTATCGTGTGTTGATTTGGAAAATCTATAAAATTTGGTTGCAAAAATGGTTCCGGAATTGGTCAGGAAATCTTGAAATATGCAGGTTGCTGTTGTACTTAGGGGTGACAATTCCTAATATGACACGATACACGACCCGAGGTCGACATGAAAATAAACAGGTTAGGTTTGAGGCTAAATAAGTTCGAGTTGAAAATAAGTCAACACAAATGACCTTTTTAATAGGTTATGTTTGGATTGAGATTTTCATCCTGTTTAAAAATAAGATTAAAAAAATTAAATATTATAAGTTATATGTTTAGTATCTTTATAATATGACCTAACCATTTTGTGTCTCTATCATGTTATATATCATTGATTTTTGAAATATTTTATAATAATTATTATGTCAAAATATTTATCGTGTTGCTAAAAAGGTTTTTTAAATACACCTTATTATATTTAATATGTCCTATTACATTCATATTTAGATCATAGAGTGGGTTGACACGGCTAACGCGTTTAATGAACGTGTTCGTTTCTCGACACGAGTAACTAAACATGCCAGGTTTAGGTTGAGATATTTGAACCCGCCAACCCGAACACGACCCAAATTTCCATCCCTAGCTGTACTGATATTGTATGGCAACACTGATATCGACGATGCGTCATCCCTGTAAGTCGTAGCTATAGGTTATATAAACCACACCTATAGCGACGACACATTGTCTCTATAGACTGTGGCCGTTATATACTTTCAAGTCAATAAGTCAAGCAGTCAATAAGTCAACCGTCAAAAAAGTCAAAAAATAAATAAGTCAACGGTCAAGAAATTCAAAACGTCAAAAAGTCAAAAACTGAAAAGTCAACAAAGTAAAAAACTCGTCGTCGCTAGAAGTAGACAATGTCGTCTCTGTAATTATAGAGACGGACTTATTAATGCGACACTAACAACGACAATCCGTCGTCGGTATAGGTAATTAGCGACGACAGGTGCTGTCGCAGAAACAAGTAGTGACTAGTAGTTGGCCGCACTGAGCAAGTGATGATCTTTGCTATTGAGGCAGTAACGACGCAACTTCATTTATCAAAAGTTTCTTTTTAGTAATTGGCGTTATGCATTGCAACTCACTACAAAAAATGGGAAGCTTTGGCACTACAATCTCGACCCATTTTGTAAAGAAAAGTCAACCCAAACACTTTGGGTCGACAATATTGACCCTTTTTGGTCGTGCCAAAGTATTCGTCCCAAGTTGATTTGTCTCGACAATAATACAAAGGCTTGGGTTGACAACACTAAGGGGCCCACAAACCAGTCAACTTTGGAAATTACCTTTGGGTCGACATTCCTTTTAAAATTTGGCACGATAATATCGTGCCATATATTTTTAACCTTTTTTTTTAGTAAATCATTTATTTAAAATCTTTTTCGGTAATTAATTTATTTTTTAAATCAGTTATTTAATTTCGAAAAATAAATTATAAAATACACTTTGGCACGACATTATCGTGCCATAATTTTAAATTATTAAAAAAATTTGTAAAGTTTGGCACGACATTGTCGTGCCATATGTAATAATACACGCACTGTTTATGTGCAATTTCAGCAAATTGGGACGATGCATTCTTTGTACTTTGGGTCGACAATGTCGACCCAAACTGTGAAGTATGCAAACAAAAAAATGCAGCAGCAGCCTGCATTTCCAGGTTTTTTGGGGAAAAAACCTACCATTACACCTGTAAATCAACCAATCTCCGCAATACCAATTATGCAATATGATACAATGCCAAATTACTCATCTACTATGACTTAAATTCGACAAATACGATACTAATTAAACTAACAAATACGAACTTTATACAAAAACAAACAAAAATTCGGCAATAGATTCTTGTATTACATAACTAATAAGAAATACGATACAAATTAAACTACGCCTACTCATACTTATTCCGACTCCTCATCCCCCTCCCCCTCCTCCTGCTCCTCCCCCTCCTCCTCACCCTCCTCCTCACCCTCTTCACCACCACTAGCATTAAAATTATTTGGAACGCTGCTCAAATGAGGATTCATTTGTCTTACGTATCGGTTAAAGTCGGGTGCTTCCTCCTCATTATTAAGACTAGGACCCGGGTTAGAACTTTCACCCGGGCATGTAGTAGAGTTGGGAAAGACGGGCCGATAACAATTGTCAAAGGAATTAGGGCCGGGATTAAGGTTGGGAAATGGGGGAAATAGGGGAATTGGGGACATTTGGGGAAGTGTGCTAAAGTTAATTGGAAACGGATTACCTGAGTTAATGTTGTTGTAGTGGCTCATAAACTGCCCAAACATAGCTTCGAAGCTGGTTTGTCGAGAGTGCTGCTGTTGCATCAGAAGTTGCATCTGAAGTTGCTGCTATTGTATCTGAAGTTGGAACATTTCATTTTGCTGCCTCAACAACTGATTCTCTTGTTCCTTTTGCCTTAACACCGCTGAAATAGCCTCCTCAGTAGCATAGTTTGGTGCAAGTGGCTGATGTGCCGACCTCGATGAAGCTTTGCCGCCGCCCGGCATTAGCCTGCCAACGCCCCTAAAATTTTGTCGGTTGTCACTATGGGCTGCCTTATCGAGTACTTTCTTCTCAGTCATCGGCGGGGCCGTACCGGCTTTAACTTTACCCCAAATATCCTTCATCTTCAACTGTGTAAGTCAAAAAAAAAAAAAAAAAAAAAAAAAAAAAAAAAAAAAAAAAAGTATGTTAAAAAGAGGTAAGTTAAAAAAAACAAGTAACTAAATATTAATGACGCATGTTAAGAGATAAATTACTTACATAAGCTTCCTCGTCTTCTTTTCTTTGAAAGACGCCCGATTTTGGTGCATGGTATCTCCTCCATGTCTCCACCAATTCTTCATTCTGCCAGTTATTCCTAACCCGCTATACATACAACATAAAATAAATTAATAACGAGTTATATATAAACATTATATACACATTTGAAAATCAAAAAATTATAATGAGTCTTATGTGCTCGGTTCGTCCTTGCACGAACGACTTCCTCCCTTAGTAGGTTATAGCCTTGTTCTTTGCTCTATTTTCTGCCTTTTTCGCAGATCTCTCCATTCATTCCGGAGTCGACCACCAGTCAACCAACGACTCCCAATCCTCTCGGCTTCTGGTACCCCAATCTTTACATTTCGACGGCGGCGGATTTTGCCTTGCCGTCTCGGGTTCCCGTTGTGAGTCAAAATAATCTTTCTTCAACCTGTATTTATGTTTGCGCCATAGTAGTCGAAGCTGAAGTTGAAGCCCAAGAGATACTCGTTCCCCCACCGTGTACACATTCTCCCCAACCGTCACATGCAATTCCTAACTATGTTTCGTTTGAGTCTGTATGAAATGAGCCGAGATGTTTAACGAATGAGCCGAGATGATATGGTTATACACGAGATGTTACACGAATAAGCCGAGATGACTATAAAGCTCTATACAATGCTAACGACATCAACAACGCACATCACATGCAATTCCTAACTATGGGCCAAGTGTTAACCACAATGTCTCATCAGGCGCAAAGCAGTTTATTAACTCGCTTGTTTCGTTTGAGTCTGTATGAAACGAGCCGAGATGTTTAACGAATGAGCCAAGATGATTTTTAAATAAAAGTACTTAAATTAAATATATTTTTTTAATTTTATAAAAGTATTTAATTGTAAATATAAAGTTTTTAATTTTAATTATATAGTAGAAAAGTTTTAATATTTATTTTAAAATAAAAACTAATTTAAAAAGTTTTTAAATAATAATAAATAAATAAAAAACGCAGTTTGGGTCGACATTGTCGACCCATTCTGCTTCTTAAAATATTTTGGTATTTATTTCAAAATAAAAAGCGATTTAAAAAGTTTTTAAATTAAAAAAAAAAAATAATAACTCGCAGTTTGGGTCGACAATGTCGACCCAATCTGCTTCTTAAAAATGTTTTAATATTTCTTTTGGCGGGTTGTTTTAATTTTTGTGAAAAAAATTTGGTGGTAAAATATGGCACGACATTGTCGTGCCATATTGCTTCCCATATTTTTTTTCCCTAATTTTTAAAATAAAAAGTTTTTTAAAAAGTTTTTAAATAAAAAAAATATATACTGGCAGTTTGGGTCGACAATCTGCTTTCTAATATGTTTTAATATTTATTTTAAAATAAAAACTAATTTAAAAAGTTTTTTAATTAAAAAAAAAAAGTTGACTAGATTTGGCACGACATTGTCGTGCCATATCACTAGGAGGTTTGACTGACTTTTTTGTTGAAAGTGGTGTGGGCCATGGTTGAATTTTGGGTCGACAATGTAGTGCCAAATAATTTTCTGGTGGCAAATGTTCCCTTTTGGTATAGTGACTAGCATTCGAGCAATAAGCTAAGAAGAGGAACAATTATTACATAAATGTTAGAAAGGGATTGACTTGGGTTACAGAAAATAGCTTAACATTCTCACGTAGCGTATCACTTCTTCGGTAATTAGAACTAAAAGTGACCTCAGTTCGATATTTCCAAGCAACCTAAAGAACAACATGCATCACAATTCAAAGAGCGTGAAAAAATATTCCTTCTGAGAAGTGGAGATTGGTTTAAATGTTAAGGATGTCTATTCTTTAAGTCCAAAACGTTTTAAAATTAAAACTCACTTTGTTCACTTCTGGAATTAGACAAGATACGAGAAATACGTACAGTATTATCTATTGTTAGAATTATCGTTTACCTACATTTTTGTTGAAGACAATAATTCATTTTGATATAAAAGCTAAACATAATGGCTCAAAATGATGCTAATTATCGAAGTTGGCCATTTATAACGAATGATGACACCAATATTAAACTGGTCATTGAAATTGGATGATAGTCTACCTATGAACCTATATAATCTTATTAATTCAATCTGATAGTTATAACCCCGGGCCGCATTTTATAGAACGACAGGAGGATGAATTTTTTTCGTGTTCAGCTTATTTGTCAAAAGCGAGCTTGTGTTCGCGGTCTAATCAAGGTTAACCTGTCTTCTTGTTGACATTTACTTAGCCACCCCAAGAGATATGTATCTAGGAAAGTTTAAATCTGAAATGTTGTGACAACATCAAAGTGTCTAACTTATGATTAAACAATTTGTATTAGACTGCTTAAAACAAATTAAGTTGACATATATAGCGGAAAAAAACTCATCGATTAAACTGACGAGAAATCAGAGAATGTATGGAGCAAGCTCAAAAAACCAAAACTACGTACACAAGCAATCAAAATTATATAAAAACTCTTAGAAAAAATTCCCGCATTTGTGTTAAGTTAATTTCACTTGCGCGGTAACTTTTAATACTCTTTCTATCATAGACTTTAATCTTTAATTTCAAATGCCTTCATCATGATCTTTAGTTTACACGTACTTCAAATAATCTTTTGAATTAACCTAGCAACCAAAAAGTTGATAAATTTTGCTTTTTGATTCGAATCATTAATCATATGTTTCTTAATCTCACATTCAACTTATTCATTGCATAATGTCAAGCTATAATTTGCCAGTAGCGTCCCAGCAGCTAGTATGAAGTTATTGTTTCATTAACTAAGAATCAATTAGTAAGAAAATAATTACTCCGTAATAGCTAAAATAATTCGTATGGATTGCTGGCACAGAAAATGTGTAATATAGCTAATTGCGAGTGTTGACATTTTATTCTTTTTTACTAAATACACTTAACATTTTCTAGTTTGAATTTTATAACTTTTTTTTGTACGCAGATCGATTTTTATTAAGCTCTAGTAAGAAGCTATAAGCAAAGGATTACAATCCACAATCTACGAATGATGAGGCCAGGTCACAATCTCATCTAAAGGAGTATATTTCCTAAATCAAGTTTATCAACTTACTAAATTTAGAGAGCTCTAACAGATATACCAATGCTAGCGAAACCAAATATATTTCAAATTTGAAGATTCGAAGTCAGAAGGTACACTTAAATTTGAAAAGTAAAGTGGAAACTAATGATAACACACTTGTGGCCGGATGTAATCTTTTAGATCCTTAATCACGTGAAATTAATTAAACTATGCCTTCTCACTGGTTTATAATCCCACTCTTTGTCTTTTTACTCTTGTTCCCATGCATGAATTCAAATTCTTTTTTAAGGAAAAACAACTAGAGATAACTTTGTATCTTGAACGATTAATTGATCACGTGTTTAGAAGTTAAAACTCGAACAGCATCAAGAAGCTCACTGCCACTACAAGGATAAACAGAACAGGCGACGAAGGTATTAGCGAGGACAAGATGTCCTCGCCAAGAGCCTCTAAACGACAAAATAACTTGGTTTCAGACGACTTTGTCAAAAAAGCAAGAATTTTGACCGAAGGCATTCGCGAAGACATGCCCTCGACAAAAAGTGGACTATCGTTGACTATTATTTGACCATTTGCTATAGTTTATTTATTTCCCTCTATTTTTCCCGCTAATCTTTCAGCGAGGATATGTCCTCGCCAAAAAGTTGACCGAAACGTTGACTAAATTATGTATTTATATAAAAGCTTAGTAAGTAATCCAATCAAACAGATGACGTTGTTTTCCTATTCTCGCCAAAAAGTTGATCAAAATGCTACTCATATTATTTAAAAAAGGTTATTAATTATGTTAAATTCAATGTAAATTTAATTGTAAACATTATTTAAGTTATAAAAACATATAAATTAAAATATATATGAGAAAATTTATCTGCATTCTCTTAAAACATGAAAAGTAGATGATAATTTATTGATAACACTCGAGCGAGTGGTAAAAAAGTCCTCGTCAATATGCAAAAAAAGTTCTCGTCAATAGGGCCAAATGTTGTAGAGTTCGAATTTGCATGCATATAGCAAAGTGTGTACCATATAATTTTACACATAGCATGAACACGCAAATACGCAAAAGAATGTTCGTAGAGTAAATTAATTTGTTGTCGTGGCTATCTTCTGGTTTTAAAAACGGTTGTCCTAGAAGCTAAAGGTGGCAAATTGCACGGACTAAATGCGGTATATATATATATATATATAGAGGATAATCAAAGTGTGCAAACAACTTTTACTTGCGAGTTAAAATAATTCTTTGTCTTGTTGCTAGTTTTAATCTATTAACATTGTCGGTTGAAATAGGAAAAACTTACTGTAACTGCTCAAATGCATATATGTATCGCACTCGCCTTAGAAAAAGGATGAAAAAATTTAATTAGTTGTACGTAATTGATAATGATGTAAATTCTAGAATCTTATTTCTGTGGATATTTTAATCTCCCATGAGAATTTTAAAGAATGGTTGTATATATATGTATATGTACAACTCGTAAAGAGTGGCCACAGGTTCTCTCTCTGTCTCAATAATTAAGTCTTTAAGACAACAAGACATGACCCATGTCTTTTGTTTTCTAGCATTTGGAACAAGTATCTATCTCCATTTTTCTCTTTGTTTTTCATCTTCTTCACAAACCAAAAACAAAAACACCGCATAATTTCATTCTTCTTTGTTTCCAATTATCTCTGCATTATTTTTAGCATTAGATACTTGACGAGTCATCACTAGAATTATGAGTTGATAGCTGCTCCTGGAGTTCGTGTTATGGAGAAACCTATGCAACTTCAACAGCACCACCACCAACAACAACAACCGCCACCACCAAACGAAGCATTAAAGTGCCCGAGATGTGATTCGCTAAACACGAAATTTTGTTACTACAATAACTACAGCTTGTCACAACCAAGACATTTCTGTAAAGCTTGCAAAAGGTATTGGACAAGGGGTGGCACCTTGAGGAATGTTCCTGTAGGTGGTGGCTGCAGGAAGAATAAAAGAGTCAAAAGACCAATCACAACTACTACTACTCTTCCTGTTGCAGCCACCCAATCACAAGCTAATCATCGCACAAACCAAAACCATAACCCTAACCCTAATCTTGATCATAATCATATTCCACCTTCCACAGCCTCAAATAGTACTAGCAATCATCATCTTAACCCTATGTTCTATGGGCTATTACCTCAAAACCCTAGTTATCCTAGATTTGATACTAGGGTTTCCAACGTAAACGAAAACCTTGTTTCTGGATATGATCTTATTCAAACTCATATGAATGCAAATGGATTAGGGTTTTCGTCTGCGGGAACAGGAGTTTCATCACTTGGGACTAATCATGGTCATAATTCAAATATAACTTTTTCAAGCTACTTGAATAACTCCGCTATGTATGGCGGTGGTTCGACTTCTAGCTCTACTAGTGCTCCTACCATGGCTTCTCTCTTAACTTCAAGCATTAATCAACAACAAATATATATGGGGTTTGCAAGTTATGATGGTGGTTCGATGGCTAAAGATCTAAAGATGGAAGAATCACAAAGCATCAGGATGGAATGGAACAACAACAACACCAACAATAATAACAATTTTCATGGTGAGAATAAGAATGATCAAATCGAAGCTGATCCGAATTCTCTTTTATGGGATACAGAAGGAGGAGGCTGGCTTGATCCAACAAGCAACATTGGTTCTTCGGTTTCGTCCTTGATCTAGCTAATCCGGAAAAGCCCCTAGAAATATTCATTCAGTTTCTGATCTTTTTTCACTTGATCATCACATTGTCTTTCTCAATTAACTTTGGTTTGTTTTAGTTAGTATAGGAAAAATTCATATCGATGGGAGGGGATTGGATCGGAGCGATCATGTCAGCTAGCAAAAGTAGATTTCAGCCTTCTAAATTTTACATGATCAAGGCGGAAAAATAAAGATCGATTTTGCGCTGAGAGGAACCTCGGATCCTCTTCATCTCATCGACCCAAGTTCGAGAATCAAGAATGCAAGAATTTGCCATCAAGAATTTCGGTTCAATACTCCTGCTGTACGTGTGTTCTTCTATCTTTTCTTGTATATATAAGTATTTATTTATGGTTTTGATAAATTAGGGTTTGTGGTCGTTTTAAGGGGCGGATAAAATCACAATATTTTTGTTTTTTTTTTTTCTTTGTGGATTGAGTGGGAAAGAATGGGGGTATATTGGTATAGAAGAGAGGGGATATGTTTAATGTAAGTTCTTACAATTTATCTTGTTCATCATGTTATCTTTTAAACTAGCTTGATACTTGTGGTTTAGATAATATTGATTGTATAAGATAGGCTCTTGCCTCACAAATCTAATGTGTTATTGTCACACAGAGTTACTATATGTCATTTGCAAAGTTATGGTTATTATTTTGAACGGAAATTTAACAGTAGTTAAACAAGTTCATGCATTTGTTAATTGGATTACTAATTATCCACTCTAACCCAAACTAGGTTAACATGTCTATTTGCAAAGTTATGGTTATATATCACGGATGTATTCGGTGCTAATTACTTTTCAGTTTTGGCATTAACTTTAAGCGACATTTTTTTTCACCTAAAGTAATAATGGTTGACATATCTATTGTGTTCATATGAGTTAACCAGGAATCTTGAAACCTGGAACATGTCTGATGAGTTGAACTTTATTAGATTCTTTTAACTGTCCTTTGGAATGTGGAGTATGAATAATGCATTTCAACTTTGGGTTATGTTCCATGCAACAAGTCACTATATGTAATTCTGTTTTTAACATAAGGTAGATCTGGTTTTGACTCGATCATTAGTCTCTTCCATAACTAGGTTTGGGTCAGTATGAGTGCATGCAACATTGCAAAGCTACTTACATATAGTTACTAGCTAGTTAGGGTACCTTAGACTATCAGAGCAATGGGTGACATCACATGAGGCCGGGGCTAAGCCGACGTGGACCCCCATGCTAAGCCGGCGTCATTGCAACCCCCACCCCTCGGCGTCAAAGAAAATGTTAAGAATTTGGCTTACGCCAAAACGGAGAGAAAAGAGGAAAAAGTAGACGTCGGATGCAACGGTCGAAAATTTTAATATATTCTTTATCCCACCTTTATATTTATCATACCCCATTTAACTATTTTTCATACAACATTCTTTATCATCTCTAACATAAAATATTTAAAAAAAAAAAAAAAAAACCTTCAAATATTTTGTAAACTATGAATCCATATGATGTTGTATACGAATCCGATGAGGAAGGTGACTATTTTCTTTTGACGAAAACATATGAGTATCACCAATCATTACAACAACAAGAAGTTCAAAGTTCACGAATACGTATCCGATATACCGTTACTATGAAGTTGCTGAAGAATGTTTGATGGCCGACTATTTTGGTGATAATCCAAAATATCCGGAGTACTTTAGACATCGATATCATATTAGTAGGAAATTATTTTTAGAAATAGTCAAAGACATATCTACTTATACTTCCGATCCTCTTCCAGAGAATTTCAAATTCTTTAAATTCCGACCCAATTGCACTGGTGTAATTAGTTTTAATGTTATTATGAAATACACTTCCGCCTTACGCCAATTGGCATATAGCACAACACCCGATGCATTTGATGAATATTTAAAAATGGGTTAACATTGTGCACGCGATTATCCAATTTTTTTTATTATGTGCATTATTAATTTTTACACGTCTACATTTTTAAGAAAACTAGACTTTAATGACATTCAAAATTTATATGCTACACATATAATATGAGGGTTCATAGGTTTCCGGAAATGCTTGAAAGCATTGATTGTATGCATTGAAAATGGACAAAATGTCCGAAAGCATGGCACATGCAATTTGCAAGAGGTGATAAAAAAATCCAACTATAATGTTTATAGCTATTGCGTCATACGATTTGCGGATTTGGTATGCCTTTTTTCGTTGTAGCGGGCTTGAATAACGATATTAACGTTTTAAGTTATTCTCCGTTATTTGACGACCTTATTGATGACATTGCCCATGTGGCTCCGTTTGAAGTAAATGGAGTAACATATGAAAAAGGGTATTACCTAGCCGACGGGTTTACCCTCAGTGGGCAACTTTTGTCAAACCATTTACAGTGGCATGAGACGAGAAACATGAAATCTTTAAAAAGTGACAAGAAAGTGCAAGAAATGATGCGAATGAGTTTTCGGTGTCCTCCAGGGATGTTGGAGAATTATACAACAACCGGCGCGTACTGACACTATCAACAAGCTACGAAGAATTATGTAAACTTGCATCATATTGCATATCATGATTTTGAAAGATCAAAAGTCTGGGATAAGTGATTTAACGAATTATATATTAGTCCGCAACAAAATATACAACGTACTTGGATTGAGAGATGCGATATACAACGAAAGAAAGTTAAAGAATTACGTAATAAATATACATACGAAACTCTTCAACGAAATATTATGGAGCATCTTAAACAACAACAATAACAAAATTAGTTTAATGACAATTTGATGTATTTTTATTATTTCGTTATTTATTATTAATTATTATTATTATTATATTATTATTATTATGTGGTCTAGACTCTAGATTTACATTTTTGTACATACAGTACTTAAGAAAATCACAAAAGGTTAGTTGTATTAGTAAGGCTTAAGACTTGTGTATCAATCACAAATATGAGGTTATTAGGATCTTCAAAGTATTCTTTTATTGACTCTTGCTTCTTGCTAGAGCTTAACACAATTCCACAATTAAAATTCGCATTTGTTAGCAAAAACAGCCAAAAACATTGTTCATATAACGTTAGCATCATAATAATTGGGTAGCCCTAAAGGCACAAGGTGTGGATCGTGTCGTCCTTCGTCAGGCCATAGTGGCACCTTCGTCATAGCTAGCCACGACACCGTGGTCCTTACTCATTTTTCGCCACTTGCACCCTCGTCGTCTGCACGGCGAGGGTAAATTTTGTACTTTCACTACAAGATAACAAAGAACGGGCGACAAACATTACACCGACGACATAATGTCGTCGGCATCTTTCACTAAACGACAAAAAACGCACTTGACCAAGCCAATGTTGCGTTGAATTTTTGAGTTGATAAAATACCGACGACACGTCGCCGGTATAATGTTGAAAACGATTGACTTTTCTAAACATGGTGAAAAACTGGGCGGGAATTTACCCCGCCAATATTTTGTCGACGACATGTCGTCGGCAAAATATAAACACAAAAAATAATTGTAATTTGCGAGTGATTAGCGTTTGATTAGCATTTGTTTTGTTATTACTGTTATTTTACCGACGACATGTCGCCGGGATTTATTTAGATCAAATTTTTACCTTTCCCCCGCGTGTGAATAGTAGCGAATAATTGGTCGGGGTTTTTTCCCGCCTTTATTGTCTCAATGACATGTCGACGGGATTTTATTCCCAAACACATTATATATACTCTTATCCTCAAAACCACTCAACCTCACAACCTTTTATCTTCACACCAATCTCAGGTTATCTTATCCTCAAAACCACTCAACCTCACAACCTCTTATCTTCACACCAATTTCTAAACCGACGAGATGCAGCGATATAATCCTTTTATGTGTTCTTGTGGAACAGGAAATATAAAACTAAGAACATCACATCAAGATGATACATTTGGATGGAAATATTATGCATGTCTTTTTTCGAAGGTGAACAATCATACATTTCATATTTATGTAAATATTCAAACAATCGTAACATTTTCTTATTATGTAACAGCCAAGAGAAAAAGATCATGGATGTGGATATTTTATATGAAAGAGTGAATTTGATGACCGGTTACGAGTAATATCTTCTGCTTCAACATCTCAAGGTGATGGATCTGCACCAACAAAGTGCTCAAACTGTAATGACAAAGATCTTAGGATAAACATGCTGGAATCACAAAAACATGTGCTAGAGACAAGAGTAAACATGCTTGAATCACAAAAGCAGGTGCTAGAGACAAGAGTAAGGATGTTGGAGGCAAGACTTGAAATGGCAACGAATCCCGACGACCACGCATGTCAGTCGGCTGTAATACTCCGTGAGATGTTAGGTGACTTAGACAATCTTCATATGTAATGTTGGTGTTGTTGTTGTTATTGTTGTTTAATAAAATGTTGTCGTTGTTGTGAAAACTTAAGTATTTCACGAGACTTCTTTAACGCCATTGATTTGTGTTTTTCTGTATAAACCGATAACAATTATATATTTTTGTTTTTCTGTATAAACAGATAACAATTATAGCCTTGACCACCGAGACTTCATTAATTTGTGTTTTTCTGTATAAACCGATAACAAACACGTAGGCAAACCTTTTATTTAAAACACGCAAGAGTTCTCAACCACATACATTTCATACAGACTCAAACGAAACAACTTGACAAGCAAACGAAACAGATCAAACGAAACAACTCGACAAGCAAACAAAACAACTCGGCTCATTCGTTAAACGAAACAGGCGAGTTAATAAGCTGCTTTAACCCTGGTGAGACATTGTGGTAAACACTTGGCCCATAGTTAGGAATTGCATCTTTCAAACTAGAACAAGATAAGCTGGAACTTTGTTGTTGAGCACGAGTTCCATAATTGCTACTTATAGAAGTACAGTATTGGTTAACCGCAGGACTAGCACTATTAGAACGGCATGGATATTCATACATCTCATGTATAAACATCTCGTGTACAACCATATCATCTCGGATTATTCGTTAAACATCTCGTGTATAACCATATCATCTCGGCTCATTCGGTTAACATCTCGTGTATAACCATATCATCTCGGCTCATTCGTTTAACATCTCGTGTACAACCATATCATCTCGGCTCATTCGTTTAACATCTCGTGTACAACCATATCATCTCGGCTCATTCGTTTAACATCTCGTCTACAAACATATCATCTCGGCTCATTTGTTAAACATCTCGTGTACAACCATATCATCTCAGATCATTCGTTAAACATCTCGTGTATAACCATATCATTTTGGCTCATTCGTTTAACATCTCGTGTATAACCATATCATCTCGGCTCATTCGTTTAACATCTCGCGTACAACCATATCATCTCGGCTCATTCGTTTAACATCTCGTGTACAACCATATCATCTCGGCTCATTCGTTTAACATCTTGTGTACAAACATATCATCTCAGCTCATTCGTTAAACATCTCGTGTACAACCATATCATCTCGGATCATTCGTTAAAAATCTCGTGTATAACCATATCATCTAGGCTCATTCGTTTAACATCTCGTGTATAACCATATCATCTCGGCTCATTCGTTTAACATCTCGTGTACAACCATATCATTTCGTCTCATTCGTTTAACATCTCATGTATGGTGCATCTCGTGTACAACCATATCATCTCGGCTCATTCGTTTAACATCTCGTGTACAAACATATCATCTCGACTCATTCGTTAAACATCTCGTGTCCAACCGTATCATCTCGGATCATTCGTTAAACATCTCGTGTATAACCATATCATCTCGGCTCATTCGTTTAACATCTCGTGTATAACCATATCATCTCGGCTCATTCGTTTAACATATCGTGTATAACCATATCATCTCGGCTCATTCGTTTAACATCTCGTGTACAACCATATCATCTCGGCTCATTCGTTTAACATCTCGTGTACAAACATATCATCTCGGCTCATTCGTTTAACATCTCGTGTACAACCATATCATCTTGGCTCATACATTTAACATCTCGTGTACAACCATATCATCTCGGCTCATTCGTTTAACATCTCGTGTACAAACATATCATCTCGGCTCTTTCGTTTAACATCTCGTGTATAACCATATCATCTCGGCTCATTTGTTTAACATCTCGTGTACAACCATATCATCTCGGCTCATTGTTAAACATCTCGTGTACAACTATATCATCTCGGATCATTCGTTAAACATCTCGTGTATAACCATATCATCTCGACTCATTCGTTTAACATCTCGTGTATAACCATATCATCTCGGCTCATTCGTTTAACATCTCGTGTACAACCATATCATCTCGGCTCATTCGTATAACATCTCGTGTACAACCATATCATCTCGGCTCATTCGTTTAACATCTCGTGTACAAACGTATCATCTTGACTCATTCGTTAAACATCTCGTGTACAACCATATCATCTCGAATCATTCGTTAAACATCTCGTGTATAACCATATCATCTCGGCTCATTCGTTTAACATCTCGTAAACCGATACTCGCATTCGTTTAACATCTCCTGTAAAACCATATCATCTCGCTCATTGTTTAACATCTCGTGTACAAACATATCATCTCGGCTTATTCGTTTAATATCTCGTGTACAAACATATCATCTCGGCTCATTCGTTTAACATCTCATGTACAACCATATCATCTCGGCTCATTTGTTAAACATCTCGTGTATAACCATATCATCTCGGCTCATTCATTAAACATCTCATGTATAAACATATCATCTCGGATCATTCGTTAAACATCTCGTGTATAACCATTTCATATCGGCTCATTCGTTTAACATCTCATGTACAACCATATCATCTCGGATCATTCGTTAAACATCTCGTGTACAACCATATCATCTCGGCTCATTCGTTAAACATCTCGTGTACAACCATATCATCTCGGCTGATTCGTTTAACATCTCGTGTACAACCATATCATCTCGGCTGATTCGTTTAACATCTCGTGTACAACCATATCATCTCGGCTCATTCGTTTAACATCTCATGTACAACCATATCATCTCGGCTCATTCGTTAAACATCTCGTGTATAACCATATCATCTCGGCTCATTCGTTAAACATCTCGTGTACAACCATATCATCTCGGCTCATTCGTTAAACATCTCGTGTATAACTATTTCATCTCGGCTCATTCGTTAAACATCTCGTGTACAACCATATCATCTCGGCTCATTCTTTAAATTAAAGTATTTAATTTTAAATATAAAGTATTTAATTTTAATTATATGTTAAATAAAAGTATTTAAATTAAATATGTTTTTTAATTTAATAAAAGTATTTAATTTTAAATTAAAGTATTTAATTTTAAATATAAAGTATTTAATTTTAATTATATATTAAATAAAAGTATTTAAATTAAATATTTTTTATTTAAATTTATTTTAATAAAAGTATTTAATTTTAAATTAAAAAGTATTTAATTTAAAATTATATATTAAATAAAAGTAAGTATAAGAAATATTTTTTTAGTATATGTAATCCTACCGACGACATGTTGTCGGTATTGTTGTGTTAAAAAACCCCCCAAAATTTTCATTTATCCCGCCAAATCAACAAAACGACAAAGTTAATCCATTAGTCCCGACGACATGTCGTCGGGAAAATTAAAACATAAACAAAAACCTGATCTGGTCAACACTTAGACGCATATTGATATCCATCTCAATTATCACTCTCTCCCTCTCATCGCCGGCGAATTAACCACCACCACCACTGCACCAGTGGTACTCCACCACCACACCATCACTACAACACCGTACACCACCACCACCACAGTCTCCACCACCACAATCGCTACACCATTACACTACCACTGCCACCATAGCAAACCACCACTTCTCCTCCTCCTCTTCTCTTGTTTAATTCTTCCTCAACCCTCGTCTTGTTTAATTCTTCCTCTTCTTCCCACTTTTTCTTCCACCACCGAAGCAGGTATTTTTTAATTTTTTTTTTTTTTTTTTTTTATTAATTTATGTAATGTAAATGTTAAATTATGTAGCATTTGTTAATTTTTTGATGTTGTTTTCTGTCTTTTATTTATTTATTTATTTATTTGATACTGCCGAAACAGTAGCGAAAGCCGACAGCCGAGACATAGGTAATGTGGCCTTTTTTTTTTTTTTTTTTTTTTTTTTTTTACTTTTTTAACTTTTGGTATCCCGACGACATGTCGCCGTTAACAGTTTTACCTCTTTAATTTTAAGCAACCGATATATTAATGTGCTCTCTTTTTATATAGCCCGAGAGACCACAGCCCAAGAGCGAGAGCCGAGAGCTGAGACGTACAACCGAGATAGTATGTTGTTGATATATCCTTACTATTTTTTCATTTTTACGCTTTGCGGATTAAATGAATTTGATTTTGGTTTAATTTCTAGCTAAGGTGATTATCCTAATTGAAATGCAATCTGATTATCCAAGACAGTATAAACCATAGCTACACGTTTAGGATGCTGATAGAATGATACTTATCTTAAGCTCATACACTGATATATACATCACAAGAGTGCATGGGTGAAATGAACATATACACTGATAAATGACAGAGTTCTATTGGAAATCGTACACTGATATATACACTGATAAATGAGAGTTCTATTGGAAATCGTAACTAAAATGAACATACCACATTCTGTGTTTTTTTGTTTCTGATCATTAGTGTTGCTGGTAGTTTTCTAATTTGTATAATGTTACGGATTTAAGACTGTTTTTTGGATTGCATAACTGTCGTTCTGGTTCACAAATGCAAAGGTTCATTATGGTCATATAACCTTACTTGTTTGGTACCTAGTCAATTAAAATCTGCGTTTGTGAAGACTGCTTAAATGATTTGGAAATTTAGCTGTTTAGGACTTATTATCTCAATATGTGTATCGTTGTTAGTAGTGATGGATATGTAGCTAATGTGATTATCCTAATTGAAATGTATATTGATAGTCACAGAGTATACATATGTTGATTAGGTGAATTGGGTTGGTGTCGATTTGTGAATGTGATTGATGCGTGGTTTTGCGACCTTACAACAGGTTTTACCTCTCGAGGGATCTCAAGAGGCTTGCAATCCCCACCAGGCAGTGTACCTGACCGATGTAGTATAGTGAAGTGGCAAGTACCGGGGGATTGATCGTTCTCTAGGGGAATAGTGTCGTTAGGATTGAAAAACTACTCTAATAGGTCTAAGGGTGAGGGAAGATTCTTTTTGTATTTTTATATTTTATGGAAAGCAAGTAAAATCTCGGGTTTGAAGGAGTGGGCGGAATTAGTTGCTAGTCAACTAACCCAAATTACTACAAATGCAAATAAAATAAAATAACTGAAAATGAAAAGGTCGTGTAACTTATATGGGGAGAAATGTGTTTACTTAGATTTCCTTACTCCCTAACTATCTTTTACCGGTTGATTAGTGTGTATTAATTGCGTGGATGACGGGTGTATTCCTTAATACCAATCGTGGGGTGGCGTACGTACTTCCCCAACACTACAAGCTCCTACTTCACTCCTATGTCGAGCCGGCTAGGAAGCTCCTAACATGGGATCACTAGAATTTGCTCATGCATTAAATACAACCATAAAAACCTTAGTACGCATTGGTTCATGTTTCTTAAGACGTTCAAGCAAGTTACCGTATAGGAGGTTAGCCAGTTTTCTTAAGCCTAACATCGATAAACAATCACCCAATACAATTAATAACACACTAACAACTAATAATCAATAGTTAGGTTTCATTAGATCTAAGCAAACACAAGATAAATCTAGCCTAGCATGTTAATCAAAAGACAAGAACAAGATATAATCAAACAACACATAGACATATTGATTGATTAAGTGATTACTTATCTTCAATTAAACATGGGAGATCCAAGGGTATGAAAACCCTTAAAAATGGCAAAAATTCATCTTAGGGTTTCTCCTCACAAAGTTGCACACTAATGACAAAAAATTGCAAAACTATATATAGAACTTAGTGGCTGACGGCGTCACGTTGTAGATCTTGACGCCGTCACCTCGCCGTGTCTAGGGTTCCCGGATGGTCTTCCTGACGCCGTCCCTCTTTAATCCTCCAAAATCCTCCCTGGCTTATCAAGCTTGACGCCATCAGAATAAAGCTTGACGCCGTCTCTCTTTAGCTTAAACCGTGATGGCCTTGATCACCTTAAAGGGTGACGCCGTCAGGATTTCCATTGTAAAACTCTCTGGCGTGTCACGTGTATTTTTCATATCCACCTCTTTTGCCAAGCCATGACGCCGTCAAGAGCAATACTTGACGCCGTCAAGTGTACTTTTCCAGCAGCTTTGGAGACTTTGTCGTTTTCTTCACTTTTATGCTCCAAAAACGTCCAAAATGTTTCCTTTTCCAGATTTCTTCTCCAAAGTACCTAAAATGACAAAAGGAATGATTTAGGGCAATATTTGATCAAATAAATACGATTTAGGGCTTAAATGACCCCCTAAAAGCGGTACACTTTTCGCTTCATCAAATACCCTTACACTTGAGATTTGCTTGTCCTCAAGCAAATGCGCTTTTATTCTAATCAAAATACAAGTTAGGGGTCATTTAATGCTAATATAAAAGTAATTACAACAAATAGTCGTTCCCCTTTAATCATAATAAGCACAGAGATTACAAACTAGCACCTCACAAGTAGTGTTTAGATACTCACATCTCTCAGGTTTCATCAAAATAAATCTCATAAATGAAAACGGATAATATCTCTCACTACCTGTCATAGCAAATAGATTACCATAGGCTTGGGAAAGGATCAAAAACCTTCTCCACTAGGCGTAAGCACCTAAGATAAACTATTAAAGAGGGCTTTTAAACGGGTTATAACGTTAGGTGTAGGGATATGATAAACACGGATTTGTTGGATAAGGGATATTTTCCTGGTGGCGAGTTAAAGTTCTTGATTAATTACATGTACAATATGGCGTTGCTAAGCCAAGACTAGACTCGACTTAAGCTAAAAACAAAATAACAAAAACATAAAATGAAACGGGATGGTAGTCCGTATGTTTTTTCTACTTTTCTTTTTCTCATTTTTCTTTTTGTATTTTTCTTGATTTTTTCGATTTTTTTTTTTTTTTTTTTTTTTTTTCATACACTCTTGCCCTACCATCCAAAATAATACATCATAGGGGCGTTGCATTCCCCTTACACTTGAACTTTTACATAACTTTACAAATAACTATTCTAATGACTCGAATTAAGATAATCGAAACATTTGGAGTACTTTTAAAATATTTAGCACATATGGGGGTAATAATGTTGTTCTTCCCCATTACTCCATTACACTAGTACTTTACCATGAGTCCCAATCGTCCCAAAACAATATGTACAAGGATATGACTCGACTTAGCAACCATGTAATCAATTAGATAATTAACTTGGGGTTTAAACAAATGTTGTCACAATAATGCACTAAAAATGAGTGCATACAAGGTAGGCTAAGGCGATTTGGGTGTACATTTAAGTGGGGTGTAACAAATTCTTCCTTTAAGTAAAATGCTTAAAGGTCGAAACGAAAAGATAGGCTCTAAGGGGTGTACTAGGGGTATCGTGTACTAAAAATGAGTACAACGCAAAGGGTGTGGGAGAATTACTTGACCAATGTAGCCAATGTAATTATAACAAAAACACAGGTGTAAAACAATGGGTTAATCCTAATGCCTCTTATCATGTAGTAAATCTAACTACACGAATGTAGTCTCACTTGTGGCCTCGGAATGGTCCTAACGCAAGTTCTAGAATCTAAGTGCTACCGGTACACACATCATAGCATAAATGCTTTTCCTACCAATTCTAGGGGCGAACCTCACATATTTGGGGGTGGAAAATTTTTTAGTGGTACGGTTTTGTGCTAGTCATATAACTTCCTATCCATGAGACGCTCATTAAGATCAAAGTTTCACTCCTATATGTTGTAAAAAATTTTAAATTTGGCACTAAAATTGCCCTAACAGGTATTTATCTCAGTTTTATTACACATTTACCATTAAACAAACAAAAATCAAGTGCAATTGCATTCTCTAAAGTATCGTACTTTACCCCCCCTTACACTTAAGATGAACATTGTCCCCAATGTTCAAATAACAAGATGTAAAAGTAAATAAGGTAAAAGAATGAAATCAAATACTCCCCTGATTCGTTTGGTGGATAAAGAGGTAACATGGTTAGATCTTCTTCCAAGAGAATGTAGAAGCTTCAAGACTAAAGCATCGCCAAAAGCTTGATTCCACATACATCTCCTTGTCCAAAATAACCTGTTAAACCTGAAAAAACAAACACGAAAACCTGCATAACATCGGCGGGATAAATTCTATATAAGGATATAATGCTTGTGGAATGATTATTTTGCAGATTCCTGGAGTTTATAAGTTAGAGATTTAATAAAAACTTTTTATGAAAACAAAACTTTCAAAAATTTCAGAAAATTAAAACCTGACGCCGTCAGAAATGATCTGACAGAATTCTCATGTTAAGTTTCCGGAAAATTTCTGGAAAAACCTTTACCTTACTTCCTGGAAATCCTGCAAAACATCACTATGACTCTATACAAGCATTTGACTCAAACAAATACTAATATGTATGTTAATTTATTATTATTACGATTCATGTTCATTTGTTCTAATAAACCGATTTGGATTTTCCTTACACTTAACTTTTGCAAAATACCTTTATATGTAGTTAAGACGAAGTTAAAAACAAGATAAAGCATTTTCACAATTTAGTTTTGAACATGAATCAATAATAATAAAAATTAAACACACATACGGAAGCAAATAAAATCAAACAAACAAATAAATAAACACACAAGGCAAATAAAGCTTGGGTTGCCTCCCAAGAAGCGCTTTTCTTTATTAACGAGTCTTGTAGCTAGACTCAAAGTCACCGTACATTACGTGACTTCTTCATCAAAAGTTATGTCTTCCTCATTGATCATTTCATTACCACTCTCTTGATAATGCTTGACTCGTTGTATATTACAGTGAATTCTCTATCCTCGTCGTCAATCAACACAATGGCTCCGGTTTTAGAGGAGCTCCTTACGGTAAAAGGTCCATACCATCTAGATTTAAGTTTCCCAGGAAATAGCCTTAAGCGAGAATTATATAATAAGACCTTGTCTCCTTCTGAAAACTCCTTGGGTCTCTTAATCCGTTGGTCATGCCATCTTTTTGCCCTTTCTTTGTATGTAATGGAAGATTCATAGGCCTCTAATCTCAATTCATCGAGCTCTTGGAGCTGTAAGAATCTATTTGTTCCTGCAACCGTATAATCCAAATTACAAGCCTTAAGTGCCCAATATGCCTTGTGTTCCAGTTCTACTGGAAGGTGGCATGCCTTGCCATATACCATACGGAACGGGGTTGTCCCGATTGGTGTCTTATAAGCGGTTCGAAATGCCCACAAAGCTTCATCGAGCTTAAAAGACCAATCTTTTCTGTTTTGATTGACCGTTTTCTCTAATATTCTCTTTATGGCTCTATTAGTGTTTTCGACTTGACCGTTGGTTTGAGGATGGTAAGCGGTGGAGAATCGGTGAGAGACTCCATATCTTTTCATAACTTTCTCCATTTGCGAATTGCAAAAATGGGTTCCCCTGTCACTAATAAGAGCTTTCGGAATTCCGAACCTAGCGAACAATTTTTTTAAGAAATGAATTACTACCCTAGCGTCGTTAGTCCTAAGGGCTTGTGCTTCCACCCATTTCGAAACATAATCAATGGCCACTAAGATGTATTCATTCCCTCCTGAAGATGGGAAGGGTCCCATGAAATCAATTCCCCAAACATCGAAAACCTCGCAAACTTGTATATAATTCTGCGGGGCTTCATCCCTCCTAGAGATATTCCCCGCTCTTTGACACGCATCACAAGTCTGTATCATTCCCTTCACATCACGAAATATTGTAGGCCAATAGAATCCTGCGTCGAAGACCTTTCGTGCAGTAGTATTCATTCCGTGATGCCCTCCAGATGGACCTGCATGACACTCTTTCATAATTCTGATAGCCTCCTTTTCCGAAACACAACGTCTGATTACTTGATCCGGACATCTTCGGAATAAGAAAGGTTCATCCCAAAAGTAGTACTTTAATTGATTGAAGAACCTCTTTTTTTCATGCCTGCTCATATGCTCAGGAATGACTCTACTTGCCAGGTAGTTAGCATAATCTGCATACCATGGTTCAGAATCATTTATTGACATGAGCTGCTCTTCAGGAAATGACTCCCGAATCTCACTCTTGTCAGATTCAGCAAGGCTGGGGTTTTCGAGACAAGAGGATGATCAGCCGCAAGATTCTCTGCTCCTTTCTTATCACGAATCTCTACATCGAACTCTTGCAATAGTAAGATCCAACGAATTAACCGTGGTTTAGCATCCTGTTTAGCGAAAAGATATCGAATAGCTGAATGGTCCGTAAAAACAACCGTTTTAGAAAGGACAAGATACTGGAGAAACTTATCAAAAGCAAATACCACGGCTAGTAATTCCTTTTCAGTGGTAGTGTAGTTTTCTTGAGCAGGATTCATGGTTTTGCTAGCGTAGTATATTGGCTGAAAGTGTTTGTTAAGCCTTTGGCCTAATACTGCTCCAACAGCATAATCGCTAGCATCGCACATGATTTCAAAGGGTAACTCCCAGTTAGGGGTGACCATAATTGGAGCTTGGGTAAGTTCCTGCTTCAATCGATCGAATGCATCCTTTGCACTCTTGAGAGAAGTCGAACAGGGCATCCTTCATGAGCAACTGAGTCATTGGTTTAGCTACCTTTGAGAAATCTTTAATGAATCTCCTATAGAAGCCAGCATGACCCAAAAAGCTACGGATTGCCTTGACAGTTGTTGGATAGGGAAGTTTGGATATAGCTTCAATTTTTGCCCGGTCTACTTCAATCCCACTTCCTGAAATTTTGTGCCCTAGCACAATCCCTTCTTTTACCATAAAGTGGCACTTTTCCCAGTTTAGTACCAAGTTAGTCTCCTCACAACGTTTGAGCATTTTCTCAAGGTTAGCAAGACAGCGATCAAAAGAGTTTCCAAAGACCGAAAAATCATCCATGAAGACCTCCTTGCTGTCCTCCATTAACTCATGGAAGATTACTGTCATGCAGCGCTGGAAAGTGGCGGGGGCGTTACATAGTCCAAAGGGCATTCGCTTGTAGGCGAAGGTGCCATAAGGGCATGTAAACGTAGTCTTTTCTTGGTCCTCAGGAGCGATAGGGATTTGGAAATACCCTGAGAACCCATCTAGGAAGCAGTAGTACTCGTGCCCCGCTAACTTTTCCAACATCTGGTCGATAAATGGGAGAGGGAAATGATCCTTTCGGGTTGCATCATTCAACTTCCTATAATCGATGCACACACGCCATCCAGTTACTGTTCGTTGAGGCACTAACTCATCCTTATCGTTCTTAACCACCGTCATTCCTCCCTTTTTTGGTACAACCTGTACAGGACTTACCCATGGACTGTCTGAGATTGGGTAAATTAGTCCCGCATCTAGGAGCTTAACGACTTCCTTTTTTACGACTTCCTTTATGTTGGGGTTTACTCGCCTTTGAGGTTGCACGGTGGGTTTATAATCCTCCTCCATGAGGATTTTATGCGTACAAAAGGTTGAGTCAATCCCCTTGATGTCGGCTACACTCCATGCTATAACTCCTTTATATTTTTTTAAAACTCCTAAGAGTTTATCCTTTTGTTCACTTTTCAAAGAAGAGTTTATGATTACCGGAAGTTGATCCTTTCCTTGGAGGAAAGCATATTCCAGGTTGCTTGGGAGTTCCTTGAGTTCTAACGTGGGTGGCTCGATGATGGAAGGTTTAAGTTTGTTCTCGGGTTTACGAAGCTCAAGCTGTTCGATTTCTTGTCTGGGATAGAAGGAGACTGCGTTCACATCCATAGTCTTCTCCTCCTCTAAGATGGGTAAGAAAGCTTCATCTCGCAACCAACCAGCTTCCACCTGTTCATCTATACAATTGTCAATCTCGTCGGATAGTTCATTGATTTCTCCGATGAAATACAGCCGATTAGCTGCTTCGAGAGAAAGATTCATTGTGTCCTTGATGTCGAAGGTTAAGCTATCGGTCCCCACTCGTAAGGTTAGTTTGTCGTCATGAACATCAATAACAGTGCGAGCAGTTGCAAGGAATGGCCTCCCCAGAATGATGGGCACTAGGTCATCTTCTTCCATCTCTAAGATGACGAAGTCAACTGGAAATTTGAACTTCCCTACCTTAACCAGCACATTCTCACATATTCCTAAGGGTATTTGACTGATCTATCGGCTAGTTGGATGTTCATACGGGTTGGTTTCAATCCAGAATACCCTAACTTGAGGAACATGGAATGCGGCATAAGATTGATACTTGCTCCCAAGTCGGCTAAAGCATTCTTGACTGAAAGAGATCCTATTGAACAGGGCAAGGTGAAACTACCTGGATCGTCCACGTTCTTTGGCAGCCCTCGTTGAGTCACCACAAAACATTCTTCTCCTAAGGTTACAAGACCCTCGAGCCCTTTTCTGTTGGTTAGCAGCTTCTTGAAGTATGTACTATATTTGGGCATATGGTAACATGCATCAAGAATGGGTATGGTGACGACCGAATTCTTCAAATATGACAAGAATCTTTTATTATCATTTTCGACCTTTTGATTCTTGAGGCGGGACGGGTATGGGACTTTAATGGGCTGTTTGGTTGGAGTAGGTGGAGAGGGATTTACCGGAGGGGTTTGCTCGGGATTTCCATCGTTCACATTACCTTCCTCCTCATGAGGGGTGTCGGGTTCCATGACGTCAGACTGTTGAGCTGGGTAAGGTGGATCCTTAGTAGTTGTTCCAGCACGAGTGGTGATGGCGAGTAAGGGATCTCTTTAATTTGTTTGAGGTTCGTCAAGGCCGTCGAGAGTGGCGTTGAGTTCTGCGAATTTGGCCCTTAGGTCGTTTTGTTGGCTATTGATGAGGTTGTCAAGACCATTTAGTTGCAGATTCTTTTCAAGCGTGAAATGCCCAAGATCATCCTCAAAAGTGCTCCTAACCTTGTAGTCAGGATATTCTCCTCCTCCCTCTTCTCTCAAAAGATTTCCCCAAGGGGTAAAATCATTGTTTTGGTAGAAAGTTAAGAGCGAAGGATCATCGAAGATGTCGTGGCTCGACAAGCATACTTGTTTGGTGGTGGTATCATCCCCGCATTCCTCCACTTCATGCGGGCCACCACATTGGTCACAAATCAAGTATGGGTTTGATAACCGTTTAGTTGGTTGTGACTTGTCTAGATAAGAGACTTGATCCTTCAATCTACTCAACCGGCTAGCAAAGGGAGGCTCTTTCATGATCTTGGAAACGCTCATGATCGAATCGGGTTCATCCCAAGTATCGTCTTGATCATTTGCGTATTCCTCAATTCTATTCCATCCTTCCTCAGCGCTTAGGTTGGCTATTTTTCCTTTCACCGAATTATTAATGCCAAATTGGTCGCTTTTAGGGACACTGTCATAAAAGATCTGGACAAGAAGCCAGAGTTCAATGCCATGATGAGGGACTTGTCTAATTAGATCTTTGAATCTGTTCCAGGATTCGTGAATGGGTTCAGCTGGTCCAACATGGAAGCGGAAGATTTTGTCCCTTAACGTTGAAGTTCTTCCTACGGGAAAGAATTTCTCATAGAATTTTGAGATAAGCTGTTCCCATGTGAAGATGGACTCGGAGGGGAGTTTGTTATACCAATCTTTGGCTTTCTCATAAAGGGTGAAGGGAAAGAATCGTAGCCGGGAGGTATCTCTAGTGGCTCCGTCCGTATGGAGGGTATCCACTATTTTTAGGAAGTCTTTGATGTGTTGGATTGGATCATCACTTTTCAAGGAGGTGGTGGTTGTTGTGGTGGGTTGTTGGGATCGAGGATATTACCACCTTCCATGATGTCGGATGGTAATGGTTACGAACAAAGAAACGAAGAAAAAAGATAGACTAAAGAAAACCTAGAAAAATAAAATAAAAATCTCACTAGAAAGGAATCTAGTGAGTAGACCTATAAAATAAAAATTCAACCTAAACAATAACTATTCCCCGGCAGCGGCGCCAAAAACTTGATGCGTGGTTTTGCAACCTTACAACAGGTTTTACCTCTCGAGGGATCTCAAGAGGCTTACAACCCCACCAGGCAGTGTACCTGACCGATGTAGTATAGTGTAGTGGTAAGTAAGGGGGATTGATCGTTCTCCACAGGGAATAGTGTTCGTTAGGTATGAAAAACTACTCTAATAGGTCTAAGGGTGAGAGAAGATTCTTTTTATGTTTTTATAATTTTATGAAAGCAAGTAAAATCTCGGGTTTGAAAGAGTGGGCAGAATTAGTTGCTAGTCAACTAACCCAAATAACTACGAATGCAAATAAAATAAAATAACTGAAAATGAAAGGTGGTAAAACTTATGTGGTGAGAAATGTGTTTACTTAGATTTCCTTACTCCCTAACTATCTTTTACCGATTGATTAGTGTGTATTAGTTGCGTGGATGACGGGTGTATTCCTTAATACCAATCGTGGGGTGGCGTACGTACTTCCCCAACTCTACAAGCTCCTACTTCACTCCTATGTCGAGCCGGCTAGGAAGCTCCTAACATGGGATCACTAGAATTCGCTTGTGCATTAAATACAACCATAAAAACCGTAGTACGCATTGGTTCATGCTTCTTAAGACGTTCAAGCAAGTTACTGAATAGGAGGTTAGCCAGTTTTCTTAAGCCTAACATAGATAAACAATCATCCAATACAACTAATAACACACTAATAACCAATAATCAATAGCTAGGTTTCATTAGATCTAAGCAAACACAAAGAAAACCTAGCCTAGCATGTTAAACAAAAGACAAGAACAAGATAGAATCAAACAACACATAGACATATTGAATGATTAATTGATAACTTATCTTCAATGTAACATGGAAGATCTCAAGGCAAAAAGCCTTGAAAAAGCTGCTAAAATCGTCCTAGGGTTTTTCACACACAAAGTTCCACACAAGTTCCACACTTATGACAAAAATTGCAAAACTATATATAGACTTTCAGATCTGACGGCGTCACGTTATGGAGTGTGACGCCGTCACCTCGCCGCTTTTAGGGTTCCCGGATGGCCTTCTTGACTCCGTCCCTCTTTAGCTCTCCAAAATCCGTTCTGGCTTATCAAGGCTTGACGCCGTCAGAATTAGGCGTGACGCCGTCCCTCTTTAAATTAAGTCGTGACGACCTTGATCACTCCAAAGGGTGACGCCGTCAGAATTCCCATGCAAATTTCTCTGGCTTATCATGAGTAATTTTCATATCCACCACTTTTGCCAAGCCATGACGCCGTCAAGAACAAATCCTGACGCCGTCAAAGGTACTTTCCAGCACAATTTTGAGACTTTGCCATTTTCTTCACTTTTATGCTCCAAAAACGTCCAAAATGCTTCCTTTTCCAGATTTCTTCTCCAAAGTACCTAAAATGACAAAAGGAACGATTTATGGCAATATTTGATCAAATAAATACGATTTAGGGCTTAAATGACCCCTTAAAAGCGGTACACTTTTCGCTTCATCAAATACCCTTACACTTGAGATTTGCTTGTCCTCAAGCAAATGCGCTTTTATTCTAATCAAAATACAAGTTAGGGGTCATTTAATGCTAATATAAAAGTAATTACAACAAATATTTTGTTCCACTTTAATCATAATAAGCACGGAGATTATAAACTAGCACCTCACAAGTAGTGTTTAGATACTCACATCTCTCAAGTGTCATCAAAATAAATCTCATAAATGAAAACGGATAATATCTCTCACTACCTGTCATAGCAAATAGATTACCATAGGCTTGGGCAAGGATCGAAAACCTCCTCCACTAGGCGTAAGCACCTAAGATAAACTATCAAAGAGGGCTTTTACATGGGTTATAACGTTAGGTGTAGGGATATGATAAACACGGATTTGTTGGATAAGGGATATTTTACTGGTGGCGAGTTAAAGATCTTGATTAATTACATGTACTATACAATGTTGCTAAGCCAAGACTCGACTCAATCTTAAGCTAAAAACAAAATAACAAAAACATAAAACAAATATAAAATGAAAAGGGATGGTAGTCCGTATGTTTTTTCTATTTTTCTTTTTCTCATTTTTTTGTATTTTTCTTGATTTTTCGATTTTTTTTTTTTTTTTTTTTTTTTTTTTTTTTTTTTTTTTGCATACACTTTTGCCCTACCATCCAAAATAATACATCATAGGGGCGTTGCATTCCCCTTACACTTGAACTTTTACATAACTTTACAAATAACTATTCTAATGACTCGAATTAAGATAATCAAAACACTTGGAGTACTTTTTAAAATTATTTAGCGCATATGGGGGTAATAAATGATGTTCTTCCCCATTATTCCATTACACTAGTACTTTACCCATGAGTCCCAATCGTCCCAAAATAATATGTACAAGGATATGACTCGACTTAGCAACCATGTAATCAACTAGATAATTAACTTGGGTTTAAACAAATGTTGTCACAATAATGCACTAAAAATGAGTGCATACAAGGTAGGCTAAGGCGATTTGGGTGTACATTTTAGTGGGGTGTAAACAAATTCTTCCTTTAAGTAAAATGCTTAAAGGTCGAAACGAAAAGATAGGCTCTGAGGGGTGTACTAGGGGTATCGTGTACTAAAAATGAGTACAACGCAAAGGGTGTGGGAGAATTACTTGACCAATGTAGCCAATGTAATTATAACAAAAACACAGGTGTAAAACAATGGGTTAATCCTAATGCCTCTTATCATGTAGTAAATCTAACTACACGAATGTAGTCTCACTTGTGGCCTCGGAATGGTCCTAACGCAAGTTCTAGAATCTAAGTGCTACCGGTACACACATCATAGCATAAATGCTTTTCCTACCAATTCTAGGGGCGAACCTCACATATTTGGGGGTGGAAAATTTTTTTAGTGGTACGGTTTTTTGTGCTAGTCATATAACTCCTATCCGTGAGACGCTCATTAAGATCAAAGTTTCACTCCTAAATGTTGTAAAAAATTTAAATTTGGCACTAAAATTGCCCTAACAGGTATTTATCTCAGTTTTATTACACATCTACTATTAAACAAACAAAAATCAAGCGTAATAGCATTCTCTAATCGTACTTTTACCCCCCTTACACTTAAGATGAACATTGTCCCCAATGTTCAAATAACAAGGTGTAAAAGAAAAAAGTAAAAGAATGAAATCAAATACTCCCCTGATTCGCTTGGTGGATAATGTGGTAACACGGTTAGATCTTCTTCCAAAGTAATGTTGAAGCTCCATGACTAATGCATCGCCATAAGCTTGATCCAACAAACATTTCCTTGTCCAAAATAACCTGTTAAACCTGAGAAAACAAACACGAAAACCTGCATAACATCGGCGGGATAAACTCTATATATAAGGATATAATGCTTGTGGAATGATAATTTTGCAGATTCCTGGAGATTATAAGTTAGAGATTTAATAAAAACTTTTTATGAAAACAAAACTTTCAAAAATTTTCAGAAAATTAAACCTGACGCCGTCAGGTTGTAAATTCTGACGCCGTCAGAAATGATCTGACAGAATTCTCATGTTAAGTTTCCGGAAAAAATTTTGGAAAAACCTATACCTTACTTCCTGGAATTCCTGCAAAACATCATTATGACTCGATACAAGCATTTGACTCAAACAAATACTAATATGTATGTTAATTTATTATTATTATGATTCATGTTCATTTGTGTTCTAATAAACCGGTTTGGATTTCCCTTACACTTAACTTTTGCAAAATACCTTTATATGTAGTTAAGACGAAGTTAAAAACAAGATAAAGCATTTTCAAAATTAGTTTTTAACATGAATCAATAATAATAAAATTTAAACATACATACGGAAACAAATAAAATCAAACAAACAAATAAACACACAAAGCAAATAAAACTTGGGTTGCCTCCCAAGAAGCGCTTTTCTTTATTAACGAGTCTTGTAGCTAGACTCAAAGTCACGTACATTACGTGATTCCATCATTCATAATGACGTATCCCTGATAGATATAATCCTTGTTATCAGGGTGGTGGTGTCTCAATCGCCCGACATTCACAGTCACTTCACCTCCTCCCTTGCTGGTCAAGCTCACTACCCCATCTTGGTGTAGACTTTTAATTGTGAATGGTCTGTACCACCAGGGACTTGGTTCATCGGTAGGTGCTTTTGTTTCTGAATGCCTTAGGAGTACTGAGTCTCCTTTTGTAAATTCCACGGGGTTATTGGTCTGCTTATCAGCCTCAATATAATCGTCATTTCCGCCCTTACATTCTCTAATCTCATTTTCCTTGTAATTCTTAATCCTTGCCTCCCATGCACGGATTTTCTCTCGAACCTTACCACGGATTATATTGGGGTTCGCCTCCATCTTCTTTTGTAGAGCAACATCTCGTATATGTCGTGGGATCGTTGGGAAGTTTATCGTTTTCTTCCCCTTCTTCATTTGGATGGTACTTTTTTCGTAATTGATTTGTGCCCTAGTGGTAACGAGAAAGGGTGCCCCAAGGATTATTGGCATATTCATGTCATTTCTTTCAATAATCATGAAGTCGACCGGATACAGGAATCCGGCAACGTTGACCAACACATCTTCCGCAATTCCTAACGGGTACTCATAAGAATGTTTTGCAAAGGAGAGTTTAGTACGGGTGATGGATGGCAGTTCGTCGGTTAACTGGACATAAACGGATAAAGGCATCAAATTTACGTCGGAACCTTGGTCAGCTACCGCATCCAGATACTTGAGTTTTCCAATGCTGCATGGTATTTCGAAGACCCCGTAGAATTCCTGCTTTTCCACTAACTTTTGTCTTATGAGGCACTCATACAATTGCCCTCCGGGTAATGTGTCGGATTCATCATCCGGTTCCATCCTCTTGGACTCCTTGTTGGGTAGATGAGTACGTCGATAGTTTCCCACCCAATCGTTTATGGTTTCCTTGTTTATTTCGTGCTTCAAGTAATGCCTCACTTGTTGTGACTTTGGTGGTTCTTCCAATTGGCGCTCCTCAGTGGGCGCCTCCTTTCCCTTGTCGGAATCGCATGTGTAGGCATTGGTGTTTCCGTCATTAAGTGGGACGAGGTCAATTTTGTTAACTTCCATAGTTATCAACTTCCCTCTTCCATCATTTTCGCCCTCTTGGACGACGGAGACGGCGTTAACACATTTAGTGTTGGGAACTTCAACATCTTTTCGCACTAGCACATTTTTAGGAGCTTTTGTATTTGTGTATTCTTTCAAAAGGTTCATCATCTCCGCCATCTTCTCTTCCATTTCCTCCTTCTGTTTGTAGACGGCTTCCTCAAATTTCGCCAACCGTTCGGAGTGTTTTGACATGTATTCTCTCATTCGAGCTTCGAATGTTGGACTAAGTTCCTGAGGTGGGGAGTTGGGTTGAGCGTGCTTATGGAAGGGTTTAGTATTTTCCCTACGGGGTGATTCGGACAATGGTATTTGCTTAACGCTTGAGACCGAGTTAATTGTTGCTTTTTGTGGACTTAAGGGTCTCTTTTGCTTTTCCATAAGATATGCAACCCTTTTCTCAAGTTCACTAACGCTTTCCTCAGTGATTTGATTGGCTGTATCGGGCGATGAATATGTCTTGACCACCGAGCGTACGTCGTGGGAAACTTGCCACAATTCATCATCGTCGGATGCAAGCTCATCAATGATCTCCCATGATTCCTCGGCGCTTTTGTCGCGCAATCTGCCCCCGGCGGCTCGATCGATGGCACGCTTGGTGTGGTAATCAACATGGTCATAGAAGATTTGGATTTGAAGCCAGAGATTTATGCCATGATGAGGGACTTTTTGGAGTAAGTCCTTGAATCGAATCCATGCCCCGTAGAGGGTTTCGCCTCGACGTTGTTCAAACATCAAGATATCATTCCTTAGCTTGGTAGTTCTTCCCGGTGGGAAAAACTGAGCAAGGAAACGAGTGGTGAGATCATCCCAAGAGGTGATGGATCCTGCGGGTTGACGCTCTAGCCATTGACTAGCTTGGTCCCGCAAAGAGAATTGAAAAAGACGCAGTCGGGTCGTCTCTCGAGTGGCAACATCAAGGTCTATAGAATCAACGATTTTGAGAAAGTCCTTGAGATGTTGGTTAGGATCTTCGGAACGAAGTCCATGGAATGCGCATCCGCTTTGCACCAACCGGATGGTGTCGGATCGCAAGGGAGTGACATTGGCTCCTTGAGTGAGCTCAATGGTGTTTCGATAGCCATGGTGGCTAGGACGGGAGTACTCTCCTAAAGTACGGGCTCTAGGAGGTGGTGGTTGTTGTGGTGGGTTGTTGGGATCAAGGATATTACCACCTTCCATGATGTCGGATGGTAATGGTTACGAACAAAGAAACGAAGAAAAAAGATAGACTAAAGAAAACCTAGAAAAATAAAATAAAAATCTCACTAGAAAGGAATCTAGTGAGTAGACCTATAAAATAAAAATTCAACCTTAACAATAACTATTCCCCGGCAGCGGCGCCAAAAACTTGATGCGTGGTTTTGCAACCTTACAACAGGTTTTACCTCTCGAGGGATCTCAAGAGGCTTACAACCCCACCAGGCAGTGTACCTGACCGATGTAGTATAGTGTAGTGGTAAGTACGGGGGATTGATCGTTCTCCACAGGGAATAGTGTTCGTTAGGTATGAAAAACTACTCTAATAGGTCTAAGGGTGAGAGAAGATTCTTTTTATGTTTTTATAATTTTATGAAAGCAAGTAAAATCTCGGGTTTGAAAGAGTGGGCGGAATTAGTTGCTAGTCAACTAACCCAAATAACTACGAATGCAAATAAAATAAAATAGCTGAAAATGAAAAGGTGGTAAAACTTATGTGGTGAGAAATGTGTTTACTTAGATTTCCTTACTCCCTAACTATCTTTTACCGATTGATTAGTGTGTATTAGTTGCGTGGATGACGGGTGTATTCCTTAATACCAATCGTGGGGTGGCGTACGTACTTCCCCAACTCTACAAGCTCCTACTTCACTCCTATGTCGAGCCGGCTAGGAAGCTCCTAACATGGGATCACTAGAATTCGCTTGTGCATTAAATACAACCATAAAAACCGTAGTACGCATTGGTTCATGCTTCTTAAGACGTTCAAGCAAGTTACCGAATAGGAGGTTAGCCAGTTTTCTTAAGCCTAACATAGATAAACAATCATCCAATACAACTAATAACACACTAATAACCAATAATCAATAGCTAGGTTTATTAGATCTAAGCAAACACAAAGAAAACCTAGCCTAGCATGTTAAACAAAAGACAAGAACAAGATAGAATCAAACAACACATAGACATATTGAATGATTAATTGATAACTTATCTTCAATGTAACATGGAAGATCTCAAGGCAAAAAACCTTGAAAAAGCTGCTAAAATCGTCCTAGGGTTTTTCACACACAAAGTTCCACACAAGTTCCACACTTATGACAAAAATTGCAAAACTATATATAGATTTTTAGATCTAACGGCGTCACGTTATGGAGTGTGACGCCGTCACCTCGCCGCTTTTAGGGTTCCCGGATGGCCTTCTTGACGCCGTCCCTCTTTAGCTCTCCAAAATCCGTTCTGGCTTATCAAGGCTTGACGCCGTCAGAATTAGGCGTGACGCCGTCCCTCTTTAAATTAAGTCATGACGACCTTGATCACTCCAAAGGGTGACGCCGTCAGAATTCCCATGCAAATTTCTCTGGCTTATCATGAGTAATTTTCATATCCACCACTTTTGCCAAGCCATGACGCCGTCAAGAACAAATCCTGACGGCGTCAAAGGTACTTTCCAGCACAATTTTGAGACTTTGCCGTTTTCTTCACTTTTATGCTCCAAAAACGTCCAAAATGCTTCCTTTTCCAGATTTCTTCTCCAAAGTACCTAAAATGACAAAAGGAACGATTTAGGGCAATATTTGATCAAATAAATACGATTTAGGGCTTAAATGACCCCTTAAAAGCGGTACACTTTTCGCTTCATCATATGGGATCACTAGAATTCGCTCATGCATTAAATACAACCATAAAAACCTTAGTACGCATTGGTTCATGTTTCTTAAGACGTTCAAGCAAGTTACCGTATAGGAGGTTAGCCAGTTTTCTTAAGCCTAACATCGATAAACAATCACCCAATACAATTAATAACACACTAACAACTAATAATCAATAGTTAGGTTTCATTAGATCTAAGCAAACACAAGATAAATCTAGCCTAGCATGTTAATCAAAAGACAAGAACAAGATATAATCAAACAACACATAGACATATTGATTGATTAAGTGATTACTTATCTTCAATTAAACATGGGAGATCCAAGGGTATGAAAACCCTTAAAATGGCATAAATTCGTCTTAGGGTTTCTCCTCACAAAGTTGCACACTAATGACAAAAAATTGCAAAACTATATATAGAACTTAGTGGCTGACGGCGTCACGTTGTAGATCTTGACGCCGTCACCTCGCCGTGTCTAGGGTTCCCGGATGGTCTTCCTGACGCCGTCCCTCTTTAATCCTCCAAAATCCTCCCTGGCTTATCAAGGCTTGACGCCGTCAGAATAAAGCTTGACGCCGTCTCTCTTTAGCTTAAACCGTGATGGCCTTGATCACCTTAAAGGGTGACGCCGTCAGGATTTCCATTGTAAAACTCTCTGGCGCGTCACGTGTATTTTTCATATCCACCTCTTTTGCCAAGCCATGACGCCGTCAAGAGCAATACTTGACGCCGTCAAGTGTACTTTTCCAGCAGCTTTGGAGACTTTGTCGTTTTCTTCACTTTTATGCTCCAAAAACGTCCAAAATGCTTCCTTTTCCAGATTTCTTCTCCAAAGTACGTAAAATGACAAAAGGAACGATTTAGGGCAATATTTGATCAAATAAATACGATTTAGGGCTTAAATGACCCCCTAAAAGCGGTACACTTTTCGCTTCATCAGTGATTTTAGAATGTTAGTCAATTTGTGCATTATTGTTAGACTTTTGTGAATGTTTTAGGATTTTAGTGATTAATTTCAGAAAGTCCCCGTCCGAAGTTAATCATCCTATAGAAAGCCCGTCTGGAATTAATTTATTAGAAATTAATTTTGAAAAGTCCCCTGTTTGGGACTGTTTTTTGAATGTTTTGTCTCATTTAGGATATGGATGCATATATCTGATTTACTATTTGAGATGATTTCGACAGTGTTTCTCCTTTACTCCTACGAATATGTCTTTAATGCACATATTTGGGGAGTTGAGGGGAAATGCTGCCGAAATTTTCTCAAATAGTAAATCAGTTATACGCATTCATATATGAGACGAATCATTCAAAGAGTGGGTTAGGATTGCCTTCCATAGTTGCACTAGGTGAACAAAACAACTCGTAATCATTAATTAAGTGCATATAATAACCGATTGCATCATAAAAATGCAGTTATGATAATTGATAAGAGTTGGACCCGTTTAGAGAGTCGTTGTTCAAAACAATTTCTTGATGGTCTTGCCGCATTCCTCGATCATTGCAAGCCGTTATTGAATAGTTACGGAAACATAAAATGTCCATGTCGTCTTTGTCGTAAGGTTGGATGGGTATCTCTCGAAGGTCTTAAAAACCACATAGGCCAAAATGGGTGGGACCCAACTTATGCACAATGGCGCAATCACGGTGAACCGGATCCTGCGTCGTTAGTACATAACACAACACAACGTGAGATGAGTGACATGGGTGCGTGCCTTAATGATATTCTTGATATTCCTCCGAATAATGATCAAAATGATATTCTTGATATTCCTCCGAACAATGAGCCGACTCATGGAAATATTGGCGAGACAAGTAACGAGCCGACTAAAGCAACGACACCTCCTATACTTAACGAGTTTGAAGAGTTACTTGCAAGTTCCAACCAGGCTCTGTACCCGGGTTGTGACTTTATGACAACATTGGATTTTATGGCAATGTTTACGCATCTCAAGGTCAGCGATAAATGGAGTGATACTTCATTTAACAAAACGCTAAAATTTCTCCAGGAGGTATTTCCGCCTAGGTTAGGTTACAATCTCCCACCGTCATACTATGCTATAAAGAAGACATTTAAAAAGATCGGGTTAGGGTACGTGGTATGTGCTTAAACACATACCTTTTCTTGACCAAAACCGGACCTAAATAGACCAAAAACTAACCAATTATGCCAAATATCTCGTGTTTTTGTGTTTATGATTGTGCAGGGATGGATATTGTAAAAATGGACAAATATCAAGATAAAAAGACAAACCGAGCATGAGATATGGAAGAGGATTAAAGAGCCGATGCCGGGAAGAAAAAAAGTCAAAGTTTCATCAAAGGTCAAATTAAGCCCTTGGATCAACATTTGGAAAAAGGCAGAAAAGGTCCTCGAAGTTTCAAACTTTACAACTATGGTCCTTGAAAATTCATTACTATCTTAAATCTTACTCTATCCGGATACTATAATCTAAATCCAATCCACAACAAATAAATCCACAAGCCCAAGTTATTACCCACCAAGCCCACTTTTCTTTAAAACAAACACAACCCCCGATCCACCATTTAAACCCGGATCCTCAATTAACCCGACCCCAAACCAAGTAACCCGGTCAAAAGTTAACTAATAGTCAAACAAAAATAAAATAAAAACCTACTGCGCCCCAATTTCGTTTTAACCCAGAAAAATGTACTGTTGGTAGAACCCTAATTACCCAATTCCAATTTTCACCACAATTAAGGGTATCAACGGTACTTCACATAAGTCTGACATGTCAGAGGGAATGTTAGTCATTCGGATTGCCAAGGTGGCAGAATAGGAGCCTGTGATTGGATGATACACCTCACGCAAAAGATCCAAGGGCTATGATTATGTTTGATGATGAGATGAAAGATTGAAGGGCTATGATTTGAAGATGATGGCTATATATTCGAGACCCTCTCTCACTCTCCGGATGTTAGCAAAATTAGGGTTAGGCCTAGGGTTAATTAGGAGTAGCTTTTAATGTAGTTATAGCTTATGGTTCTGCTTATTTTGTAATTTCTTCTTTACAGTTCTCAGATTGTACTCTCATTTTGGTATTTTAATGCAAGTCAAACTTTGGTCAAACATATGTTCCTCTGCTTATCTCTGCTTCTGGTACTGCTTATTCTCTCAATCTCAGCTTATCTCAGCTTGTTTTAACTAGTTATAGCTTATTTTATGTTTGTCTTGAATTTCTGTTTGATTTGAGTATGGTACTGTTCTGATTCTGCTTAAACTGCTTTTTGTTAATCTAGTTGTTAGTTGCTGGTTTTTACTGTTCTAAGGGCTTTTAATATAGTTAAGTTAATCTGTTGAGGCATTGGTTTGGTAGTTTAAGGCTTGATTCTTCAAAAGTTAGTGAAACTGTTTGATTAAGGGTTGTTTGGATCAGTGGTGTTCTCTGTGTTTTAGCTGTTTGCTTGTGGTCTGTTTAGCCTAAATATATTACATAGGGTATTTTAAAATCAGAATAGTCATAAAAATGGTAGGTTGTTTAGTGCAGAGTCAATATTAGATCTTAGTCCATCTTCTATGCTTAAGTTTCTGTTTTGTTGGCTGCAAACATAGATATAGGTTCAAATTAGTGTAACATAGGTTAAACAAGATTTAAACAAGCTCATTATATCATTTAGAGTAAGCTTTGGTCAGTGGAAACTCAATTTAGTAAAAGTTGCTTCACAATAAAAAAAAGTCAAGTCTGCAACACAGACTGCTTAGCAGCCCTTAAATCTGCCAAATAGACCATCTTCTCAGCATTATTTTTGCTTATCTGTAGCTTTTTAGAATCCGAATTTTGGGTTTATTGGTAGCTTATAGTAGTGGCTTTTAGGAACTGAGCTGGTATTTCACTTTGAAGCTTATTAGATAGCTTATTTTTTGGTATGCAATAGTCCCCTTAGAGCTATTCAGTGCATGCATCAATTTTTGTGTTCTAATCCCTTCTGTTCTTGGCCTTATTTAGGATAGCAATTGATCTCTAAATTTGGGCATTTTTGGTCTGGGAGTAGTTTTTCACATAAGCTTTCTATTGTTACTTCTGGATTTCCCCAATAAGCCCTTAATTAGTTGCTAGATCAGCTGAAAGTAGGTAGATTAGTCACTTTGAATCTGTCATAATAAGTCATTTGTGCAGAAGCTTATGTGCTTATTTCTTTGGCTTATTTGAGTTTTCTGAGTAGAATTAAGTTTAAATTAGTTCAATTCATCATTCCTGAGCTTTTGATAATTTCTTGCCAGCTTTTGCTTAATTTTAGCTTATTTCACAAACTGCTTATTTACTGTTCAGCTTATTTTGGCTTATTCATTTCTGAAATTATTTTTCCTAGATTAGTCATTTAATTTCAGATTTACTCAAAAATTCTCAGATTTTTCCAAAGTGTTTTACTATTTTTAAAGCAATTAATTAGTTTAAAATAGTTTTTAATTCATAGAAAATAAAATAAAAGTAAAAAAAAAAACAATTTTCTTTTTCCCATAATTTTCTTTTGTCATATAGAATGTAGGAAAATTGTTTTCATGCCCGTAGGATTAGTATTGCTCTAATTTCACTTTTATAGTTGCGCTAGTACGTAGTTTTTGATTATTTTGCGCGTTTTTAGTTTTAACTATGTTTTAGCTTAATTGTTCTTTTAGTTATCATTTCATATGCTTTATTTGTTAATTTTTAGTGTTGATTTACTTTTCATAGTGATAATTACCAATCATTCACTTTTATCTCTCATTCACTGCACAAATCACGATCCCGAATCACTAAATTTCATTCAATCTTCATCGGGACAAACGAACTCGGGGTTTTCACATTATTTACCTTTTGTGATTTCTCCCTTGATCTATAATTGAACAAATCAATTTTTGGCACCGCTGCCGGGGAAGGTTGAAGTGAGTTCGTGATTCCGTTTTTCGATTCGTGTTTTGAAGACCCTTCCTCGTGGAGTTATCGTTTTCATTTGTAAATATTTTTTATAAAAATCCAAAAAGATTTTCTGTTCAAATTTATTTTTCCATTTTTCTTTTGTGATTTTCCATGTTTCTAAATTTGAAAATTCAAAAATATTCTTCTTAAACCTCTTATCCGTTTAATTCTTATCTTCTTAATCCTCTATATGTTTAATTCTGATGGAATCATCTATCCCTTGCGTCGGTTGTGGAGAGCCGCTTTTCGGTTTACCGTGTCGTTGGTGCACATGCGAACGGTGTGGTAATGATATTCAAACGGAAGTTGTTTGTTTTGCGGCTCGAGTAATTCAGTTGCTTATGATCCAAATCTAAATCCGTTCAACAACTCTTCCAATTTTTCCGACTACTCACCACAGCCCGATCCGTGGCTTGAACGTTATTGCGATGAGTGTGGAAATCAGTTAGATCCGTCAACAACTTATTGTCATCGGTGTACTTGCGAGAGGTGTGCGAGAGATATTATCAATGGATTTTGTTCGCTTTGTGCTTCATACAATGATGGTTTTAATCCGAACATTTTCAACTATCCTCAAAATAATTTCACTCACCCTCCTCAAAACTATTATGAGCAAGAACCGTATACCTCATTCCACACTACATCAAATTTCAAAAATTGTGGGGGTCCTCATAATGATTATCAATGTCAACCGTGGAATCAAAATTACTATGAACCTAATCCTTGCTATAGTACTCCCGGTTTTGACAATTTCCAACCCCCACAACACCATATGATTCAACCACAACCTCAGCCACCTCCTCAAGAAATACTCAATGAAGAACAACTTCTCATTGCTATGCTTGATACACTAAAAGAACTTAAGGCTTTACGTACCCCAGAAGAACCTCATCAGAAAACTTATGGAGAACTGCTAGCTGAAGAACAAGCAGCTAGAGTAAGTTCCAATTATCGTCAAACTTTCATTTACGATGAAGACGATGATGAGGATTCTATGTGGGGAGTTTATGAGAATTCGTCAGCAGAAATCACTCCCGTCTTACCTTCTATGGACCTCGAGGACTCTCTAAAAATGGGGGACGAGCATTTTAGCACTATTCCTGAAAAGGAATCAGACGAATTCAAAAAGTCTAGTGCTGAGAACCTCGTCCCAATCCCAAGTGAGTCCGAGGAAATATCTGACAGTGAAAGTGATTTTCAATTTTATGGTGAATCTCTTGACGTTTCTAAGGTTACTTCCGGGATTTTCTCTAACCCTCTTTTTGAATTTAATGATGAGTATACTTCTTGCAAAGTTAATCCTCTTTTCGATGAAGGGTTAGAGAACGTTGAGGACGAGGACTCTACATTTGATGAGCCGATTTTACCAATACCTCGCCTCGATGATTCCCATGACTCAGAAAGGGAAGTTCTTTTTCTTGAAAGATTGCTTAATGATGATCCCCTTTCACTTCCTAAGACTGAGTCATTTCACGTTGATCCATCACCCACTCGTCCGCCTGCTAAACCACCCGATGATATCAAGCCCGATACGGGTGTTGTGACTTCTAAAGTGGTGGATGAGATTTCTGAAAAGTATGCTAATTTACCCACCCAACCCACCCTTTTTATCTCTTCCGGGTATGAGAATGACGATTTCTTCACAATTGTGATTAAGATCCTTCTCCTTTTCTTCACCTACCCGGTGATTTCTTCTATTCTTCACTCCTTCGGGAGTGAAGATACCATCTTTGACCCCGGCATCTCTCCTTCTTTTCAGCCGTGGGTATCTCATCGGGGTGGAACTTTCGTAAGTTTCAATGTTTATCCAAACCTCTTGAACGAAAGTCCGATTGAGATTATCTTTTCCACATGCTCCCCCAAGGACAAATAAATTCGGGGCGAGTCTAAGCTATACGACTCGATACAAAACAAGCGCTTCGTGGGAGGCACCCCATGCATATCCTTCTATCTTCTTATCTATTTTCTAATAAAGTGACGTGAGGAGGGCTACCTCTTCCATTTCTTGTGTTTCGTGGTTGTTTATGTATGTCCAGGATTGCCCAATGAATGAAGACTCTCGTGCTCGTGGTTTGCTTCTCTCCAATCGAGTTTCATCATTCGCTGCTTATCAATATCCTAAAATCTTATCGTTTACATCTATCTTTTGGCATAATTAATAAACGGCCTTAGATTTTTGTAGGGATACCCTTACCTTTAAGACATTGAGGACAATGTCTCGTTTTAGTCTGGGGGGGGGGGGGGGTAATCTTTCGATTTGATTTTGCCTTGCATTTTTTGCCGTTTACTCATGCAACCCCGTTTTTCCTCCAAAATTGAAAAAAATCCAAAAAAAATGAGAAATTTTTAAAAATTTTTTTGCAAAAATATAATAAGTTTTGACATTTTGTTTACTTTCCGCTGGTGAGAGTAGGAATAAAATTCTGACTTGATCGGGCGTGTTGAGCCCTAGCTTGTCCCCTTAACCATTTATAATCTATAAGCTCGTGCTAGTCTTTTATACAAGGAGCTAGAAAACGCGAATTCTTTTTAAGAATTTGCAAGTTCCCATAATTGACTTTATATATGCATGGCTTGATTATTTGGCTAAGCATTCGCGGATCTTATTATTTAAGATTTTAAATTTGCGAAGAACGAGAAATGATGGAGTTGTTTGTAAGTTAGATTGCTAAACGTGGAGTAGTTGGATCTCTTTAAAGCTCATCAAAGTTACTTGTGGCTTTTTGTTCCCATAAGCTTGTTTCACCCAATAATAGTAATCTAGGAATAATTAAAGGTATTTTGGTTTTGGCGATAATTAGTTTTATTTCTTCCTTAAGAGAATTCTTGCTTATGAAAGTTGGGTACACATCAAGGTACTATCAGTGTTACGGTGTAATAGACTATTCCATCTTGCCGGCTCGCAACCGATGTTGGGATTGTTATAAAAGCCGTAGGAATTGGGGTTTGGCAACACAAATAATTAATGAATATGAAAATGTATAATAATAATCCAAAGCCATAAAAAGTTTTTTACATCTTGCCGGTTCGCAGCCGATGTTGTAGACTTCTAATAAAGGCAGAGGAAAAATTCCAAGGTCATAATAGACTATCACATCTTGCCGGCTCGCAACCGATGTTGTGATTGTTATAAAGGGCCAAGGATTAAATACGTTAATGTGCTTGAATATGTAGATAAAGTGTTATAATGCCAAACTTCGACTCCGGGGGTATCCTAATAAAAGCTTCTGTCTCTGGACTCGTAGATGAGTTGTTTCGGTCGTATATAAAAGGGATATCCTCAAAATCGTGTTAAATCAGAGACCTTGATGTGGACCTCATTTTGTATGCAACGGTTTTCGAGGGAAGGATTGGAAACTACTTAGCGTCTAAACTAGGTATCTTTATCGAATAAGAAATTATCGAAATGAGAATTTGAAGAAATTCATTTCTCACCAAAAATAAAATAAATAGAGGAAAATAGGAATTTGGGAACGAGAAGTAATACACAATTAACTTTCATGAGTAGTGATAGCAATCTAACTTGTAAATAACAATGATTTCATTTTTAAGCTTAGTTTGGGGGCTCGTGAAAAATCAGGGACGACGAATTTTATCCGTATGGTCACTTCTTTATGAGTCGTGTTTCCTACTCGAAGACCCTAAAAGTTATCATGAGATAATGATTGTCGACAAAACCGTCACATGATTATGAGAAAAATATAAAAATAGAATAAAAGGAAAATCGAGGAGTTTTTAGAACTTAAGATTTCTTAATCTCTTTTGAAAATTTTGCTACTTCTCAAAGTTAGTAAAAAGAGATTGGAAATTTTCGGTTTCAAAAACGTGTTTTTATAACATTGCATGAGGACATTGCAATTGCTTAGTCTGGGGGATTTTGGTATGTGCTTAAACACATACCTTTTCTTGACCAAAACCGGACCTAAATAGACCAAAAACTAACCAATTATGCCAAATATCTCGTGTTTTTGTGTTTATGATTGTGCAAGGATGGATATTGTAAAAATGGACAAATATCAAGATAAAAAGACAAACCGAGCATGAGATTTGGAAGAGGATTAAAGAGCCGATGCCGGGAAGCAAAAAAAGTCAAAGTTTCATCAAAGGTCAAATTAAGCCCTTGGATCAACATTTGGAAAAAGGCAGAAAAGGTCCTTGAAGTTTCAAACTTTACAACTATGGTCCTTGAAAATTCATTACTATCTTAAATCTTACTCTATCCGGATACTATAATCTAAATCCAATCCACAACAAATAAATCCACAAGCCCAAGTTATTACCCACCAAGCCCACTTTTCTTTAAAACAAACACAACCCCTGATCCACCATTTAAACCCGGATCCTCAATTAACCCGACCCCAAACCAAGTAACCCAGTCAAAAGTTAACTAACAGTCAAACAAAAATAAAATAAAAACATATTGCGCCCCAATTTCGTTTTAACCCAGAAAAATGTACTGTTGGTAGAACCCTAATTACCCAATTCCAATTTTCACCACAATTAAGGGTATCAACGGTACTTCACATAAGTCTGACATGTCAGAGGGAATGTTATTCATTCGGATTGCCAAGGTGGCAGAATAGGAGCCTGTGATTGGATGATACACTTCACGCAAAAGATCCAAGGGCTATGATTATGTTTGATGATGAGATGAAAGATTGAAGGGCTATGATTTGAAGATGATGGCTATATATTCGAGACCCTCTCTCACTCTCCTAATGTTAGCAAAATTAGGGTTAGGCCTAGGGTTAATTAGGAGTAGCTTTTAATGTAGTTATAGCTTATGGTTCTGCTTATTTTGTAATTTCTTCTTTACAGTTCTCAGATTGTACTCTCATTTTGGTATTTTAATGCAAGTCAAACTTTGGTCAAACATATGTTCTCTGCTTATCTCTGCTTCTGGTACTGCTTATTCTCTCAATCTCAGCTTATCTCATCTTGTTTTAACTAGTTATAGCTTATTTTATGTTTGTCTTGAATTTCTGTTTGATTTGAGTATGGTACTATTCTGATTATGCTTAAACTGCTTTTTGTTAATCTAGTTGTTAGTTGCTGGTTTTTACTGTTCTAAGGGCTTTTAATATAGTTAAGTTAATCTGTTGAGGCATTGGTTTGGTAGTTTAAGGCTTGATTCTTCAAAAGTTAGTGAAACTGTTTGATTAAGGGTTGTTTAGATCAGTGGTGTTCTCTGTGTTTTAGCTGTTTGCTTGTGGTCTGTTTAGCCTAAATATATTACATAGGGTATTTTAAAATCAGAATAGTCATAAAAATGGTAGGTTGTTTAGTGCAGAGTGAATATTAGATCTTAGTCCATCTTATATGCTTAAGTTTATGTTTTGTTGGCTGCAAACATAGATATAGGTTCAATTATTGTAACATAGGTTAAACAAGATTTAAACAAGCTCATTATATCATTTAGAGTAAGCTTTGGTCAGTGGAAACTCAATTTAGTCAAAGTTGCTTCACAATAAAAAAAGTCAAGTCTGCAACACAGACTGCTTAGCAGCCCTTAAATCTGCCAAATAGACCATCTTCTCAGCATTATTTCTGCTTATCTGTAGCTTTTTAGAATCCGAATTTTGGGTTTATTAGTAGCTTATAGTAGTGGATTTTAGGAACTGAGCTGGTATTTCACTTTGAAGCTTATTAGATAGCTTATTTTTTGGTCTGCAATAGTCCCCTTTGAGCTGTTCAGTGCATGCATCAATTTTTGTGTTCTAATCCCTTCTGTTCTTGGCCTTATTTAGGATAGCAATTGATCTCTAAATTTGGGCATTTTTGGTATGGGAGTAGTTTTTCACATAAGCTTTCTATTGTTACTTCTGGATTTCCTCAATAAGCCCTTAATTAGTTGCTAGATCAGCTGAAAGTAGGTAGATTAGTCACTTTGAATCTGTCATAATAAGTCATTTGTGCAGAAGCTTATGTGCTTATTTCTTTGGCTTATTTGAGTTTTCAAAGTAGAATTAAGTTTAAATTAGTTCAATTCATCAGTTTTGAGCTTTTGATAATTTCTGGCCAGCTTTTGCTTAATTTTAGCTTATTTCACAAACTGCTTATTTACTGTTCAGCTTATTTTGGCTTATTCACTTTCTGAAATTATTTTTCCTAGATTAGTCATTTAATTTCAGATTTACTCAAAAATTCTCAGATTTTTCCAAAGTGTTTTACTATTTTTAAAGCAATTAATTAGTTTAAAATAGTTTTTAATTCATAGAAAATAAAATAAAATTAAAAAAAAAAAACAATTTTCTTTTTCCCATAATTTTCTTTTGTCATATAGAATGTAGGAAAATTGTTTTCATGCCCGTAGGATTAGTATTGCTCTAATTTCACTTTTATAGTTGCGCTAGTACGTAGTTTTTGATTATTTTGCGCGTTTTTAGTTTTAACTATGTTTTAGCTTAATTGTTCTTTTAGTTATCATTTCATATGCTTTATTTGTTAATTTTTAGTGTTGATTTACCTTCCGTAGTGATAATTACCAATCATTCACTTTTATCTCTCATTCACTGCACAAATCACGATCCCGAATCACTAAATTTCATTCAATCTTCATCGGGACTAACGAACTCGGGGTTTTCACATTATTTCCCTTTTGTGATTTCTCCCTTGATCTATAATTGAACAAATCAGTACGATTCAATACATGCTTGTGAAAATGATTGCTTTCTATATCGGGGGCATGATGGCAAAGATTTGGTGTATTGTCCGGTCTGTAAAACGAGTAGATGGAAAGACAAGAACACAACGGGGAAGAAAGTTCCTAACAAGGTGTTGCATTACTTTCCTATCATTCCTAGACTACAACGTTTGTACAAGTCTATTCACACTGCAAAACATATGACTTGGCATGCTACTGGAAAGTCTACGGAAAACGGTAAGATGCAACACCCGGCTGATGGTAAAGCATGGCAGAAGTTTGACAATAAATATTCGGATTTTGCTATAGAACCAAGAAACGTTCGATTAGGGTTGGCTGCTGATGGTTTCAATCCGTTCGGCAACCTCAGTCAGACTTACAGCATGTGGCCGGTCATATTAACAACATACAACTTGCCTCCGTGGTTATGCATGAAAGAGACTTCTTTGATGCTGACGTTGTTGATTCCTGGCCCTAAATCACCGGCGAAGGACATTGATGTTTACTTGAAGCCCTTGATTGATGACCTGCAGGAATTATGGAAAAAACCAGGTGTCTTGACTATGGACGCTGCTACAGGCACTCAATTCCACATGAGAGCGATGCTTTTATTGACCATCAATGATTTTCCTGCTCGAAGTAGTTTGTCTGGTTGGCAAGGGCAAGGTTACTACGCTTGCCCTACATGCAAAGTAGACACTCCGGCTACGCGTGTGATAAGCAAAACAACTTATGTTGGTCATAGAAGATTCTTAAAAAAAAACCATAAATGGAGGAGGGACTATACGACATTCAATGGTGAAACCGATGATAGAGATCCTCCTAGAAAAGATACCAGGGCTGATATCTTGACTCAACTTGCGGCATTGCCCACACGTGTGCCAAGGAAACATCCTGATTATGGGGGTGGGAAGATAAAACGTAATCATACAGTCGAACTGAACTGGACTAAACGGTCTATTTTCTACGATCTTGAATATTGGTCTTTTCTTTCTCTACCACACAATTTAGATGTCATGCATATCGGAAAAAATGTATTGGAGGGTATCTTGAACACCTTGTTAATGAATGACAAATCTAAAGACACCGCTAAGGCAAGACAAGATTTGCAAGCTCTGGGCATTCGACAGGAGTTGTGGCTTGGAAACAAACAAAACGGGAAGTGCTTGAAGCCTCATGCTAAGTACTCCTTCACACCCGATAAAAGAAAACTCTTCTGTCAGTACATCAAAACAGTTAACTACCAGATGGGTTCGGATCCAAGTTCAAGTCAAAAGTGACCAAAGATGATAACAATATAACGGGCATGAAGTCTCATGACTGTCATATAATGATGCAACGGTTACTTCCTTATGGACTTCAGCAATACTTGGACGCACAGACTTATACACCATTGATCGAGCTTTGTTTAT